>OY757918.1:80359774-80512274 GCA_963585895.1 Sepioteuthis lessoniana
TATTCCATTAGTTGATTCAAACAAGCCATTTGCTCACAGTTGTATTGAATTTCATGATAAACATGTCGCTGACCACAGGCGAGAAGCATTTTCTATTCCATTAGGTGATTCAAACAAGCCATTTGCTCACAGTTGTATTGAATTTCATAATAAACATGTCGCTGACCACAGGCGAGAAGCATTTTCTATTCCATTAGGTGATACAAACAAGACATTTGCTCACAGTTGTATTGAATTTCATGATAAACATGTCGCTGACCACAGGCGAGAAGCATTTTCTATTCCATTAGTTGATTCAAACAAGCCATTTGCTCACAGTTGTATTGAATTTCATGATAAACATGTCGCTGACCACAGGCGAGAAGCATTTTCTATTCCATTAGGTGATTCAAACAAGCCTATTGCTCACAGTTGTATTGAATTTCATGATAAACATGTCGCTGACCACAGGCGAGAAGCATTTTATATTCCATTAGTTGATTCAAACAAGCCATTTGCTCACAGTTGTATTGAATTTCATGATAAACATGTCGCTGACCACAGGCGAGAAGCATTTTCTATTCCATTAGGTGATTCAAACAAGCCTATTGCTCACAGTTGTATTGAATTTCATAATAAACATGTCGCTGACCACAGGCGAGAAGCATTTTATATTCCATTAGTTGATTCAAACAAGCCATTTGCTCACAGTTGTATTGAATTTCATGATAAACATGTCGCTGACCACAGGCAAGAAGCATTTTCTATTCCATTAGATGATTCAAACAAGCCATTTGCTCACAGTTGTATTGAATTTCATGATAAACATGTCGCTGACCACAGGCGAGAAGCATTTTCTATTCCATTAGTTGATTCAAACAAGCCATTTGCTCACTGTTGTATTGAATTTCATGATAAACATGTCGCTGGCCACAGGCGAGAAGCATTTTCTATTCCATTAGGTGATTCAAACAAGCCTATTGCTCACAGTTGTATTGAATTTCATAATAAACATGTCGCTGACAACAGGCGAGAAGCATTTTATATTCCATTAGTTGATTCAAACAAGCCATTTGCTCACAGTTGTATTGAATTTCATGATAAACATGTCGGTGACCACAGGCGAGAAGCATTTTCTATTCCATTAGTTGATTCAAACAAGCCTATTGCTGACAGTTGTATTGAATTTCATAATAAACATGTCGGTGACCACAGGCGAGAAGCATTTTCTATTCCATTAGTTGATTCAAACAAGCCATTTGCTCACAGTTGTATTGAATTTCATGATAAACATGTCGCTGACCACAGGCGAGAAGCATTTTCTATTCCATTGGTTGATTCAAACAAGCCATTTGCTCACAGTTGTATTGAATTTCATGATAAACATGCCGCTGACCACAGGCGAGAAGCATTTTCTATTCCATTAGTTGATTCAAACAAGCCATTTGCTCACAGTTGTATTGAATTTCATAATAAACATGTTGCTGACCACAGGCGAGAAGCATTTTCTATTCCATTAGTTGATTCAAACAAGCCATTTGCTCACAGTTGTATTGAATTTCATGATAAACATGTCGGTGACCACAGGCGAGAAGCATTTTCTATTCCATTAGGTGATTCAAACAAGCCTATTGCTCACAGTTGTATTGAATTTCATAATAAACATGTCGCTGACCACAGGCGAGAAGCATTTTCTATTCCATTAGGTGATACAAACAAGCCATTTGCTCACAGTTGTATTGAATTTCATGGTAAACATGTCGCTGACCACAGGCGAGAAGCATTTTCTATTCCATTAGGTGATACAAACAAGCCATTTGCTCACAGTTGTATTGAATTTCATGATAAACATGTCGCTGACCACAGGCGAGAAGCATTTTCTATTCCATTAGTTGATTCAAACAAGCCATTTGCTCACAGTTGTATTGAATTTCATGATAAACATGTCGTTGACCACAGGCGAGAAGCATTTTCTATTCCATTAGATGATTCAAACAAGCCATTTGATCACAGTTGTATTGAATTTCATGATAAACATGTCGCTGACCACAGGTGAGAAGCATTTTCTATTCCATTAGTTGATTCAAACAAGCCATTTGCTCACAGTTGTATTGAATTTCATGATAAACATGTCGCTGACCACAGGCGAGAAGCATTTTCTATTCCATTAGGTGATTCAAACAAGCCATTTGCTCACAGTTGTATTGAATTTCATAATAAACATGTCGCTGACCACAGGCGAGAAGCATTTTCTATTCCATTAGGTGATACAAACAAGCCATTTGCTCACAGTTGTATTGAATTTCATGATAAACATGTCGCTGACCACAGGCGAGAAGCATTTTATATTCCATTAGTTGATTCAAACAAGCCATTTGCTCACAGTTGTATTGAATTTCATGATAAACATGTCGCTGGCCACAGGCGAGAAGCATTTTCTATTCCATTAGGTGATTCAAACAAGCCTATTGCTCACAGTTGTATTGAATTTCATAATAAACATGTCGCTGACAACAGGCGAGAAGCATTTTATATTCCATTAGTTGATTCAAACAAGCCATTTGCTCACAGTTGTATTGAATTTCATGATAAACATGTCGGTGACCACAGGCGAGAAGCATTTTCTATTCCATTAGTTGATTCAAACAAGCCTATTGCTGACAGTTGTATTGAATTTCATAATAAACATGTCGGTGACCACAGGCGAGAAGCATTTTCTATTCCATTAGTTGATTCAAACAAGCCATTTGCTCACAGTTGTATTGAATTTCATGATAAACATGTCGCTGACCACAGGCGAGAAGCATTTTCTATTCCATTGGTTGATTCAAACAAGCCATTTGCTCACAGTTGTATTGAATTTCATGATAAACATGCCGCTGACCACAGGCGAGAAGCATTTTCTATTCCATTAGTTGATTCAAACAAGCCATTTGCTCACAGTTGTATTGAATTTCATAATAAACATGTTGCTGACCACAGGCGAGAAGCATTTTCTATTCCATTAGTTGATTCAAACAAGCCATTTGCTCACAGTTGTATTGAATTTCATGATAAACATGTCGGTGACCACAGGCGAGAAGCATTTTCTATTCCATTAGGTGATTCAAACAAGCCTATTGCTCACAGTTGTATTGAATTTCATAATAAACATGTCGCTGACCACAGGCGAGAAGCATTTTCTATTCCATTAGTTGATTCAAACAAGCCATTTGCTCACAGTTGCATTGAATTTCATGATAAACATGTCGCTGACTACAGGCGAGAAGCATTTTCTATTCCATTAGTTGATTCAAACAAGCCATTTGCTCACAGTTGTATTGAATTTCATGATAAACATGTCGCTGACTACAGGCGAGAAGCATTTTCTATTCCATTAGGTGATTCAAACAAGCCTATTGCTCACAGTTGTATTGAATTTCATAATAAACATGTCGCTGACCACAGGCGAGAAGCATTTTCTATTCCATTAGGTGATACAAACAAGCCATTTGCTCACAGTTGTATTGAATTTCATGGTAAACATGTCGCTGACCACAGGCGAGAAGCATTTTCTATTCCATTAGGTGATACAAACAAGCCATTTGCTCACAGTTGTATTGAATTTCATGATAAACATGTCGCTGACCACAGGCGAGAAGCATTTTCTATTCCATTAGTTGATTCAAACAAGCCATTTGCTCACAGTTGTATTGAATTTCATGATAAACATGTCGTTGACCACAGGCGAGAAGCATTTTCTATTCCATTAGATGATTCAAACAAGCCATTTGATCACAGTTGTATTGAATTTCATGATAAACATGTCGCTGACCACAGGCGAGAAGCATTTTCTATTCCATTAGTTGATTCAAACAAGCCATTTGCTCACAGTTGTATTGAATTTCATGATAAACATGTCGCTGACCACAGGCGAGAAGCATTTTCTATTCCATTAGGTGATTCAAACAAGCCATTTGCTCACAGTTGTATTGAATTTCATAATAAACATGTCGCTGACCACAGGCGAGAAGCATTTTCTATTCCATTAGGTGATACAAACAAGCCATTTGCTCACAGTTGTATTGAATTTCATGATAAACATGTCGCTGACCACAGGCGAGAAGCATTTTCTATTCCATTAGTTGATTCAAACAAGCCATTTGCTCACAGTTGTATTGAATTTCATGATAAACATGTCGCTGACCACAGGCGAGAAGCATTTTCTATTCCATTAGGTGATTCAAACAAGCCTATTGCTCACAGTTGTATTGAATTTCATGATAAACATGTCGCTGACCACAGGCGAGAAGCATTTTATATTCCATTAGTTGATTCAAACAAGCCATTTGCTCACAGTTGTATTGAATTTCATGATAAACATGTCGCTGACCACAGGCGAGAAGCATTTTCTATTCCATTAGGTGATTCAAACAAGCCTATTGCTCACAGTTGTATTGAATTTCATAATAAACATGTCGCTGACCACAGGCGAGAAGCATTTTATATTCCATTAGTTGATTCAAACAAGCCATTTGCTCACAGTTGTATTGAATTTCATGATAAACATGTCGCTGACCACAGGCAAGAAGCATTTTCTATTCCATTAGATGATTCAAACAAGCCATTTGCTCACAGTTGTATTGAATTTCATGATAAACATGTCGCTGACCACAGGCGAGAAGCATTTTCTATTCCATTAGTTGATTCAAACAAGCCATTTGCTCACTGTTGTATTGAATTTCATGATAAACATGTCGCTGGCCACAGGCGAGAAGCATTTTCTATTCCATTAGTTGATTCAAACAAGCCTATTGCTCACAGTTGTATTGAATTTCATAATAAACATGTCGCTGACAACAGGCGAGAAGCATTTTATATTCCATTAGTTGATTCAAACAAGCCATTTGCTCACAGTTGTATTGAATTTCATGATAAACATGTCGGTGACCACAGGCGAGAAGCATTTTCTATTCCATTAGTTGATTCAAACAAGCCTATTGCTGACAGTTGTATTGAATTTCATAATAACCATGTCGGTGACCACAGGCGAGAAGCATTTTCTATTCCATTAGTTGATTCAAACAAGCCATTTGCTCACAGTTGTATTGAATTTCATGATAAACATGTCGCTGACCACAGGCGAGAAGCATTTTCTATTCCATTGGTTGATTCAAACAAGCCATTTGCTCACAGTTGTATTGAATTTCATGATAAACATGCCGCTGACCACAGGCGAGAAGCATTTTCTATTCCATTAGTTGATTCAAACAAGCCATTTGCTCACAGTTGTATTGAATTTCATAATAAACATGTTGCTGACCACAGGCGAGAAGCATTTTCTATTCCATTAGTTGATTCAAACAAGCCATTTGCTCACAGTTGTATTGAATTTCATGATAAACATGTCGGTGACCACAGGCGAGAAGCATTTTCTATTCCATTAGGTGATTCAAACAAGCCTATTGCTCACAGTTGTATTGAATTTCATAATAAACATGTCGCTGACCACAGGCGAGAAGCATTTTCTATTCCATTAGTTGATTCAAACAAGCCATTTGCTCACAGTTGCATTGAATTTCATGATAAACATGTCGCTGACTACAGGCGAGAAGCATTTTCTATTCCATTAGTTGATTCAAACAAGCCATTTGCTCACAGTTGTATTGAATTTCATGATAAACATGTCGCTGACCACAGGCGAGAAGCATTTTCTATTCCATTAGGTGATTCAAACAAGCCTATTGCTCACAGTTGTATTGAATTTCATAATAAACATGTCGCTGACCACAGGCGAGAAGCATTTTCTATTCCATTAGTTGATTCAAACAAGCCATTTGCTCACAGTTGTATTGAATTTCATGATAAACATGTCGCTGACCACAGGCGAGAAGCATTTTCTATTCCATTAGATGATTCAAACAAGCCATTTGCTCACAGTTGTATTGAATTTCATGATAAACATGACGCTGACCACAGGCGAGAAGCATTTTCTATTCCATTAGTTGATTCAAACAAGCCATTTGCTCACAGTTGTATTGAATTTCATGATAAACATGTCGCTGACCACAGGCGAGAAGCATTTTCTATTCCATTAGGTGATTCAAACAAGCCTATTGCTCACAGTTGTATTGAATTTCATAATAAACATGTCGCTGACCACAGGCGAGAAGCATTTTATATTCCATTAGTTGATTCAAAGAAGCCATTTGCTCACAGTTGTATTGAATTTCATGATAAACATGTCGGTGACCACAGGCGAGAAGCATTTTCTATTCCATTAGTTGATTCAAACAAGCCTATTGCTGACAGTTGTATTGAATTTCATAATAAACATGTCGCTGACCACAGGCGAGAAGCATTTTCTATTCCATTAGTTGATTCAAACAAGCCATTTGCTCACAGTTGTATTGAATTTCATGATAAACATGTCGCTGACCACAGGCGAGAAGCATTTTCTATTCCATTGGTTGATTCAAACAAGCCATTTGCTCACAGTTGTATTGAATTTCATGATAAACATGCCGCTGACCACAGGCGAGAAGCATTTTCTATTCCATTAGTTGATTCAAACAAGCCATTATCTCACAATTGTATTGAATTTCATAATAAACATGTTGCTGACCACAGGCGAGAAGCATTTTCTATTCCATTAGTTGATTCAAACAAGCCATTTGTTCACAGTTGTATTGAATTTCATGATAAACATGTTGGTGACCACAGGCGAGAAGCATTTTCTATTCCATTAGGTGATTCAAACAAGCCTATTGCTCACAGTTGTATTGAATTTCATAATAAACATGTCGCTGACCACAGGCGAGAAGCATTTTATATTCCATTAGTTGATTCAAACAAGCCATTTGCTCACAGTTACATTGAATTTCATGATAAACATGTCGCTGACTACAGGCGAGAAGCATTTTATATTCCATTAGGTGATTCAAACAAGCCATTTGCTCACAGTTGTATTGAATTTCATGATAAACATGTCGGTGACCACAGGCGAGAAGCATTTTCTATTCCATTAGGTGATTCAAACAAGCCTATTGCTCACAGTTGTATTGAATTTCATAATAAACATGTCCCTGACCACAGGCGAGAAGCATTTTATATTCCATTAGTTGATTCAAACAAGCCATTTGCTCACAGTTGTATTGAATTTCATGATAAACATGTCGGTGACCACAGGCAAGAAGCATTTTCTATTCCATTAGGTGATTCAAACAAGCCTATTGCTCACAGTTGTATTGAATTTCATAATAAACATGTCGCTGACCACAGGCGAGAAGCATTTTCTATTCCATTAGTTGATTCAAACAAGCCATTTGCTCACAGTTGCATTGATTTTCATGATAAACATGTCGCTGACCACAGGCGAGAAGCATTTTCTATTCCATTAGGTGATTCAAACAAGTCATTTGCTCACAGTTGTATTGAATTTCATGATAAACATGTCGCTGACCACAGGCGAGAAGCATTTTCTATTCCATTAGTTGATTCAAACAAGCCATTTGCTCACAGTTGCATTGAATTTCATGATAAACATGTCGCTGACCACAGGCGAGAAGCATTTTATATTCCATTAGTTGATTCAAACAAGCCATTTGCTCACAGTTGTATTGAATTTCATAATAAACATGTCGCTGACCACAGGCGAGAAGCATTTTCTATTCCATTAGGTGATTCAAACAAGCCTATTGCTCACAGTTGTATTGAATTTCATAATAAACATGTCGCTGACCGCAGGCGAGAAGCATTTTCTATTCCATTAGTTGATTCAAACAAGCCATTTGCTCACAGTTGTATTGAATTTCATGATAAACATGTCGGTGACCACAGGCGAGAAGCATTTTCTATTCCATTAGTTGATTCAAACAAGCCTATTGCTGACAGTTGTATTGAATTTCATAATAAACATGTCGCTGACCACAGGCGAGAAGCATTTTCTATTCCATTAGATGATTCAAACAAGCCATTTGCTCACAGTTGTATTGAATTTCATGATAAACATGTCGCTGACCACAGGCGAGAAGCATTTTTTATTCCATTAGTTGATTCAAACAAGCCATTTGCTCACAGTTGTATTGAATTTCATGATGAACATGACGCTGACCGCAGGCGAGAAGCATTTTCTATTCCATTAGTTGATTCAAACAAGCCATTTGCTCACAGTTGTCTTGAATTTCATAATAAACATGTCGCTGACCACAGGCGAGAAGCATTTTCTATTCCATTAGGTGATTCAAACAAGCGTATTGGTCACAATTGTATTGAATTTCATAATAAACATGTCGCTGACCACAGGCGAGAAGCATTTTCTATTCCATTAGGTGATTCAAACAAGCCTATTGGTCACAGTTGTGTTTAATTTCATAATAAACATGTCGCTGACCACAGGCAAGAAGCATTTTCTATTCCATTAGGTGATTCAAACAAGCCTATTGGTCACAGTTGTGTTGAATTTCATAATAAACATGTCGCTGACCACAGGCGAGAAGCATTTTCTATTCCATTAGGGGATTCAAACAAGCCTATTGCTCACAGTTGTATTGAATTTCATAATAAACATGTCGCTGACCACAGGCAAGAAGCATTTTCTATTCCATTAGGGGATTTAAACAAGCCTGTTGCTCACTGTATGTTTGTATAGTACCAATTTGACCAAATTTCCGCAATCCGTGATAATAAAAAAAATTCGTTAAATTCCACTAATAACGCACCAAACATTTTCTTTTCCAATATGTAATTCCGACAAGTATGTTGCTCACTAAAGTCTTGTTTAGTAAACGTGTGTCCAGGTTTCAACAATTCATAATAAAAATCATTTTAAATCCCTCTATCCATAAACCAAAAGGTATTTTTATTCCAATACAGGATTTAAACAAGCTTGTTACTCCCGGTAGTGTTATATAGTAACAATCTGGCTAGATTTGAACTATTTCGTAATAAAACTCTCTTTTTATACCTCTGACAGGCTTTCTTCTTTCTTTCTTTCTTTAATCAAGCTTTGTTAAAAGTTCTTCTGTATTTTCCAACAATTTTCTTCATTTCTTATTATCATTATAGAACCATTTTTCCGCACAAGTGATTGTCTTGTCTAAAAATGACTTTTCTTTTTAATTCAGTAATAGATCTGTTAAAGATTAACGGATCTCATTATCTATCGATTCTAGAATTTGTCGTCTATGCAAAGCTTTTGGTATGGTTTCTTTATTTAATGGCATATCAACCTTTGGAGGTTACTTGATACCAAAGCCATCCATCTAAAAGAACAGTAGTGGTACTATTTAACCGATCGCTGGGAGTATAAGGGAGTTCATATATTTCCCAAGGGTATTTGTCCGAAAATGAATGTAATAGTTCAAGTAGAGTTTGAACTCGCTTACTACGATTCTGCAGACCAGCGCTTTAACCATTGCACCACGAGGACACCCCTACGTAAGGATTATAACTTTTAAAAGAAATTCTTTCTCTGATTATATCGTTTATCAATCTAGTTATCTCTCTTACTTCGTAGCTAATGGCTCCTCGTGGCTGAATTGTTAGAAGCTTTGGCTTGGCGTTTGAGTCAACCAGGGTTTCGATCCCAGCTACGGGAATCTACTGTCTAGCCACACTGATGAGTTCTGATAGAACGAAACAGATCTGTCTGTGGATGACTATAGAGATATATACTCCCCTACCCCCGTAGGATTGTGTTCTCTGGCGAAGAAGTAATCGTGTTGCCATTAGCGTTCATTGAAAGCCTCTTCGTATATGAATTGAGGTCTCGGCAGCCGTTGAACGGATGTATATAAACAATAATAATTGTGAGTCATAACCGTTTAAAATTTACTTCGCAGCTAATGGCTCCTCGTGGCTGAATGGTTAGCAGCTTTGGCTTGGCGTTTGAGTCAACCGGGTTTCGATCCCAGCTACGGGAAGCTACTGTCTAGCCACACTGATGAGTTCTGATAGAACGAAACGGATCTGTCTGTGGATGATTATATATATATATATATATAATGAACGACTTCGTCTTATTGAAGACCCTTAATATCTAGTCACAAAAAGGTGTTTTATTATATATTGCGTGTAATGAACGACCCCCGACTTCTGTCAATGTCAACATCCAACGACATAAAAAGAAAATATTCAAACAATTATTCATACTTTCAAAACTATTGAAATACAATCAAAATCAATAGAATACCGTAAATAAAAATTTTAGACATTGATGTTGGCCGCCATGTTTTATTAAGATAATAAATTTTTTACGCCCTTTTGTTTACACTTTATAATATTTGTAGATATTTTATGCACAGGTGTGAACAATGTTAATTAAGGATTTTATTATCTTAACTAATAACCTTTATTTGGGTATAAGCTATACGAGAGCGCTTTGGATCGACATTACAGCCTAGAAACAAGGGAAGATTTATTATTTCGAAAAACATATCTCGCGTAATGAACTACCTCTTATTTTAAAGGTGAAACATTGGTCTTAACAAGTCGTTTGTTACACGAGCTTATGCGGTAAATAGTAGGCCAAACTGTGCCTTGGTAGGCTGTCTCTTACCTTAGAAATGGTCACTAAACACACATAGAATTGCTTAGTTACCCCCGAGGCTAGAAACTGTTGAGTGTATTTGCTCCTAAATAGTCATTTACAAGTTAAGTTAGCGACCATAGTCGAGGGTGACCCGAAGGCTCCCTTTTCGATAGCTACTACACCAAGGTGTAGGGGAGGGCGCTACTCCATTCCCAGGATTGCTCCACTTTACCCTTGAACCGTACCTTATAATGCTGAGTGTTAAGCAAGGTGGTATCAAGTACCATTTTAAAAGTCTTTGGTATGACTCGACCTGGGATTGAACCCAGGTCTCCCGGGCCATTGGCGAACACTCTAACCGCTGGGCCAATGCAACCCATTTATATGATAATGATTTATTATTGAGATAAGCGCAATGCATCCACTCAGCAAGAGACATCAAATCAATATTTTTTAATAGTTATTTCAACTGCTTCTTGGACATGCAATCTTTTTTTTTTTTTTTTTTGGTTTCTTGTTTCAGTAACAAATCTCTATCATATTAATGTGTTGCATCTATTTAGAGATAGTTTTGAATGATTTTATCTCTAAACAAATAGTGATGCAAAATATTTTTCCTCTCTTATCCAAGGCATTGTGATCCAGGATATATAGTTGTTATAGTATACTATTTACAAATCTGAAACAAAAAAGAACACAACATTAATATCCTATTTACCAACCCCTCCGCTCGGGTAGGATATGACACAAGGTCAATTTTTTAAGCGGAGTTTAACAGGTTTGAATTGAGAGTTTTCACTGGATTGATCCATTTTACCCTTGATCCTTACCTTATAATGCTGAATGTTAAGCAAGGAGGCATCAAGTACCATTTTTTGAGTTTTTGGTATGACTCGACCGTGGATTGAACATAGGTATTCCCGGCCATTGGCGAACACTCTAACCATTATGCCAATATGGGGCTTAATAAAGCTTGGTAGTTATTATTTTCAAGGTTCATGGGTTGTTGGTTATCTGTCGTTTCGGTTTGGTTAATTACCAGGTTCTATAAGATAATTTGGCAGTTTTTTGGTATTTGACTCCTTGGTTTTTCTTATCATCCCTTTAACTTGTTCTATTATGGTTGGCCAGAGCTGCAAATGAACATAAAACGGGAAAAGGCCTAGACAAAGATACTTTAAACTTAACCTTTATTCTACAGATTGACAACTATTTAGTTGAGGGAACTTTCTTCGTGAGTCTCTGTCCAGTAGGAAGGTGTAAAGAGAAAAAGAGTTTCTTTTTTTGGCACCAAGAAGCCTGTCTTTTTTCTTTTGTGGGTCGCGCTTCCTGTCATAGGCCTCCTGGGAAATTGTTTTTTTTTATATTTGTTTGTTTTCTTTCCTTATATTTATTTATTCATTTATTTATTTATTTCAACCCCACCGGTATATACATAACCAGAATCCGTCCCAGAAATTGAGACGCATAAAAATTTCTGTGATTTCGAGATACAAACGGATCACCTGATTCCGGCCAGAAGACCAGACCAAATGATAAAAAAAGAACTCGCCGTCAAGTGGATTTTGCGCCCTAGCTGACCACGAGGTGTACATCGAATAAAACGAAAAGAGAAACAAGTTCTTAGACTTTGCCAGAGAACTAAGAAAGCTAGGATACACGAAAGTGAGGGTGGTAACAATCATAAATGGGAGGGGGGGTCCTCGTGGTGTAATGGTTAAAGCGATGGACTGCGGAATCGTAGTACGCGAGTTCGTACTCCAGTCGCGCTATTACATTCACTTTCGGGCAAATACCCTTGGGAAAGGTATGAACCTCCTTATCCTCCCAGCTATGGGTTAAATAGTACCACTACTGTTCTTCTAGGAGAATGGCTTTGGCATTAAATAACCTAAAAAGAGTTGATATGCCATTAAACAAAGAAACCAAACCAAACCAATCATAAATGGAGCACTTGGAACAATCTCCAAAGGCTTAGTAAGAGGGTTGGAAGAGTTAGAAATCGGAGGACGAGCCGAGACCATCCAAACCAAAGATCGGACAGAATACTGAGCAGAGTCCTGGAAACTTGAAGAGACCTGCTGTCATTCACACTCCAGTGAAAGACCATTAGCTAAGGTTGATGTGAAGATATCACAAGAAGTGATATGATATTTATATTAATTGAACGGACTTCTTTTTGTTGCTCTTAGGAAACGATATATTTTTCAGGGAAGTGACGATTTTTATCTTTTTTTATTTACTCATATATTTGTCCGTTGATTTATTTCTTGAATCATATTCTTTATTCTTTTATTAGATTATATATAAATTGTGTATTTTTTATTATGCACAATTTTACGTTTACGATAACAAATTTATCTAAATTGCTTAATCTAAAAATGTATCTTAAATGTGCTCGTTATATGAATGTTCGTTTATAACGATTTTTGCGGATAAGTCATTAACATCTGAAAGCAAATGCCTTTAACACCATTGCGAACTTAAGCTTCAAACAGGAACGTTCGCTCTGTTCGTCTTCATACCTTGTCCGGTGGCAAAAGCAGCTGGTGGCGCCAGGGGTGGCTACACCGACTTAGCCAATAAAACGGTGGTATCACTCTGGGTCGGCGGCTGATGAGGACAGCGTATCCCACATGCTTTCACAAGTTGGATTAATTGTTGGCGACTATAGTCGAGGGCCATTGGCGAACACTCTGTCCACGAGGCCAATGGTCTGGAAGACCTGGGTTCAATCCCAGGTCACATCATACCAAAGACTTTAAAAATCGTACTTGATACCTTCTTGCTTAACACTCAGCAATATAAAGTACGTATCAAGGATAAAGTGGAACAATCCAGGGAAAGGAATGGTACCCTCCCCTACACCTTCGTGTAGTAGCTATTGAAAAGGGTGCCTTCTGGTCGACAACTTTACAAGTTGTATAATAAAATATAAAATGATCGAAATTAACTATATTACAGTGTAACCCGGATATAAGAGAGTTGTTGGGACCGGGAAATAAGTATCTTATATTCGGGTTTGGTCTATTTTGCTTAGGTAACACAGGCTCTAATTTGGGACCAGAGAAAAAAAAAACTGTCTTTATCCGGGTTACTCTGTATCACTTATTTATAAATTTGGAGCATGTGAGCAAGCTTTATTATTTATTTATGGGTATATCCTCGTGGTGCCCGTGGTGTAATGGTTATCGTCGTAGGAATTGGACACGACGATACGAGTTCAAATCCTGGACGAGACTGATTGCATTTCACATAGCATGAAATGAATCCAATTATTCTCCCTCCAGCTATGGGTAAATAGTAGGGCAGACTAGGTTCTTCAGCCTTGGTGAGGCAACTAGTCTAGGAGAAGGAAAACTCTGAATTCAAACCTGTTAAACTCCGCTTAAAAAATGACCTTGTGTCATATCCTGGTTGGTAAATATGATATCCTCGTGGTGTAATGGTTAAAGCGATGGACAGCAGAACCGTAATTAGCGAGTTCGAACTCTAGTCGCAATAGTACGTTCACTTTCGGATGAATACCCTTGGAAAGGTATGAACCCTCTTATCCTCCCAGCTATGGGTTAAATAGTACAACAACTGTTCTTCTCGAAGTATGGCTTTGGCATTAAATAACCTTCAAAGGTTGATATGCCAAAATACCACAACATTTATTTGTTTGTATTTTTAGCATTATACAAGAGAAGTACTTAGACTTCGTATATCACTATCAGCTTTTTCTTTGGAACATCTCAATAGTACAGTGTAACCCTGATATAAGAGAGTTGTCGGGACCGGAGAATAAGTATCTTATATCCGGGGTTTCTCTTATACCCGGAGTTTCTCTTATGTCAGGGTTTGGTCTATTTTTTTTAGGTAAGACAGGCTCTAAGTTGGGACCAGATTAAAAAAATCTCTCTTATATAAGGGTCTCTTATATCCGGGTTACAATGCAACAAAATAAGAAGTAAGTGATGCTAAAAGTTTTGTTTTTTTTAAATAGATATATAGATAAACGACGACTGTGAACATATTAATCTATTTTTTTAAATTCATCTCTGACGTTTTTAAGTTACTTTACTCGAATGAAGGAGAAACGTCTCAAATTCAAACGCTCCTTTTTACCGTGTATGACTGTTGTTATTGTTGATGCTATTATTTTCATGATTTTTTTTTTCTTATTTATCTATTCATTTTTTTTTTTATATTAACATTGATGATAGTAGTAGCAGTAGTGATGGTGGTGGTAGTTTTAATAATAATAATAATAATAATAATAATAATAATAATAATTAATCACATAATAAGCGAAAGCAGTAAATTAGCGCAAAAAAAGTATAAGACAAGACACGACAAGGTAAGGAAAGTGATCCACTGGGAATTGAGCAAGAAGTTTTAATTTGACCATATGAACAAACAGCATATGCAAAACCCAGAATCCGACCTGCAGAATGAGATCCACAAACTTGTCTGGGATTTTGAGATACGAACAGATCACCTAATCTTGGCCAGACGAGCAGACCTAGCGATATTCAACAAAAAAAAAAAAAAAAGAAAAATAGTGGACTTTGCTGTTCTGGCAAACAACAGAGTAAAATTGAAAGAAATTAAAAAAGGGATAAACTTGTTAGAGAACTAAAAAAAAAAAAACTATGGAAATTGAAGGTGACGGTGATACCAATTGTAACTGGTGCACTTGGAACGATCTCCAAATAATTTATAAAGAGACTGGAAGACTTGGAAAGGAGAGGACGAGTGGAGACCATCCAAACTACGGCATTATTAAACTCGGCCAGAATACTGAGAAGAGTCCTGGAGACCTGAGGAATGTTGCTGTCACTCAAACTCCAGTGGATGACCACCAGCTAACGCTGGCGAGAAAAACTCTCAAAGTTGTAAATAATAATAATAAAAATAATAATAATACGAAGAAGAAGAAGAAGAAGAAGAAGAAGAAGAAGAAGAAGAAGAAGAAGAAGAAGAAGAAGAACTTTTTGTTTTATTTTATTGATTGGTAAAAATATGCGTATATGCGTTTCTGTATATCTTTGATAAACGATCAAAGTAAAATCAGCCATTTTAATATATGAATAATTGTCGTTTAGAATAGATTTAAAAAAAAAAAAAAAAAAAAGAAAGAAAGAAAATCTCCTTCCCGAAAGCCATATCGACGAACTTTTATGCAAAAGTAATTAAACCGTCTCTAAACATAAATAAATAAAATCTTCTAAGAAACGAAAACGACGAATTGCTAGACAGTTGTTCATGTTTTGAATTTGTGGCGACTCGCGTGAAAAAGTGCGAAAACATTGGTAACAGAAACAAACCTGTAAGAACAAAAAGTAGTAGCAGATATAAGAATGTAACATTAAATCCACAAACTCTAAGTAAAATGAAAAAGGAGCGATTGGGATAATACAAGATTAAAACTCAGTAATTTTAAAGGCGTAAGTATATATATATATATATATATATATATGTGTGTGTGTGTGCCGCTGAACGTTCTTCCTTAAGGCCACATCTATGTCGGGACCAAAAATAATAATCAATCTCTAGATCTGATATAGCCTCAATATACTATCTATGAAAAGTGTCAAGAAAATCTAAATCGATGCGTGATTCAGAAGACAGATCTGAGTGTCATAATTGGCACATGGTCTCTTAATCAGCAGCACGAGGGATCAGACAGGAATTCTGCTTATGTTGGCTGTTTAATTTCAGTTACACAAAAATCACAACAACAACAATCCATCGAAAGAGACATCAAAGTAAAAAATGGACGAGAGAAAAGAACAAAAATGTAATCCACTGTTATTTTAAAAGCAATTCTATACAAAAGAGGTAATAGGAAATTTGTGCAGAATACGCTGAAACTAATACAAGCCCAAAACTTGTCGACAAAACATGGAGGATTTTAAAGAGATGATTCTTTTCTGACCTAGAGATACTAAAAACATGTTGACAGGTAAGTCATGGAGAAGATGCCGAAGAGCCTCCCACACGAGCTGAAACACCAAAATGTCACAGAACCCAGCACCACAAAATCACTGTTAGCTCAAGAAGAAAAAAACAATGTGGAGATAATAAAAAAAAAACATGATCAAAAAGATGGTCACATGACCAATTCCTTATGATAGAATAACTAATAAATGATTACAATTATTATCTCTAATGAACAGTCTGATCAAATAGATAATAGTTAATATTATTACTGGTTATTATTCATTGAATAAAATGCAAAAGCGTTGAATGCATGAAAAGCATAAGATTTTCCCTATGGAAGATAAGACAAGATACCCCCCAAACAAGTGTCCTGGATATGACCCTAAAAAAATCTTATAGTGAGCTTCCAGTAATGCTGGAGCTTTGGGGAATGCGGAGTACCCCTTCATTGCCATCGCTCTCAGGTTCACTTTGGCTCGGAGTGGTAGTACCTAAAAGGATCCTATCTATGAGTCAAATAGAACTAAACTGTGTACTTATGCTAAACTGAATTGTTAGAAATAGAATAGTTTTGACATTGAAACTATGTACTCATGCTAAACTGGATTTTTTAAAAATAGAACCATTTTTACATTTAACTGTTTGTAAACAAAAGCTAATTATACTGAACTGAATTGTTTGAAATAGAACTGTTTATATGTATAAAAATAGACTTGGCATTAATAACCTACAATGGTTGATATGCCATAAAACCTAACCAAACCAAACCAAATCATATATATTTAATATATATGTGTAAAGAGGATTTGGCATTAAATAACCTACAATGGTTGATATGCCATAAAACCAAACCAAACCAAACCAAATCATATATATGTAATATATATATGTGTAAAGTGGATTTGGCATTAAATAACCTACAATGGTTGATATGCCATAAAACCAAACCAAACCAAACCAAATCATATATATTTAATATATATGTGTAAAGTGGATTTGGCATTAAATAACCTACAATGGTTGATATGCCATAAAACCCAAACCAAACCAAATCATATATATTTAATATATATGTGTAAAGAGGATTTGGCATTAAATAACCTACAATGGTTGATATGCCATAAAACCAAACCAAACCAAACCAAATCATATATATTTAATATATATATGTGTAAAGTGGATTTGGCATTAAATAACCTACAATGGTTGATATGCCATAAAACCAAACCAAACCAAACCAAATCATATATATTTAATATATATATGTGTAAAGTGGATTTGGCATTAAATAACCTACAATGGTTGATATGCCATAAAACCCAAACCAAACCAAATCATATATATTTAATATATATGTGTAAAGAGGATTTGGCATTAAATAACCTACAATGGTTGATATGCCATAAAACCAAACCAAACCAAACCACAGAAGAGAGAATAATGTTCTTTCATATGAAATTTTCAATAAATGCAATGAAGATTATCTTTAATATTCAAAAATTCTAAAAATTGTTATCTTACAAAACCAGATATAAAAAATTAAGCAAAAATTATCAAATGTAAAAGTAAAGTTGGCGACCATAGTCGAGGGTAACCCGAAGGCTCCCTTTTCGATATCTACTACACCAAGGTGTAGGGGAGGGCGCTACTCCTTCCCTGGATTGCAAATTATCAAATGAACCCAAACTTATTATTGGTAATAAAATACATTTTTGGAATCCTATTTTGAATTAAAAAAAAAAAAAGAAAATTAAACCTGTAATTATGTCATTCTCTCGCCAGATTTATAAAAAATACACTCAGTAGAGATGTTACTGGCTTATTGGTAATGAGTGATTCTAAGAAGAATTTTTAATCCCATCTCCACTCACTAAGTTCCTGTGTTAGCATAAGTATATCTTTTGATACATATACACTGAATAAATGGAATAATTCCTATAAACACGTCGAACACTTTATACATATATACAAAACATATAAAATATAACAATACACAAATATATCCGAAACAGACAGAAACAGTTAATCACATCATAAGCGGATGCAGCAAACAAGCACAAAAGGACTACAAAACTAGGCACGACTGGGTAGGAAAAGGGATCAGCTGGGAATTGTGCAAGAGATTAAACTTTGACCATACCACCAAATGGTATTTGCATTAACCAGAATCCTTTCAAGAGAAAGAGACGTATAATATTCTCTGGGATTTTGTGATACTCACGGACCACCCCATTGTGGCCAGATTTGGTGCTAATTAACAAGAGAAAAAAGAACTGGTATTCCAATGGGTTTTGCCGCTCCACCAGACCACAGAGTGAAAATAAAAGAAAGGGAAAAGATAAATAAGTACTCAGACCTTGCTGGAGAGCTAAAAAGACTGTGGAACATGACTGTGTTATTAATTGGTTGTACGCTTGGAACAGAACCCAAACGCCGAGAAAAGAGAGTGAAGGAACAAGAGATCAAAGGAATTTTAAGACCATCCAGATCATAGCTCTGTTAAGATCAGCTAGAATACTGAGAAGAGTCCTGGATACCTGAGGAGACTTGCAATCACTCAGACACCAGTGAATAACTCACAAGGAGTGAAATAATGATGATAATAAGCGGAAGGAAGATAAAAAAAAATAAAAAAAACCTAAATATCCTGAAGATAAAGATAAAAACAAAAAAAAATTTCAAATACAGCCCACGAGATACTCACTAGACTCAATCAATGTTGAAAGAAACAATAAAAAAAAAAAATGAAACAAAAAAATTGTTGACAAGAGAAGTAATCTTTCCAGTGATGTGATATTGAAGAAAAGCAGTATTCACTTAGCTTCTGTTTGCAGATTTCTTTTAGTAGCGCGATAAAGCTAGATGTGAATAAAAAGAAAAAAAAAAACATGAGCACAGTAGATATTTTCTTTCGAAAACGCATTAGCCGAGGCGAAGCAAAAAATAAAAAATAAATGAATAAATAAATAAATAATCAAGTCAAACTTGCAACATTAGACAATCAATTAAACAAACAGAATATATATACTTGCACGCACTCAAACATGCATACACACATACGCAAACGTACATACACACATACATATATGGGGCTGTAGAATACACCGACTACATCTATGCAGAGAGCCAAGACTCCCCCAACGAGTATCCTAGATATGACATAATACAATCTGTTGGTGAGGTTCCAGTAATGCTGGAGCTTTGGGTGAATGCGGAGTACCCCTTTATTGCCATCGCTCCCACGTCCACTTTGTCCCGGGGTGGTAGCACCTGATAGGGTTCTATCTATATATGAAATAAAACTAAACTGTGTACTTATGCTAAACTGAATTGTTTGAAATAGAACTGTTTATGTGTATAAGAATGGATTTGATATTGGATAATCTACAATGGTTGATATGCCATAAAACCAAACAGAATCCCAAACACACACATATATAATTATTATGAAAGTACTCATGGTTTGATGTTTATCGACACAGGAATTGGGTACGGTGGTAATTTACTAAGCTTTTTGCTTAGATGTGGCACAAGGCTATATGAAAGGGGCACCCAATGAGACTCGAACTCAGGAATTGGGTACGGTGACACGAGTTAAAATCCTGGACAAGGCTACTTGAATTTCACATGAGGCTAATAATCTTTGAAAATGTATGATTCCACTTAGTCTCTTTCCAACTATGGGTAAATGATAGGGCAGAGTGGGTTCTTTAGCCTTGGTATGGGGACTGGTCTAGAAGAGGAAAACTGTAAATTCAAACCTCGTTATATCCGCTGAAAAATTGACCTTCTTCGAAGAGGTTGGTAAGTATATACATATATTACTAAAAACTAATTAAACGAGGTGGTACGCTTATCGTAGAAGGAAATAGAATCGACGACTCTGGTTCACATTCAAGACGAGGATGTTTTGTGTTTCATTTCCCGTTAATGCTTTCGAGAAAGGCATAAATATATTTATTCACCTCCCGTTCAGCTATGTTCAGATAGTTGTCCAGGGTGGGTTCGTTAGCTTTGGTTAAGCAGCGAGTCTAATGCCCTGTCGATGGGGTTTAGAATATGCTGACTACACCCTCTGCAAAGGGGTGTGGCACCTCCTTCAAAAAACGGTTCTGGGTATGACGCTAAACCGCATCTGATAGAGAGGCTCCATTTCTGGAGCCTTGGGAAGTGTGGCCGTTTCCGTTCATTGTTATGACTCTCAGGTCGACTCTGTCCCGGAATCGTAGTACCTGATAGGATTTCCAGTAGAGGTCAACATGATCTGTTTGGTTTGGTTTAGTTTCTTTATTTAATGGCATATCAACCTTTGTAGGTTATTTAATGCCAAAGTCATTCTCCCAGAAGAACAGTAGTGGTACTATCTAACCCATAGCTGGGAGGATAAGGGGGTTCATACCTTTCCCAATGGTATTTGCCCGAAAGTGAACGTAATAATACGAACTTGCTTACTACGATTCCGCAGTCCATCGCTTTAACCATTACACCACGAGGACACCCCAAGATCTGTTTCAAAATTATTTGTATTCTTTTGGACTGTTGTCTACGAACTGATATAATTTTCATCTCTATGGTTTCCAAGGAAGTTCCACACAAGCAATACAAAAGTTAAAGTTATAAGATATCTTATCCCAATATTGTTATTTTCAATATTAATATATAATTATTGCTTTGACTGTGTGTGTGTTTTCACACTAGTCTTAACAGGTGGTTTTTCTCTGAAGTCTAAATGACAGCAAGTCTCCTCCGGTCTCCAGGACTTTTCTAAGTATTCTAGCTGATCTTAAGAGTGTTGTTGTCTGGATCGTCTCAATTCTTTCTCTAATTTCCACCCCCAGTCTCTTTTCAAGGTTCTTAAGAACAATTCCAAGTGCATCAACTACAATTGTTGCATATTGACCCTTGACAGCTGGTTGTGATTGCAGGACGCCCCTGTATAAACAACCGGGAAATAGACGGAAGCAGTCACGTGGTTGAGCGGAAATGTGTGGGTGTTGGGAAATTATATATTTATATGCCCACATATGAGTCGGTCAGTCTTGCAGCTGTCAGTGGTCAATGGTCAGTCTGCAGTTCTGAGTCTTGGAAACTAAGAGTGGCAGCTGGGGGCCAAGTAGCCCCTGACGAAGATCAGGTGAGCACGTCTTGTTGAGAAGAGGCAAAGACGTAAATCTCTGAAGATAACACTGCGTGGTTAAGAAGTTATGGATCTATATGGCAATCTGTAATCTTTTTCTCATCTCCGTCCGTCTATCTCACTCTACAGAGATTTTGAATCTAAGATAGAATAAAGAGACGTATATAGTTGTATGACCAACTGTTGTGGTTTCTTCCTTCATCACCGCTACACATGTTCCTTCAGGTTCCACAGCTCTCGAGTAAGATCCAAATATTGGTTTGCTCAGTCAGCTGGGGCTCTAGAATACACTGACTGCTTCTCTGCAAAGGGTGTAAGACCCCACCCCCATCAACGAATGTCCTGTATATGACACTATACAACCTGATGGTGAGGTTCCAGTGATTCTGGGGCTTTGGTGAGTGCAGAGGACCTCTTCATTGCTATCGCTCCCAGGTCAACTCTGGCCCGGAGTGGTAGCACCTTATAGGGCCCACTATGGGTCACAGAGAACTAAACTGCGTACTTATGCTAAACTGAATTGTTCGAAATAGAACTGTTAATTTGTATAAAAACTGTGTTGTTTAAAATAGAACTTTTTTGACATTTAAACTGCGTACCAATGCTAAATTGAATTGTCTGAAATGGAACTGTTTTTGTGTGCTAATCTGAATTTTTGAAATGGAACTGTTTTGACATTTAACTGTGTGTAAACTAAAACTATACTTATACTAAACTGGTTTGTTTTAATAAAAACTCTTTGACTTAACTGAATTAGAAATAGAAATGTTTTTGACAATTTAACTGTGTTATTATGCTAAACTGAATTGTTTGAGGTAGAACTGTTTATTCGTATGAAGATGGATTTGGCATTAAATAGCCAACAAAGGTTGATATGCCATAAAACCCAACCAACCAACCAATCTAGTATTGGTCAAGCTGATTGCTTTCTTTTATTTTCATTCAGCTGTCTGCTAAAATAGCAAAATCTACTAGATGACGAATAATTTTTTTCCTTGTCAATGAACATAAGCTCAAATCTTCTGGCCGGGATTGGCTGATTCGTATGCATCTTAAAATCCCTGAGAATTTTATGCTTCACTTTCAAAAGAAAAGATTCTGATTTGTGCGGATAGCATTTGTTTGTTTGGCTAAATTTTCATCCCTTGGATAGTTTCTCGTGGATCACTTTCCCCACCCACTCGTGCTTTGTCTTGAAATCCTTTTCTACCACTTTGCTGCTTTGGCTGTTAATTTTAACCACCCCCTCTCTCTCTCTCGCTGTCTTTCTGTCTCTCTGCCAGAACTCTAACATCATCAGGTGATATATATATATATATATATATAATGTCATCCACAGACAGACTGTTTCGTTCTATCAGAACTCTTCAGTGTGGCTAGACACGCAGGACGCTCGAAACCGGGATCGAAACCCATCCAACAGTGTCTGTCTGTGTGTTTGCGTGCCTCTCTCTCTGTCTCTGTCTCTGTCTCTCTCTCTCTCTCTCTTTGGTATAACGGCAAAAATAATTGTCATGGAAAATTTATGAGGTCGGTTTACAAAGAAATGGGGCTGATTGTTAGATTTCTCAATTTGGCAACTTTTTTATGAAAAAATTAATATTCAAGTGTATGTAATTCACAGATGCTATTTTTAAAAATCTGATGTGCTTTCTAAATTTATTTATCAAAATAAGAAAAAAAAAGTTTATAAAACGTAGAATTTTCATCATTTTATTATTGATATAATTTTGGGTACTATCATTATTTTTTTTTTTTTGTTGTATCGTAGTAAGGAAGAGATACACAGTGAAACAGAGTTAATTCTTTATTAATTGAAGTGGTACTGTCCAACAAATATTATAAGTTTTGCGCTGTGAGAGTTACGTCCGAAGTTGGTCTTACTACCGACCGAGATCTCGCAGAACCCTCTCGTGCTTAAGAAACACGTCTTTTATACCTCCGGGATATTGGAAGTCACGTGGTACGAGCCACAATACAACAATTTTCTATGCTATTATTTTATGTCATATTTCTACATAATATTGTTTGTCACATCTTTTTATTTAACTACTTTTTCATCATTTTATAACAAAAGCAATAATAAATAAAATATAACAAATGAATAAGCTATTAAATAATAAATAAAATAATAGATAAATAATAATCTATAAAATAAAAAAAAAACGACGATCTATTAAATAGTCTATAAAATAATAACAAATAAAATAATGACAAATGAATAATCTTTTATATTATAAGAAATAAATAACTGAATAATAAACAAGATGATAAAAATAAATAATCTATAAAATAATAAATAAAATGATAAATGAATAATCTATAAAATAATAACAAATAAATAATTGATAGAATAAATAAAATAATAAATAAATAATATATGAAATATTTCACACAAAAATTATACAAATGTATGTAATTCAAAGAGAACATTTTTTAAAATTTGATAAAGTTTTTAATGTAATCCTGAATTTATTTATCAAAATAAGAAAAATAGAATTTATGAAAAGAGAAATTCCCATGGGTTCTACTTGCATAAATTTTTATCATCATTTTATTATCATTTTGATATAATTTTATTAACATTTTATTATCATTGCTATAATATTATCATTGCTATAACTTTATTATCATTTTATTATCATTGATATATTTTTATTATCATTTTATAATTGATATAGTTTTATTATCATTTTATTAAAATCGCTATAATTTTATTATCATTTTGATATGATTTTATTAGCATTTTATTATCATTGCTATAACTTTATTATCATTTTATTATAATTTTCATATAATTTTGTTAACATTTTATTATCATTGCTATAATATTATTATCATTTATATCGTTTTATTATCATTTTATTATCATTGCTATAACTTTATTATCATTTATATCGTTTTATTATCATTTTATTATCATTGCTATAACTTTATTATCATTTTATTTTCATTGCTATAATTTTATTATCATTTTATTATCATTTTATCATTGATATAATTTAATCATTTTATCATCATTTTATCATTGATAGAGTTTTATTATCATTTTATTATCATTGCTATAACTTTATTATCATTTTATTATTATTGATATAATTTTATTATCATTTTATTATGATTTTGATATAATTTTGGACATTATCTTCATTATTTCCTCTGCTCTCATTTAATTTTTTTTTTTATTATTTTCATTTTTTGGAAGATTTTGAAAAAAGATTCAGTTGAGATCCGACCATGGTGTTGAGAAGTTGGGGTCCGACCATGGTGTTGAGAAGTTGAGGTCCGACCAGAGTGTTGAGAAGTTGGGGTCCGACCATGGTGTTGAGAAGTTGGGGTCCGACCAGAGTGTTGAGAAGTTGGGGTCCGACCATAGTGTTGAGAAGTTGAGGTCCGACCATGGTGTTGAGAAGTTGAGGTCCGAGCATGGTGTTGAGAAGTTGAGGTCCGACCATGGTGTTGAGAAGTTGAGGTCCGACCATGGTGTTGAGAAGTTGGGGTCCGACCATGGTGTTGAGAAGTTGAGGTCCGACCATGGTGTTGAGAAGTTGAGGTCCGACCATGGTGTTGAGAAGTTGAGGTCTGACCATGGTGTTGAGAAGTTGAGGTCCGACCATGGTGTTGAGAAGTTGGGGTCCGACCATGGTGTTGAGAAATTGAGGTCCGACCAGGGTGTTGAGAATTTGAGGTTCGAGCATGGTGTTGAGAAGTTGAGGTCCGACCAGGGTGTTGAGAAGTTGGAGTCCGACCATGGTGTTGAGAAGTTGAGGTCCGACCAGGGTGTTGAGAAGTTGTGGTCCGACCAGGGTGTTGAGAAGTTGAGGTCCGACCAGGGTGTTGAGAAGTTGAGGTTCGAGCATGGTGTTGAGAAGTTGGAGTCCGACCATGGTGTTGAGAAGTTGAGGTCCGACCAGGGTGTTGAGAAGTTGAGGTCCGACCATAGTGTTGAGAAGTTGGAGTCCGACCATGGTGTTGAGAAGTTGAGGTCCGACCATGGTGTTGAGAAGTTGAGGTTTGACCAGGGTGTTGAGAAGTTGAGGTCCGACCATGCAGTTGAAGGTTGACATTGGACCATGGAGGCAGATAGTTGAGTTCTCTGCTGTTGCGGCGGTGGTTAAGTTTTTCGGGTTCCGACCAGCGAAGATGAATTGAGATTTAATACATCACGAGATGTGCCGAACGTTGGGGATGTTGTTAACATAGTATGATTACGAAAGACTTTTAAGAATTGTCTGTCTCCTCGTGTCGAAGAACTGAACTCAGAAGTTAATAAACAGTTCGTATCTAAACAACGGAGTCGCCAGTGTATTTAAGTCCGCTTGTATTTGTATTACGGCTATATAACACTTCTATCTATAGTAAAGTAGTACTAATGTCTTAAGCTTTAAAATAGCAAATGATAGAAGTATTAAGAAGTATAATAGAGTAATTAGACTAATTAGAATAGTCATCATCATCATCATCATCATTAAGGTGTGGGGGCAGCGCGAATTCACTTGACTTTCTATTTCTCTCCCTCTCACGATCTGTCATCAGCCATCACTCTTGGAAAGTCCTTCAGACGACATCTAGTGTCTGCACAGCGCTAATGAAAGTAATTTTTATGTTGTTCGGCCAACACTGGCACGTCCTTGTGTAGTAGTCCGCATAAGAACGTCGCTTATGAGTTCGTCTCTGTTTTTCCAGTAGTGTCCGGCATGTCTTGCACGTTTCAGTTGGATGGGAGGTAGGTGGCCGTACAGCTGCTGTCTTGCAAAGTGCTGCTTTCAGGATTTGCTCAAAACATCATGCAGTATCCTTGTGTAGTTCCCAACTAGCTTTTTCTCCGGAACTGTAGAAAAACACCGACTGCATCACTCCCAGATCCTCTCAAGCCCGGAGTGGTAGCACGTGATAGGGTCCTATCTATGGGTCAAATAGAATTAAATTGTGTACTTATCCTAAACTGAATTGTTTGAAATAGAACCATTTTGACATTTGAACTGCGTACTAATGCTAAACTGAATTGTTTGAAATAGAACTGTTTTTACATTTAACTGTGTATAAAAGAAAATACTTATATTAAACTGTATTCTTTGAAATGGAACTGTTTATATGTATAAAAATAGATTTGGCATTAAATGATCTACAATAACTGATATGCCATAAAACCCAATCTAACCAAACCAAATTATATACGTTTAATCTATACGTATAAAGAGGATTTGGCATTAAATAACCTACATAGGTTGATATGCCATGCCCTAAAACCAAAGCAAAGCAAACCGAAAATAAAATAAAAAACAGCCGTTTTGGAACTGTTGAGCATATGCAACAATTCGCGCCGGTTTGTAACGTAATGGCCGAGAGATTTCGGTTCATGCCTTTGAGTTTAGTTAGGCTGAGAACCTTTCGGCTCAGCACATAGGTTAGTTAGGTGCAAACATTGATGCAGGTGTTAACGTGGGCGCGCGCGGGCGGACGAAGGTGTCACTCAGAGATGTCACAATAGTCCGAGACGAAAGGGGATGACGGAATGCGAGTGACGTCACGCACCGGAAGCGCGCAGAGGTTTGTAGACAATTGAAAGAAAGTCGGGGAGTTGAAGACTAGACACCAAACGAGGAGGTTCGACTTTTGCGAGCTCGCCGAAGCAGGCGAATTTGCGCCCAATAGGTGCTACACGAGATGGGGGGGGGGGGCAAATGAATAAGACGGCATAGCGAGATTGTGTCTCTCCTCCTTATGTCGAGACCTTTAACTCAAAGTTAATAAAAAGGTTTCGTACCTGAACAAGAAGTCGTTATGTGTTTTCGAATTTCGAGATTCCTATGTTCTTTATGTGTTCTACGTTATGTATATATGTAATGAACGTCCCGTGTATATTTCGCAAATAGCCGTATTTACCTATAGTACAGGATTGACTGAAGGCAGCATCCGTTGAAGACTTCTGGCCTAGTTTCCAGGAGTAGGAAAAGTGTCTGAATGAAAACTACTATCATTTTGAAAGAGATAAAGGTGATTTGTAATCAATTGTATCGTTTGGACGAATGGTTAAATATCGCTGTATCGAATAATAAAATTGTCTGTTTGGGTTTGGTGGCATATCAGCCTTTGTAAATTATTTAATGCCCAATTCCATCGTATACAAATAAACAGTTTTATTTCAAACTCTAACGTAATGGCCAAGGGATTTCGGTTCATGCCTTTGGGTTTAGTTAGGCTGAGAACCTTTCGGCTCAGCACATGGGTTAGTTAGGTGCAAACATTGATGCAGGTGTTAACGCGGGCGTACGCGGGCGGACGAAGGTGTCACTCAGTAATGTCACAATAGTCCGGGACAAAACGGGTGACGGAGTCCGAGTGACGTCACGCACCGGAAGCGCGCAGAGGATTTTGGGGAAATCTGAAGAAAGTTAGAGAGTTGGAAACTAGACGCCGAACGAGGAGGTTCGACTTTTGGGGCTCACTGAAGCGAGACGAATTTGCCCGCCGTGGGTGCCGCACGAGATAGGGGCCAAATGAATAAGACGGCATAGTGAGATTGTGTCTCTCTCCTTATGTCGAAACCTTTAACTCAAGGGTTAATAAAAAGGTTTCGTACTTGAACAAGAATCGTTACGTGTTTTCGAATTTCGAGATTCCTATGTTCTTTTTATGTTTTATCGTTATGAACTATTTCGTACATGGCGTTAATTGTGGCTAGAGTACAAAACAATTTAGTTTAGCATATGTACAAAGTTTAATTGTAAAAGACATTTCTATTTCAAGCAAATTCAGTTTAGTCAAACAGTTCCAATTCAAACAATTCTGTTTTGTATAAGTATAGATTTTGTCACAAGCAGTTCTATTTCTAACAATTCAGTTTAGTATACGAGGTGCATACGATAAGTTTCCAGACTTTTTCGTATGGGCATTTAAAATTGTCGTAGACTTGAAAATTTTAAAAGTATTTTATTGCTATACATCTTATTAGATGACTGACCAATTTTTAGGATTTCAGCTTCAGATGAACAGCTCCAGTAGTAATTGGAATACACCTTACTAAGCCCTGATTGTCACAGCAGGTGAATTTCAAAAATGCAATCTGACACTTTAAAAGAACGATATGCAATAAAATTGTGTTTTAAACGTGGAAAAAATGCCACAGAAACGTATGGAATGCTTCAGACTGCTTTTCGACCTTCTTGCATGAATCGAGCATCAGTTTTTGAGTGGCATAAGAAATTTGAGGAAGGCAGAGAGTCTGTGAGGGATGATGTGAAGTGTGGGAGGAGTAAGGAAGTCAATACACCAGAGTTGATTGGCCAAAGGGTTAGGGTTAGGGTCACTATGTTGAGGTTTTAAGGGAGTTCAGGAAGAGATTCCGTCGGAAGAAGCCAGCACTCTTCAAATCGGGTCAATGACATTTCCACCTGGACAATGCACCAGTCCACAACTCCATCCTTGTCACAGACTATTTGACCAAGATGGGCATGAAGACAGTTCCTCACCGTCCCTATAGTCCAGACCTTGTTCCTTGTGACTTTTGCTTATTCCCTAAGCTCACTGGCTGTCGATATGAGACAATTGAGGAGATGAAAGAGGCTGTGACGAAGGTCATTGACACGCTGAAACAAGAGGACTACCATGGGGCCTTGCAGAAGTTGTTGGAACGGTAGAACAAGTGCATTGCAGCCGGAGGAGATTACTTCGAAGGGGACTAGAGTTTCATGTGTGTACTATCAATAAAAGTGCCCATACGAAAAAAATCTGGAAACTTATTGTATGTACCTCGTAAGTACGTAGTTCAAATGTCAAAACAGTTTTATTTCAAACAGTTCAGTTTAGCATAAGTTCTTAGTTTAGTTCTATTTTACCCATAGATAGGACCGTAGCAGGTGCTACCAAACCGGGCTGGGGTAGACATGGGAGTGATGGCAACGAAGGGTTATTCTGTATTAACTAAAACTCCAGCATTACACACCACCACCATCAGATTGTTTAGATTCGTATTCAGGACACTCGTTTTTTTGGGGGGGTGGGGGTTCTTACACCTCTGCAGGGATACAGTCGGTGTATTCTACATTCCCAGCCGACTTTTGATGAGCATGTGTACATTTTTTTTCTGTTTCTGTGACATTGTTATTTTTGAGGAAACGGACAGTTGACACTTAGATGAGTGAGAAAAATGTATGACCGAAAGCCAAGTCAACACAATGACAAGTAAACGACAAACACACACACACACACACACACTCACACACACACACACACATACATACTCATATATTCAAGGCAAACATTATGCCAGTGACGAGGAGGTGAAAACTGCAATTAGGAAGTGGTTCGAAGAACAGTCAACAGAATTTTACGTGGCAGTAATACATGCTCACATTCGAAGGTGGAACATTGCTACTGAGAGAAATGATGACTATGTTGAGAAGTAGGGATATGATCCACAGAGGACCAGCTTTATTTTGATGTATGATACGTGTCCCTATGTCGATAATTATTTCTGTATTAAAGAAAAAGGCATTACTTTTTGATTCACCCACGTATATATATATATATATATATATATATATATAACAAATGAATATATATATTAGATATATATATTTAATTCATGAAATTTAGACTGTGACCCTGGGTTTCATGGAGTTTTTTGCAAAAAACTCTATGAAACTCAGGGTCACAGTCTAAATTCCATGAATTAAAATTATATATCTAATATAAATTTATATATTATTATCATACAATAGCTCTATCCTAGATATTGAGCACTCTCCATATTAAATTGCACTTGGTTCGACACATACCCACAAAGAGATTTAGTGACAACAAACACTGTTATATATATGTATGTATATATATATATATATATATAGATAGATAGATAGATATCATTTTATTGTATTGTATATGTTTTGAGGTCTATTGCAATGCCAGATAATTAAGTGGGTCTAATCAATTTCGGCATGGCATTTAAACACCTTACCTGGCACCATGGTTACAACAACCAACACAGCATTTCAACATCCCATGGCATTGCAATAGACATCAAAACATATACAATACAATAAAATAATATATATATATATATATATATAGGTGGGTTTGTCAAAAAGTAATGCCTTGGTCTTTAATACAGAAATAATTATCGACACAGGGATATGTATCATACATCAAAATAAAGCTGGTCCTCTGTGGATCATATCCCTACTTCTCAACATAGTCAGCATTTGTACAATGCTTCAAGCAATTATGAAGTATATATATATATGGGGGTGTACACCTTGCAATTCTCAAAAAATCATTTCATTTTAAGCCAAACATAACAGGATTTTATTATATTCTGTGGAATATTAATTACACAATGAAAACAGATATTATTAGCTATTGTGTATTACCAAACTCTACAGCATTGAAACTCTGTTACCAAAAATAAAATTGCATAGATATATAAAAGGTTATATCAAAGAAACAAGAAATACAGACAGAACACACACACACACACACACACACACACGCTCTCTCTCACACACACACACACTATATATGTATATATATATATGCTTGTGTGTGTGTGTGTGTGTGTGAGTGTGGGAGTATATATGTTTACGGTAGCACAAATAAATCAGAGGTTAATACATACTAGCCAGGACAGCAGGAAGAGAGAGAGAGAGAGAGATGAGAGAGAGAGAGAGAGAGCGAGGGAGGCAGACGGAGACAGAGAGAGTGAAATAATTTAATCTGTGGATGGCCTACAAGAGACATGAATCATTTTTAAAATGCATTGACACTGGCTTTATAGTTTTACTTGTTCGTTTTTTGTTTTTTGTTTTTTGTTTTTTTTTCAAATCGGTACTGACTCACCTTAGCTTCATGTAGAGATTATATGATGACCAGAACAAATGTCCAATATTCCATTCAGACCCCGAAACTACTCGGTTCATCCACCATCGCCACCACCTTCCCGATGAAGGTGATTTGATGCAGAACATCTTTCCAATTAGAAATTAAAAAAATGAATAAATATAACACAAGTAAGAAATCTCCCGGGAGTGAAATTTAATCTCAAATTTTTGAGCCCACTACAACGGTATACCAGAAGTACTTTATCGGCACCCCACTTACAAAAACAAAGCGTATCCCCTATTTACCGGTGCTGATATTCTTAAACTGTGGAGAGCAAATTTAAACTCAGGATTTTAGGGTTCAAAGGGTTAAACGAACTGGTCGGTCGTATTTAACAAAATTCGCACACTCACACACACACACACACACGCACACATACACACTCACGCACTCTCTCTCTCTCTCTCTCTCACACACACACACACACGCACACATACACACACACACACTCACGCACTCTCTCTCTCTCTCTCTCACACACACACACACACACACACGCACACATACACACACACACTCACGCACTCTCTCTCTCTCTCTCACACACACACACGCACACATACACACACACACACACTCACGCACTCTCTCTCTCTCTCTCTCTCTCTCTCTCTCTCTCTCTCACACACACACACACACACAAGGCTGGATTTATTAACTGGTGTCACAGCCACTCCAAAAGGAGGGTGTAGACGGATACTAAATATATTTGTTACCGTTACTGTGAAGTCTCCGCATTAAACCGAACTTGAATCATATTCCAACAAAATGGTTGGTTGCATAAATCATCATCATCATCATCATGTCGTACTGGTAGCACGGATATCCCTGACCCTCTCTCGCCACTCCTCCCTATCGTTCATCGCCTCTGACAGGTCTTCTGGACTACATCCCGTATCCTCACATAGTTGCTGAATGTATGTTCGTGCTGGTCGTCCTGCTCAATATGTGGGGATCCATAAGAGTACATCACTTATGAGTTCGTCCCTGTTTCTCCAGCAGTGTCCTGCATGTCTGGTTCGTCTAACTTGAATAGTTTTCGTGATAGGAGGCAGGTGGCCATACAGTTGGTGTCTTGTGGGGTGTTGCCTCCAGGACTTGTTCAATAGTGCTCGCAGCATTCTTGTGTAATTGCCGTCTAGCTTCTTCTCCAGCCGTTTTGTTAGAGTCCATGTAGTGCATCCGTATAGCAGTATCTATACGACCGCTGCCTGGAAAAAACTGCGTTTCATTTTATCGGTTAGGTCTGATTTCCATATAATCGATAGCCAATTGATAGCTGTCCATGCCTTCGTTAACCTCGTGTCGATGTCCTTTTCGGTTGATGAGACGCTGCTTCCTAGGTAAGTGAATTTGTCTACTAGTTTAAGAAGGGTTCCGTCTAGAGTGGAGATGTCACCCGTTTGAATACCACCCCCATATATATATATATATATATATATATAAGTAAAGTTGGCGACCGTAGTCGAGGGTGATCTGAAGGCTTCCTTTTCAATAGCTTCTACACCGATGTGTAGTAATTTACTAAGCACTTTTTTATTTACATGTGGCACAAGGCCATATTATAAGGGCACTCAATGAGACAACATCGAGGTGTAAGGGAGGGCGCTACTCCAATCTTTGGATTTTTACACTTTACCCTTGATTCTCAACTTATAGTGCTGAGCGCTAAGCAAGGTGGCATCAAGTACTATTTTTTGAGTCTTTGGTATGACTCGACCAGGGTATGAATCCCTGTCTCCCGGATCATTGGCGCACACTCTACTCATTAGACACCTATATATATATAACCCCTTGGCACGAGAACGATGTCATCATCATGAGGTCGTGCCGCCAGCACGGATATCCCTGACCCTCTCTCGCCATTCCTCCCTATCGTTCATCGTTTCTGGCAGGTCCTCAGGTCTACATCCCATATCCTCACAGAGCTGCTGTATGTAGGTTCGAGCTGGTCGTACTGCTGTTTTGTGATTTTAAAGCACAAGGACTAAGAAGCAGTTGTACACCTCCTATGGTGACATTGACGGAAATTTTCGATCCAGATGCCATGACAAATGTCCACCCATTACCGTTATCGTAGTGTTTTAAGTCTTGTTCGCTATGGTAATATCTCTGTTCTTGCACTCATATATATATATATATATATGTATACATATGTATATGTGTTTGTGTGCTTGTGTGATCTTATATATGTGATTTTATATATATATATTTATATATATATATATATATATATATATATGCTATTCCACTGATATGGATCACTATTTATAAATATAGAAAACTACACTAGTAATATATATCAGACAGACAGACTATTTCGTTTTATCAGAACTCTTCAGTGTGGCTAGACACGTAGGACGCTTGAAGCCGGGATCGAAACCCATCCAACTTTACGTTAGACTAAGTCTCAGACCGCTCGACCAATAAGCGTACCACATTAGCTAAGGGGATTTTTAAGGTATTATGTAGTGACAGCAGCAGCCGTTTGTTTACATTTTTATACCTTATTAGCTACCTGAGTGCTCAATTCTTTTGAAGAGCTTTGCATTATGCGAGTGGCGGCCGAAAATTCCTTCACCAGAGTGCTCAACCCCCATGGGGGAGCGTATATATTGTCATCCACAGACAGACTGTTTACCCCTCCACATATATATATATGTGGAGGGGTAAATTTTCAAGGGGGGTGTATATTCTTATCATTATGATCTTCTGTATAATCATTTTTCATTATTATTATTTCCTCTCTTTTTCTATTTTCACTGGGTGCTCTATTCGACATAGCCGTGTACCAAACAAATCAAAACCCATAATCATTTGTGCAATTATTGATATTTCTAAGAATCGGTTCAATGTAAAATGTCATCTCTACTCCATCTGATTAGTGTGTGGTCAGCCCATAAACTTTTCAACTGATCGTCGTCTATAAATATACATATATCGATGGGTAAATTGTCACCATTTTAGATTATTAATTTCGTACGTGCTCTTTATTTCATTCAGTTTTTATCTACTGTACAGCAAACTAGAGTCAGTGGGCACTGCCAGTGAGGAAAGTAACACCATGATACAATTCATTCCTCCAGAAATTAGGAAACCACAGTAGTTCTTGGCATTCACCGTGAAATCTAAATTTTAGTGTATTCGGGTGTCATTTTGAGGACAGATTCATATTCATATTGATGAAAACCAAACACCAAGTCCACATCATGGTGTTTGGGTGGATCACAAGCGATGGTGAGTTCATACCTCCATTCATCCTTCCACATGTCCACAGATTCAACTCAAAGGCCTACATCAAGTACTGGAAGAAAGTAATGCTGACTAGAATCGAGAGGGTGGGTGCTAGAAGACGTCTGAAAAAATAAAACTCTATGCATGCTTGACAAACAAGAGAACCCAACATTTGCTGTCATAAAATTCAAGGACCTCGTCACCTTTCACATTTGGTTGCCTAGATCCACCAATTGCCACGCCCTAGATTATTATCAGTTGGACGCGGTGGAGCGAGAGACAAAAAAAAAAGATCTGCGCAAAATAAAGGCTGACAACATTTAGCAAATTTAACAAAAAAAAACCGCTGGAAAGTACAGCCGGAGATTATGTGGGGGTCTGCAAGCCGTGGTTGATCCAGTGGAGGTTTCTTTGAATAAATTAAATGAACAATATTTCAGGATCTATTCACAGCAGCTCTGTGAGGACCTGACAGAAGGGAGGAGTGGCGTGAGAAGGTCAGGGATATCCGTGTTAGTGGCACGACAAGATGATGATGATATATATATATATATATATATATACATACATTCATTCATATATATTTATATATATTTCAATATTCTTACATATATATATATATATATATATATATATATATATATATATATATAAATGCATTCATTTATATATATATACATTCATATATATATATATATATATATATATATTTAGACAATATATATATATGTTTCAGAAAAAATACAAGAAATAGACTTAATTTGTCTAAATTTCTGAGACGAAGTTTGTTGATTTTTATCATGAAGATTTTTCGGACTATTGTCTTCATCTTTATTTCCACAACGTTTCGGTCGATATATCCTCCGGACTTCTCCAGGAGTTTGTCAAACTCGGGAACCTTCACGGAACTTCGAATTACATCCTTTATTGAAACCACGGGGGTCGCCTGTTCTGATTCCGTTTGCCATAACCGGATACAAGTGTTAAATATTCCTGTACATTACTCGCCTGTAGTGAAGATTGAACCTGCAACCTTCAGATGATTGTCTCCTTAGAAGCTCAGGGAACCAACGCCTATAACCGTTACGCCATGTGTCCTGCTGGACAATTCAGAGTGAATTTTTGGGTATTATAAACCTAATGTTCTTACTTTAGCTAGAATTACTACTATTATGTATGATTTTTTTTACCTGTGCTCATATTCAGATTTCAGTTTTATTTTATCTTTATTTATTTATTTATTTATTTCTAAAATTTTTTTATCTAGCCTTCTTGATTATCGGTTCGCATATTGTATTCAACTCTATACTTGGTCTACTCAGCAGGTCATTGTAGCCTAACATATGTGCTGATTCTTTAAGGCGTCTCATCCTCCAGTGTTCAGCCGTATCAATTATTTCAACTTTGTCCCATAAGGGGAGATGATTCCCATTTTCCTTCCATATATGGTCCGCCATACCAGACTTATGGGACAAAGAAATACTAGACACATCAAAAATCATTAAAAGCCCGAGATAACCCCAAAATCTTAAAAGATTATTCACCTCTTCTACATTCAGAGAAAAAAAAACAAGACAAGGGGTTACGAAACGCAATAATAAACGATGCAAAATCTGTAATATAATTATAGAAGGAAAATCCCATTCTTTTAAAAACCCAGAAAGAAAATTCATAATGAATAAAGGCTTAAGGTGAAACTCAGATAAACGTAGTCTATATAATTGAATGTAACTAGTATAAAGATATATACATATGGTCAACACAGACCCTTAATACAAAGGCATCACTTCATGGGAGCAAAACAGAAAATTAAATGTATCGAAACTCCTGTACAAATGTAGTCGAGGTGAATGTAAAATAATGCCAATATACCAAATGAACCACAGCACGTTACTTCAAATAAAGGAAAAGAAATTTATAGATAGATTTTAACCAATGTTGAATAAAACATAAATCATACACACACAGGCACAAATGGAAACAAACATACATAGATATGTATATATATATATATATATATATATATAAATATATACACAAAAGTCCGTAGTGTAATGGTTATCGTCGCAGGAATTGGACACGGCGACACGAGTTCAAATCCTGGACTGATTGCAATACACATAGCATTAATACCCTTGGGAAAGGTATGAATCCAATTATCCTCCCTCCAGCTATGGGTAAATAGTAGGGCAGATTAGGTTCTTCAGCCTTGGTGAGTCAACTAGTCTAGGAGAAGGAAAACTCTGAATTCAAACCTGTTAAACTCCGTTTAAAAAATTGACCTTGTGTCATATCCTGCCCGAGCAGAGGGGTTGGGTAAATATGATATACATACACAAAATCTCATGACACACATTCACACATACATTAAGAAAAAATAACTGTTAGTGAAATCCGAAACCACTCCAACACACACACACACACACACACACACGTACAACGTTACAAATATCAAAAGCGAATGTAGACTAAAGGAAAACACACTCTAAGACAAAGAAAAAGAAAAAGAGAGAAGGGACCTTCATAAAAAATACATAACATATTTATGCACATATATTAGATATATATGATATGGTTTTATGGCATATCAACCTTTGTAGGTTATTTAATGCCAAATCCTCTTTATACAAATATATTAGATATATAAGTTTTGGTTGGGTTGAGTTTTATGGCATATCAACCATTGTAGGTTATTTAATGCCGAATCTTCTTTATATATACATTTTAGATATATAGGATTTGGTTTGGTTAGGTTTTATGGCATATCAACCCTTGTAGGTAATTTAATGCTAAATCCTCTTTATACATATATATTAAATATATATAATTTCGTTTGGTTGGGTTTAATGGTATATCAACCCTTGTAGGTTATTTAATGCCAAATCCTCTTTATACATACATATCATACATGGTTGATATCCTATAAAACCCAACCCAACCAAACCAAAACATATATATTAAATATATATATGAAGAGGATTTAGTATTAGATAACCTACAATGGTCGATTTGACATAAAACCAAACCCAACCAAATCATATATATTCAATATATATGTGATATATTGACCCTCGACCGAGCCGTCTATCAAGAGATGCACCTGTGTAAATAAGCAGAAGCAGGTGAGCGTGAGACAATTATTAAACCAGGTGCCACAGACGGCCTGGGTCAGTCAGTTCCAGTTCCAGTTGGAGTCCGTTGGGGACAAGATGCCGGAGTGAGAACCAGCTCCAGACAGATGGCTTTGGGCCCTCAGTGACCCACGTTTGAGCAGCTCAGCCAGAATGCGAAAGAAGTGCTGCTATGGTCAGAAGAATTTGGGGTCAATATGTAGCAGTCTGTCACCGTCTCCAACTCACCTCCCACACACAACCAACACCAACCCTTTCGAGAATAAAGTGTGAGAGATTATATTTTTATAAAGGTGTTCGTTCGTTCTTTGAAGTTCGCATTATATTTGATTATGTCTCGTGTATATTGTATACGCGTAATATAGTCAATACAACATATGTGCATAAAGATTACTTGGCATTAGATAACATTATGATTTGCCATAAAACCAAACCCAACCAAATCATATATGTTTAATATATATGTATAAAGAGGATTTAGCATTAAATAACCTAGAAGGGTCGATTTGCTATAAAACCCAACGAAACCAAGTATTTCCGTCTATTCAATATCGTTTGTTTGAGTCCTTTTAAACGGTTAAACTTATAATTTACAAGAGAATAGTTTGTTGGCAATTCATTTTAAAATGAGTTTGACCAAATTAGTTTACCGACAATTAAGTACCTGCCTATATTTAGATCCAGTGACATCCCCAAGGAGAGAAATAATGACCTCCCTGCCGCTCTTATCTACACAACCCTTGACCTACGTTAAATTTAGAGGCATCCAGGTAAATATGCGCTTAAAACCTCAATGAGATTTTTTGCTAATGTCAGTGTTAAAACAAGTCATCCGTAGCGTAAAAATGACATATTTATTGTCCCAGTAAAGGGTTTACTGAGGTCAAGACTGAAATCCAATACTTTGACGAGAAATATATCCTTTATTAAAAAAAAGGTCATGAAAAGAAAAGTACGGAAAAGAAAGGAGAGTTGCAGTTGTTGTGGTTGTTGCTGTTGAAGAAAAACTGACAGGTCATTTCAAATCAAAATAGTAAGAAAATTCACAAAAGCAGTTGACCGTAGAGTGAATATAGTTTTCAAAATTTTAGAATCACCCGAAAGAAGTGAAGGATTCTTATGTGAATTTCATCGTTATTTTAGTGATTTCAAGCAATTAAAAAAAGAGTTCAGCTCTAATCCAAGTTGTTTTATTTTCTGTGTTAAAGCAGTTTAAGTTTATTGTTCTTATAAAAGTTCAATAGTAAAGTGATGTTTTTTTGTCCCTTTCGATTACAGTTGCATACAAAGATCATGAAAATTTTGACTTCCATTTGCTTATATCTTTTCTTGCCCTGTCGGCTGGGGCTGTAGAATACACTGACTGCCCCTCTGCAGAGGGGTAACCCCCCCACTAACGAGTGTCCTATTGATGACACTAAACAATCTGATGGTGAGGTTCCAGCAATGCTGGAGCTTTGGGTAATGCGGAGTACCCCTTCATTACCATCGCTCCCAGGTCCACTCTGGCCCAGAGTGGTAGCACCTGACAGGGCCTTATCTATGAGTTAAATAGAACTAACAGCATTCTTATCCTAAACTGAATTGTTTGAGTAAACTGAATAGCTTGAAATAGAAATGTTTTTGACAATTAAACCGTACTAACTTTTAAACAGCGTTCTTATGCTTAACTGAATTATTTGAAATAGAACTGTTTTTCGACATTAAAATTGTATTTACTCTTAACTGAATTGTTACATATAACTTCTTGTATAGTTTGAAATAAATGTTTTTGACAATTAAACTGTGTACTCATGCTAAACTGAATTGTTTTAGATAGAACAGATTATTTACATAAAAATGGATTTGGCGTTAAATAACCTACAAGGGTTGATATGCCATAAAACCCACCAAACCAAACCAAACCTTATATCTTTTCTTTACGTCAGTCTTCGATATTTGAAAGAAAAAGAGGAAACTTGCGTGGATTAATTTTCTATAATCAAAAATCAATTATTATGGAATAGTTTTCATAAAGCCAACTCTCTATTTTTGGATTGACTTTGATTTTGTTGCATAAAGATATTTTTTCCATATTTTCCTATAACATCTAATTATTCTTTTAACTTTTCATATTCTGACTAAGAAAATCTTCAATGAATTCGACTGTTTTTTTCAACAAAGGAAAATAGTCCACGTCATTCATTTTGTCAATATTCATGTTCGTCCACCAGCATTCTCTCAAAACCATTAACTAAAGCGAATATTTATCCATACCCCCCAACAGATAAGATTGGTTTGATTTGTTTTAGTTTGGTTTAGTTTTATGGCATTTCAACCATTGTAGGTTATTTAATGCCAAATCCATTTTTACACATATAAACAGTTATATTTCAAGCAATTCAGTTTAGTATAAGTAGAGTTTTTTTTTGTTTACACACAGCTAAATGTAAAAAACAGTTCTATTTCAAACAATTCAGTTTAGCATAAGTGCACAGTTTCAGTATCAAAAACAGTTCCATTTCAAACAATTCAGTGTAGCATAAATACAGTTTAGTTCTATTTGAACAATAGATAGGACCTTATCAAGTGCTAACACTCCGGGTCCGTGTGGACCTGGGAGCGATGGCAATGAAGGAGTACTCCGCATTCCCCAAAGCTCTAGCATTACTTAAACCTCAACATCAGATTGTTTAGTGTCATATCATAGAGACTCGTTAGTAAGGGGGGGGGGGTCTTACCTTCTGCAGAGAAGCAGTTGGTGTATTCTACATCCCCAGCCAATTTGGCAACCAACCGATAGAATTTGACACAAAGTCATATTAATGTGGGTGGCTATGCATAGATCGAAATCCATTCCTGGTAGGTGCAAAAAAAAAAAAAAAAAAATACTTGATCCCATCGGCATTCCTTTTTCCGACAGAACCATTCACTAAACGAACTGCGTAAGGGGTTTATTTATAGCAGCGGAGATTTGTGTAGAACCAGTCACTGTTTTTAGATGCGTTGATAACATCAAAATTGAGCAATGTTGTGTGACAGATTCTTTGAATGACACTCCTTAAATTTTCACTTCAGAGTCTTTATTTTTTGTCCGGTTACTTTACCAAGGTTATAGAACCCTGTCTGCTTTCTAATTTTATCCATTGATCGTTCGGGTGTGGAGAGAGATAGTTAAGTAGTTTTCTTAAGGAAAATGCTAACTGCCTCGTCTAGAATTTGAAATCAGCTCGCCGGTTCTGTTTTTTTCTTCGATAACAGTTACGTCACGCACTTTTCTGAATAAATATTTTTTGCCACTCGAAAAGAAAAATGTAGTGTTTTCCCTGATGCTTTCTATTAAAACGCTTATGCAAATATAACACGGTGGCTGATATGACTTGTTTTATAAAAGAATACTTGAAACCATTAAACTGTATGAAAATCGTTTCTATCAGACATATATACTTGATATCGTAAAAGTAAAGTTGGCGACCATTGGCGACCAGAAGGCCCCCTTTCCAATAGCTACTACATCGAGGTGGAGGGTAGGGCGCTACTCCTTTCCCTGGATTGCTCCACTTTACCCCTAGATCTGTACCTTATAATGCTAAGTGGTTAGCAAGGAGACAGCAAGTACCATTTCTTTTTTAGTCTTTGGTATGACTCGACCAGTTGGTAGGTTATTTAATGTCAAACCCATTTTTATATCCATAAACAGTTCTATTTCAAACAATTCAGTTTAGCATAAGTACTCAGTTTAATTGTCATAAACATTTCTATTTCAAGCTATTCAGTTAAGTATAAGTATAGTTTTGTTTTCACACAATTAAATGTCAAAACAATTCTATTTTTAAGCAATTCAGTTAGCATAAGAACGCAGTTTAGTTCTATTTGACTCATAGATTGGGCCCTACCAGGTGCTACCACCCCGAAACAGAGTGAACCTAGGAGTGAAGGGTACTCTGCAATCCCCAAAGTTCCAGCATAACTGGAACCTCATCATCAGATTGTTTAGCGTCATTACCAGGACACTCGTTGGAGGTGGGGGTCTTACCTGTCTGCAGAAGTGCATTTGATGTATTCTATAGCCCCAACCGACTAGGCAAGCTTAGAAAGAGAATCTGCATCTATTTTAATAGCAGCACAAAATTAATGCCATCAGAAGTGATTATGTCAAAACAAAAAATTGTGAATTCGGAGGAGAACAGTAAGTGTTGACGATGTTGTTTGGTTTGGTTTAGTTTTGTAGCATATCAACCTTTTTAGGTCATTTACTGCTAAATCTTTATTATACATATATATTAAATATATGATTTCTAAACACATTTTGTTAATAACATTTTTAAACGAGCCTGAACACATTTCTTAAATATGAATACACAGTTAAATGTAAAAACAGTTCTATTTCAAAAGATTCAGTTTAGCATGTTAACAAAGTTAAATGGTTCAAGGTATTACTATTTAATTCAATTAAATACCAGTCATTTGTTTCCACAGGGTTAAAACATCAAACAGTTCTATCGATAGCATTTCAGTTTAGTATAATTAAACAGTTCAAATGTCAAGCAGTTCCATTTGATCCATAGATAGGACCCTATCAGGTGCAACCACTCCAGGTCAGAGTGGACATGGGAAGGATGACAATGAAGGAATACTCTACATCCCCCAAAGCTCCAGTATTACTGAAGCCTCACCAACATATTGTTTAGGGTCATATTCAGAGCACTCCTTGGGGGAGTCTTACCCCTCAGCAGAAATGCAGTCGGTGTATTTTGCAGTCCCAGTCGAATGGGCTACATATCTATTGATATTTAAATTCTTTTATAAAATTTTATTTTGATTTTTTGAATAAATTTTTAAACAATTTTCATAGTTGTTTAATTTTTTTTTTTTTTTTTTGCGATTAACTTTTAATATTTTGATATTTCAGTTAGAAGCCTTTTTAAAAGATATTTCATTTTGGCAATTCATTAAGAAAAAAAACCCTGAATGCAGATGACGTGGCTCTTTCATTGATTACATAGCAAACGAGTTGTTGTTTAGTGTTGTAATCAGTTCACTTGTTGAGGGAGTCTTACCCACAAGGCACTCGTTGGGAGAGTGTTACACCTCTGCAGAGATGCAGTTGGTGTATTCTACAGCCCCAGCTAACTAGGCCACGTGGAAGATAGGACTTACCCCTCTGCTGAGATGCAGTTGGTGTATTCTACAGCCCCAGCTAACTAGGCCACGTGGAAGATAGGACTTACCCCTCTGCTGAGATGCAGTTGGTGTATTCTACAGCCCCAGCTAACTAGGCCACGTGGAAGATAGGACTTACCCCTCTGCTGAGATGCAGTTGGTGTATTCTACAGCCCCAGCTAACAAGGCCACGTGGAAGATAGGACTTACCCCTCTGCTGAGATGCAGTCGGTGTATCCTTCAGCCCCTGCCAACTGGGCCACAAGGCACTCATTGGGGTAATGTTACCCCTCTACAGAGATGCAGTCGGTGTATTCTACAGCCCTGCCCCTCCAGCCGACTGGGCCAAGGCTAAACGACTAAATAGGTGAATGTAGCGAACTAGCAGAAAGAAATACAAGAAAAGGCAATCGTTCAAGAGAATTAATTTTTATCATACTGCGTAAATACGCAGTTTAGTTCTATTCGACCCATAGACCCATAGATAGGACCCTATCTCGTGCTACCACTCTGAACCGGAATTGACCTGGGAGCAATGGCATTGAAGAGGTACTCTGCATTCCCCAAAGTTTCAGCATTACTGGAACCTCACCATTGGATTGTTTAGTATCATGTACAGGACATTTGTTGGTGGGGTCTTACCCCTCTGCAGAGGTGCAGTCGACGTATTCTACACCCCCAGCCGACTGAGCAAAAACATGTTTGATTGATTTATATGTGAATGAAATTGACACAAGAAAAATAATTTAAGAAATTACTAATAAAAGAAAAACAAGGTGATAGTTAAATCGAAGAAGAGTGAGAATGAGAGTGAGTATATATATATATATATATATATATATATATATATATATATATATATATATATATATATATATATATATCATCTTGTCGTGCCATCAGCGCAGATATACCTGACCCTTTCTCGCCACCCCTTCCTATCGTTCATCGCTTCCGGCAGGTCTTCAGGGCCACACCCCGTATCTTCACAGAGCTGCTGTATGTAGGTTCGAGCTGGTTGCCCTACTTTTGCTTGTCTATGTGAAAGGATCCACAGGAGTACATCCCTTATGAGCTCGTCCCTACTTCTCCAGCTGTGTCCCGCATGTCTGGTTCGTCTAATTTTGACAGTTTTCGTGATTGGTGGTAGGTGGCTGAATAGCTGCTGCTTTGTGGGGTGTTGCTTCCAGGACATGTTCAATATTGCGCGCAGCATTCTTGTGTAGTTGCCGTCAAGCTTTTTCTCCATCCGTTCAGTTCGCGTCCATGTAGTGCATACATAGAGTAGTATCGACACAACCGCTGCTTGGAAGAAACTGCATTTTATTTTATCGGTCAGGTCTGACTTCCTTATATATATATATATATATGTGTGTGTGTGTGTGTGTGTGTGTGTGTGTGTGTGTGTAAGAGAGAGAGAGAGAGAGAGAGAGAGAGAGAGAGAGAGAGAGAGAGAGAGAGTGTGTGTGTGGTCTAGTATATCGATAAATATAGAATGCTTAATGGAACCTATAAATCTAAGATAACGTAGAAACAGAGTCAACAGAACTTAGTGACTGTCCGTTTCTCGGCCATGTGATCCTCAGACGATCACATAGGCGAGAAACAGACAGTCCATGAGCACGGTTGATCCTATTTCTACACTATCCTAATATATGAATATAGTAATGATTTAGTTTACTATGTTTATAAATTAAAAAAAAAAAAGTTTTCAGTATCAATAGTAGAGCATGTGTAGATATAAGTTTAAATAGCGTAGTCACAGTATATGTGTAGGCATGTGTGGAGGTGCCCGTGGTGTAATAGTTATCGTCGTAGAAAATGGACACGGTGACACGAGTTCAAATCCTGGACGAGACTGATTGCATTTCACATTGCACTAATACCCTTGGGAAAGGTATGAATCCAATTATTCTCCCTCCAGCAATAGGTAAATAGTAGGGCAGACTACGTTCTTCTAGTCTAGGGGAAGTATGAATTCAAACCTGTTAAACTCCGCTTAAAAAAAAATTGACCTTGTGTCATATCTTGCCCGAGTGGAGGGGTTGGTAAATGTGTAGGCATGTGTTTATGTGTGTAAGCGTACGTATGTGCATGTGTCTTTAACTGTGTTATGTATGTATGTATATGTATATATACGTGTATGTGTTTAAGTGTGTGCGTGTACGTGTGTTTATGTGTGTATGTGTATGTGTATGCATATGTGTATATGAATGTTCGTGTATGTGCGTGTTTATGTGTATGTGTATACGTGTGTGTATATGCATGTGTGTGCATGTGTATGTGTTTATGTATGGCTGTGTATGCGTGTATGCGTTTATGTGTGTGTGTTTATGTGTATAGGCGTGTGTATGAATCTTTGTATGTGTGTGAACATGTATGTGTGTGCATGTGTGTGTGTTTATGTATGGCTGTGTATGTGTTCATGTGTGTGTGTGTTTATGTGTATGAATCTTTGTATGTGTGTGAACGTGTATGTGTGTGTATGTGTGTGTGTTTATGTATGGCTTTGTATGCGTTTATGTGTGTGTGTGTTTATGTGTATGAATCTTTGTATGTGTGTGAACTTGTATGTGTGTGCATGTGTGTGTGTTTATGTATGGCTGTGTATGCGTTTATGTATGTGTTTGTGTTTATGTGTATGAATCTTTATGTGTTTGAACGTGTATATGTGTGCATGTGTGTGTGTTTATGTATGGCTGTGTATCCGTTTATGTGTGTGTTTGTGTTTATGTGTATGAATCTTTGTATGTGTGTGAACGTGTATGTGTGTGCATGTGTGTGTGTTTATGTATGGCTGTGTATGTGTTTATGTGTGTGTGTGTGTTTATGTGTATGAATCTTTGTATGTTTGTGAACGTGTATGTGTGTTAATGTGTGTGTGTTTATGTATGGCTGTGTATGCGTTTATGTGTGAGTGTGTTTATGTGTATGAATCTTTGTATGTGTGTGAACGTGTATGTGTGTGCATGTGTGTGTGTTTATGTATGGCTGTGTATGCGTTTATGTGTGTGTGTGTGTGTGTGTGTGTATTTATGTGTATGAATCTTTGTATGTCTGTGAACGTGTATGTGTGTGCAAGTGTGTGTGTTTATGTATGGCTGTGTATGCGTTTATGTGTGCATGTGTGTTTATGTGTATGAATCTTTGTATGTGTGTGAACGTGTATGTGTGTGTATGTGTGTGTGTTTTTGTATGGCTGTGTATGCGTTTATGTGTGTGTGTGTGTGTTTATGTGTATGAATCTTTGTATGTGTGTGAACGTGTATGTGTGTGTATGTGTGTGTGTTTATGTATGGCTGTGTATGCGTTTATGTGTGTGTTTGTGTTCATGAGCATGAATCTTTGTATGTGTGTGAACGTGTATGTGTGTGCATGTGTGTGTGTGTTTATTTATGGCTGTGTATGCGTTCATGTGTGTGTGTGTTTATGTGTATGAATCTTTGTATGTGTGTGAACGTGTATGTGTGTGCATGTGTGTGTGTTTATGTATGGCTGTGTATGTGTTTATGTGTGTGTTTGTGTTTATGTGTATGAATCTATGTATGTGTGTGAACGTGTATGTGTGTGCATGTTTGTGTGTTTATGTATGGCTGTGTATGCGTTCATGTGTGTGTGTGTTTATGTGTATGAATCTTTGTATGTGTGTGAACATGTATGTGTGTGTATGTGTGTGTGTTTATGTATGGCTGTGTATGCGTTTATGTGTGTGTGTGTGTTTATGTGTATGAATCTTTGTATGTGTGTGAACGTGTATGTGTGTGCATGTGTGTGTGTTTAGGTATGGCTGTGTATGCGTTTATGTGTGTGTGTGTTTATGTGTATGAATATTTGTATGTGTGTGAACGTGTATGTGTGTGCATGTGTGTGTGTTTATGTATGGCTGTGTATGCGTTCATGTGTGTGTGTGTTTATGTGTATGAATCTTTGTATGTGTATGAACGTGTATGTGTGTGTATGTGTGTGTATATATGTAAGGCTGCGTATGCGTTCATGTGTGTGTGTGTTTATGTGTATGAATCTTTGTATGTGTGTGAACGTGTATGTGTGTGTATGTGAGTGTGTTTATGTATGGCTGTGTATGCGTTTATGTGTGTGTGTTTATGTGTATGAATCTTTGTATGTGTGTGAACGTGTATGTGTGTGTATGTGTGTGTGTTTATGTATGGCTGTGTAGGCGTTTATGTGTGTGTGTGTGCTTATGTTTATGAATCTTTGTATGTGTGTGAACGTGTATGTGTGTGCAGGTGTGTGTGTTTATGTATGGCTGTGTATGCGTTTATGTGTGTATGTGTGTTTATGTGTATGAATCTTTGTATGTGTGTGAACGTGTATGTGTGTGCATGTGTGTGTGTTTTTGTATGGCTGTGTATGCGTTTATGTGTGTGTGTGTGTGTTTATGTGTATGAATCTTTGTATGTGTGTGAACGTGTATGTGTGTGTATGTGTGTGTGTTTATGTATGCCTGTGTATGCGTTTATGTTGTGTGTGTTTATGTGTATGAATCTTTGTATGTGTGTGAACGTGTATGTGTGTGTATGTGTGTGTGTTTATGTATGGCTGTGTATGCGTTTATGTTTGTGTGTGTGTTTATGTGTATGAATCTTTGTATGTGTGTGAACGTGTATGTGTGCATGTGTGTGTATTTATGTATGGCTGTGTATGCGTTTATGTGTCTGTGTGTGTTTATATGTGTGAATCTTTGTATATGTATGAACGTGTATGTGTGTGCAAGTGTGTGTGTTTATGTATGGCTGTGTATGTGTTTATGTGTGTGTGTGTTTATGTGTATGAATCTTTGTATGTGTGTGAACGTGTATGTGTGCGTATGTGTGAGTGTTTATGTATGGCTGTGTATGCGTTTATGTGTGTGTTTGTGTTCACGAGCATGAATCTTTGTAAATGTGTGAACGTGTATGTGTGTGCATGTGTGTGTGTTTATTTATGGCGGTGTATGCGTTCATGTGTGTGTGTGTTTATGTGTATGAATCTTTGTATGTGTGTGAACGTGTATGTGTGTGCATGTGTGTGTTTATGTATGGCTGTGTATGCGTTCATGTGTGTGTGTGTTTATGTGTATGAATTTTTGTATGTGTGTGAACGTGTATGTGTGTGTATGTGTGTGTATATATGTATGGCTGCGGACGCGTTCATGTGTGTGTGTGTTTATGTGTATGAATCTTTGTATGTGTGTGAACGTGTATGTGTGTGCATGTGTGTGTGTTTATGTATGGCTGTGTATGCGTTTATGTGTGTTTGTGTTTATGTATATGAATCTTTGTATGTGTGTGAACGTGTATGTGTGTTCATGTGTGTGTGTGTTTATGTATGGCTGTGTATGCGTTTATGTGTGTGTGTGTGTGTGTGTGCGTATTTATGTGTATGAATCTTTGTATGTGTGTGAACGTGTATGTGTGTGCATGTGTGTGTGTTTATGTATGGCTGTGTATGCATTCATGTGTGTGTGTGTTTATGTGTATGCATCTTTGTATGTGTGTGAACCTGTATGTGTGTGCATGTGTGTGTGTTTATGTATGGCTTTGTATGCGTTTATGTGTGTGTGTGTTTATGCGTATGAATCTTTGTATGTGTGTGAACGTGTATGTGTGTGCATGTGTGTATGTTTATGTATGGCTGTGTATGCGTTTATGTGTGTGTGTGTGTTTATGTATATGAATCTTTGTATGTATGTGAACGTGTATGTGTATGCATGTGTGTGTGTTTATGTATGGCTGTGTATGCGTTTAGGTGTGTGTGTGTGTTTATGTGTATGAATCTTTGTTTGTGTGTGAACGTGTATGTGGTTGCATGTGTGCGTGTGTTTATGTATGGCTGTATATGCGTTTATGTGTGTGTGTGTGTGTGTTTATGTCTATGAATCTTTGTATGTGTGTGAACGTGTATGTGTGTGCATGTGTGTGTGTTTATGTATGGCTGTGTATGCGTTCATGTATGTGTGTGTTTATATGTATGAATCTTTGTATGTGTTTTAACGTGTATGTTTGTGCATGTGTGTGTGTTTATGTATGGCTGTGTATGCGTTTATGTGTGTGTGTGTGTTTATGTGTATGAATCTTTGTACGTGTGTGAACGTGTATGTGTGTGTATGTGTGTGTGTTTATGTATGGCTGTGTATGCGTTTATGTGTGTGTGTGTGTTTATGTGTATGAATCTTTGTACGTGTGTGAACGTGTACGTGTGTGTATGTGTGTGTGTTTATGTATCGCTGTGTATGCATTTATGTGTGTGTGAGTGCTTATGTGTATGAATCTTTGTATGTGTGTGAACGTGTATGTGTGTGCATGTGTGTGTGTTTATGTATGGCTGTGTATGCGTTCATGTGTGTGTGTGTTTATATGTATGAAGCTTTGTATGTGTGTGAACGTGTATGTTTTTGCATATTTGTGTGTTTATGTATGGCTGTGTATGCGTTTATGTGTGTGTGTGTGTTTATGTGTATGAATCTTTGTACGTGTGTGAACGTGTATGTGTGTGTATGTGTGTGTGTTTATGTATGGCTGTGTATGCGTTTATGTGTGTGTGTGTGTTTATGTGTATGAATCTTTGTACGTGTGTGAACGTGTATGTGTGTGTATGTGTGTGTGTTTACGTATGGCTGTGTATGCGTTTATGTGTGTGTGTGTGCTTATGTTTATGAATCTTTGTATGTGTGTGAACGTGTATGTGTGTGCAAGTGTGTGTGTTTATGTATGGCTGTGTATGTGTTTATGTGTGTGTGTGTTTATGTGTATGAATCTTTGTATGTGTGTGAACGTGTATGTGTGTGTGTTTATGTATGGCTGTGTATGCGTTTATGTGTGTGTGTGTTTATGTGTATGAATCTTTGTATGTGTGTGAACATGTATGTGTGTGCATGTGTGTGTGTTTATGTATGACTGTGTATGCGTTTATGTGTGTGTGTGTGTTTATGTGTATGAATCTTTGTATGTGTGTGAACGTGTATGTGTGTGCATGTGTGTGTGTTTATGTATGGCTGTGTATGCGTTTATGTGTGTATGTGTGTTTATGTGTATGAATCTTTGTATGTGTGTGAACGTGTATGTGTGTGCATGTGTGTGTGTTTATGTATGGCTGTGTATGCGTTTATGTGTGTGTGTGTGTTTATGTGTATGAATCTTTGTATGTGTGTGAACGTGTACGTGTGTGCATGTGTGTGTGTTTATGTATGGCTGTGTATGCGTTTATGTGTGTGTGTGTGTTTATATGTATGAATCTTTGTATGTGCATGAACGTGTATGTGTGTGCAAGTGTGTGTGTTTATGTATGGCTGTGTATGTGTTTATGTGTGTGTGTGTGTGTTTATGTGTATGAATCTTTGTATGTGTGTGAACCTGTATGTGTGTGTATGTGTGTGTGTTTATGTATGGCTGTGTATGCGTTTATGTGTGTTTGTGTTTATGTATATGAATCTTTGTATATGTGTGAACGTGTATGTGTGTTCATGTGTGTGTGTGTTTATGTATGGCTTGTGTATGCGTTTTTGTGTGTGTGTGTGTGTGTGTGTGTGTGTGTGTATTTATGTGTATGAATCTTTGTTTGTGTGTGAACGTGTATGTGTGTGCATGTGTGCGTGTGTTTATGTATGGCTGTATATGCGTTTATGTGTGTGTGTGTGTTTATGTCTATGAATCTTTGTATGTGTGTGAACGTGTATGTGTGTGCATGTGTGTGTGTTTATGTATGGCTGTGTATGCGTTCATGAGTGTGTGTGTGTTTATATGTATGAATCTTTGTATGTGTGTGAACGTGTATGTGTGTGCATGTGTGTGTGTTTATGTATGGCTGTGTATTCGTTTATGTGTGTGTGTGTGTTTATGTGTATGAATCTTCGTACGTGTGTGAACGTGTATGTGTGTGTATGTGTGTGTTTATGTATGGCTGTGTATGCGTTTATGTGTGTGTGTGTGTTTATGTGTATGAATCTTTGTACGTGTGTGAACGTGTACGTGTGTGTATGTGTGTGTGTTTATGTATCGATGTGTATGCATTTATGTGTGTGTGTGTGCTTATGTGTATGAATCTTTGTATGTGTGTGAACGTGTATGTGTGTGCATGTGTGTGTGTTTATGTATGGCTGTGTATGCGTTCATGCGTGTGTGTGTTTATATGTATGAATCTTTGTATGTGTGTGAACGTGTATGTTTGTGCATATGTGTGTGTTTATGTATGGCTGTGTATGCGTTTATGTGTGTGTGTGTGTTTATGTGTATGAATCTTTGTACGAGTGTGAACGTGTATGTGTGTGTATGTGTGTGTGTTTATGTATGGCTGTGTATGCGTTTATGTGTGTGTTTGTGCTCATAAGCATGAATCTTTGTATGTGTGTGAACGTGTATGTGTGTGCATGTGTGTGTGTTTATATATGGCTGTGTATGCGTTCATGTGTGTGTGTGTGTTTATATGTATGAATCTTTGTATGTGTGTGAACGTGTATGTGTGTGCAAGTGTGTGTGTTTATGTATGGCTGTGTATGTGTTTATGTGTGTGTGTGTTTATGTGTATGAATCTTTGTATGTGTGTGAACGTGTATGTGTGTGTGTTTATGTATGGCTGTGTATGCTTTTATGTGTGTGTGTGTTTATGTGTATGAATCTTTGTATGTATGTGAACATGTATGTGTGTGCATGTGTGTGTGTTTATGTATGGCTGTGTATGCGTTTATGTGTGTATGTGTGTTTATGTGTATGAATCTTTGTATGTGTGTGAACGTGTATATGTGTGCATGTGTGTGTGTTTATGTATGGCTGTGTGTGTGTGTGTGTGTGTGTATTTATGTGTATGAATCTTTGTATGTCTGTGAACGTGTATGTGTGTGCATGTGTGTGTGTTTATGTATGGCTTTGTATGCGTTCATGTGTGTGTGTGTGTTTATGTGTATGCATCTTTGTATGTGTGTGAACGTGTATGTGTGTGCATGTGTGTGTGTTTATGTATGGCTTTGTATGCGTTTATGTGTGTGTGTGTTTATGTGTATGAATCTTTGTATGTGTGTGAACGTGTATGTGTGTGCATGTGTGTGTGTTTATGTATGGCTGTGTATGCGTTTATGTGTGTTTTTGTGTATGAATCTTTGTATGTGTGTGAACGTGTATGTGTGTGCATGTATGTGTGTTTATGTATGGCTGTGTATGCATTTATGTGTGTGTGTGTGTGTGTTTATGTGTATGAATCTTTGTATGTGTGTGAACGTGTATTTGTGTGTGTGTTTATGTATGGCTGTATATGCGTTTATGTGTGTGTGTGTGTTTATGTCTATGAATCTTTGTATGTGTGTGAACGTGTATGTGTGTGCATGTGTGTGTGTTTATGTATGGCTGTGTATGCGTTCATGAGTGTGTGTGTGTTTATATGTATGAATCTTTGTATGTGTGTGAACGTGTATGTGTGTGCATGTGTGTGTGTTTATGTATGGCTGTGTATGCGTTTATGTGTGTGTGTGTGTGTTTATGTGTATGAATCTTTGTACGTGTGTGAACGTGTATGGCTGTGTATGTGTGTGTGTTTATGTTTGGCTGTGTATGCGTTTACGTGTGTGTGTGTGTTTATGTGTATGAATCTTTGTACGTGTGTGAACGTGTATGTGTGTGTATGTGTGTGTGTTTATGTATGGCTGTGTATGCGTTTATGTGTGTGTGTGTGCTTATGTGTATGAATCTTCTTATGTGTGTGAACGTGTATGTGTTTATGTGTGTGTGTTTATGTCTGGCTGTGTATGCGTTTATGTGTGTGTGTGTTTATGTGTATGAATCTTTGTATGTGTGTGAACGTGTATGTGTGTGCATGTGTGTGTGTTTATGTATGGCTGTGTATGCGTTTATGTGTGTGTGTGTGTTTATATGTATGAATCTTTGTATGTGTGTGAACGTGTATGTGTGTGCAAGTGTGTGTGTTTATGTATGGCTGTGTATGTGTTTATGTGTGTGTGTGTGTGTTTATGTGTATGAATCTTTGTATGTGTGTGAACGTGTATGTGTGTGTATATGTGTGTGTTTATGTATGGCTGTGTATGCGTTTATGTGTGCGTTTGTGCTCATAAGCATGAATCTTTGTATGTGTGTGAACGTGTATGTGTGTGCATGTGTGTGTGTTTATGTATGGCTGTGTATGCGTTTATGTGTGTGTGTGTGCTTATGTTTATGAATCTTTGTATGTGTGTGAACGTGTATGTGTGTGCATGTGTGTGTGTTTATGTATGGCTGTGTATGCGTTCATGTGTGTGTGTGTGTTTATATGTATGAATCTTTGTATGTGTGTGAACGTGTATGTGTGTGCAAGTGTGTGTGTTTATGTATGGCTGTGTATGTGTTTATGTGTGTGTGTGTTTATGTGTATGAATCTTTGTATGTGTGTGAACGTGTATGTGTGTGTGTTTATGTATGGCTGTGTATGCGTTTATGTGTGTGTGTGTTTATGTGTATGAATCTTTGTATGTGTGTGAACGTGTATGTGTGTGCATGTGTGTGTGTTTATGTATGGCTGTGTATGCGTTTATGTGTGTATGTGTGTTTATGTGTATGAATCTTTGTATGTGTGTGAACGTGTATATGTGTGCATGTGTGTGTGTTTATGTATGGCTGTGTGTGTGTGTGTGTGTGTGTGTATTTATGTGTATGAATCTTTGTATGTCTGTGAACGTGTATGTGTGTGCATGTGTGTGTGTTTATGTATGGCTTTGTATGCGTTCATGTGTGTGTGTGTGTTTATGTGTATGCATCTTTGTATGTGTGTGAACGTGTATGTGTGTGCATGTGTGTGTGTTTATGTATGGCTTTGTATGCGTTTATGTGTGTGTGTGTTTATGTGTATGAATCTTTGTATGTGTGTGAACGTGTATGTGTGTGCATGTGTGTGTGTTTATGTATGGCTGTGTATGCGTTTATGTGTGTTTTTGTGTATGAATCTTTGTATGTGTGTGAACGTGTATGTGTGTGCATGTGTGTGTGTTTATGTATGGCTGTGTATGCGTTTATGTGTGTGTGTGTGTGTGTTTATGTGTATGAATCTTTGTATGTGTGTGAACGTGTATGTGTGTATGTGTTTATGTATGGCTGTATATGCGTTTATATGTGTGTGTGTGTTTATGTCTATGAATCTTTGTATGTGTGTGAACGTGTATGTGTGTGCATGTGTGTGTGTTTATGTATGGCTGTGTATGCGTTCATGTGTGTGTGTGTGTTTATATGTATGAATCTTTGTATGTGTGTGAACGTGTATGTGTGTGCATGTGTGTGTGTTTATGTATGGCTGTGTATGCGTTTATGTGTGTGTGTGTGTTTATGTGTATGAATCTTTGTACGTGTGTGAACGTGTATGGCTGTGTATGTGTGTGTTTATGTGTGGCTGTGTATGCGTTTATGTGTGTGTGTGTGTTTATGTGTATGAATCTTTGTACGTGTGTGAACGTGTATGTGTGTGTATGTGTGTGTGTTTATGTATGGCTGTGTATGCGTTTATGTGTGTGTGTGTGCTTATGTGTATGAATCTTTGTATGTGTGTGAACGTGTATGTGTTTATGTGTGTGTGTTTATGTCTGGCTGTGTATGCGTTTATGTCTGTGTGTGTTTATGTGTATGAATCTTTGTATGTGTGTGAACGTGTATGTGTGTGCATGTTTGTGTGTTTATGTATGGCTGTGTATGCGTTTATGTGAGTGTGTGTGTTTATGTGTATGAATCTTTGTATGTGTGTGAACGTGTATGTGTGTGCATGTGTGTGTGTTTATGTATGGCTGTGTATGCGTTTATGTGTGTTTTTGTGTATGAATCTTTGTATGTGTGTGAACGTGTATGTGTGTGCATGTGTGTGTGTTTATGTATGGCTGTGTATGCGTTTATGTGTGTGTGTGTTTGTGTTTATGTGTATGAATCTTTGTATGTGTATGAACGTGTATGTGTGTGCATGTGTGTGTATTTATGTATGGCTGTGTATGCGTTTATGTGTGTGTGTGTGTTTAGATGTATGAATCTTTGTATGTGTGTGAACGTGTATGTGTGTGCAAGTGTGTTTGTTCATGTATGGCTGTGTATGTGTTTATGTGTGTGTGTGTGTTTATGTGTATGAATCTTTGTATGTGTGTGAACGTGTATGTGTGTTTATGTGTGTGTGTTTATGTATGGCTGTGTATGCGTTTATGTGTGTGTTTGTGTTCATGAGCATGAATCTTTGTATGTGTGTGAACGTGTATGTGTGTGCATGAGTGTGTGTGTTTATTTATGGCTGTGTATGCGTTCATGTGTGTGTGTGTTTATGTGTATGAATCTTTGTATGTGTGTGAACGTGTATGTGTGTGCATGTGTGTGTGTTTATGTATGGCTGTGTATGTGTTTATGTGTGTGTTTGTGTTTATGTGTATGAATCTTTGTATGTGTGTGAACGTGTATGTGTGTGCATGTTTGTGTGTTTATGTATGGCTGTGTATGCGTTCATGTGTGTGTGTGTTTATGTGTATGAATCTTTGTATGTGTGTGAACGTGTATGTGTGTGTATGTGTGTGTGTTTATGTATGGCTGTGTATGCGTTTATGTGTGTGTGTGTGTTTATGTGTATGAATCTTTGTATGTGTGTGAACGTGTATGTGTGTGCATGTGTGTGTGTTTATGTATGGCTGTGTATGCGTTTATGTGTGTGTGTTTATGTGTATGAATCTTTGTATGTGTGTGAACGTGTATGTGTGTGCATGTGTTGGGTCGGTGTAACAGTAAACTAGTAAAAACCGGTACATCGTAGCGAGATCTTTTAATTGTGCCATATTTAAGTTATGTTCTTAGATATAAATTTGGAACTGAATGTTCATTTTTTGTCAGGTCTTTATCCGAGCTGAGGGTAATCTTTTTAATTAAACAATATCGTAGTATTACCGAGATAAAGATTGAAAAAAGATAGTTGGAATCATTTTACTGCTCTTCATTTTTAAGAATCAGTGTCAGTGAGGATTACTCCTACAACTGAAACTCAGCCGATCGTCAAATAAATATTTTGGGATTTGACATTTCTCTTTTTTCTTTTTCTTTTGTGTGTGGATTCTTAAAAGCTGATGGACAACGAAGATGCCGGTGTCTGTCGTTTTACTTTATTATAGAACAGGACAAAGAAAATAAAAACGTTCCGAATGTGCGTATGTGTGGGTAAGTGTGTGTGTGTGTGTGTGTGAGAGAGAGAGAGAGAGAGAGAGAGAGAGATAGAGAGAGAGAGAAAGAGGTTCTTTGCCTACCCATTCGAAAAATCAGGAGAAGTTTTGGGTTCTGGAAGTGATACGTGTTAAAGTCCAAGACGTTATGCTGGGAACTAGTGTTTCCTCGCTACCTAGGAGCACTGGAATTCAAACCAGAAAGACAAACAAGATATCGAATGTACTTCAGCTCCGTCCGGCAAGCTACACTACCCCCTCTCTCTTTTTAGAACAGTAAGAACCCCGTACCAATGAGTTTGCTAGATATGGTACTAAATTGCATTCGATAGTGAGGCTCCAGTCTTGGAAATTTGGAAAATGCGGAGAACTCCTTCATTGCCATTATTCCCAGGTCCACTAACTCATAGTGGTAGTGCTTTTTAGGGTCCCATCTGTGTGTCAAAAAATAACTGTTTAATCATTTTTATACTTAAAACTGTTTATGAGTGAGAAAACTAATGATTGATAGAAAATTGAATAAGGAATACATTTACCATTGTTTGAAATCATTTTAGTCTAATTGACTGGGGCTGTACAATACATCGACAGCATCTCTACAGAGAGATAAGATAGCAACAACGTGTAGCCGGCATATAACTGTAAACTGTATTTGATCATATTTACCAACCCCTCCGCTCGGGCAGGATATGACACAAGGTCAGTTTTTAAGCGGAGTTTAACAGGTTTGAATTCAGAGTTTTCCTTCTCCTAGACTAGTTGCCTCACTAAGGCTGAAGAACCCAGTCTGCCCTACTATTTACCTATAGCTGGAGGGAGAATAATTGGATTCATACCTTTCCCAAGGGTATTAGTGCTATGGGAAATGCAATCAATCTCGTCCAGGATTTGAACTCGTGTCGCCGTGTCCATTTCCTGCGACGATAACCATTACACCACGGGCACCTCCATAATTTAATTGAGTGTAAACCAATGAGCTATAGCTCGTTTTAAAATAGTGTTACCTGTTTTTTTTCTAATGGTATATCAACTTCCATGGGTTATTTAATGCCAAAGGACAAATAGGTTAATGTCTCTCCCAATAGTATTTATGTGAAAGTCAATACAACAGCGAAACATAGGATTCGAACTTATTTACAGCGATTGGGCAGTTCAACTCTTTAATCATTGATACCAAGTATATCAATTATTTGTAAACGATTGATACATAATTATATCATCTCAAGTAAATGACAATAAAAGGGAAACAAAAATGTGAAGGAAAACAACTCTATGGGCGTTTTAAACGACTAATAAAGAACATCTCACATGACAAAACCTGGACATGGCTAAGAAAAGGAAACTTCAAGAGCGAAAGAGAACCTCTCCTAATAGCAGCACAAAATAACGACGTAAGAATCAATTATATCAAAGCGAGAATAGATAAGACGCAACAAAATAGCTAATGTAGGCTATGCAGTGACAGAGATGAAACCATCAGTCACATAATAAACGAATGCAGCAAATAAGCGCAGAGGGAATACAAGACTAGACATGATTGGTTCGGCAAGGTAATCCACTGGGAGATGTGCAAGAAATTTAATTTTGACCATACCAACAAATGGTATATGCACAACCCAGCACCTGTCCTAGAAAATGACATAAATAAACTCCAATCGGACTTTGACATACACACGGATCACCGAATCTCGGCCAGAAGACCTGACCTAATAATAATAAACAAAAAAAAAATGGGGGGGTTGCAAAATTGTCGACTTTGCTGTCCCGGCTGACTATAGAATAAAACTGAAAGAAAGTGAAAAGAAGGATAAATACCTCGATCTTACTAGGGAATTAAAAAAAACTATGGAATATGAAGGTGACGATTATCACAATCGTGATTGGTGCATTCGGTACGGTAATTAAAGGACTATAAAAGGGATTGGAGGACTTGTTAGTTGGAGGACGAGTGGAGACCATCCAAACTACAGCTTTGTTGTGAACAGCCAGAATCCTGAGACGAGTCCTGGCAACTTGAGGAGACTTGGTGTCACTCAAACTCCAGTGAAAGACCATCGGCTAATGCTTATGGGAAAAACTCTAAAGGAGTAATAATAATAGTGCAAGAAATTGAAGTTTGACCATAAGAACAAATGATATATGCACATCAAGGAATTTGTCTTGGAGAACAAGAAGTACAAACTCCTCTGGGATTTTGAGATACAAACAGATCACCTAATCTCAGCCAGAGGATCAAACCTTTTAATAATCGACAAAAAAAGAAAACTTGCAGAATTATGGACTTTGCCGTTCCGGATGACCAACTGAAGGAAACTGAACGAAAGCGAAGAGCGAGATTAGTACCTAGTGACGGTGACTCCAATTGTAACCAGAGCTCTTGGTACAGTCACCAAAGGATTGATACAGGGAGTGGGGGACTTGGAAATAAGGGGACAAGTGGAGACAATCCAAGCTACAGCATCATTAAAATCTGCCAGAACACTAAGGAGAGTCACTCAGCCCCCAGTGGAAAACTATCAGCTAACGCTGGCGTGAAAAAAACTCGAAAAGGAGTAAATATTAATTAAAACTGGCGAAGAGTAGAATTTGCCGTCCTAGCAGACCGCAAAGTAAAATTAAAAGAAAGTGAAAAGAAAGATAAATACCTAGACGTTGCCTGAGAACTAACAAAACTCTGGGATATAAATGTGACCGTGATACGAATTGTAATTAATGCAGGTAAAACGATCCCCAAAAGCTGCGTAAGAGGGCTGGAAGTTGGAAATTAGAGGATGAGCAGAGACGATCTACTACGTTTTTACGTATAATAATTCAAGAACACTTAATGAAAACACGGAACCAAGTGCTAGGAATTTAACAAGGGTTTATTAAAAGTTGGGTAGAGAAACGCTTCTACCCCAAAAGCAGTCTCAAATGATCTCACTGTGTCTTTACCGCATCTGTCATGGCTGCCAATCCTTTTCTGGTATTGTCCCCAGACAAAGTAACTGTCAGGGAAAGTAATGTTCCCTCACAATTCGTTAGGCTATCCCTAACACTATCCAAACTACAAGCATTGGTAAGATCGGCTAGAATACTGAGAAGAGTCCTGGAGACTTGAGGAGACTTGCTGCCACTTAGACTCCAGTGAAAAACCATCAGCTAATCCTATTTACCAACCCCTCCGCTCGGGCAGGATATGACACAAGGTCAATTTTTAAGCGGAGTTTAACAGGTTTCAATTCAGAGTTTTCTTTCTCCTAGACTAGTTGCCTCACCAAGGCTGAAGAATCCAGTCTGCCCAACTATTTACCGATAGCTGGAGGGAGAATAATTGGATTCATACCTTTTCCAAGGGTATTAGTGCTATGTGAAATGCAATCTGTCTCGTCCAGGATTTGAACTCGAGTCGTCCTGTGGGTAAATAGTAGGGCAGACTGAGTTCTTCAGCTTTGGTGAGGCAACTAGTCTAGGAGAAGGAAAACTCTGAATTCAAACCTGTTAAACCCCGCTTAAAGAAAACTGACCTGGCGTCATATCCTGCCCAAGCGGAGGGGTTGGTAAATATGATAAAAGGAGTACAAGACTTGACTTGACGGAGTAGGAAAAGTGATCCACTAAGAATCTTGCAAGAGATTGAAACCTGCTTTTTCTTTCAAATGGTATATGCACAGAGCACAATCAGTGCAAGAGAATTTGACGCATAATATTCTCTGGGATTTTGTGAAACAAACAGACCATCTAACACCGGCGAGAATATCAGAGCTAGTACTAATTAACAAGAAGCACAAAAGAAAAAGAACTTAACGAATTTTGCAAATCCGGCAGCTCAGTGAGAGAAAATAAAAGAAAGCGAAAAAGTACACAAATATTTGGAGAACTAAAGTGATCTACAACTTCACAGATTCTGACTATGAGTCAATTCGTTAAAGGACAATGTGCAAAAATCTCAAGGCAACAATTTTGTTTGTAGATTCCTTCAAAGTATTTAATTCCGTACACATCATAAAGATGGAACAAATGATACTAACATATTGTGTTTCCCAAAAAATTATTACTACTATAATGATACTCTACAAAAACATGAAGGCAATGCTTTGCTCACCTGATGGTGTGACCAACTTCTTCAAGATTGTCATTGGGGTCTTGCAAGGAGACACATTAGCACCATATATGTTAATAAGTATGTAAAGTTGGCAACCGTAGTCAAGGGCAACTAGAAGGCTACGTTATCAATAGATATTACTCCGAAGAGTACAGAATGGCGTTACTCCTTTCCCTGGGTTTCTACATTTTAGCCTTGATTCGTACCTTATAATGCTGAGTAATAAGCAAGGCGGCATCAAGTACCATTTTTCGAGTCTTTGGTATGACTCGACCTGGGATTAAACCTTGGTCTCCTGGACCATTGGTGAACACTCTACTGTGCCGATTAAAATTGTAATATATATATATATATATATATATAAGTAAAGGTGGTGGCCAGATTCGAGGGCGACCAAAAAGCCCCCTTTTCAATAGCTACTATACCAAGGTGATTGCTCCAGTTTACCCTTGATATATACCTTATATCGCTGAGTGTTAAGCAAGGAGGTACCAAGTAGCATTTTCAAAGTCTTTAGTATGACGTGACCTGGGACTGAACCCCGGTCTTCCGGACCTTTGGCGAACGCTCTAACCACTAGGCCAATGAGCAGGTTAGATATGTTAATAATCTGCCTAAATTATGTATTTCGAACATCAATAGATCTAATAAAAGAAAATGGCTTTACTCCAAAAAAAAAAAAGGCAAGAATCGTAGGATATCCTGCTGAAACTATGACAGGGGCTGACTACATAGATGATCTGGTGCTTCTCACAAATACCCCTCCCAAGCTTTGCCCAGTCGGCGGGGGCGGTAGAACATACCGACTCCTTTTCTGCAGAGTGATAACCCCCCCACCACCACCAACAAGTGTCTTAGATACGACACTAAATAATCTGATGGTGAGGCTCCTGTAATACTGGAGTTCTGGGGAATGTGAAGTACCCCTTTATTGCCATTGCACCCAGGTCCACTGTAGCCCGCAGTGGTAGCACCTGATAGGGTCCTATCAATGGGTTAAATAGGACTAAACTGTGTACTTATGATAAACTCAAATGCTTGAAATAGAACTGTTTTGATATTTAAACTGCGCACTGAATTGTTTGAAATTTTTATCAAAATGACTTAATTCGGCGGTAAATGACCCAGGAAGGGTTGATACGCCGTAAAACAAAACAACTAACCAACCAAACAATCAACAACCCTTCCAAGCTAAATCTCTATGGTTGTAGGAGGCATTGGTATATATGTGAATACAAATAAAACAGAGTTTTAAATAAAGTAGTGCCATCTCCAATTTAAGAGGCAAGCCTCCAAAATTAATACATTAGTTCACATACCTCGGTAACTAATAAGAAAACTGTGGAACATGAGAGTGAACGTGTTACAAATTTAAGTTCGTACTCTTGGAAAAGTCCTCAAAGACTTGGTAAAAGTGTAAAGAAAATGGAAATCAGGGAAATCCTCGACGCCATTTAGACCACAGCATTATTGTAATCCACAGGGAATTGTGCAATAAATTGAAATTCGACCATACTATAATTGGCCTATGGGTAGAGTGTTCGCCAGTGGTCCAGGAGACTGGGGTTCAATCCCAGGTCGAGTCATACCAAAGACTTAAAAAATGGTATTTGATGCTGCCTTGCTTAACACTCAGCATTATAAGGTACGGATCAAGGGTAAAGTGGAGCAATCCAGAAAATGGAGTAGCACCCTTCCCTACACATCGGTGGAGAAGCTATTGAAAAGGGAGCCTTCGAGTCGTCCTCAACTACGGTCGCCAGCTTTACTTTTATCAAATGGTATATGCACAAAACAGAATCTGCGCTGGAGAATGACACGCACAAAATTTTCTAGGTTTTTCTGATACGGGCAGATCACCTAATCCCGGCCAGATGACCGAACCAAGTGACAATTAACCAGAAAAAGAGAACCTGCCGAATAGTGAACTTTGCCGTCCCGGCGGACCACAGAGTGAAAATAAAAAAATAAAAAGACAGACAAGTTCATGGACCTTGCCAGAGAACCAAGAAAGCTATGAAACATGAAAGTGAAGGTTGTACCAATTATAATTGGTGCGTTTGGAACGATCCCCAAAGGCTTGATAAAGGGGCTGGAAGAGTTGGTAATCGGAGGACGACCCGAGACCATCCAAACTACAGCATTATTAAGATCAGTCAGAATACTGAGAAGAGTCCTGGAGACTTGAGAAGACTTGCTGTCATTCAGACTCCGGTGAAAAACCATCAGCTAAGGCTGGTGTGAAAAACTCTCCAGGAGTAAAATAATAATAATAGTAATAATTATAGACAAGTGGAGACCATCGAAACGGCATCATTGTTGAGATCGGCCAGAATACTAAGAAGAGTCCTGAACACGTGAGGAGATTGCTGTCCCTTTGACTCCAGTGAAAGACCATCACCAAACACTGGTGGTAAAACATGCAAAGAACAATATAATAAGGATAATAGTTTATTTCCGTATAGTTATATGGTATAGGATATTTTTATCCAATACACATAATTTGTTTTAAGGTTTCAAGTATTCTTATCTAGTAAAAACAATTTTTAAACATATGTTATGACACGTAGAGTGAATATGAGAGTAATGGTAAATAAGTGTTGGTTTCACGTTTTCTTGAGCAGGAAGCTCACCAATGTATGTATTTTAGTGCCATGCCCTGTTGGAGAAGTGAAGAGGTTCTTACCCCTCTGGAGGAGATGCAGTCAGTGCATCTTAAGCCCCGCCAACATTTGAGCATGTATTTACCCAACCCGTTCGTGAGAGCAGGTCGTGACTATTATAATTTTGAGATACAAACGGATCATCTAATATCGGCCCGACGACCAGACCTAATGATAATCAACAAAAAATAAAATAAAAAAATAAATAAATAAAATTTTAAAAAAAGATTAAAGAGAACCTCCCGAATAGTGGACTTTACCGTTTCGGATGACCAACTCAAAGGAAACTGAAGAAAAGCGATAAGAGAGATCAGTACCTAGACCTTACTGTAATTTACGAAGCTCTTTGCTTCGATGTGGCACAAGGCCGATTTAATTGGGCACCCAATGAGACTTGAACTCACTCTTGCAGGTTTGCTAGTTAAGCTTGCTTATCATTACACTACCCGAGGTGCCCAGTACCTAGACCTTGCTAGAGAAATGAAAAAAAAAACTATGGAACATGGAGGAGACAGAGATATCAATTGTTGTTGGTGCACTTGTTACTGTCACCAAATGATTGCTACAAGGACTGGAGGACTGGGAAATAAGAGGACGAGTGGAGACCATCCAAACAAAGGCATTATTAAGATCGGCCAGAATACTGAGAAGAGTCCTGGACTCTTTAGGAGACTTGCTGTCACTCAGACTCCGGTAAAAAAACATAATAAAATTCTAGTTCAGTTACATTGCTTCTTTTTTTTTTCTTTTTTCTACAAAAAATATATAACTCTATTTTTCAGTGTCTTCCATACAAGATCGAATCGGAAATATTATCTCCCAGATTTTGAGCATCCTCTCAACCTCTGCTTCCTTTCATGGGTATCTGCAGGATATTTGGGAACTAAAAACCCTAAAGTCCTCACCCTCTAAAGTGAATTCTGACTTGTGATATGCCAGGCACCAGGAATCCATCATTGAAATATATCTTTATCTCACCTCAAAGTGAACCTCTCAACAATCTTTCTCTCTCCTCCCTCCCTAACTCAACAGCTTGCACTTTCTCTTGTCTCCTACACTGAACCAACAAACCTTTTTTTTTCTCCCCTTCTTTCTATCTTAAGTCATGAAGCATGTGGGTGGTACTAGGGTTCATTTTTTTTGGAGTCGTAGCAAACCCCCAACTTCCGCCCTCCGTGGAAGAAGAAAAGATACTGCGAGACAAGCTTCAGGGTAAAGATACGGGAAAGACAAAAATAAAGGCACTTTATTTCGTTTGATTTATTTTGGTTGAATTCTTTTGTGGCTTTTTTTTTGTTTTCTTTCTTTCTTTCTTTCTTTCTTTACTTCATCAGCCGTCCTCTTTCGAGTCTTTCTTTCTTTCTTTCTTTCTTTCTTTCTTTCTTTCTTTCTTTCTTTCTTTACTTCATCAGCCGTCCTCTTTCGAGTCTTTCTTTCTTTCTTTCTTTCTTTCTTTCTTTCTTTCTTTCTTTACTTCATCAGCCGTCCTCTTTCGAGTCTTTCTTTCTTTCTTCTTTCTTTCTTTCTTTCTTTACTTCATCAGCTGTCCTCTTTCGAGTCTTTCTTTCTTTCTTTCTTTCTTTCTTTACTTCATCAGCCGTCCTCTTTCGAGTCTTTCTTTCTTTCTTTCTTTCTTTCTTTCTTTCTTTCTTTCTTTCTTTCTTTCTTTCTTTCTTTCTTTACTTCATCAGCCGTCCTCTTTCGAGTCTTTCTTTCTTTCTTTCTTTCTTTCTTTCTTTCTTTCTTTACTTCATCAGCCGTCCTCTTTCTTTCTTTCTTTCTTTCTTTCTTTCTTTCTTTCTTTACTTCATCAGCCGTCCTCTTTCGAGTCTTTAGACAGGGAAAAGCATTCCTGCTTCTTCTTCTTTCATGTCTTTATTGTTTGGATTTGTTTTCTTGTTCTCTCTCTCTCTCTCTCTCTCTCTCTCTCTCTCTCTCTCTCTCTCTCTGTTTCATTCTTTCTACTGTAACTTTTGTTACAATCATTTTTTTTCAATAATTTCTCAATCTTTCTGCATTTCATTTATTAATTCTTTCTTTCTTATAATTCATATTTTCGTTTTTTCTTTCTTTCTTTCTTTATTTCATAATTTATATGTTCCTTTTTCTTTTTTGCAATAGATATTTTCATTCATCATATGGGTTCTTTCTTTCTTTCTTGCTTTCTTTCTTTCTTTCTTTTATAATTTATCTGTTCCTTTTTCTTTTATGCAATAGATATTTTTATTCATCATATGGGGTCTTTCTTTCTTTCTTTCTTTCTTTCTTTTATAATTTATCTGTTCCCTTTTCTTTTATGCAATAGATATTTTCATTCATCATATGGGTTCTTTATTTCTTTCTTTAGTTATTAATTTGTTCTTTCTTTCTACCTTTAGTATTTTTTCTTTTTTTTTTTTACCAATTTCTCATATTCTTTCAAATGGAATGTATATTATTCCATCCCCTATAATTAATAAATCACCCTGTTGACGGATCATAGAATACAATGACTAAATCTCAATATAGGCGGTTAAGACCGCTCCCTCCCAAAAACGGAGTACCCAGAGTGTGACACAATATAACGTCCACTGATGATGCTCCGGTTCTGAGAATCTGTGGGGTTTAAAAGTTTTTTTATCGTCGGGGTTCACCAATGTGGGGTTTAAAATTTTTATGAAGGTCAGTGGCTAAGGGTAAGGCTGTGTTGCCGTAAGATATCTGACTCCATATTTTGGTTATTTTGCTTTACCCCACGTTGACTGGTCGGTGTAATGCCTTGCCCAAAGAAGGTCCATAAGAAATATACAAAAAGGAAAAGATAAAAACAGATAAGAGACGAAAACTTTTCTTTCAGACTTTCCTTTATTTACCTGGTGAATGGACAAACCAACGCTACGTCTAAAGACATAGCGTGGTGCCCAAAACACCAGATAGTAAAAACGGTGTTGTCGGTTCGACGTCACTACCCGAAAAGAGATCGGTTCACAGAAAACCTGAGTATTTATCTCTTTTCACCGGCTCCAAATTCGCTACGCCAAAATCCTTCTAATTTTGGCGCGACCGCTTCTCATTGGCTACTTTACATTTTATTATTTTTCTTTTTTTCTGATTTTAACCGGATGGATGCGTGGAGCCTTATGCGTGGCGACGCATTTATACATTTCGTATCAGGCAGCCGACGAGTCAACATCCGGTTGGGAGTTCTTTGGTAATTCCTAAATCGCCACAAATCTGGGGGTATGAAGTACCCATTCATTTCCATAATTCCTGGCCCCGTGTGACTGAGTGGTTGCAACTGTCTCGTCTGTCGGTCAAATACAACTATTTATTTCAGATGATTATCACTAGTGTTGTCCCTCTGGTTTCATTCCCTCCGTCTTTTTTCTTCTTCTATTTCTTTTTTAGGAAGAAAAGGCGAAATTCACGACATATCCTTATTTACCGCTTCAAATTTTTGTGGACACCTGCGCATATAAAGACGTGTACATTTATATGGGTCAGGGAGCACTGTTTCTAATCCTTCCCGTTCAGTAGAGTTTGACCCCAATGGCGTCTGCTATTGAAACCATTTGGAAAAGAGTGGCTGGTTTTTTACTTGAAACCACATAGGCAATTTGTGTTGTTATCTGTCTGAAGCCACTAGGGCTATCATATATCAAAGAAAATATTTGTTTATTTTAGCATCTCCTTCGTAGATCTGACATATATATATATACAAAATAATATATATATATATATATATATAGATATATATATATAATTTTATTTTTATACCAATTCTATAATTTTGACGGCGTGAAAAAAAAAGCAAACAGATGATACAATTTGCAAATAAAAAAGTTACACTTATATCTCGGGAAAAAATCCATAAAAAAGAGGAAAGACTAAAAAAAAAAAAATCCATATAGTTTTAAAATAATCAAAAAATAACGTAATGCCTAGTCACCCCCACCCCCACAAAAAAACCCTGACAGAATACCTTAAGCTAAAACATATGAGTGCTCCATTCACTATATATATATATATATATATATACAAGGAGCACACAATAAGTTTCCAGACTTTTTTCGTATGAGCACTTTTATTGATAGTACACGCATGGAACTCTAGTCCCCTTTGAAGTAATCACCTCCGGCTGCAATGCACTTGTTGTACGGTTCCAACAACTTCTGGAAGGCCCCATGGAAGTTTTCTTGTGTGAACGTGTCAATGACCTTCGTTACAGTCTCTTTCATCTCCTCAATTGTCTCATAACGACAGCCTCTAAGTTTTTCCTTGAGCTTAGGGAATAACCAAAAGTCACGGGGAGCAAGGTCTCCACTATAGGGAGGCTGAGGAACTGTCTTGATGCCCATCTTGGTCAAATAGTCTGTGACAAGGATGGAGTTGTGGACTGGTGTATTGTTCTGGTGGAAATGCCACTGACTCGATTTGAAGAGTGCTGGCCTCTTCCCTAGGAATCTCTTCCTGAACTCCCCTAAAAGCTCAACATAGTATTCCTTGTTGACTGTCTATCCAGTGGGAACCAAGTACATGTAGATCATGTCAGTGCTGTCAAAAAAAGGGATCATCAAAAGTTTGTGGGTGGATTTGCTCTGTCTGGCCTTCTTGGGTCTGGGAGAGCCAGCATGCTTCCACTGGGAATTCTGTCTCTTGTTCTCTGGGTCATAACAATAGATCCAGCTTTCATCACAGGTCACCAGAGCATCAAGAACTGCGGGATCTGAATTGATCAGCTCGACCATCTCCCTGCTGTCATGACAACGTCTTTCTTTCTGGTTTTCTCTGAGCACCCTTGGGACAAACTTTGCGCAAATCTTCCGCATCTTCAGTTTCTCGCGTATAATTGTGTGTACAGTTCTCACTCTGACATCAAACTGTGTACTTATAGTCACTATAGACACACGACGGTCCTTATCCATGAAATTCTTAATTTAGCCAATCAACTGACTTCCTGACTCCTCCCACACTTCTCATCATCCCTCAGAGACTCCCTGCCTTCCTTTAATCTCTTATGCCACTCAAAAACTGATGCTCCATTCATGCAAGATGCTCCAAAAGCAGTCTGGAGCATTCCATTCGTTTTTCTGGCATTTTTCCAAGTTTAAAACAGAATTTTATTGCATATCGTTCTTCTAAAGTGTCGTCACGACCAGATTGCATTTTTGAAATTCACCAGCTGTGACAATCGGGTTTTAGTTGGGTGTATTCCAATTGCTGCTGTAGGTGTTCATTTGAACCTGAAATCATAAAAATTGATCAGTCATCTCATAAGATATATAGCAATAACATAGTGAATTTTCAAAAGTCTACGACAATTTTAGATGCTTGTACAAAAAAGTTTGGAAACTTATTGAAGGCACCTCGTATATAAATGCAAGGGTCGACTGAAAGTTCTTAGGCAGACCATGGTACACTAATGAAATGGGACCAAATTAGGTTTATTTTTTCAACATAATCCACCCCATCGGTCCACATACTTTTTCCAGCAGTGTTCCAGTGCTTGTATCCCATTGGGAAAAAAGTTATCAACAGTATCATATGATCTTTTCAGTCTTTGATCTTTTCAGCCCACCATATATATAATTTTACATTTTTTGAAATATATTGTGTTATATATCATATATTCTTTGATAATTATAATAACATTAGACAGAGATGAAGGATTATGAAAGAAAGAAAGAAAGAAACAAAATAAGTTGAACAAATGAAGAAAAAAGGGCTATGAATGAAAAAGAGAAAAGGAGGATTATGGTACAAATAAAAAATAAGTCTATACTCAGTGGTATGCCGAGTACCCTTTCATTGCCATTACTCCGGGATCCACTCTGACTCAGAATGGTAGTAGCTATTAGGGTCCCATTTATTGGTCAAATAGATCCCTTTGTAAATCCTTCCTATCCACCACCACTACTACCAAGAAAAAAAACCCTCAAAAATCAACTACGCAAAAATATAAATATAAACGTGATTTCCTAACCCTTAGGTATAAAATAACCCAACGCAATTTGACATGCCGTTAAAAAATAATCAATCAACCTAGATGGTTTGATATGTTGTTAAATCAATCATTGATATCGTAGATATCAACAGCTGTCTTGCGATAAAAAAAACAATTGAAATTAAAAAATGAAAGAAAATATTAATTAATTAATTAATCAGCTGATAATGATAATAATAATAATGATTACAAACTCCTATTGGACTTTGACATACAAACGGATCACCAAATATCGGCCAGAAGACCAGACCTTATAATAATCAGCAAAAAAAAAAAAGAAAAAAGAAAATCTGCAAAATTGTCGACTTTGCTGTCCCGGCTGACCACAGAATAAAACTGAAAGAATGTGAAAAGAGAGATAAGTACCTTGACCTTGCTAGAGAATTGAAAAAACAATGGAACATGAAGTTGACAATTATACCAGTTGTGATTGGTACTTTTGGCACGGTAACTAAAGGATTATAAAAGGGCCTGGAGAATTTGGAAGTTGGCGGCCGAGTGGAGACCATCCAAACAACAGCATTTTCGTAAACGGCCAGAATACTGAGAAGAGTCCTGGAGACTTGAGGAGACTTGCTGTCACTCAATTTCCAGTGAAAGACCATCAGCTAACGCTGAAGTGAAATACTCTAATGAGTAAATAATAATAAAAATGATTATTATTATTTTTATTATGAGACGCATAAAATTCTCTGCGACTTTGAGATCATAAACGGATTTCTCAATTCCGACATGAAGGTCAGACTTAGTGTTCGTTAACAATAAGAAAATAACTTGTTAACTGGTAGATTTTACTGTTCCAGCGGACCACAGAGGGAAAAGGAAAGAAAACGAAAAGATGGATGAATACTTGAACCTAGTCAGAGAGACTTCCCCCCCTACCCCACCTCAAATTGTGGAGCAGGAGGGGTTTGTTGGTACCATTTGTAGTTGGTTCAGTTAAAACAGTCCCTAAAAACTTGGAGAAAAAAAAAGACAAGTAGAACTGAAGATCAAATGAAAATTCGAGGCAAATCAGAACACAGCATTGTTGAGGTCAGATAGAATACTGAGAAGAGTGCTGGAGACTTGAGGAGACTTGCTGTCACTCAGACTCAAATGAAAGACCATCAGCTAACGCTGGTGTGACAAACTCACAACGAGTGAAGTGAACTTAGCCATTCCAGCGGACCAGAAAGTAAATAACGAAGAACAAAAAGAGAGAAGATTACTTGGAACTTGCCAGAGAACAAAGAAAGCTGTAGAATGTGAGATTGACGGTAATACCAATTGTAATTGAAGCCCTTGGAACATTCCCCAAAGGCTTGAAAAGAGGACTAGAAGAGTTGGAAATCGGAAGATAAATCGAGAACATCCAAATTTCAGTATTGTTAAGATCGATCCTAATATTGAGGAGAGTCCTGTAGAACTGAGGAGACATGCCGTCTCTCAAAGTACAGTGAAAAGACCAGCAGTTAATGTTGGTGTGAAAAACTCGCAATGATGGCAGCATTAATGGGATTGTCCGAGAATAGTTTGGAGAGTCCTGGAAACCTGAAGCGACATACTGTCCTTCATGTTGGTTTCTTTGTTTAATGGCATATCAACCTTTGTAGGTTATATAATACCAAAGCCATTCTCATAGAAGAACAGTAGTGGTACTATTTAACACATAGCTGGGAGGATAAGGGGGTTCATACATTTCCCAAGGGTATTTGTCCGAAAGTGAACGTAATAGTGCGACTGGAGTTCGAACTCGCTTACAACGATTCCGGAGTCCATCACTTTAACCATTACACCACGAGGACACCCACCTACAGTCCCTCAGTGATGCTTAAAAAAAGATATACTGTAATTACCCATTTTTTCTCGTCACTCATTTATCTTTAGATTCTTGTCAGCTTTCCTCGTCGACCATTTATTATTTTCAGTAGGACGATGTCAGTATCAAAATTCTGGCCAGTCCTTCCTATCTTACTGTTAAAGAGAACGGTACAAGGTCAACTTTCTTTTACCCCTACAACTTTTCCCTTCTTTCTGCTTTTTCCACATTTTCGGAATCTGTTCCTCTTGTTATCTAGCGTTCCATTTGACCACACTATTTTTTTTTGTGCCGTTTATTTGTTTTAAAGCTTTTTCTGTGTATCTTCTCATACCATTAAAAAAAAGACAACCTGCTTTTTCTCTTTCTTTTCCCTGTAAAGATGAACCTGTTCTCTTTTTTTCTTTTTTTCTTTTTCATTCAACTTATTCTTGTCAGCATTTTCTCTCTTTCTTAAAAGCTTCGCCTTCGTTCATTCCTTGAATTCTTAAGGTTTCACGTTCTTTCTACGCTTGGGTAAACGTCCTTTTCCTCTTGCTCATTCTGTTCTCCTTCCTTCAGTCAAACCCTCTTCCTTATTTTCCCCTTCCGTTATCCTAATTAATTTTTTTGGTTTTATTAGTTATTCCACTTCTATCAACCGCCCACAACTAAAATCTAAAATTACTACCTTATAAGATTATTTCTAACTAGATGACCCGTAAACCCATAAGTTTTCCCATCATAAGAGAGGTCTACGGTAATATTGATACTTCTATTTAAGAAAAGAATGATTGATTGATTGATTGGTTTTAATGGCATCTTAACCTGTCTGGGGTTATTTTATGCACAGAGGTTCGGGAATCATGTTCATTATGCATTTATATTTACATTTTTTTGTGTAGTTCTTTCTTAAGAGTTTTTTTTTTACACGTTTATATGATATTAAATATTCTTACCAAACACAAATAATTTGCAAACATTCATTTGATCCATAAATGGGGCCCTAACAGTCACTACAACTACCTGGGAGTAATGGAAAGAAATAAGTACTCCACTCTCCTTTCTACCAAATGCAGTTTATTCTATTTAGGAAGGAGTGGAGGATACTAATGAATATTTTATAGTCAACAGTGGTCCATTATGATATTGATGCTTCTATTAACCGGCTCATTGGCCTAATGAGTGGAGTGTTCGCCAATGGTCCGGGAAACCTGGGTTCACTCCCAGGTCGCGTCATACCAAAGACTTTAAAAATGGTACTTGATACCTCCTTGCTTAACACTCAGGTACGTATCAAGGGTAAAGTGGAGCAATCCAGGGAAAGGAGTAGCGCCCTCCTCTACACCTCGATGTAGTAGCTATTGAAAAGGGAGCCTTCTGGTCGACCGCGATTACGGTCGCCAATTTTACTTACTTTATTTAGGAAGGAATAAGATATTCTAATGAGCACTTATGTTCATAAATGGTCCATGATGATAATTATGCTTCGATTTAGAAATTTAAAAGTGAAGGATTCTAATTTGAGTTTCATACGTATCGATGTTAAATTGAGATTTTGTGTGATTTAAAAAATGATGCAGCTTTGGCAATCAGTCGAGAAGAAGAAAAATGTTTGAATTCAAAGCAGTTTTACTTCGCTTAAAAATCGTCCTTCGGTTACATGCAGCTCGTGGAAAGGGTTTTGTGTAAATACATATTTGAAGAGAAGTACAGTCATATTTATTTTCGGGTCAAATTCAGTTTGATGGAAAGGGAAATTAAGTCCGCCCTATCAGCGGGGCTGTATAATACGCTGCTGAGGGGTAAGACCCTACCCACAACGAGTATCCTGTGTATGACACTAAACCACTTTATTGTAAGGCTCCACTCGTGGAGTTTTCGGCAATATGAAGTAACTCTTCATTGCCATTACCCCCAGGCCCACTCTGTTGTTAGTACCAGTTAAAGTGAAATAGAACAGTTCAATCATTTAATAAGGATTGTTATGATTAGGTGCACGTGCAAAACACCTAGAGGCAATAATATTATTTGTAGACTTTACAAAAGCCTTTGACTCCATTCACAGAGGAAAGATGGAGCTAATTCTACTCGCCCACGGCCTACCAAAAGAAACCGTCGAAGCCATAATGAGGCTGTATAGAAACGCAAAAGTAAAAGCCCGTTCCCCGGGTGGAGACACAGACAACTTCGACATTGTTGCAGGTGCACTGCAAGGAGACACCTCTTTATCATCTGTCAAGACTACGTGCTTAGGATATCTATTGATAAAATCAAAGAAAACGGTTTCAGGCTAACAAAGATAAGAAGCAGAAGGTACCTCGCAAAAACAGTTACCGACGCCGACTACGCCGATGACATAGCGCTTCTGGCAAACACACCCGCCCAAGCCGAAACCCTGCTACATAGTCTGGAACGAGCAGTTGAAGGCATATATGTGCTTTAATCCAACAGGTGACATCTCCACACTAAACGGTAGCTCTCTGAAACTAGTAGACAAGTTCACCTACCTAGGAAGCAGTGTCTCATCAACCGAGACAGACATCAACTCGCGACTAGCAAAGGCATGGACAGCTATCGATAACCTGTCGGTTATATGGAAGTCAGACCTGACCGATAACATAAAACGCAGCTTCTTCTAAGCAGCAGTCGTGTCGATACTGCTATATGGATGCACTGCATGGATGCTAACTAAACGTATGGAGAAAAATCTTGACAGCAACTACACAAGAATGCTGCGAGCAATATTGGACAAGTCCTGTAGGCAGCACTCCACAAAGCAACAGCTGTACGGCCACTTACCACCCATCACGAAAACTATCCAAGTTAGACGAACCAGACATGCGGGACACTGCTGGAGAAGTAGGAACGAGCTCATAAGTGTTGTACTCCTGTGGACCCCTTCACATGGACGAGCAAAAGCAGGACGACCAGCTAGGAACTACAGCTCTGTTCCGCACGGGATGTAGCCCTGAAGACCTGCCGGGAACAATGAACGATAGGGAGGGGTGGCGAGAGAGATCCAGGAATATCCGTACTGATGGTGCAACATGATGATGATGATGATTAGTGTTTGATAGTGACCATTTAACTGTGTGCAAAGAAATGATTAATATCAAATAGAATTATTAGTGTTAGATAGGAATACTTGAAACCATTTAACTGTGTGCAAGTGAAATAGCTCTAACAACTCGTTTAAGAAGAAGAAAGAAAGAAAGAAAGAAAGATAACGGAGGGAAGAGAGAGAAGAAAAGAAAGAAAAGTGAAGAAAAAAGAAAAGAAGAGAGAGAGAGAGAGAGAGGGAGAGAGAAAGGAAGAGAATAAAGGAAAAAGAGGGGAAAGAAAAAAGTAAGGAGAGAAAAGAGAAGAAAGAGGAGGGAAGAAAGTGGAAACATATGTAAAAAAAACTAAATATGGTTAAATTTTAAAAAAATCAAGCGAATTTGAATTGATACGTTTATAGATTAAAAAGTAGAAAGACATGGTGGGAGAGAAAGGCAGGTAAAGTTTTAAGTTATTGGAATAAGCATAGATAAATATATCTACGAAGGAAAGAGAAGGAATTAAGTTGGAAACGTGAGATCAAACGTAAAATGAACAGGAAAAATGTGTGTATAGTTTAATGGGGGAAAGAGTGTTAAAATATGTATGGAAGATGACAAACTAATCAAATATGGAATATATTGTAGATATTTAAGACCAATTTTCCAAGAAAAAGAGAGATGTTGAAAAAAGCCCGGGTGATTATTTACAGATCGACAAAGCGAAATTATCACAGATTCAAAAATTTGTCTCAATCTTTTATGGATATAAGTTAATATTGTTGCCTCATTAAAATCTGAGTTGTTGTCGGTTTTAGATGTGTTGGAGAAGTGCATTAAGATTATGAGGTGCCCGTGGTGTAATGGTTATCGTCGCAGGAAATGGACACGGCAACACGAGTTCAAATCCTGGACGAGACCGATTGCATTTCACATAGCATTAATACCCTTGGGAAAAGTATGAATCCAATTATTCTCCCTCCAGCTATGAGTAAATCGTAGGACAGACTGAGGTGAGGCAACTAGTCTAGGAGAAGGAAAACTCTGAATTAAAACCTGTTAAACTCCGCTTAAAAATTAACCTTGTGTCATATCCTGCCCGAGCGGAGGGGTTGGGTAAATAGGATTAAGATTACGAGGTGCATACGATAAGTTTCAAGACTTTTTTCGTATGGGCACTTTTATTGATAGTACACACATGAAACTCTATTCCCCTTTGAAGTAATCTCCTTCGGCAGCAATGCACTTGTGATATATATATATATATATATATATATATATATATATATATATATATATATATATATATATATATATATATATATATATATATAACTTATCGTATGCACCTCGTATATATGCATATATATATATGAGGTGCATATGATAAGTTTCCAGACTTTTTTTGTATGGACATTTAAAATTGTCGTAGACTCTTGAAAATTCACTATATTATTGCTATACATCTTATGAGATGACTGGCCAATTTTTATGATTTCAGGTTCAAATGAATAGCTACTGCAGGAATTCGAATACACCCTGTGACTGATTGTCACAGCTGATGAATTTCGAAAATGCAATCTGACACTTTAGAAGAACGATATGCAATAAAATTATGTTTTAAACTTGGTAAAAATGCCACAGAAACGTATGGAATGCTTTCGACTGCTTTTCAACCATCTTGAATCGAGCATCAGTTTTGGAGTGACATAAGAGATTCAAGGAAGGCAGGGAGTCTGTGAGAGATGATGAAGGGGACTAGAGTTTCATGTGTGTACTATCAATAAAAGTGCCCATACGAAAAAAGTCTTGAAACTTATCGTATGTACCTCGTACCTATTCTAATATTTCTCCTATGTTCGTATGTACGTTTTCGGGCATTTCTAGACGTTTTGCACATATATTTCAACTTAGAGTCTTTGCACAGAATACAGAAAACACCAGCGTCAGAACGATATCGCGTTAAGGACTAGAGCGTAGTAAATTGCGGATAGTTTTAGGGGTTTATGTGACAATTTTAATGCCAAGTTTATTAAAGTAAGTTATCATTTCTAATAATGTTAGTGAAAGAATTGTAAGGTAATTAATATGTATAAGGGGGGGGGGGTCTAATTTTATCAGATGGTGTGTTTACGGTAGTTCGAGGTTGATTTCTATTGTGAACTCTAAGGGCTTCTGATTTAGCAAAATGTATTTAGCAAAATGTATTAAAGGTTTAGCATAAAGGTTTTAAAAGGAATTTTCTATCTAATAGATAAATACAACGATGAGTATATACCGGTCCATTGGTCTAACGTGTAGAGTGCTTGCCAATAAACCGGGAGACCGGCGTTCAATCCTTTGTTGAGTCATACTAAAGACTCAAAAAATGGTAATTGATACCTACTTGTTTAACACTCAGCATTCAAAGATCCGCATCAAAGGTAAAGTGGGCAACCCACGGAAAGGAGTGGGCCCTCCCCTTTACTTCGGTATAGTAGCTATTGAAAAGGAAGCCTTCGGGTTGCGCTCAACTACGATCGCCAACTTTACTTCTACCTATGAACAGATCAACCCACAAACTATTTTAAATGATATCAATGATTTTAAAAAGACTTACAAGGTGCCCGTGGTGTAATGGTTATCGTCGTAGGAAATGGACATGGCAACACGCGTTCAAATCCTGGACGAGACTGATTGCATTTTACTTAGCACAAATACCCTTGGGAAAGGTATGAATCCAATTATTCTCCCTCCAGCTATGAGTAAATAGTAGGGCAGACTGGGTTCTTCAGCCTTGGTGAGGCAACTAGTCTAGGAGAAGGAAAACTCTGAATTAAAACCTGTAAAACTCAGTTTAAAAAAATTAACCTTCTGTTATATCCTGTCCGAGCGGAGGGGTTGGTAAATATGATATGATAAAAAGACTTACAAGAAAGTAGTCTCAAAAGAGGACAAATCTTGGTCTTCGTTAATTAACTGCCAACCCATCATCCCAAAAATTCATGGTCTTCCGAAAACCCATAAACCTGATATTCCCTTAAGACTTTTCATCTTTTGCATTGGATCTTATTTTATACCAAATCCTCTTTATACCCTAAACATATACTAAGTATATATGACTTGGTTTGATTGGGTTTTATAGCATATCAACTATTGTTGGTTATTTAATGCCAAATCTTCTTTATACATATATATTAAATATATATGATTTGGTTGGGTTTCATGGCATATCAACTAGTGTTGGTTATTTAATGCCAAATCTCCTTTATACATATATATTAAATATACTGTTCCAGGCGAGCAGTCGGAGAGGCCCGATCCGAACCATTGGCTGGGGATATCCAGCCCCAGCAGTTATATGATTTTCCCGACAGAATTCTTTAAATTGCTCACCTGGCAAACATGCACCCAATTATATATTATCTTAAGAGTGCTTGAAGGCTGAGAATCCATTGTACCGAGATAGCAGATCTTGAAACCATCTAAACTGCGTGCAAATAAAAGATTTATATTTGATAGAATCATTAGAGTTTAATCGTAATACTTGAAACCGTTTGTTGGCAAACAAATGATCAATATTTGATAGAATTATTTGTATGAGATAGCAGCACATGGAACCATTTAATTATGTGCAAACGAATGAATAATGTTGAATAGAATTATTAGTGTTTGATAGCAATACTTTAAATCATTTAGAGTCCTGGGTATAACGTTATACTGCATCTGATGGTGCAGCCCTAGTCTTGGAGTTTGGGGAACGAGGAGTACCCGTTCATTAGGATTACTCCCAGATCCTCTCTGATCCTGGGTGGTCGTACCCGTAAGGATCCCATCTATTGGTCAAATAGAACTGTTCAATCGTTTATTAGGATTATTGATAATGTTACATTGCAATACGTTAAATCATTTAACTGCGTGCAAAGAATTGATTGGTATAATTAATTATACGCAGACAAATGATCATTTTAAAATTAGATAAGAATACTTGATTAAAAGAATTACTTATGTCAAATAGCAATACTTGAAACCATTCAACTGTGTGAGTTCAAACTCGTTTAAAAATAAAGTAACCAACAAACTATTCACTTGTAAATCATATATATATATGAGGTGAATACGATAAGTTTCCAGACTTTCTTCGTATGGGCACTTTTATTATAGTACACACATGAAACGCCAGTCCCCTTCGAAGTAATCTCCTCTGGCTGCAATGCACTTCTTGTACCGTTCCAACAACTTCTGGAAGGCCCCATGGAAGTCCTCTTGTGTAAGCGTGTCAATGATCTTCGTCACAGCCGCTTTCATCTCCTCAATTGTCTCATAACGACAGCCTCTGAGCTTAGGGAATAAGCAAAAGTAATAGGGAGCAAGGTGTGGACTATATGGAGGGTGAGGAACTGTCCTGATGCCCATCTTAGTTAAATAGTCTGTGACAAGGATGGAGTTGTGGATTGGTGCATTGTCCTGGTGGAAATGCCACTGAGCCGAGTGCTGGCTTCTTCCGACGGAATCTCTTCCTGAACTCCCTTAAAAGCTCAACAAAGTAGCCCAAAACCTAACCCTTTGGCCAATCAAATCCGGGGTATTGATTTCTTTACTCCTCCCACACCTCTCATCATCCCTCATAGACTCCCTGCCTTCCTTGAATCTCTTATGCCACTCCAAAACTGATGCTCGATTCATACAAGATGGTCGAAAAGCAGTCTGAAGAATTCCATACGTTTCTGTGGCATTTTTTCCAAGTTTAAAACAGAATCTTATTGCATATCGTTCTTCTAAAGTGTCAGATTGCATTTTTGAAATTCACCAGCTGTGACCATCAGGCTTTAGTAGGGTGCATTCGAATTCCTGCTGTAGGTGTTCATTTGAACCTGAAATCATAAAATTTGGTCAGTCATCTCATAAGATCTATTGCAATAACATACTGAATTTTCAAGAGTCTATGCCAATTTTAAATGCCCATACGAAAAAAGTCTGGAAACTTATCGCATGCACATCGTATATATATATATATATATATATATATATATATATATATATAATTTGGCATTAAATAACCCACAAGGGTTGATGAGTCATTAAACCAAATAACCAAACCGAACCATATGAATATGTAATAACATATAGCAATTATACACAAAGTGTCTCAAAATAGATGCAACATTGGTCCAGTGAGTAGAGTGTTCGCCAATGGCCCGGGAAACCAGGGTTCAGTCCCAGGTCGCGTCATACCAAAGATTTAAAAAGTGGTACTGGATACCTCCTTGCTTAACATTATCAAAGGTAAAGTGGAGCAATCCAGGGAAAGGAGAAGCGCCCTCCCCTAAACCTTGGTGTTGTAGCTATTGAAAAGGGAGCCATCAGGTCACCCTCGACAACGTTCGCGAACATTACTGACGACTTTACTTATTAATATGATATGGCGGTCATTTGGAAAATGCCCCCTAAAAAATGCATCCTTTCAGCTAGAGACATCAAATTAATGAAATTTTTTTAATTGTTGCTATATCAGCTTCCTGGACATGCAATTATTTTTTGAGTTTCTTGTCTCAGTAATAAATCATTATTATATTAATGAGTTGCATCTATATTGAGACAGTTTTCAATGATTTTGTCTCCAAATAAATAGTGACGCAAAATATTTTTTCCTCTCTTGTCCAAGGCAGTGTTATCAAGAATTAATTGTTATAGTATACTATTTTCAAATCTGAAAAAAAAAAAAAAAAAGAACACAACATTATTATAAGTAGAGTTATTAACAGTCACATGAGTTTCATGTATATTGAGACACTCTATATATTTATACGTGTTCTGATTGAGCAGAAATAATAGGACAGTCATATGGTTCCCATGTATATTGAGACACCCTGTAGTATTACGGACTTTTTAATAGACAATTTATGAGCGGAGTTTAACCGATTTAAATTCAGAGTTTTCCTTCTAGAAGACCAATTATCGAACAAAATATAAGATCCCAGTCTTCCATAGTTGGGGGGGGGGTGAGAATAATTGGATTTAAACCTTTCTCCAATTGTATTAGCGCTATATGAATTGCAAGCAGGCACGTCCAAGATTCGAACTCCGGTTGCTCTGTTGATTTCCTACGATGGTATATATACATATAAGCTCCGCGTTGAACACAAGTGAGTCTAGCATGAAAAACAAATCTCATTTGGTTTCATTGCATGAGAGAATATTGGTCAGCCTATGAACTTTTAAGTCAACCCTCTTTCACACACACACACACACACACACACACACATATATATGTCGATTGATCCCAAATAACGAAATTGTCTGTGATTCTAAAAAATTGTGCTAACTGGAAGGCTTGAGACTGTTTTAGGAACAATTTTAAAATATCATTTTAACCACGATCTGGATATAACTCTGTCGTTACTCTACTTCTCAAACAGTGATTCCTTGAAGAAGGGTTAGACAACCCAAATGAGGTGTGTCCAGGGTATCACACCAAACGACATTTGATCGTGAGGCTCCGCTTCTAGAGGTCAGAAGAGTGCTGAGTACCCCTTCGTTGCCATTACTCCAAGGTCGACTCCCGGAGTGGTCATACTTGTGAGGGTCCCATCTCTCAGTAAAATCATCATCATCATCAAGGCGTGCTGATTCCTTTGAATCCCTCTCACCATCCATCTCTATTGCCCTAGACCTAACGTCCACAATGAGCTAATGAATATACCGTTTTGTTTGTTGGCCAACACGGGTGTGTCCTTGTGTAGGGGTCCGTAGAAGAACGTCGTAAATGAGTAAGACCGTGATTTTTTTAGTTGTGCCTGGCAAGTCTCGCTCGCCTTTCTTAGAAGATGGTTTGTGAGATGAGAGATGTATAGATGTACAGCGGCTGTTTTGTAGACTGCTGCTTCCTGGATTTGTCCAAAATGGCACTCAGCATCCTTGTGTTACTCCCATTAAGCTTTTTCTTCAAGTGTCTTGTTAGGATTGAAGTAATGCAACCATGCAGTAGGCCAGACATGACCCCCCCCTGGAGTATCATCTGAGAGTTCAAATTTCCATATGGGTCAAATAGATCTGTTTAAAAAGTATTCATATTTGACGGGACTGTGTGCAAATAAATAAAACTCTTTAGAAATAACGCGACAAATATGTAAATATGAACGTACACTGTACGAAATTTCGTAAAATATAGGAAATTTCCTAATCTCTTGAAAAAAAATAACTGTAACGGGATATGGTAGGTCCAAGAGAACAAGAGGCTAGCTTCTGGGGGGGGGGAGAGAGAGAAGAATGATAGTACGAAACAGCAGACTTTGAGTCTACAGGAGCAGGCAGCTAACCTTTGAGTGACCCAGCCTAAAGTACTGGTTGTGGGTCAGCTGGTCACGCGTGAATGACTCCATTAGTTGAGGATGACTACAAAAAAACAGAGATTCTAAATCTTCTGAGCAGGTGTAGAACAAGCAGACAAGGATGTTTCTCCAACCGAAACCAGGCGGAAAGAAGGGGACGACTTGGTTTGAGAGAGTTAGCTTGAAGGCGTTAGAAGGAAAAAAACATTCATTTGAACACCGGCTACGAAGATGTTAGGAGATGAACATTAACGCGCTTCATTTTTTGGGTGGGCACCGGAAAGGGTGTCTTACACTAGACTCAACCTTGTGATGACAATACCAGCGGATAAGCAAGTTAGATCTACAATACAAAACCCGGACAAAAATTCAAGGTCTGTGTCTGCTCTCTCGTTTTCCTCATGACACGTTGTTTCTCATTGCCCAGTCAACGCGGTCGACACAACTTTCATACTCTCTTTATTTCTCCCGGTGACTACTTACAAATTGTAAGTAAAGTAAAGTTGGCGACCATAGTCGAGAGTGACCCGACGGCTCCCTTTTCGATAGCTTACTACACCAAGGTGTAGGGGAGGGCGCGACTCCTTTCCCTGGATTGCTCCACTTTACCCTTGATCCGTACCTTATAATGCTGAGTGTTAAGCAAGGAGGCATCAAGTACCATTTTTTGAGTCTTTGGTATGACTCGACCTGGGATTGAACCCAGGTCTCCCGGGCCACTGGCGAACACTCTAACCGCTAGGCCAAGTAGTGAATAAACCTTTGTGCAATTAACTAAGATAGTTTCCTGTGTTTGTTTACTTTTTCCACAGCGTGGTCACAACACGGTCCGACTACTACTATAGACGTTGTGATGCGGCCATTAATAGGCTCGAGCATGTCTATTTCGTACCGTTATATCACAATCGTGATGAGGTACCGTTATGGTACATAACCTTAGACAGTTTGGCAGGCCATTAAAATCCATCCATCAATCAATCATATCTCAGATACTGATTGCCCAGTCGGCTGGAGCTGTAAAATACACCGACTGCATTTCTGTAGAGGGGTGAGACACCACTCCCAACAAATGTCCTAGATATGACACTAAATAATCTGATGGTGAGGAACCAGTAATGCTCGAACTTTGGGGAATTGTGGAGTACCCCTTCATTGCCATTGCTCCCAGGTCTACTCTGGTCCTGGAATGGTAACACCAGATAGGGTCCTGTCTAAGGGTCAATTAGAACGAAAATGCGTACTTATGCTAAACTTAATAGTTTGAAATAGAACTGTTTATTTGTATAAAAATGAATTTGGCATTAAATAATCTACAAAGGTTGATATGCCATAAAGCACAAACAAACAGATACTGAACCTTGTAGGAAAAATAACGACGATTATATATTTTTCACGTTTTATCTATTTTGCATTGCAAATACGCATTGACAAAGACTCAAACATACACATACACATACACACACACACACACATGTATATATATATAAGCACATATTGCTATTGTTCACAGTCTTATTGCATTCCAAGTTTGAAGCGTTGGAAGGGTGGAGTTGTGAGTCATAATGTAATACTGTCGTTGTACTGAGGTCTTTAAGAGAGTAAGTCAGAAAGTATCCTTATGATACGTGCAGCTCTTTTTAGGGGCGAACCCGAAGAGGGTCTCGGTTGGGGGTCTTTGTGCAGAAGAGAAGCGGACGGTTGAAAAATCTTGAAGATGTTCAGTTCCGACAAGAAAACAAAATCCTTTTTCCTGGACGCTCCTCCTACCATTATCTCACAACACCCCATCCACCCCTCCGCTCCAGTTCAATTTTCTGAATGTGTTGCTCTCTCTATTTTGATTCTTTATTTTGGATTGAGTGGGAGCAGGTTCGCAGCATGCAAGAACGAAGAAACACTCTTGATGATCTGCCTTGAAGATCTACGTTTCTTTTCACGTCTTTTTTCATCCGTCAAACTTTCATTTTTTTTTTGTCGTATATTTTGCGCATCTCTCTCCCTTCTTTTCAACAGCTCATCAAATAATAGTTGAACAATGAAAGTACTGAACTTTTTGTAAGAGTCTCGAGATCAAATATGGCAACTTAGCACTTGAGTGAGCTTGAGAGCTGCGTTGCATAAATTTTGGTTTGGTTTCTTTATTTAATGGCATATTAACCTTCGTAGGTTATTTAATGCTAAAGCCATCTTTAAAAGAACAACAGTGATACTATCTAACCCATAGCTTGGCGAGAAGATAGGGGGGTTAATAGCTGCATAGGGTTCGGCTTGTCCTGTGCAATCACTGTGTCTTGGGTATGACGTTAAGCTGAATCTGATGATGAGACTCCAGTCTTGGAGTATCTTTTTATCAGCATTACTCCCAGGTCCACTCTGATCGGGGCGGGAGGTGTAAAACCTGTTAGGATTCCTTCTACTGATCAAATAGAACTATTTCTCAGCTATGCAAACATCTTCATTTAAATCAGAGTTTCTCAAAAGGGGTCCATATAGATCCTTGGAGGGAGGTGGAGAAAAAATCTAGGCTGGGTGGATAAAAGTATAGGGGTTCACAGGGGATGAATTTACCAGTTTTTAAATCTTTTTATAACAAGAGAACAAAAATCACTGGATCATGTCGACTAGTTGCAAGTTATCATACAGCTAGGAGAATGCCCGATTGGATATGATGGCAACCCGAAGTGGTAGTACCTGCTTGAGTCACATCTATGGTTCAAATAGAACTGTTTAATCATTTACTGAGGATTGTTATTATAGGGTATTTGAAACCTTACGGCTGTGTGAAAATTATTTGTATTAGATTGGAATACTTGATAAACAGAATTACACATGTTAAATACCAATTCATCAAACTATTTAATCTGTGTGCAAAGAAATGATTAATATTAAACAGATTTATTAATGTTAAATAGCAATAATCTTTGAAATCATTTAAATGTGTGCAAAAAAAATGAGCTCTAACTCGTTTAAAAATTACCTACAATCTATTTGGAAACCAATTTTACACACACACACACACACACACACACACACACATAAGATTTGACTTCAAATAAACCCCAACGCCACAAAGCACCAACCAATCAACCTTTTCCCAGTTGCTTAGAAAATGGCAACCCTGCTTTAGGGTTGCCATTTTGGAACTGCTGAGAACACGCAACTGGCTGACGATTGTGTCAGTTGAAGACTGCCATCATTGTTTATAATTGTGGGAACAACGTCTTCATTAATGTCTGGCTTCCCATGGTAACTATTTTGAAGGAAGTGAAGTTGATTTTTAATTAAGTTGACAATAAACTTTTAGGAGAATGCCTGATTGGGTGTGTTGGCCATTTCTGATCCGAAGTGGTAATACCTGTTAGAGTTTCATCTATGGTTCTAATAGAACTGTTTAATCATTTATTAAGTATTATTATTATTAGTCATTTGAAAACATACGGATATGTGCAAGTTATTTGCATCAGATAGGAATATTTAATAAAAAGCATTACTAATGATGAATAGAAATACTTGAAACCATGAATTGCCCAATTGGCCGAGGGTGCAGAATGCACGTCGGCAGAGGAGTACGACCCCCCGCCAACAAGTGTCCTGCATATGACACTAAACAATCTGATAATGAGGTTTCAGTTATTCTGGAGCTTTGGAGAATGCAGAGTACTCATTCATTGCCATCGCTCTCTGGTCTACACTGATCCGAAGTGGTAACACCTGATAGGGTCCTATTTATGGGTCAAATAGAACTAAACTGTATACTTATGCTAAACTAAATTGTTCGAAATAGAACTATTTTAAAATAGAACTAAGCTGTATACTCATGCTAAACTGAATTGTTTGAAATAGAACTGTATTAACATTTAACTGTTTGCAAACAAAAGCTATACTTATGCTAAACTGAATTGTTTAAAATTTAATTCGGCGTTTAATAACCCAAAAAGGATTGATACGCCGTAAAACAAAACAACCAACCGACCTTGAAACCATGAAAATGTGTAAACAAATGATCTAAGTTGTTTAAGAATAAAATTACGTTCTTAGAAGTCATATATATATATATATATATATATATGTGTGTGTGTGTGTGTGTGAGAATATGCGCACGTGTGTGTGTAAGCAGGATTTGATATTAAATCAACAGCAAAGGTTGATATGCCATAAAACCATATTACCTAACCTTTGACCCAAACCTCATTTAACAACATTAGCATATGACATAAAGCAATTCAATTTTTTAAGACTTCAGACATCAGTCTTTGTGTATAGAAAAGACTGTTTACTTAAGTCTAGTCGATTTGGCAACCACTCTTGGAGAAGGAAATCTTTAAATTCAAACCCCTATTAACGTGTAGGGTATGTACCACTACTTAGAGTAGTGGGGTTGGATAGATACACACTTCATTTTGTACGCCTAGTATGTTTGGTTTCTTTGTCTAATGGCATACCAACCTTCGTGGGTTATTTAATGCCCAAGCCATCCTTCTAGAACAGGAGTAGTACTATCTAGCCCATAGATAGGAGGATGGGCGGCGGGTCATTCCTTTCCCAAAGGTATTTGTCCGAAAGTGAACGTAAGAGCGCGACTGGAGTTCGAACTCGCTTACTACGATTCCGCAGTCCAGCGCTTTAGCCTGGAATATGTATATCGTGTCCACGTATTTACATAATCTCTTTGTCTCAGGCAGGATGTGACACAAGGTCAATTTTTTGCGGAGTACAACTGATTTGAATTCAGAATTTTCCTTCCCTTTGAGTGGTCTTCTTGGTAAGGCTAAATACTATAGCTCACCCTTCTATTCACGCACAGTTGCGGAGAGAGAAGAGATGCATACATACCTTCCCCAAAGACATAAGAGTGAAGTGAATTTGAACCAAGGTCTCCAATACAATTTCTTACATTGATAACCATTGCGCCACAAGTGCCTACAAGAATCTGCAAAGGTTTGCAATTGTCAGTCGTTTTGACTTCTTCGCGCCAAACTGTGTTGATTGGTCTGCAAGGGGGACAGCGACGTCAAGTCGGACAGAAAATGGAACTGTCTCCTTGCCGGAAGGAAGAAAACAAAGGTCCCCCACTGTATGAAACAGCATTATCTGTTCTGAGCGCCTGCAACGAGCAGTACCTTTCATTATTCGGTGAATGCCGTAAAGCCGAATCTCTGGAATGTACGCTCACCTCACATTCCTCGCAGTGACGGAAACGCCTCAGGTTATGGATAATTGGCAGGGAAACTGTTTAGGATATAGCGAACCATCTGATTATATGGAAGGCAAGAAGAGAAAAGAACGAGGGTTGAGATTTATCTCTTGGGATTATTGACAAGAGAATTCAAAGTCATGATGGAATCTATCCGCTGGTCGTAGATCAGTCAATTTCTAACATTACTAGACGTGTCCATTAAATAAGAAAAGTTTTCTATATAAGATTAGGAAATGTACTGCACGTGAAGGTGAGGCTCATGTCTTAGAATCTTTCATTCCTTCATAAAATGAAGCCTCAATATCATCATGGACTGATATTAACCATCAAAAACTAATAAAAATCCTTCACTCCTTCATATTTCGAAATATCAATATCACCATGGAGCGAAGTTAACTATCAAGTGCTAAGTAGAATCTTTCACTCTTTCCTAAACAGAAGCATCAATATCACCATGGACCGTTATTAACTATTAAAAGCTAATTAGAATCCTCCACTCTTTCCTAAACAGAAGCATCAATATCACCATGGACCGCTGTTAACTATTAAGAGTTAATTAGAATCCTTCACTCTTTCCTAAACGGAAGCATCAATATCACTATGGACCGCTGTTAACTATTAAAAGCTAATTAGAATAATTCACTCCTTCCTAAATAGAAGCATCAATATCACCATGGATCGCTGTTAACTATTAAGTGCTAATTAGAATCCTTCACTCTTTCCTAAATAGAAGCATCAATATCACTATGGACCGCTGTTAACTATTAAAAGCTAATTAGAATAATTCACTCCTTCCTAAATAGAAGCATCAATATCACCATGGGTCGCTGTTAACTATTAAGTGCTAATTAGAATCCTTCACTCTTTCCTAAATAGAAGCATCAATATCACTATGGACCGCTGTTAACTAACAAATGCTTATCAGAATCCTTCACTCCTTCCTAAATAGAAGCATCAGTATCACCAAGGACCGCTGTTAACTATTAAGAGCTAATTGAAATCCTTCACTCCTCCCTAAATAAAAGCATCAATATCATCATTGACAACTGTTAACTATCAAATGGAAATTAGAATTCTCCACTCCTTCCTAAAAAGAAGCATCTGGTTGGGTTTGTCCTGGTTCCAGTGGCTGTCGGTAGAAATGCGGCTTGACCGGCATTCTCGAGCCTCAGGCGGCCGTCCCCTCAGGTTCTAACCCTCCTTGGAAGGGGCTAGGTTTAAAGCCCGACGCTTGAGGCGGCCTTTTTTTTGGAGAATGCCAACGGGGCCCGAGGTATTTTTGGACCGCTGGGCGTGTCTGAGCAACGGACCCACCTAAAAAAAGCCCTTGTGCCATACTCGTCCGGTTGGTAGGACGTGCGACAAATACCGATAACCTGCAAACTGCCTGACAATACCGGAAGGACATTCCTAACTGTTGTATAACACCTGTATTTTGTATAATTGTTCTGTTATTGTAATATATTTGCTTCAAGAACTCTCTCTCTTTATATATATATATATATATATATATATATATATATATATATATATATATATATATCGGGAAATGTGGTGCTAGAAATATATTAATATACAACTTCAGCAAATTCCGTTTCAGAAATTTCGGTTACTATAATTTAGTCAAAGGTCCAAGAAGTAACAAATTCTATAAGATATCTTAAATTCCTTATATATTTTTTTTTACCATTAGCCATTTTTGTAAACAAACTCATGAGGAACGATTTTTTTTCATATATATATATATATATATATATATATATATATATATGACAGTACTTGTATGCTTATAAATATACGTGACTCTGTGTGTGTATGTGCGTCCGCATATATTTACCCAGCTTTTCAGCCAAGGGCAGAATGCGATTTAAGTTCAATTCTTTTTTTCTTTAAGCAGAAGACAACTGTTTAAAATTCAGTGTTTTCCTTCTCCTGGAATGGTTGCTCTACCGAAGCTAAAAAGATTAGCCTGGTCTTCTATTTATGCATAGCTGAGTGGGGTGCGAAAAAGTGATGGATTAAAATCTTTCTCAGGGGCATTAACACGAAGTTAAGGACAAGCTGACTCACCCAGGACTTGAATTCGGGTCACCAAGTCCATTTCCTACAACGATAATCGTTGCACTAAGAACGCCTAATCTCCCTCTCTCTCTGTGTATATGTGTGTAAGTGTTTGATTCGTCAGTACTAAATGATATATGAGCCGGAAGAAAAACTTATTTCGATTACTTTAATATAAAAAAACGTGAAGTTAACTCAAATTTCGTTGTTTAAATTTAAAAAACCCCCACTCGTATTGGATATGCATAGTCATCCACAGACAGACTGTTTCGTGGTATCACAACTCTTCAGTGGGGCTAGACACACGAAATGGTTCAAGCTGGGATCGAAACCCAATCGGACATCTTACACTCAAGCCATCGACATCTCAGCATAAAGGAAGGAATCTTAACGTATACATTTATCTACATATACGCTTATTGGCGACCGGAATGATCAATTCACGAAAAGACCTTTGCATTTACGCTTATGTGATAGCTGACAATTCTCCACTCGAGTGCTCCACCCCTTGAGGGAGAGTATATATATATATATATATATATATATATGTGTGTGTGTGTGTGTGTGTGTGTATGTGTGTGTTGTGTATGTGTGTGTGTGAGTGGTGGACAAGTGTGTAAATGAGTGAATGGAACACCGATCTACAAATTAACAAGTTTCATTTGTTTAGATTGAGTGAAAAGTTTGTTGAAAAACAGAAGTTACAAAGTCTTTTCTTGTATGTGTTTATCAACCCTTTCGCATAAATTGGATGCGACACAAGGTCAATTATTAAGAGGAATTTAACGAGTTTGAATTGAGAGTTTTCTATTTCTTAGACCGGCCTCCACACCAAAGTTAAAGAGCTTAGTCTGCCCTACTATTTACCCATAGCTGGAGGAAGAATAGTTGGATGCACTTTCCCAAGTATAACAGCGCTGTGTGAAATGCAGTCTCGTCCAAGATTTGAACTTGCGCCTATTCACTACGACGATGGGCACTTCTCCACGAGCACCGTCCCTATATATACATATATATATATATATATATATATATATTATATGTTTGTGTCTGTGGCTACTGGGTTTCATGCTTTAGGCAGTAGTCAGACAAAAACAACGATTAATATGGTTAATTTGTTTTGGAAGAGGGATTTTGTTTGTGCGCATGTGTGTGCTTGAATGTCAGTGTATTTGTGTTGCTCGCGCATACATATATACGTTTATCTGCGCATATAATAGCATGTATATATTTACGGGTGAAAAACAGCCCTGAGATAAACAGACTAACATTTAAACGTACAAATATACTTGGTGCGCTCGGTATGTTACATATTGACCCTCGACCGAGCCGTCAATCAAGAGATGCACCTGTGTAAATAAGCAGAAGAAAAGCGAAACAGGTGCATCCGGTCGAAGATATCGGAATATCACCTTGGCCTGTGGACGTGGTTGAATTCGGTGCAGATGCGTACGCCCACAGGAGGCAGGTGGATGTCAAACAATTATATAACCAGGTGCCACAGACGGCTTGAGTCAGTCAGTTCAGTTTCAGTCACAGTTGGAGTCAGTTGGAGACAAGATGCCGAAGTGAGAGCCAGCGGCAGACAGAGGGCATGGGCCCTCAGTGACCCACGGTTGAGCAGCTCAGCCAAGATGAGAAAGAAGTGCTGCTATGGTCAGAAGAACTTTGAGTCAATATGTGGCAGTCTGTCCCCGTCTCCAACTCACCTTCACACATAAGCAATATCAACCCTTTCGCAACCCATTCGAGAATAAAGTGTGAGAGGTATATTTTTTATAAAGAAGTGTGTTCGTTCGTTCATTGAAGTCGTCAGTATGTTGATTATGTTTCCGCTTATATTTATATTATGTATGTGTATGCGGTTATACAACAGGTACAGTCACCAAAGGATTGGTACAGAGACTGGAGGACTTGAAAATAAAAGGACGAGTGGAAACTATCGAAACTACAGCATTATTGAGATCGGCCAGAATACTAAGAAGAGTCCTGAGGACCTGAGGAGACTTGCTGTCACCAAGACTTGAGTGGAAAGTCATCAGCCAAAGCTCATGTGAAAAACTCTCAAAAGAGACCAAATAGACTATAAGTGTGAAGTAAAAAAGGTAGAAGAAGATTTGCCAACATTAAAGGTGGCGTAGATGCATCTGTATGAAGACGATACAAAAAAGAATAAAGAAAGACTGATGACAGGAAGTAGAAACAGTACAGACAACATAAATATCAACAGAAAAACAATAACTTTGAAAGAGAAATGGGAAGAAAAAACAGCTGTATGGATATTTCAATCGAAAATTCCTGGACATGCCTGAAAAAGGGAAATTTTGAAAGAGAATCTGAATTTCTTCTGATGACAGAACAAAACGGCGCCACAAAGAATAAGTATGTTAAAGCGAAAATAGCAACATAACAGCAAATGTATTTTTGGTTTGGTTCAGTATTATGGCATATCAACCAATGTAGGTTATTTAATGCCAAATCCCCTTTATACATATATATTAAATATATATGATTTGGTTTGTTTTGGTTTTATGGCATATCAACCATTATAGGTGATTTAATGCCAAATCCTCTTTATACAGATATATTAAATATATATGATTTGGTTTGTTCAGGTTTTATGGCATATCAACCATTATAGGTGATTTAGTACCAAATTCTCTTTATACAGATATATTAAATATATATGATTTTGTTTGGTTACGTTTTATGGCATATCAACCATTAGAGGTGATTTAATGTCAAATCCTCTTTATACATTTATATTAAATATATATGACTGGGTTTGCATGTGTTTTATGGCATATCAACCATTGTAGTTTATTTCGTGCCAAATCCTCTTTATACATATGTATTAAATATATACAATTTGGTTTGGTTAGGTTTTATGGCGTATCAACCATTGTAGGTTATTTAATGCCAATGTTTTCTAAACACATTTTGTAAATAACATTTTTAATCGAGTCTGAACTCATTTTTTGATCACAGTTAAAAGGTTTTACTTATTTTTATCAAATACGAACACTTCTATTTACTATTAATTATTTGTTAGCTCACAGTTTAATGTTTTTAACTATTGCTATGTATCACTAAGGTGACTGTATGCATTTTATAGATGGCTGTATGTATCTTATGGGTATTCTATGCATCTTATGTTAGGTTAATTGGTTTAATTGCATATCAAACTTTGAGGTTTATTTAATACCAAATCTTGTTTATATATATATATATATATATATGTATATATTGTCATTGCTGGGATCGAAACCCGGTTGACCCAAACGCCAATCCAAGACTCCACCCCTCAGCCACGAGGAAATTAGCAGCTGAGAAGTAAATTTTAAACGGTTTTGAATCACAATTACTATTGTTTACATACATCCGCTTAACGGCTACTGAGAGCCTTGCATATACGCAAATGGCAACGTGATTACTTCATTCGCAAGAGAGCTCAACCTTACGGGGGTAGGGGAGAATATATATATATATATATATATATATATAAATATATATATATATATATATATATAATTTTATGAGAAGAGTTTGTGGGTCATTTTATTTTAAAAGGAGTTAGAGCTCATTTGTTTGCACACAGTTAAAGTATTGCTATTGTTTATACTGTTAAGTGGTTTCAAGTATTGCTATCTAACGCTAATAATTCTATTGAACATTATTAAATCGTTCTATTTGATTCATTGATGATGCTACCATACCGAGTCAGAGTGAACTTGGGAGTAATACCAATTGAGGAGTACTCCACATTCCCTAAAACTCTGGGACTGGAGCCTCACCATCTGATACAGTTCAATGTCATATCCAGGACACTCGTTAGAAGCAGGGTCTTAACCCCGCCCCAACAGAGATGCACTCAGCGTAATCTATAGGCCCAGGTGACAGGGCAGAGCATCATAAATGGTGATATGCATTTAAAATGCATACATCCATTCATAAGATTCTTACAACCACCCATAAGATACATCAGGCACTTACTCACGAAAACAGAATTTTTGCAATACTCTACTTCACAAGCCTTCACCGGCTGCGATACGACAAGTGCTTTTAAGGAGAAAGGAAAGGTTAAGGCAATAAAATTAGTTTAAAAACAGTCAACAAAAAACAAAAAAACAGCTTCATGTTGCAGTCAAAATATGGTTGGGAAGATGGGATTCTTAATATATGAGGCAATTTTGACTTGAGAGTATTACCACCTTTACTCTGAGATACCGAGGGAAGATATAAATCGTGTTAGCATCCAGGTTACTATTTCTAAATGGGCAGATATTGCTAAACCTGGTATGCCTTCACCAGTTAGTGATCATGGTTTTGTTTCTTTGTTTAGATTCTTTGTTTAATGGCATATCAACCTTTGTGGGTTATTTAATACCAAAACTATCCTTCTCGAAGAACAGTAGAGGTTCTATTTAACTCATAGATGGGAAGATAAGGGGGTTCAAACCTTTCCTAAGGGTATTTGACAAAAAGTGAACATTTTAGCGAGACTGGAGTTCGAACTCGTTTACTACGATTCTGCAATCCATCGTTTTAACCACAACACCACGAGGACCCCACCTCGTTCATAGATAGTCTCAGTGTAAATGATGAAATAATACCATATTGGACTTGTTGAAATATTATGCCGGTTCAGCTTGTCGATGTTCTTGAAAATCTTGAGTGTGAATCTGATAGTGATAATTATGACGACCATCTTTATCACTGTCAGATTCACTCTAAAGGTTTTCAAAAACATCGACAAGCTGAACCGGCGTAATATTTCCACAAGTTCAATGGGTCAAATGAATTCATTGAAGGATTATCCGTATTTGACAGGAATATTTGATGACACATCTTTGTAAATTGTTTGTATAAAGAAAAGTTACTTAAAGATCTACTTTGTTTACTGAGGATTTTTTATTGATGAAGAATGAAATAAGATGTGAGCTAATACTGAGTGGTGTGAGGAAGATTCTAGTGAAGGTTTCTTAGCAAATGATTGAGAATATCATTTGGTAAATATCAATAAAAAACATAACAAAATTATATTTGGTTTCATGGCATATCAACTATTGATGGTTATTTAATGCCAAATCCTCTTCATACACATATATTAAACATATATGATTTGGTTTGGTTTGATTTTATGGCATATCAACTATTGGGAGTTATTTAATGCCAAATCCTCTTCATACCCATATATTAAACATATATGATTTGGTTTGGTTTGGTTTTATGGCATATCAACTATTGGGAGTTATTTAATGCCAAATCCTCTTTATACACATATATTAAACATATATGATTTGGTTTGGTTTGGTTTTATGGCATATCAACAATCGTAGGTTATGTAATGTCAAATCCTCATATATATATTAAATATATGGGAATTGGTTTGATTTGGTTTTATCGCATATCAACCATGGTGGTTTATTTAATGTCAAATCCTTTTTATACATATATATTAAATATGATTTTTAAACACATTTTGTAGATAACATTTTAAAACAAACCTGAGGTAGTTTTTTTTCACACAGTTAAATGGTTTCACTTTTTTTCTTTCTAATATGAACAATTCTTTTTACTATTAATCATTTGTTTGCACACAGTTAAATATCTCCAAGCATTGCCATCTAACACTAACACTTTAATGAAACAGCAGTTATTTGCTTACACATAGTTAAAGTATCAAACAGTTATATTTCAAACAATTTAATTTAGTATAAGTACAGTTTAAATGTCAAACAGTTCTCTTTGACCCATAGATGGGATCCTTTCCAGTGCTTCCATTCCGAGCCAAAGTGTACCCAGAAGTGATAGCAATGAAGAGGCAGTCCTATTCTCCAAAGCTCCAGCAATACTGAAGCCTCACCATTAGACTGTTTGGCGTTATATCTAGGACGCTCATTGGCGGGAGTCTTACCCGTCTGTAGAGATGCAGTCGGTGTATTCTGCAGTCCCAGCCGACTGAACAAACAAAATTATAAGCTCAACATTAAATCTAATTATAAGCAGTGAAGAATGTAAAACTCCCAATTTGAACTGTACATTTCCTTAATTGACTGCTTTATTGATTTTAACATTAGAGACCAGGCTGTGAGTATTATAACACCCACCCGGTGTTCGTGCCGGGTGGATCACGGAAAACCAGGGATTGGTATGCTTGTTGAAGTCGCGAATAAAAATATTTTCAGTTAACCTGAATTTATTGTTTAACAGAACCAAAGGCCGCAGGAAAATACCAATCAAGTTTTATCTGGGGGTGTAAATAATTTTCTATGCGATTGTTGTATTCGAAATGAAGATATTTCTACATTGATTTTATTTTTCGCTGACTAAATCACATGTTATTCGTTCAAGTTGATTTCTACAGAGAAATAAGTCCTCTCTCTAACAAAAAGTGGGGTGTCTTAAATATAACACTAAACTGCATCTGATGGTGAAGTTCCAGTTCTGGAGATCTTGGGAATATTCATTGCCATTACTCCCAGGTCCACCATGAATCCGGAGTGTCAGTACCTGTTACGGTCCCATCTGTGGGTCGAGTAAATTTGTTTAAAAATGATCCGCATTAGAGAGGAATATTTGATGCCCTATGATTGTAAAATCATTATTTACATGATTTTTAAAATCATAAAGAAAGTTTGGAATAAAACAATAATTACCCTTCAAAACGATTACAAATTTACTAAACTTGGACAATCCAAAGAAAAGTTATTGGCTTTAAGACGTCTCCTCCTTCAAAATCTAATCTTTTTTTTTTTAACTCACTTTATTCAACAATTGTCTTTTTATTCATTTCATGACCTTCATTGTCCTGTATCACGTCATTTGCGTTTCCAACTTGCTGACATCAACAAATCTATATTCAGTGATTATGCAAACAAATAACGTAAAAATTTAGTTAATTCTCTTTACGTTACAGTAATGGAATTATTTACATGCGGTTCAAGAATTATTTGCTGAAAAGTAATGCTTGTATTTATTTGGGGAATCGTGGACATGTAAAGTTGGTGACCTTAGTCGAGGGTGACCCAAAGGCTCCCTTTTCAGTAGCTACTACAGCGAGATGTAGAAGAGAACGCAACTTCATTCTCAAGATTGCTCCACTTTAGCCTTAATTCTCACCTTATAGTGCTGAGTGCGGCGGCGTCAAGTAACATTTTTTGAGTCTATGGTTTGACTCGACTTGGGATTGAACCCCAGTCTTCCGGACCAATGGCGAACACTCTACTCATTAGGCCAATGGCCCTGACATACAAACGGCTCAAATTGTTTTCTGTTTATTCTGTGTGCTTTGTATTTTATTCGTTTCTTTCTTACCTGTTGGGGTTGGTTTGGTTTCTTTGTTTTAATGGCATATCAACCTTTATCGGTTATTTAATGCGAAAGCAGTTCTCCAAGAACAATAGTGGTTCTATTTAACTCATAGCTGGGAGGATAAGGGGGTTCATGCCTTTCCCAAAGCTATTTGCCCGAAAGTGAACGCAATAGTGTGACTGGAGTACGAACTCGCTTACTACGATTCCGCAGTCCATCGCTTAAACCAGTACACCACGAGGACATCCTCCCTCTGCCTGTTGGGAGTAAACGATATATAACAAAATGATGAAATAGCTTGGAAAATTACCTGTGTCATATCAGGGATTTCTACAAACAATCTTTATAATTCACACAGCTATTTACTGATTGAGCCAAAAGTTTAATGGGGAAATCTCTTGTTAAGCCCAGTCGGCTGGGGCTGTAGAATACACCAAATGCATCTCTGCAGAGGGGTAAGACCCGTTCCCGCAAACGAGTGTCCAGGATATGACGCTAAACAATCTGATGGTGAGGTTCTACCAATGCTGCAGCTTTGGAAAATGCAGATTACCTCTTTATTGCCATCGCTCCCAAGTCCACGCTAACCTGGAGTGGTAGCACCTGACAGGGTCCTATCTATGGGTTAAATAGAACTAAACTGTGTTCTTATGCTAGACTAAATTGCTTGAAATAAAGCTGTTTGGACATTTAAATTGGGTACTTACATTTAAACTGAATTGTTTGAAATAGAACTGTTTTTACATTTAACCCTGTGTAAATAAATGATTGATATTTAATTGAATTGTTAGTGATAGAGAGAAATACTAGGAACCATTTAACTTGGTTGACTAAACTGAATAGTTTGAAATAGAATAGATATTTAAACTGTGTACTTATGCTAAGCTGAATTATTTGAAATAGAACTGTTTTTACATTTAGCTGTGTGTAAACAAAAAACTATAACTATGCTAAACTGAATTGTTTGAAATAGTACTATTCATACGTCTAAAAGTGGATTTGACATTAAATAACCTACAATGGTTGATGTGCCATAAAATCATACCAAACCAAACAAAATAAAACCCGGTGGTTGGAGGTGGTCTTGTATAGTTATAATGAGATTTGTTGTATAGTGGCTCGTACCACTTGACTTCCGGTATCGCGGAAGTATAAAAGACACCGTGTCTCTTAAGCATGCAGATGCAGAAAGAGAAACAGAGAGACAGCTCTAGAATGACGTCGGTCAGTAGTAGACCAACTTCGGACGTAACACCAACAGCACGAGACTTATAATACTAGTCGGACTGTATCAGAAATCTTTGAGATTTTTGCGCTAATGTCTTAAAGTTCGTCTTCCGTTGAGGGAACTAGGATGAATCACTTATTGTATTCGGGTTAAAGCGATTTACATGTCTTCTTACCATCTCAGATATGTCCCAGTGAAAACTCTTATCAATTAGGGCACCCAAATACGCTGGAAACAAAAAAGTAGGGATGAAAATGCATCAGTCCTTTTATACGCTGTTAGTAGTTTATTTAATTAGTTCTAGTAGAACCCGGATTGTTAGTTCCTGTTAGGGCCCCTTCTATGGTTCAAATAAATTTGTCCGAAAATTATTCGTCTTTAACAGAAACATTCGATAAAGAACTATTTTTTGACTCTTTGGTATGACCCAACCTGGGATTGCACCCAGGTCTCCTGACGAATACTCTAACCATTATGCCAATATTTATTCTAAACGGAAAAGTTTGGAATAGAACTTTTTTGTGTGTTAACTGAACTGTTTGAAATATATCTATGACTCAACCTGGGATTGAACTCCGGTCTACTGGACCACTGGCGAACATTCTAACCATCAGGCGTGCAAATTATTTGTATTAGATAGGACTACTTGATATCATACAATTGCGAGCAAAAACTCTTAACTTGAAAAAAAAATGTAAAAGTAAATTTAGAACACATTTCCCCGACTTCTAGGTATAAAATAATCCATGACAAGTTGAAATGCTTTTAGAATCAATCAATCAATAAATCTCGATGCTAAATTTTATTTTCAGACATTGTAGTCCACAACCAACTCGTGCCATTGATCTAAAGAAAATTATTCGTGTAGACAAAGAGTGAGGCAAAGAAAGGTTTAGTTTCTTTGTTTTAATGGCATATCAACCTAAGTGGGTTACTTAATACCAAAGCCATCTTGTAGAATTTCGCCTATGGCCCAGGAGACCTGGATTAAATCCCTGGTCGAGTCATACCAAAGACTCAAAAAATGGTATTTGATGCCTCCTTGCTTAACACTTAGCATTATAAGGTAGGGATCGAGGGTAAAGTGGAGCAATCCGGAGAAAGGAGTAGCGCCCTCCCCAGCACCTTGGTGTAGTAGCTATCGAAAAGGAAACCTTCGGGTCACCCTCGACTAAGGTCGCCAACTTTACTTACTTTATTTAACCCATAGCTGGAGAAAAAACAGGATTCATAGCTTTCCTAAGGGTATTAGTCCAAAAGTGAACGGGATAGAGCGATTGTAGTTTGAACTCGCTTACTTTCGGACGGCAGTTCAGTGATTGAGTCATAGCGCCAAGGGGACTGTTTCTGATAATTACTAGTGACAAGTTTTGCTCTATTTTCCGAAAACCTTTCTGGTGATTCACTAGCACTCATGAAATGAAATCAGCGACTTTGTTTTTCAAGGTAGATATTGTATTCTAGAAATTCCGATAGAAAATTCTCCGCCCTGTTAGTGGGATTTAGCATTAGCTGATTATATGCCTACGACTCTCTTTAATCTTCTCCACTTCAGTTTCCTTCTTATACAAAATATGGAATAATTCTTAAAAAGTTGGTTTCGTCTGATTTGTCCAATTTTGTTTTGAAAAAACAAAACAAAAAAAAAAAAAAAAACGCGATAGATCTACATTTTCATGATCAGCACTATCTTTTAAACACTTTTTAAAAATTAAAATTCTGCCCAATATGAGTGAGCAAGAAAAGAAACGATGAAGAATCTATGTTTTGCTTAACGCCGAAACCAAGCCATAGTTTCTTTGTCTACCATATACAAAGCAAAGAAAAAAAAATTCACCGCAAAAGAGGGAGTAGAGGATTGAACAAAAAACAAAAAAGAAGACATTTTAACTGCTCTCACAACGGCGATTAAGAAGAACCTCACAAAATCAATAAAAAGGCACGCTAATGAATTGAAAGTCTACAGGGAAGATGTGAGGACAGCTATTAAACAATATTTAATACCAAACCTCAACCCTTCGATTACGCTATATGGGGCGTTTTAGAAAACAAAGCAAACGCAAGTTTCCATCCAAATATTGATTCGCTTGAGACTGCTATTGAGAAGAAATGGAATGAAATGCCTGAAGAGTTTATTTTGAAGGCATGCAAATCGTTTTGAAGGCGTGTTGATACATTAATTTAAAAAAAAAAATGGCGGCCATAATGAGTAAATTTACTGTCTGCTTATTTTGTCATATATTTTTTTAGAATTAAAATGAATCTTGTTTTATAATCGATTCGTTTTTATTATCCTATTTACCAACCCCACCGTTCTGGCAGGATATGACACAAGGTCAATTTTAAAGCGGAGTTTAATAGGTATGAATTCAGAGTTTTCCATCTCCTAGACTAGTTGCCTCACAAAGGCCAAAGAACCCAGTCTGTCCTACTATTTACCCATAGCTGGAAGGATAATTATTGGATTCATACCTTTCCCAATGGTATTAGTACTATGTGAAATGCAATTATTCTCGTCCTGGATTTGAACTCGAGTCGCCGTGTTCATTTCCTACGACGATAACCATTTCACAACGGGCACCTCGTTTGTTATTATCCTAGAATATTCCAAATTTTGCTTCAGCACCCTGTATATTTTTTATTTTTATTTTTCTCTTTTATTTCAGTGTATCAATTTACCGTCGTTTGTCCACCCGGTGTACCCTAAAAAGATGATGGTGTTTCTCGGAAATGAATAAAACCGCAAGCGATCCGAGATGATAAAAATTGTTTTGTTTTCTTCGTTTAACGGCATATCAACCTTTGTGTGCCCGTGGTGTAGTCGTTATCGTCGTAGGAAATGGACACGGCGACACGAGTTCAAATCCTGGACGAGACTGATTGCATTTCACACAGCACTAATACCCTTGGGAAAGGTATGAATCCAATTATTCTCCCTCCAGCTATGGGTAAATACTTGGGCAGACTAGGTTCTTCAGCCTTGGTTAGGCAACTGGTCTAGGAGAAGGAAAACTCTGAATTCAAACCTGTTAAACTCCGCTTAAAAATTGACCTTGTGTCGTATCCTGCCCGAGCGGAGGGGTTGGTTAATAGTATCAACCTTTGTGTAGTATTTGATGCTAAAGACATCCTCGTAGAAGAACAGTAGTGCTACCCATAGCCAGGGAATAACCAGGTTCATGCTTTTTAAAAGACTATTAGTCCAAAAGTTAACGTAATAGCCCAAGTTGGGGTCGAACTTGTTTACTTCGATGTATCAGTCCTTAGGTACTTTGCCAGGGGAATTCTCGACCCCGGCGAGGAAATTCTTTTGCGCATGTGTATCATAGATTTTTACTCCGGCAGGAAAACCTTTGTTGCCTCGTGTAAACAATCAAATAATGTAATTAATTGTAAATTGAAATGATAAGTAGATAGATAAGGTTTTGCCTATCAATTATCCGATTATAAACAGCGCCATTTGTTAGGAAAGTGCTTAACCTATTTCATGCAATCAATATTTATTCAGATGTTAAGTTTATTTGTTAATTACATATATCATGATTGCTTATAGTTAAGAACGAAGCATTTTTTCCTGAGTTTTGCTTTGGACAAAAAAGAAAGAAAAATGAATAAATAAAACTAAAATCTCTTTCTTTTGCGCTGGAAAATACGGTAAATTCTTTGGAATTTACGCAAATGAACTGGCAATTGAGTGATTGACTTTAATGGCATACCAACCCGTTTGAGTTATTTTATGTCTACAATTTGGTTTGGTTTGGTTTGGTTTTATGGCATATCTACCATTGTAGGTTATTAAAAGCCAAATCCTTTTTATAAGCATATATTAAATATATGATTTGGTTTGGTTGAGTTTTATGGCATATCAATCATTGTTGGTTATTTAATGCCAAATCTTCTTTAGACATATATATCCTTTATATCAGACCTGGTTTGTTTAGGTTTTATGGCATATTAACCATTGGAGGTTACTTAATGCCAAATCCTCTTTAGACATATATATCAAATATATCAGATTTGCTTTAATTAGGTTTTATGGCATATCAAACATTGTAGGTTATTTAATGTCAAATCCCCTTTAGACATATATATCAAATATATCAGACTTGGTTTGTTTAGGTTTTATGGCATATTAACCATTGCAGGTTATTTAATGCCAAATCCTCTTTAGACATATATTTAAAATATATCAGATTTGCTTTAATTAGGTTTTATGGCATATCAACCATTGTAGGTTATCTAATGCTAAATCCATGTTTATACGTTTAAACAATTCAGTTTAACGTAAGTACACAGTTTAGATGTCAAAAACAGTTCTATTTTAAATAATTCAGTTTAGCATGGTACAGTTTTTTGTTTATACACAGTTAAATGTAAAAATAGTTCTATTTCAAATAATTCAGTTTAGCATGAATACATAGTTTAGTTCTATTTGACACATAGATAGGACACTATCAGTTGCTACCACTCCAGGCCTGAGTGGACCTAGGAGCGATGGCAATAAAGGCGTGTTCCCCAAAGCTCCGGCATTACTGCTGCCTCACCATCAGATTATTTAGTGTCATTTTCAGGACATTCGTTGGGAGATGGTTGTACCCCTCTGCAGATATGCAGTTGGTGTATTCTACAGACCCAACCGAGTGGGCCAGCCTTGATGTTAAGGAATTATTTTCATTGTACATTTATATCTGCGTTTATTTATTTTTTTGTAGTTGTTTAAGATTTTTTGGCACACGGTTCAATCGAATTCGAATAATTTTCAAGCAGATCTATAGATAGGATCCTTACAGTGTATACCGGGGAGTAATGATAATGAAGAGGTACTCCACATTGCAGGACACCCCTTTTTTATTAGGAGGGGTCTTATTCCCTCTGTAGGGGATACAGTGACCGCATTCTAAGTGCTCCTGAAAGGTTGGAATTGACAATTGAGTGGTCGGTCTTACGATTGAATGTACCTTTTAAAAACCCAGGATAACAAAATGAGTGATGAATCACTTCTATGAAACAAAATTTAATATAAAGGATTAAGTTGTTATTAAAAGTTTCTCTGAAATACGGACAGACGAGGCTTTTTAGCCTCGCTACGGCATTCAGTGTATGTATAAAGCCAAACTCTTCGCCACGGATGCAATACAAGGGCAGTTTTCAAGCGGAGTAAAGCTGGTTTGAATTCAAAGTCTTCCTTCTCCCAGACTGGTTGCCTACACAAAACTAAAGAACCCAATTTTGTCCAACTATTTAACCATTGTAGGTTGGGAATTCTGCTCAACTATTTACCTATAACCAGCGGGAAGTCAGACTGCCCTGCAATTTACTTATGACCAGGGTGAAGTGAGTTCCCCCAACTATTTACCTATAGCCCAGAAGGAAGTCAATTCACCCTACTATTTACCTATAACCCTGGCGGAAGTCAATCCACCCTACTATTTACCTATAACCCAGGAAGAAGTCAATCCACCCTACTATTTACCTATAACCCGGGAGGAAGCCAATCCACCCAACTATCTACCAATAAGTAGGGTGAATCAGTTTGCCCTAATATTTAGCTATAACAAGGAGGAAATTTTGTCTGCCCTACAATTTACCCAGAACCAGGAGGAAGTCAGTTTGCCCTACTATTTATCTATAAACAGGGGGGAAGTCAGTCTGTTAGAAGCGCATTTCTTGGGTAAAAGACATCTCAGTCTAAAAACAAAGTATTGGTGAAGGTAACACCGCAAAGAAAAATTAACCCTAAAATCAAAACAGGAGAAGAAAGTCCCAGCATCAAAACTCTGCTGTCTTCACTTGAAAAGTCCAAGAGAAGATCCCATTTACCCAACCCCTCCGCTCGGGCAGGATATGACACAAGGTCAATTTTCCAAGCGGACTTTAACAGGTTTGAATTCAGAGTTTTCTTTCTCCTAGACTAGTTGCCTCACCAAGGCTGAAGAACCTAGTCTGCCCTAGTATTTACCCATAGCCGGAGGGAGAATAATTGGATTCATACCTTTCCCAAGGGTATTAGTGCTATGTGAAATGCAATCAGTCTCGTCCAGGAATTGAACTCGGATCGCCGTGTCCATATCCTGTGACGATAACCATTACACCACGGGCACCTCCAAGTCTAAGAGAAGATAACTGAAATAAAACTTGCAGTTTGTAAAGTCACCAGTTATCTTGTTATATTTGAACACTGGCCTGTTGCTATGTAAACCTAGAATGTGACATAAGTGTCGAACAAACACATGACACTATGATCCAACAATGTACATATATTTTAAAACTTTATCCTCTTATGCTTATTATATATTTTTCACAAGTGGAATTACTTATTAATTGGGTTGTTTAAGTCGTAATTCAGGTGGTAAACACGACTATCATCAGTTAATAAGTGGCGACCTCTTGCGGGCTTCCCGCTTTCGCCTTCAAACGAACACAATTTACCTTCCTCACAGGCACGTTGGCAGTGGGTAGTATTGAGCGTTTCGTCAGATTCGCCTGGTTCTAGTGGGTCATTCCTCCAAGGCCATACCTGCTTTGCCGGGCTGAGTTCATTGCTTGGCGCCTGACTCTCCCCATTCCGGCAATGCCATCAGGATCAAGCGTATTTTTTGTGACGGCTGCGCATGAATCTCGATTCGTATATAGCTCCCTACATTAAATGACCTTGTGTCAAATCCTACCAAGCGGGAGATTAGGTAGATACTTCAGTTAAGATATAGCAGTCATCATAAGTTGTGTTTCTAGCTCCCATATTCCGCTTGTAAGATATTCACCAACTATCAAACCCTGTCCATAGTAAAGTGATTGAGTAAATATATAATTGTACTCTTGCTGCATATTGACCCTTGACCGAGCCGTCAATCAAATATTCTCTGCACAGGACGCACCGGTTAAAATAAGCGGAAATCGTCACGTGGTTAAACGGAAACATGTGGGTGTAATGAAATGATATATGCAGATGCTCACGTGAGATACGGGCAGTGAGAGTTTCAGTTCTGAGACAGTCTCATATTGCAACCAGAAGAGATTCAGTCCGTCACGGAGAGCGCTAGCATGTGGATGGGCGCCCCGTTGTAAGGAAGCGTCCCATAGAGCAGCCCACAGCGAGCCTCCGATTGAGTAACCCCACCACCACCACCACCACGGCCGAGAAGCAGAAGTGCTAAGTGGGACCTTGAAGATAACGCAGCGTAAGATGGTCAAGAGAAGTTATAGGTCAATATGGCAGTCTGTCTTCGTCTCCCTCCATCAGTCTCTCTCTCTCTCTCTCACATTTAACACCAGTTATGACCCCTTTCTAGAATAAATTGTGAGAGTTATAGTTTTCTAACCAAATGTGATGGTCATTCTTCCTCCATGAATATTAATTCCTTACGCCGCTATATGACACTCTATGTCATTGCTGCTTTTTTTTTATTCATAGTACTCTAGGTCAGTATTCTCTTCGACTGCTCGAGGAAACAACTCGAAATCGGTGTGAAATTATCTGTCGTTGTCTGCGGGATAAATTTTCCGTTAGGAGGCAATATAAGAAATTGCAACCAGGGAAAAGGTTCAGGTATAAAGGTGCATGGAGTTAAAAGAGAACGTTTGTTTCGTGCTTCCGTGGATACCCAATTCCGAGTATCATGGCCTTTTCCCATTGGGACATACACAATGCTGTGTTTTTAACAGAACAGAAGCAGGGCACAGTAGATAAATAACGGAAGTGGGACACTGCAGACAACTAACAGAAGTGGGACACAACAGACAAATAATGGAAGTGGGACACATCAGACAAATTACAGAAGTAAGAGGACACATCAGACAACTAACAGAAGTGGGACACAACAGACAAATAACAGAAGTGGGACACATCAGACAAATTACAGAAGTAAGAGGACACATCAGACAAATAACGGAAGTGGGACACATCGGACAAATTACAGAAGTGAGAGGACACATCAGACAAATAACGGACGTGGGACACATCAGACAAATTATAGAAGTGAGAGGACACATCAGACAAATAACGGATGTGGGACGCATCAGAAAAATTACAGAAGCGAGAGGACACATCAGACAAATAACGGAAGTAGGACACATCGGACAAATTACAGAAGTGAGAGGACACAACAGACAAATAACGGACGTGGGACACATCAGACAAATTACAGAAGTGAGAGGACACATCAGACAAATAACGGACGTGGGGCACATTAGACAAATTACAGAAGTGAGAGGACACAACAGACAAATAACGGACGTGGGACACATCGGACAAATTACAGAAGTGAGAGGACACATCAGACAAATAACGGACGTGGGACACATTAGACAAATTACAGAAGTGAGAGGACACAACAGACAAATAACGGAAGTAGGACACAGCAGACTAATAAAGATCAGAACTTAACATAACCAAAGAAACCTTATTGCCAAGTAGGTAAAATGGGTCGGTTTTTGTGTCTTTGTTCCTGTTTAGTTACACATCAATAAAATTGTTATGCTTTGGAAATTGTCTCTTAGGTTTAATGTGACTTAATATTTTAAGTGTATTGGTCTTCTGAGTTATAGATAGCATAATCTTAAAATATATTTACCGGAAATTCTTTAAGAGAGTACCTTTCCACGAGATTTGATACTTGTAACTACGGGAGCACATTTTTTATGGATGTCGCTTAAACCACTTCAGCTACGGCAGCCGTAAAGCTGACTCCATTTTATTAGATGAAGCATTTCTTTGATTAAAAAAAAGAAGTAATTGCAGATAAATATTCCTGTTTGTTTTATCCTTTTTCTTCATATATATATATATATATATATATATATATATAGAGAGAGAGAGAGAGCGTCTTTAGAAATTATATATACATATAGTAAGTAAGTAAAGTTGGCGACCATAGTCGAGGGTGACCCGAAGGCTCCTTTTCGATAGCTACTACACCAAGGTGTAGGGGAGGGCGCTACTCCTTTCCCTGGAATTGCTCCACTTTACCCTTGATCCATACCTTATAATGCTGAGTGTTAAGCATTATATGAGTGTTAAGGAGGCATCAAGTACCATTTTTTGAGTCTTTGGTATGACTCGACCTGAGATTAAACTCAGGTCTCCCGGGCCATTGGCGAACACTCTAACCGCTAGGCCAATGTCCGGTATACATATAGAGTAAAGGCTAAAGTGCTGGACTACAGTCTCAAAGTAAGCGAGTTCGAACTCCTGTTGTGTTATTGCATTCACTTTCGGACTAATACCCATGGAAAAGGTATGAACCCCCTTATCCTTCCAGTTATGGTTTAAATAGTATCACAATAAAGGCTTCAAGGAAATATTCTTAATATAAGTAATTTACCCATATTTACCAACCCCCTCCGCTCTGGCAGAATATGACACAAGGTCAATTTTTAAGCGGAGTTTAACAGGTTTGAATTCAGAGTTTTCCTTCTCCTAGACTAGTTGCCTAACCAAGGCTGAAGAACCCAGTCTGCCAACTATTTACCCATAGCTGGAGGGAGAATAATTGGATTCATACCTTTTCCAAGGGTATTAGTACAATGTGAAATGCAATCAGTCTCGTCTAGGATTTGAACGCGAATCGCTGTGTCCATTTCCTACGACGATCACCATTACACCATGGGCACCTCCAAATATAAGTAATTTACCGTCATATCATTTAAAGTATTTTTATCAAATACCCATAATTTGTCTTGTTGTTTATTTCGTTTTTATTATTATTATTATTACAAACTGTCCAATCGAATAGGAATAATTTTTAAAGAGACCTATTTAATCCATAGATAGAATCCTAAAAGTTACAATCACTTCGGATCAGAGTTGACTTGAGAGTAATGTCAATGAAGGAGGACTCTACACTTCCTAAATCTCCCGAACTGGAACCTCACCATCAGATGCAGTTTAATGTCATATCCAGAACCCCACTTTTCTTTTGGCCAAGTCAGCTGGGGCAACAGAATACACTGAATCCATCTCTGCAGAGGGGTAAGACCCCCCCATATCAAGTGTTCTGGATAAGACCCTAAACAATTTGATGGTGAGGCTTGAGTAATGCTGGAGCTTTGGGGAATGAGGAGTACCCCTACATTGCCATCGCTCCCAGGTTCATTCTGGCTCGGAGTGGTGGCACCTGATAAGATCCTATCAATAGGTCAAAAAGAACTAAACTGTGTCCTTGTGTTAAACTGAATTGTTTCAAGTAGAACTATTTTTTTTACATTTAAACTGTGTACTTTTGCTAAGCTGAATTGTTTGAAATAGAAGTTTTTAATGTATGAAATGTATTTGGCATTAATAACCTACAATGGTTGATATGCCATAAAATCAAACCAAACCAAACCAAATCCCCTTTTTTGTGGTGGGGTAGTGATCTTACTCCCTTATAGGGGATTCAGTCAGCGCATTCTTAGCTCCTTCCACAGAATGTTAAAACAGTTTAGCTATTTCTTTTGACGTTTTAGATTAACTATTTTCTCTATTACTAGGTTGATTAAAGTTACAATAGTAAGATGGAATGAATAAATAAAAAAAACACAAAAGCAAGAATATAATAAATGAAAGCAAAAAAGAAAAGGAGTCATCTGCTTCGGCTCTTAATTATACCCGGGGTACCCACCTCTAACCCAACCCGTGCAGCTGTCCAATTTAAGTGGAAAGAGTGGCTGTATGGACTGGGTATTACAGAATATCAGAAAGGGCCTCTGTTTCATGTCTTCACTTCACGTGTGAGGCAAAGACACGGCGTTAGATTTCTTCCCATCTATCTTCACCCTCGTCCTTGTCTGAACCTTTTTCATCCCCACCCGACATTAAACACCCCTGACGTCTGCACACGGTGTCGTGAAAGCGCGTGCTTAGCTTGAAACACACACGCGTGTACCGACTTGTGCACCCACACATTGTAAGCATTATTAAAATAACTCACTGAAATGGCAGGATTGCAGAAAATTGATGTGATCTCGTGGCTGGAGAGGAAAAGGTCGACGCTGGAAACATTTGATGCAGGGACAGGGCGGAACACGAAGCGGGTGTTGTTTGTACCGGGGTCTGGCGTGTGAGGAGGAATTGAGTCGGGTATTGCAAAGAGAGAGAGAGAGAGAGAGAGAGAGAGAGAGAGAGAGAGAGAGAGAGAGAGAGAGATGAAAGTGAACGAAAGGAAATAGTGCGATAGTCTGTCATAAATCGTGGGTAAGAACCGTTTGAAAAAGGAGAAACACATTTAAAGCTAAAGAGATAAAAAAAAAAAAAAATGGCAAGGTTTGAACACATTGGAACTAATAAAAATATAGACCCAAATCCCTATCTCTTATCTCCTCCCTCTATGGGTCAAATAGCACCACTAATGTCCTTCTACAAGGATGGCTTTGGCATTAAATAACCAACAAAAGTTGATATTCCATTAAACAAATAACCTGAAACTGAACCAAATTCCAACGATAGAGAAATAGACATAGATATGAAAATTATATGATAGCTTTCTCGATAGTCTGCTATCAGAGTACCACAAAAATATATACGGCTGAAAAAATGTTGTTATTATTCGTGGGGTCGTTGATTTGTTGGATTGTATCGGGAGGATTCAGAGTTTCGTATCTAACTCCGTTTTTATTCTTAACCCATTAACCTTTTGTCTTTGTCGATAAGAAGCTGCAAGAGAATTAAGGACGGAGAGAAAGAGACACGGATACATTTTAACTCAAACTTTTTTTTAGGGTTTAAGGACTATCCTGTTGTGTGGAATGTTTTCCCGTAGTAGTAGAAATAGTCACGTCTCCCAGACAAGACGTTGAAATATATTAGAGAATCATTTTCGATCAGTTACAAGTTCGAAGTTTAGTGTGTCGGGTAGGTAGGGTCAACAGAGGCTACTACTAACGGGAGAAATAGCATGCTGTTAAGCCGTGACTCAGTAGACACGTGTCTGGGGCTGTAGAATACACCTTCTTCAATTCTGCAGAGGGGTAACCCCCACAACGAGTGTCCTGCATATGACACTAAACAATCTGATGGTGAGGTTCCAGTGATGCTGGAGCTTTGGGGAATACGGAGCAACCTTTCATTGGCATCGCTCCCAGTCCAATCTGACCCGGAGTGCTTGCACCTAATAGGGCCCTATCTATGGATCAAATAGAAATAAACTACATACTTATGCTAAACTGAATTGTTTGAAATGGGACAGTTTTTAACATTGAAACAGTACTTACGCTAAACTGAATTGTTAAATTTAGAACTGTTTTGACATTTAACTGCGTGTAAAAAAAATCTATACTTATACTAAACTGAATTAGCTGAATTAGAACTGTTTTGACTAAACTGAATAGCTTGAAATAGCAATGTTTTGCACAATTAAACTGAGTACTCATGCTAAACTGAATTGCTTGAAATAGAATTGATTATTTCTATAAAATTGGATTTGGCATTAAATAACCCACAAAGATTGATATGCCATAAAACCTAACCAACCAACATGTTGTTCCCCACCAACATTAGAGAGGAGTAGGTCCTTTCGGTTGAAGTGGTCGTTGCTTACTGAGAGAAAATTCTCTTCGGCGCCAAGGAAGCCCATCTTTTCACGCATGCGCAGATTTCGCTTCCTGTCAGTGGCCTCCAGGGAAAACTACTACTTTTGAATTTATTTATTTATTTTATTTTTTTTATTTTTTTAATCCCCTCAAATATGAAGAGCCCCCTAAAGTAAAGGCCCCTTATTTATAACCACGCAAACTACAACAAATACTGGGAGCATATATTACGCCATAAAGTTATGAGTCAAATCGTACCGTTACTGTTCTTCTACAAGGATGGCTTTGGTATTAAATGACCCACAAAGGTTGATATGCCATTAAAAAAAGATATCCAACCAGGAAACAATGATATTCTGTGCCGTAATGATTATCGTCGAATGAAATGGCTATTGGAGTTCAAATCCTGATAGAGGCTGCTTGCATTTCAAATTGAGCAAGTATCCTAATTCGAATAGCTATTGGTCGAATAGTTACACTACTATTCTTCTACAAGAATGGCCTAGGGATTAAATAACCAACGACGGTTGATATGCCATTAAACAAGAACTTAGGACTGAACCAAATTCCGAGTTCAAATCCCGAACGAGGCAGCTCGAATTTCACAAACCCTTTAATACTTTTAAGGAAGGAATGTAACCAAATAATTCTAGCAGAATCGGCTCTTTAACTTTGTTATAGCAACCAATATAGGAGAAGGAAAATTCAGTTGCACTCCGTTGAAAAACTGGTCGTGGCAGAGGGGTTGGGTAAATGCAAACATTACTGGATTATTTGTGGCTTGCTTAGCGTAACGTTTATCTTTTTGAGAAATAAAACCGGTGATCTGAGTTCAAATCCACGGTCATGCTTTCTGCATTTCACTTTGCGCTAATACCCTTGAGAAAGGTATAAATCGAAGTTGTCTCTCACCAGTTATGGGTAAATAGTAGGACGGACTGGTTTTTTCTAGTCTTGGCAGGGTAACCAGTCAAGCAGAAATAAAACACGGATTTCAAACTCGCTTTATTTCGCTTAGAAATTGATCTTGTGTCAAATACTGATTGTGCAGAGGGGTTGGGTAAATACACTCTTACTCGGAGTAGAAGCACCTGATAGGGTCCTATTTATGGGTCAAATAGATCTAAACTGTACACTTATACTAAACTGAATTATTTTAATTAAAACTGTTTGACTAAACTTGAAATAGAAATGTTTTTGACAATTAAACAGTGTGTACTTACATTTAAACTGCGTACTTATGCAAAACTGAATTGTTTGAAATGGAACTGTTTTTATATGCTAAACTGAATTGTTTGAAAAAGAACTGTTTTGACATTTAACTGCATGTAATCAAAATCTATACTTATACTAACTGAATTGGTTGAATTAGAACTGGTTAACTAAACTGAATTGCTTGAAATGGAAATGTTTTGGACAATTAAACTGTTTGAAATGGAACTGTTTTATATGCTAAACTGAATTGTTTGAAATGGAACTGTTTTGGCATTTAACTGTGAGTAAACAAAATCTATACTTATACTAAATTGAATTGGTTGAATTTGAACCAGTTAACTAAACTGAATAGATTGAAATTGATATGTTTTGGACAATAAAACTGTGTACTCGTCATAAACTGAATTGTTTGAAATAGAAGTGATTATTTGTTTAAAAATGGTGTATTCTGCGGCCCCAGCTGACTGTCAAAGTCCCAGAGAATTTTTTGCGCCTCACTTTCTAGGACTTGTTCTGATTTGTGCATATACCATTTGTCAAAATTTAATCTCTTGAATAATTCCCAGTGGAATTCACAAAAAGTTTCACTTATTTCTATCTAATACAAATAATTCTATTTACTCTTAATCATTTGTTTGCACACAGTTAAATATTTTCAAGTATTGCTCAGTATCACTTATAATTTAATCAAACATCAAACATTTGTTTATACACTTAAATGATTAAACAGTTCTATTTCAAACAATTCAGTTTCGCTTGTCATTTGTTTACTTTTGATTTAAATGTCATTTACATAGTTTAAATGTTAAACACCCTTATTTGACCCATAGATAGGACCCTATCAGGTACCACCACTCTGGACTTGAGTGGACCTGGGAGCGATGGCTAGAAAGGTTTACTCCTCATTCCCTAAAGCTCCAGCATTACTGGAGCCTAATCATCATATTGTTTAGTGTCATATACAGGACACTCGTTGGGGTGGAGTCTTACCCCTCTGCTGAGGTACAGTCGATTTATTCTACTTCCCCAGCTGATTTGGCCTGTCGGTATTTGGCCGGCACCCCACCAAGCTTGAGTGTGGCACAGGGCTCTTTTTAAAGCGGAAGCCGGGCACGACCCCCAGCTCATGTGCCCGGCAGGCACAAATATACATTGGTCTCGTCTTTTTTCCTTTTAAAAGGGGTACCTCAAGCTCAAGGCAAAAAACCTAACCCTGCCGAAGCAAGTGAAAGCCAAGAGAGACGGTCACCTGAGACCCAGGGGAGTGTCGATCTCAGCTACCCAACACGCATGTCAGGCGTTTTGGACCAATGTGAACAAGACCACACGAACAAAACCCCACGAACTGGTTTGTGTAATGATCAATATTGGTTGGCCGAAGTGTGACACGTTTGCAAGTGTTTCTAATTCACAAAATGTCTTCTATTTTTAAATAGTCGGATTACTGTATTTCTACGAAGGTTAATACGTCTTTTAACTAAGAAGCCTAAGCTACCCTAGTGTTGCTATACAATTTTTTCCAGGGGATAAAAAGTTAATTTAAATTGTTATTTTACAAAGAATATATTAGGAACTAAGAAGAATGTTTGTACAAGTTAAATGTTCACCTGATACTTGAAAGCATTCTCACTTTTCCGATCCCTTTGCTAGATCCACGATAAGTGTCCCATTACAGTATGTTCATTTGACCGGATAATATAACAAAATATTAGAATAAGACACTTTGCAATTCCGGTCAGAATGACTATAAGAAAAAAAAAAAAAAAATGGAGAATACTTTCAGCGCGTTCTCAGCACTTAATCTATCATAAAATCTATTTGACCTATGTTACTAATTCGTTTTATTAGTACTGTTCGTACTAAATGTTTGTCAATGATAACATCTCCCTAAGTGTTTTTCAATGAATTATCATATTTAAATGTTTTCAACGCTTAGAATAAAATCCTCAGTAATGTCATTTAGATTATAGCCGTATTCAATTAATATCAATTCCTTATCCTTAAATCCATCTAACACAATAGACAGATGGACAAAAGGATGCATCCTTCCCTTCCCCAAGAAGGGTGACCTCGGATTAGCCAAGAACTACATATATAGCGCCCAAGATATACAATGCTCTACAACAAAACCACATAGAACCTAAAATTGAGAACAGACTGGCGAAGAACTAAAATGGCTTTCGGAGAAACAGATCCACGGCGTCACAAATTTTGATTATCCGTCGAATTCTTGAAGGTGTACGTACAAAAAACCTAGAGGCAACAATATTATTTGTCAACTTCACAAAGGCCTTTGACTCCATACACAGAGGAAAGATGGAGCAAATACTACTCGCCTACAGCCTATCCAAAGAAACCGTCGCAGCCATAGTGATGCTATATAGTAACACAAAAGTAAACTTCCGTTCCCCGGATGAAGACACAGACTACTTCGACAACGTAGCAGGTGTGCTGTAAGGAGACACATTAGCCCCACACCTCTTTATCATCTATCTACACTACGTGCTTAGAACATCTATTGATAACATCAAAGAAAACGGTTTCAAGCTAACAAAGGAAAGAAGCGGAAGTTACCCCACACAAACAATTACGGACGCGGACTACGCCGATGACATAGCGCTTCTGGCAAACACATCCGCCCAAGCCGAAACCCTGCTACCTAGTCAGGAACGAGCAGTTGAAGGAATAGGCCTCTATGTCAATGCACACAAGACGGAATAAATGTGCTTTAATCAAACAGGCGACATCTTCACACTTAATGGTAGCTCTCTGAAACTAGTAGATAAGTTCACCGAACTATGAAGCAGTGTCTCGTCAACCGAGACAGACATCAACACGTGACTAGCAAAGGCAGGGACAGCTATCGATAGACTATCGCTCATATGGAAGTCAGACGGGACCGATAAAATGAAACGCAGTTTTTTTTCCTAACAGCGGTCGTGTCGATACTGCTATATGGACGCACTACATGGACGCTAACTAAACGTATGGAGAAAAAGCTTGACGGCAACTATCCAAGAATACTACGAGCAATATTGAACAAGACCTGGAGGCAGCAACCCACAAAGCAGCAGCTGTACGACCACTTACCACCAATCACGAAAACTATCCAAGTTAGACTAACCAAACATGTAGGACATTGCTGGAAATGTAGGGGCGAACTCGTAAGTGATGTACTCCTGTGGACCCCTTCACATAGACGAGCAAAGGCAGGACGACCAGCTAGAACCTACATTCATGGGTTCTGTGCCAATATGGGATGTGACCTTGAGGACCTGCCGGAAGCGATGGACGATAAAGAAGAGTGGCGAGAAAAGGTCAGGGATATCCGTGTTGTTGGTGCGACTTGATGATGATGGTCCCTAAATCTCTTGTTCGCTGATTTTCACTGTATTTCTATTATAAAGATATGTTGAATGTCCTCCAATTGTGAAATCACCTGTCTTGAATTGACGCTTGTAAATCAAGTCTTTATTTAATTGGTTTGGTTTCTTTGTTTAATGGCATATCACCCTTTGTAGATTATTCAATGCCAAAGCCATTCTTCTAGAAGAACAGTAGTGGTACTATTTAACCAATAGCTGGGAGAATAACAGGGGTTCGTACCTTTCCCAAGGGTTTTTGCCCGAAAGTGAACGTAATAGCGCGACTGGAGTACGAACTCGTTTACTACGATTCCGCAGTCCATTGCTTTAACCATTACACCACGAGGACACCCACCCAATTGTTATATTGTTTATTGATATAATTCCTCTACTTAAAAAAAAAGAAAATGTATAGTCCCTTTGATATTTAATACATTTATTCCAGTGAGTTTTTTTCCATTCGTAGAAGCATCACTGAATCTGATTTTTGATGAGGTGCGAAGATGTGTTGTGTTTATTCAAATGTCCTCTACATTCTCAACTTAATGGCATATCAACCATTGTTGGTTATTCAATGCCAAATCCTGTTTTTACATATATATTAAACATGATTTGTAAAGACATTTTTCGATAGACTTTGTTCAATGATCAAACAGTTCTATTTCTAACAATTAAATTTAGCATTTGACAAAAAAGTTAAATAGTTCCAAGTATTGCAATGTATCACAAACAATTCAATTTAACACCAGTTATTTGTTTACACACAGTCAAATGAACAAACAGTTCTATTTCTAACAATTCAGTTTAACATAAATCATTTGATCGCACTCAGCTTAAATGTCAGTTCTATTTGACCCATAGTTTGGACCCTATCAGGTGCTACTACTCCGGGCCTGAGTGAACCTGGGAGGGTTGGTAATGAAAGGGTACTCCACATTCCCCAAAGCTCCTGCATTACTAGATCCTCCCCATCAGACTGTTTAGTGTCATATCAGTCCCAGCATTGAGTTTGCAGAACTTTCATAATTCTACGTTTCGATAAAAATTGCTCATCACAAAGTACTGAGATCACTAATCAAGAATTAACCCTAACTTGCCTCGACTTCTTACATTCTGTAAAGCAAATAATCAGATTAATTTAGCGCGCATTGACCATGACTAGTTAATTTAAACCAGTAGCTCTGTGTTAGAGTTTCGGCTTTGTGGGCGCTGGTTCGATCTCCAGTGGGGGTGATACCTGTATACGCTGCTGATGAGAACTAATAAGGTCAAAACACATGTCATTTGTCTCCGTATGTCTGCTGAATTTTCTGGTCGTGGTAATTCAATTTATAATCAAAGAGACTATTTTGAACGAAAATAAAGTTTCATTTATTGTTCTTTTCTGTCTTGGTAAATACAGCTTCAGTCTCGATACTTCTTGAACACACCTCATTTTTTTTTTTTTAGAATTGGGTCACGACATATGTAATCATTAGAGAAGGTGCTTGTCGTGTAATGGTTATTGCTGTAAGAAATGCACACGGCGACTCGAGTTCAAATCCTGAACAACAATGTATGCATTTCATATAGCACTAATACCCTGAAGAAAAGTATAAGTCCAACCGTTCTCTCTCCAGCAACAGGTAAATAGTAGGTCAAACTGACTTTAGGATAAGGAAAACTCTGAATTAAAACCTGTTAAACTCTATTTAAAAACTGACCTTGTGTCACATCCTTCTTGGGCGGAGTGGTTGGGTAAATACAAATATGTAATCATTTGAGTGAACAAGACATCTGAAATATTTGTTTAATAAATTCTTTTTGTGTTTCTATGGCAACAGCATCTCCTAGTTTGGGATTCTTTACGGCAGACATATTCATGTAACACGTTTTCCACTTAAATATATTTCGAGCATATTTTTAGCAGATCCCGAGGAAACTGCAAGGAGATATATTGATATGGATAAAATACTCGAAATATTCGATATACAATTACGATTAGGAAATATTTACTTTCTGGTGTCCATGCTCTCCACCCAGCAAAAAAGCCCAGTCTCAGAGAAACATCATTTAAGCAGCACCAGAAATGCCGACGGGGCTTTCATAATTTTTAACGTGCCCAACCGGAAGCCTCGTTTCTGGATGATTCCTGGGTTAAATCGACCTTGTGTCACATCCTGACACAGCTGGATAAATACAAGTTTCCCCCAATATTCCTTGTTTAAAAGTGGATTCTGTATGACATTAAAACCGTGCAATTTCAGGATAGAGCATGCGTTTAAACAAAGTATATGATTCCTTTATTCTAACACATTTCTAAACAATTATGGACTAGCTGAAGTACTCGTCTACGTTAGGTATAAGAGCAAACTTGGATTACTATTTCACAATCTTTATGGTTAAAGTTTTTTGAAATTACACTAAACTATAATTGTTAAATACTGGCTCATTGGCCAAGTGGGTAGAGTGTTCACAAATGGTCGGGAGACTGAAGTTCAATCCCAGGTCGCGTCATACCAAAGACACAAAAATGGTACTTGATAACTCCTTGCTTAACACTCAGCAATATGAGGTACGTATCGAGGGTAAGTGGAGCAATCCAGGGAAAAGAGTAGCACCCTCCCCTAAAGCTCGGTGTAGTAGCTATTGAAAAGGGAGCCTTCTTGTCGTCCTCGACTACGGTCGCCAACTTTACTTTCTTATAATTGTTAATATAAAGCAGAAAACCAATTTACCAATTCAGTTTGGTTCCTTTGTTTAATGGCATATCAACCTTGTAAGTTATTCAAAGGCATATTTGTGGAGGGATAGTATTTAGCGCATAGCTAGGGAATACCGGGTTCATGACTTTCCCAAACAGTATTTTCTATTAAGGAACGTAGTAGCACAATTGGAATTCGAACTCGCGAACTGGGTTGTCGCACTCCAGCTCGTTAAGTATTACACCAAAAGAACTCCCTCGATTAACTGATTGCATTTTTTATATTTTTTCATCAAGTTTATATTTTTCCGTGAAAAATTTCACGGAGTTTTTTTTTTATAGGAAATGTTTTCCAACTTCAGTGAGATTTATCCATTTAAACATTTTTGTTTGTTATTCTTCACTTAATTGCAAGACACATGTCTTGCAATAATGCTCGGTCATCATTTAACATTATCAACATGAAAAGCTATCAATAATCCTAATTAGTTATTAAACGTAAATAATTACTAATGCGTTCGTAGCGTTACGGTTATTGTTACAGAAAGTGGAATAGGCAACCCGTATTCAAATCTTTGACGATGCTGTGAACGTTTCAGCTCGCGCTAATGCCCTCCCGAAAAGTATGAAGCCATCTGTTCTTCCTCCATAAGATTAGACATTTCTACTTAGGCTTAGGTTGGCAACCAGTCTAGAAGAAAGAAAACACTGAATTTAAACCAACTTTACTTCACTTTAAAAATTGACATTGTGTTGCATCGTGCTCGTGGCTAAGAGGTGGGTTAGATGTATACGAAGGGTTTTCTGATTTAAAAAATAAAGATAAAGTTTGTTTCTGTTCGTGACACTGCAGGCAATTAATTTTAAAATTGTTGTTCGTTATTTGCGTTGGCAGTAATTGAATTTCTTTTTGCCCATTTGCTTCGAGGAATTGTTCAAAATAGAACGTAGCATTTTTGTATAGTTTACATCTAGTTTTTGCTTACATGTGTTTCGTAAGAGTGAAGGTGGTGCATTCATACAGTAGTACCGACACAGCCACAATTTGGAAGAAATACCGTTATATTTTATCAGAGAGATCAGATTTCCACATGATCAACAACCAGTCAAGCTTTCAGTATCTTACTAAACTGCAGCCGTACGGCCACTTACCTCCCATCTCACAAACCACCCCAGTGAAACGAACAAGACATGCAGTGCTGGATGAACTCATAAGTGACTACATATGAACACACCGATATTTGTATGGCCACTTAACTTCCATCACACAAATCATAACAGTATGAGATGCTGGAGAAAAGAGGACAACCTCATAAGCAATACTCTCCGATGGACTCCTACACATGGACACACCATTGTTGGCCGACCAGGTAGGACTTGCATAAATCAGCTCTGTGTGGTTACTAGAAGTAGTCTAGAGGAGCTTCGAGGAGCGATGGACGATAGGGATGGATGGCGGGAAAAAGTCAAGCAACTCCATGCAATCAGCACAATTTTGGCTGCAAAGGCGGTCATTGACGAGCAAAATAGAACTGGATCGCGTTGTTCAGTTCAAGCTATAAACAGGCATCTGTACCAGGACCCAAACACGAGCCCGACCTTCCTCTCCCTTAATCCCCACTTTAATCCGACCCTCGGGTTATTGACCTTGTGTCAAGTTCTGTCTGGCGGGAGACAGAGACATGTAACCATAATTTAATGATCAGGTTTATGATGATGATGATGATGCCCATTTGAAGGTAAATAATACCTTTGTATTTTCTAAAAATGATGATGCATGTATTTATTTTATTTTATACTCATCATCGTTTCTCTTATCAATTTGACCTTTAGAAGATCATCGGTCTCCATTTGATCAGGGATTCTCAATGAAATCAGTAACAATAAGCGTACTTGACAGGATTAAAAAAGATATACAACGTCAAAAGGGTTTCAGTTACACGCAGCCATACCACCATTTCTAAAGAAACAATTATATATATATATATATATATATATATATATAGATAGATAGATAGATATTCTTTTATTTATTACGTTTCTTAAACGCAAGAATAGAAATATAGGTAATCCGGTTATACTTAAAAGAAGTCATGAAAGGTTTCCTCTAAGTGTAAAGGTGAAAGGTTTCAATTTAATCGAGATAGATTCTCACTTATATATAACGGGACTTTCAATTAGAAATACAAGATGGCCCCGGAAAGTAACGGACAGGTGTCACGAACAACTTATTACAATGCCTGATAATAAACCCCATAGTTTTTCCTACAAATTAACACTCCCTCAAGTCCGATGTACTTTCTCATCCTCCTCAAGCATTCAAAACAGGTCCCCTTGATGCCTTTGTGCTTGTGGAAAAGAAAAAAGTCATATTCAGAAAAATCAGGTAAATAGGGAGGTTGTTCAATTTGTGCCATGTTCCTCTCGGACTGGAACTGTAGGATGATCGACAAACTCAGTCCCGTTACTTTTCTGACTTGCCTAAATCTTCGGTCATAATTTTTCAAACACTGTACGTTTTTATGTCCAGCTGACTTGGGATCCTCCGACTGACAATTGCCTTACCCGCTCGACCATGACTTCAGTCCTGCTTGTTGAAGGCTTCCCGCTCCTGAAGTCGTCTTTTACCTTATTGCTCTCCTTTTTGAACCTCTTGTTCTACGCAAAAATACATATGTGCAACATGATGTTATCACCTTACATTTGCTGAAACATTAAAAGAGCTATGGACTGAGTTTTACCCACCCGAACAAAAAATGTCTTTGCCCAGTCGGCTGGGCCAGCCAAATACACCGACTGCATATCTACAGAGGGGTAAAACTCCCCGAATGAGTTTCTTATTTATGACACTAAACAACCTGATGGTGAGACTTCAGTAATGCTGGAACTTTAGGGAATGCCGAGTACCCCTTCATTGCCATCACTCCCAGGTCCACTCGAGCCTGTAGTAGTAGCACCTGATAGGATCCTATCTAGGGGTCAAATAGAAGTAAACTGTGTATTTGTGTGTTTGGTTTGGGTTTCATGGCATATCAACCTTTGTAGGTTATTCAATGTCAAATCCATTGTCATACATATAAACAGTTCTATTTCAAACAATTCAGTTTAGCATAAGAATACAATTTCAATGTGAAAAACAGTTCTATTTCAAACAGTTTAGTTTAGCGTAAAAACAGTTTTAATGTCAAAAACAGTGAATTCGTCTAATTTCATTTATAATGTAATTAGTTTGAATGGAAGTGCTGATTTTAAATGCACAAAGAGGTTTTTAGTGGTGGATTTTCTATAGGAACTTGTGTAGATTTTACCAGTTGGTGATATATGAATTTTAAAATTTGGGTGATATAGAGACCTGGGTGATATATTTACCAACCCCTCCGCTCGGGCAGGATATGACTCAAGGTCAGTTTTTAAGCGAAGTTTTAACAGGTTTGAATTCAGAGTTTTCCTTCTCCTAGACTAGTTGCCTCACCAAGGCGGAAGAACCCAGTCTGCCCTACTATTTACTCATAGCTGGAGGGAGAATAGTTGGATTCATACCTTTCCCAAGGGTATTAGTGCTATGTGAAATGCAATCAGTCTCGACCAGGATTTGAACTCCATTTCCCACGACGATAACCATTACACCACGGGCACCTCCAAGTGTTATCTCGATGTTCTATCTTAAACTAAATATGTCTATCTATGTTTTGGAACATTTCACATATGGCAGTAGCTTTTTCGCTGGATGATGTTAACATGAGTATATCGTCTATATATCTTGTGAAGAATATGCATGATGGGCAGATAAATAGTACTCAACGTTCTAGTTGGTCCTATATATATAGACGATATATTCATCGTCATTACTCCGAGGTCCACTATACTCAGAATAGATGCAGCGAAGTAAAAAACAAAATCACACACACCGCATACTTTATAAATACCCTCAGAAACAATGATTATCTAACACCAGTCACACGTCATTTAAATAATAAACCATGGAAAGTACATGGACCCTCTAACACCTGTTTCCTGAAACTACCACATTTCAGTGAAATTTTCAACAAAGAAATACATAGAAGAAAAGGCTAGATATATAACTGGCCCACTCCGGACCCTCACTAGGCAAATACCGAACGAAGAAAAATCACAATACACTCGCAACATACACTCTAGCCAACTGCCCAATAAGAGATCCAAACATATGCCAAGAAACCTATACTATTAATCGTTTAATTTGCCTAATACACCATAATTTTATATAGGAAGTACAATCAGATCCATCCACATCACAATTAAAGAACATCTCAACACACATGCGTCCACATTCCAGAAAGGGGGTGTCCACGTGGTGTAATGGTTAAAGCGATGGACTGCGGAATCGTAGTACGCGAGTTCGTACTACAGTCGCGCTATTACGTTCACTTTCGGGCAAATACCCTTGGGAAAGGTATGAACCCCCTTATCCTGCCAGCTATGGGTTAAATAGTACCACTACTGTTCTTCTAGGAGAATGGCTTTGGCATTAAATAACCTACAAAGAGTTGATATGCCATTAAACAAAGAAACCAAACCAAACAAAACATTCCATAAACATTTAATTAAATGCTAAAATAATAATTTTTCCATTATAATAAAATCAATAGTAATCTCTGAATTAAAGAGGCTTTATTGATAGCTAAGTTACACTCTCAGATTACCAGTAGGTTAGGATTAAATACTGAATTAATTAACATGCACATTTTAAATACCAATTTTAAGTTTAAAAAATAGAATAAAATAAAATTGATTAGGACAACTGAAGTCACGTTTATTCCGCATGACGTGTAAACACTCCACGTTACACCATGGTTACAACACCCAACATGTCGTTCTAACACCCCACGTGACACCATGTTTACATCGTCCCCAAAAAGTTTGAACATACATCTAGTTCATCTAAAAAAGGTCTCTGACCTTGTGTTACATCCTGACACAGCTGGTTAAACACATGTTTTCCCTAATATTATATGTTTAAAAGTGGATTCTATTCTTTTTACTTTGAAATTAATCAGACTCAAATAATTATTATTTCGCGTTGCAATAGCCCTCGAAATTGATACAATACAATACAATACAATACAATACAATATGTATACTGACCAATTGAGCATGACAACATCGGATGAAACACAAGACTTTGGTCTATCATTTGATGACTGAATTCTTTATTATTGAAGTCAACATTATCATCAAATCGAGATGATATTTCAAACGGTTCAGTTAACACACAAAAAAGTTCCATTTCCAATAATTCAGTTTTACATAAGTATTGGCATTATGGTTAGACCATTTGCCAATGGCCCGGGAGACCGTTTCAATCCCAGGTCGAGTCATACCAAAGACTCAAAAAATGGTTCTTGATGCCTGCTTGCTTAACACTCAGCATTATAAGGTACGGATCAAGAGTAAAGTGGAGCAATCCGGGGAAAAGAGTAGCGCCCTCCCTTACACCTTGGTGTAGTAGCTATTGAAAAAGGAGCCTTCGGATCACCCTCGACTACGGTTGTCAACTTTACTTACAGTTTAGTTCTACTTGACCCATAGATAGGACCCTATCGGGTACTACCACTCCGGGCAGCGTGGATATGGAAGTGGTAGCAATAAAGGGGTACTCTGCATTCCCCACTGCTCCAGCATTACTGGAGCCTCTACCATCGGATTGTTTAGAGTCATAAACAGGACATTCATTGGCGGGGGTATTACCACTCTGCAAGGACACAGTTGATGTATTCTACAGGGCCTTTGATATAAGAGCTTCGTTGTCATTAGACTGGAGATCCTGTTTTGTATCAGCTTTCGTTTGCTTACATTTTGCGTTATCGGATACCGGAGTGCCCATTTATTTAGAAGAGCTTTGCATTTTGCAAGTGGCAGCCGTTAATTCTTTCGCCAGAGTGCTCAACTCCGGGAGAAGAACATATAGCCATGATGATACAATTATATATATATATATAATTATGATTAATGTTATGATACAATTATATATATATATATATATATATATATATATATATATATATATATCCCAGCATGAACAGGATGCAACTGACACAAAGTCAATTTTTTTAAAATTCAGAATTTTCCTTTTCCTAAACTGGTTGCCTAACCAGGGCAAAAGAAAAACAGCCTGCCCTACTATTTATCTACTGTTGCGAAGTGAAAGGTGGATTCAAGCCCTTCCCGAGAGCAAGAGCCAGAACTAAACTAAAAGTACCCTTGGGATAAGCGTACGTCTTTATATATATATATATATATATATATATATATATATAAAGACGTACGCTTATATATATACGCTTATATATTATACGCTTGTATAAAGTCGAATATTGATCAATGATTAAAATCGCTTTTTCAAATCTTTGAAGATGAAGGTTTAAAAACCTTTAAGATCAAATCATCATTTACTAGTTTACCTGATAAAAGAATAACCTTACACGACCAATTATTGAACTCCGACAGTTGACTATATTTTAGAAGGGAAAAACGTTCCAACTTGTCGTACCCTAGCTGGAGGGATATTTGGTTCATGCCTTCCTCAAAGGCATACGAAACTTTTTTCGTCGGGAGATAAACTCAACATGCCGAGCCCACTCTCCACGGCGTTAACCGTTATTCACTTTAAACAGAAAAACAATTTTAGAAGTTATCCCGTCAGCTGCCGGCCCCATCAAGAGAGCTTAGAATACGCTGTCTCCACGGAGGGTTACTCCCCAAAAAAGGGTATTAGAGGCATGACACAAAACTGAAGGCGAGGCTTCAGTTCTGAAGCTATGGAAAGTATGGAATAACTCTTCATCGTCATTACTCCAAGGTCCACTATGACTCGAAGTTGAAGTACTATGAGTCAGATAAATCTGTTTAAAGATTATTCGTATTTGGTAGAAATATTTGATGCCATATAACCGTAAATTATTTGCATTAAGAATAGTTACTTGATGCTAAAATTGTTTACTTAGGATTATTATTAGTTACTTGAAATCATATAACTGTAAATTATTTGTGTTGAGAATAGTTACTTGAAGCTATAATTGTTTACTAGGGATTATTATTAGTTACTTGAAATCATATAACTGTAAATTATTTGTGTTGAGAATAGTTACTTGAAGCTATAATTTTTTAGTATGGATTATTATTAGTTACTTGAAACCATAGAATTGCAATCAAATTATTGGGGTTAGATTGGAACACTTGAAGCCATATTACTTTGTGCATACAAATGACTATTATTCATCATACTGAAGGTGTGCCGACGACACGGATTTCCTTGACTCCCTCTCTCTCTCTTTCTCTCGCGCTACCCGTCCCTAATGGCTATCGTTCTAGGTAGTTCTCTAAATGGCATTCAGCGTTCGCAGAGAGTTGAAGAATGTAAATTTTTGCTAGTCGGCCAAAAGTATATAGAGTCCACAGGGTATCCTCCTCGTTTACAAGTTCGTTTCCAGCATGTTTAGCTCGTCTTGCTTGAATGGATTGTGAGATGAGAGCTAAGTTGGTTTGGTTTTGGTTTTATGGCACATCAACCATTGTAGGTTATTTAATGCTAAATCCATTTTTATATATAAACAGTTCTATTTCAAACGATTTAGTTCAGAAAAAGTACAGTTTTTTGTTTACTCACAGTTGAATGTCAAAACAGTTCTATTTCAAGCTATTCAATTTAATTCTACATGACCCATAGATAGGACCCTATCAGGTGCTACCATTCCGGGCCAGAGTGGGCCTGGGAGCGATGGCAATAAAGGAGTACTACGTATTCACCAAAGTTCCAGCATTACTGGAGCGTCACCATCAGATTCTTTAGTGTTTTATCCCGGACACTCGTTGGAGGAGTCTTACCCCTGTGCAGATATGTAGTCGGTGTATTCTACTGCCCCCAGCTGACTGGTCCAGCACCCAGTTGTTGTTGGGTAGGATCCTGCTCCAAGCATTTGTTCAAAACAGTGTATAGCATACTTGAGTAGTTCCCATCTAGCCTTTTCTCCAGACGTTTCGTCAAAGTCCAACTGGTGCAACTATATAATAGTACTGACACGGTTACCGCTTGGAAGAAATCTCGTCTTATTTTATTTGAGAGATCAGATTTCCACATGATCAACAGCAATCCACGCTTTACCTATGCGTATGTTAATATTGCTTTCAGTAGAAGAGATACTACCACCAAGATATGTGAATTGGTTCTACTAATTTCAGAGGCTTGCCATAATTACTCGAAACTATATAATTATCAATATTAGTTAGGAATGCTTGAAATCATACGACAAACTATATTAGATAAAAATATTTGATATCATAACTGTATGTAAAAAGCTCTTAAAAACAGCAAAAACAATGTGAATATGAACGTACATTAAAAGTGATTCCTCAAGCACATGGCATAAAATAACCCTAGACTGCTTGATATGCCGTTAAATTGATCAATCAATCTGCTGTCATTTCGTTTGGTTCTCTTCAAATTCGATTAATGATCAGTTTGAAAATAAGTTGTTTTTTTTTTTTCGCTTGATGGGAAAATAGTGTGTATGATGGTGAAAGTACGAGTGATAGTCTGCAAAATTGCGGGAGAGGGAACCGGTGATGGTGCGTCAGATAAGCTTCGAGGATTCACAGGTGCTTCTTCAGCCTTGAAGAAATTTAAAACGTTGTGCAAAAAGGTTGATATGTTTTACGATTGGATTGTCTTGGCAAAGATTTAAACCAAAAAAAACAAAAAAAAAAAAAAATGAAGAAAAAAAGGGAAAAAAAACTTTGGATAGAAGCTTAAAAAGATACGAAAACAGATCAGCCAAGGACCAAGTTCAATTGGCATTTTCTGATTAAGAGACTCTTAATTCACCTGCTCATTTCTAAATGAAAAAAGAGTAAAATAAAATAAATGAAACAATAACTTGAAAAAAGGAAAAAGAAAAGAAAAGATAAGAAAAGAAAAGGAAATGATCATTGAAAGAAACTGATGATTCTTGTTGGATATAAGGATCAAATCATCTTTACAAAAAGCCCTGCATAAGCATAGATGTTACAATTTTGTCATAGTAAACAGCAAAAAAAAAAAAAAAAAAAAAAAGAACTTTTGTTGTAGACTTTGCTTTTCCTGCGAAATATAAAAGTTGGAATCCCCATGGTGTTGTAGCTAACGTATTAGTCTATGACATTGTAATAATCGAGTTTGAAATCTTGTCCAGCAATTACGTCCACATTTGGACGAGTTTGGTCTAATGGTTTATCAACCATTGTAGGTTATTTAATGCAAAATCCTCTTTATACATATATATTAAATATGTATGATTTGGTGGGGTTGGGTTTCATGACATATCAACCATTGTAGTTTATATCATGCCAAATCCTCTTTATACATATATATTAAATATATATGATTTGGTTGGGTTGGGTTTTATGATATATCGACCATTGTAGGTTATTTAATGCCAAATCCCCTTTATATATATATATTGTATATATACGATTTGGTTTGGTTGGGTTTCATGACATATCAACCCTTGTAGGTTATTTAATGCCAAATCCTCTTTATACATATATATCATATATATATGATTTGGTTAAGTTAGGTTAGGGGTTAGAGTGTTCGCCAATGGTCCGGGAGACCTGGGTTCAATCCCAGGTCGAGTCATACCAAAGACTCAAAAAATGGTACTTGATGCCTCCTTGCTTAACACTCAGCATTATAAGGTACGGATCAAGGGTAAAGTAGAGCAATCTAGGGAAAGGATTAGCGCCCTCCCCTACACATTGGTGTAGTAGCTATCGAAAAGGGAGCTTTCGGGTTACCCTCGACTATGGTCGCCAACTAGGGAATGTGGTATGCCCCTTCATTGCCATCGCTCCCAGGTCCACCCTAGCCCACAGTGGTAGTACCTGATAGAGTCCTATCTATGGGTCAAATAGAACTAAACTGTTTACTTTTGCTAAACTGAAATACTTGAAATAGAACTGTTTTGATATTTAAACTGTGCACTGATGATAAACTGAATAGTTTGAAATAGAACTGTTTTTGATATTGAAACTGTACTTACGCTAAACTGATTTTTTTTAAATTATAACTGTTTGACTAAACTGTATTGCTTGAAATAGAAATATTTTTGACAATTAAACTGTGTACGCATGCTAATCTGAATTGTTTTAAATAGAACTGATTATTTGTATAAAAATGAAGTTGGCGTTAAATAACCTACAATGGTTTATATGCTATAAAACATAACCAACCAACGACCCATAGATGAAATCTCATAGATGTAACTACTCTCGGGTCAGTGTAGACCTGTGAATAATAGCAACAACGAGATACTATACACTCTCCTGTGCTTCAGTAGTTAAGTCTCATCCCCAGATGAAATTTAGTCTCTAACCCAGGACACTCTCTGCGAAGAGCGAGTCATATCTCTTCGCAATGGAAGCAGTCGTTGTAGTCTAAGCTTCATCGACAGGTGGCCCTTTGCACTGAGAGATATCATGAAGAGAAATTACTTGACATGGGACCATGATAGCTTAATGGGTTATTGAATGAGTCCGCACCTAAAATTTTGTCATTTGCAGGGACAGTCTTCTTTTAAAAAAATAAGAAAGCACCAACAAAAGAATGAGATTACATTGTTGACATTATTGTGAAAAAATTCAATGGCCGTTGGTGGAAATGTAATTTGAACTGATTGTAAAGTAATAAACTTGTTAAAAACTGCGTTGAAAATTAATATAACTGACTTGCCTATTGTTGAGGGTATTTACTGGAATTATAGGGCCTGGATTTAGGACAATGACCTTCCCAGATTTGGTTTGGTTTGGTTTAGTTTTATAGTATATCAACCAATATTATTTATTTAATGCCAAATCCTGATTTTACATATATATTAAATATATGATTAGTAAACACTTTTTAAATACACACTGTTACAGAACAAACATGTCTATTTCTAATAATTGAATTTTGCATAAATCAATAAAGTTAAATGGTTCCAAGTATTGCTATGTATTGATTACTGATCAATTAAATATCAGTCATTTGTTTACATACACTTAGATGATCAAACAGATCCATCTCTAACAATTCAGTTTAGAATTAGTCATTTTTTTCACTCAGTTTAAATGTCAAATAGATCGTACCCATAGATAGAACCCTAACAGGTGCTACCATTCTGGTCCACTGTGGACATGTGAGTAAAGACAATGAAGAGGTACTCTGCATTTCCCAAAGCTACAGCATTACTGTAGCCTCACCATCAGATTGTTTAATGTTATATCCAGGACACTCATTAGGAGGGTCTTACCCCTCGGTAGAGATGCAGTCGGTGTACTCTACCCTCCCCCAGTCGACTAGGTGGACCTGAAAGGAGATTAAGCAGTATTTCCAAAAATAGAGTATATGTGCTCATCTTTCGTTAAAGGCTTCTTATTTCCAATCATTGCTGTGACGTATCAGCAGGGCCGAGATCACACGAATTGTGTCCCCTGCAAAAGGGAAAGATTCTCTCTCTCTCTCTCTCTCTCTCTCTCTCTCTCTCTCTCTCTCTCTCTCTCTCTCTCTCCAAAATGGGCGTTATCGGTATGGTACTAAATATAATGAGAGGTACGGTCCTGAATCTCAGAGCCGAATGAAGTTACCCCTTCATTACCATTACTCACGGGTCCACTCTGATCTGGAGTGATAGTTACGGTTAGGATCCCATCTATGGGTCAAATAGATATCTTTGAAAAAATGAAGTATTTATCTGTTTAAAATAAACGCAAAAGTAGATTTTTGTACACCATACAATTGTTAAGCTGACTTCGGCATAATGCAACTCAATAAGGGTTGAAATGCCGTAAAATCAATCAACCATTACACTAGCTCTGGACCTCTATGGAGTGTGGGGTTACCCTTTCATTATCCTTATTACCTAGTCCACTCTGACTTGGTGTGGTAGTACCTGTTAGGGTTCACTCTATGGGTCAAATAGATTAGTTTAAAAATTATTCATATCCAGTAAGAAAATTGATATTAGAACTGTGTGTGAAAAAAACTTAAACTGCACAAAAAAATTAAATGTACGATATACGCAATTCCCTAACATCTTAGTATAAGATAACTCCAGACAGGTTAAGATCCCATTTATATCTATCAATCAAAATTGTGCAGTCGAATCGACATAGAAGGTTAATTTGTTACTTTCCAAAGAAAGAAAAATTTTCTGACTGCTTAAATAATTGAAGCAGTTTCTAGTTGTTACCTCTTTTGTGTTGGGAACTCTTTTTGGAGAGATTGAAGAAAATAAAGAAAAACGAGTAGAGAATCCTAAAAAGTTTTGTCTCTTTTGTTGCTGCTGCGGCCAACAAATTTTCACGGTTGATAAACAGCTTGCGTCTGTTTGAAAATTATAAGAATTGGATAGGGATATGTGAGACTATAACAGTGTGAATACAAATTATTATTATTATTATTATTATTATTATGAGAGTTTTTACACCACTATCAGCTGATGATTTCTCACTAGAGTTTGAGTGACTACAAGTCTCCTATTGTCTCCAAGGCTCTTCTCACTATTCTTACCGATCTCAATAATGCTGTAGTTTGTATGTTCTCCACTTGTCCTCTTATTTCCAAGTCCTCCAGTCCTTATACCAATCCTTTGGTGATTATGCCGTGTGCACCGATAAAATTGGTATCACCGTCACTTTCATGTTCCACAGTTATTATTATTATTAATTTAAAACTTCTTGTAAATTTTTCACACCGGCGTTAGCAGGTGGTCTTTCACTGGGGTCTGAATGAGAGCAAGTCTCAGGTCACTAGGACTCTTCTGAGTATTCTGAACGATCTTAACACTGCTGTAGTCTGGAGGGTCTCAATTCTTTCACTGATTTCCAATTCGTTTAGTCCCTTCTCCAAGTACACAAACTATTATAGACATCAATGTCATCCTCATGTTCTATTGTTTTGTTTTTTTACTTTATTTCCCTGTCTGTCTTTTCGCTTTTTACTCTGTTGTTCACTATAATGGCAAAATCCACTTGACGGTTAATTCTGGTTTTTCATTAAATGGAATTATTGATAGATATTTGAAACCACTTTACTGCATGCTGATGTGGTTTGGTTTTATGGAATATCAACCATTGTAGGTTATTTAATGCCAAATCCTCTTTATACTTATTTATTAAATATATATGATTTGGTTGGGTTGGGTTTTAGGCTATTTAAAGCCAAATCCTCTTTATCATATATATTAAATATATATATGATTTGCTTGATTTGGTTTTATGACATATCAACCATTGTAGGTTATCTAATGTCAAATCCTCTTTATACATATATATTAAATATATATGATTTGGTTGGGTTGGGTTTTATGGCATATCAATCATTGTAGGTTATTTAATGCCAAATCCTCTTTATACATATATATTAAATATATATAATTTGGTTTGGTTGGGTTTTATGGCATATCAACCATTGTAGGTTATTTAATGCCAAATCCTCTTTATACTTATATATTAAATATATATGATTTGGTTGGGTTGGGTTTTAGGCTATTTAAAGCCAAATCCTCTTTATCATATACATTAAATATATATGATTTGTTTGATTTGCTTTCATGGCATAACAACCATTATAGTTATTTAATGTCAAATCCATTTTTGTACTTATAAACAGTTTTATTTCAAGCCATTCAGTTTAGCATAAGTACGCAGTCAGTCAAAACAGTTCTATTTCAAGCTATTCAGTTTAGTCAATATGATTAAATGGTTCCAAGTATTCTATGTATAACTAACAATTCAATTAAAGCCTTTTATTTACACACAGTTAAATATCAAAACAGTTCTATTTCAAACAATTCAGTTTAGCATAAGTACACAGTTTAGTTCTATTTGACCAATAGATAGGACCCTATCAGGTGCCACCACTGCAGACCAGAGTGGACCTGGGAGCGATGGTAATAAAGGGGTAGTCCGCATTCCCCAAAACTCAGGCGTTACTGGAGCCTCACAATCAGATTGTTTAGCGTCATATCCAGAACACTCATTGGTAGAGTCTTACCCCTCTGCAGAGGTGCAGTCAGTTTATTCTGCAGCCCCAGCCGACTGGACCATCAAATTATAAATGTTAAAAACTGATATTTGAAATCAAGTTTTTTTTTAAACAGATTATTATAATGATTATTATCATTTATGGTAATCCGATTATTTTGTAAGTTATCAGCAGACCTGCCAGTGAGGCATTAAATAAACGGAATGCATCTTCTGTAGAGGGGCAATACCTACCCAAAATGATATCCTTGGTATGATATCAAACTATACCCAATGATGGGTTTCCAGTTCAGATGCTCTGGGAAGTATGGAATCACCTCATCATCATCATTACTCACAGGTCCACTCTGATCATGCATAGTTGTAATTGTTAGGATTATACCCATGGGTCCAGGAAGTCTGTTTGAAAATGATTTAATTGGAATTCTTAAAAGCATATAACTGTCCAAACCAAAGGTGCCTCTGGTGTAATGGGTATCGTCGCAGGAAATGGACACGGTGACTCGAGTTCAAATCCTGGACGAGACTGATTGCATTTCACATAGCACTAATACCCTTGGGAAAGCTATGAATCCAATTATCCCCCTTCCAGCTAAGGGTAAATAGTAGGACAGACTAGGTTCTTCAGCCTTGGTGAGGCAACTAGTCTAAGAGAAGGAAAACTCTGAATTCAAACCTGTTAAACTCCGCTTAAAAATTGACCCTGTGTCATATCCTGCCCGAGCGGAGGGGTTGGTAAATATGATAGCTGTCCAAACGTGGTTATTATTGAGAGTTTTTCACACCAGCGTTAGCAGATGGTCTTTCACTAGAATTTGAGCGACGCGTCTATATTTGCAAAACATATCTAGAAATATACGAGCTATTTTTTCTACTTTTTAATTACCATAATTAAACTTCTGTTACCTCTTTACCATTAAACGCACTAAACGTTAAAATGTTACAAAACAGACAAACTAAACCAAACCAATCTGATCCATGTTTCTCATTCAACGTACAGAAAGCCATGTGGCTGCAAGTCTTCAGAACTAAAATAAAGAAAAAAGAAAAAGAAAAGATATAATCAAATTATTTGCCGAACGAAAAGAAAGTTTAATTATCGGTCCGTTGTCGATAGCTACTCGTTTTAATTTATTCTTGAGTCTATTGAAGGGTTTTGATAAATGTATGTTCCCCAGCACTGATTTGATATTAAAAACTCGAAAATTTTTCCAAGAAACTTGGTGAGGTAGACATCCTCACCAAGTTTCTTGGTGATCGTTCCAGGGTCACCAACGACCACTGGTATGACTGTCACTTTCATGAACCACAACTTTTTCATTTCTCTGTCATCAACTGGAATGGCAAAATTCTTTTGATCACATGATCTAGATATTTTCTTCTGGTTAGGATTTTTTTTAGGTTTGATCTTCCGGTTAGAATTCGATTAATTGATTGATTGATTGATCTTAATGGTTTGTCAAAACATCAAGGGGTTTTCAATGCAAAGAGGTTAGGGAAACAAGTTCATTGTACGTTCATATCTATATTTTTTCTGTATTTGTTTCTTAAGAGGATGTTTATTGTACACGGTCTTATCGAATACAAATAATTATCAAATAGGTCTAGTAGACCCATAGATGGGACTCTAAAAGGTACTACTACTCCGGATCAGAGTGGTCCTGAAAGTAATGGCAATGAGGATATCTCCAGAACTGGATCCACACCAACGGATGTAGTTTAGTGTCATCTACAGGACACTGCTTTTATGTGGGGAGGTGTCTGAACCCTCTCTTCAAGGGATTATGTTAGCGTACTGTTAGTCACGCTGACAACGCGTTGGTCTTGGATTGGTGATCCACTTTGTCTTTCAAAATTTAACAATATTTCATTTTTGAGGTCAGCTTCAAGTTTGTGTATTTATCATTGGTCTCATATATGCTAAAATTTCAGTCTCTAGCATAATTCCCAGTGAATCACTTTTCCCACCCAGTCATGCCTATTATTCTCCTTTTTAGAATCTAGTATGGTTATCGTAATAAAAACAAATATATATATATATATATATATATATATATAGAGAGAGAGAGAGAGATAATTACGGGAACTATATATATATATATATATATATATGTCTGCTTTCTGTCTTTTCACATTTTTCCTTTCCCTTTGTCAATTTCTCTTTCCTTCTAACTTATAATTCCTTCGTTTTCTTTCTTCCAAAACTTTTTCCCACTTCCATGTCTTTCTTTCTTCTTTTGTTTTCTTTTGATTTTTACTAACAATAGATAATAAACAACAGAAGGTTGTGTTGCTGCAAGAAATAACGAATCGTACTTTAAATTTTTGTACTTTAATTGTAATTCAAATATTTAAACATCAAGAGAAATCCACTATTTGGTTGTTAAGTGGAAGGGACAATATGTAGTCGAGTAACGACTCACTAATACAAGCATTAGCATATCTGTGATTCACTAATACAGAGTAAACGGAAGGAAAGACATTTACACATACATAAACTTTTAGTAAGTAAGTTGGCGACCGTAGTCAAGGGTGACCAGAAGGCTCCCTTTTCAATAGCTACAACACCGAGGTGTAGGGGAGGGCGCTACTCCTTTCCCTGGATTGCTACACTTTACCCTTAATACGTACCTTATATTGCTGAGTGTTAAGCAAGATGGTATCAAGTACCATTTTTAAGGTCTTTGGTGTGACGCGACCTGGGATTGAACCCAGGTCTCCCGGACCATTCGTGAACACTCTACTTATTTAACCAATAAACTTTTAATATATACATAATATGCATACAAGAAGTACTGAAAAGAATACACGAATGTGTCCCTAAAGATTAGATATGCACATATTATTTTATGAATAAACAGAATACGAAAGGGGTACAGAAATCGGAAAATTTTCAACTTGAGATTAGTGAACAGAACAATGGTTACAAGCAAAGAGACAACGTCAGTTCAAAAGACAGAGGCAAAAGAGAACGAGAATGGGTTTCTGGGATTGTCATCTGACAGTTCATGAGCCACTTAACTGAGACGCCCAGGGAGACCATCCGTGAGCACTCTACTTAACATCTATTTTAATCTATACATAATATGCATACAAGAAGTACGGAAAAGAATACACGAATGTGTCCCTAAAGATTAGATATGCACATATAATTTTATCAATAAACAGTATATGAAAGGGGTATAAAAATTGGGAAATTTTCGACTTGAGATTAGTGAACAGTACAATGGTTACAAGCGAAGAGACAACGTCAGTTCAAAATACAGAGGTAAAAGAGAACGAGAATGGGTTTCTGGGATTGTCATTTGACAGTTCATGATCCACTTAACTGAGACGCCCATTTTCCAAGGGAGACAATTACTTATTTCATCCATTTACCATTAATGAATTATTTGTCTGACCAAGATAATTTTTCGTATTTGATTAAACATTACTGAATAGATTTAAAAACAGTTTTTCAGACTGCTACACTTAAGATAACTGTATATGATTATTGTTTGTATAAGAGTCACAATCTTGACAAAAAATAACGTAAAAAGGTTGTTCCTTATGAGGAAGTGGTTTACTGTCATCCTAATCAGCTGTATACAAGTCTTGACGAGTACTTCAGCTTGTCAAAATTAAGCTACGGTCTAAACACTAAAAAAACAAGTTCTTTTTGTTTACGAAGTCTGGCACACAGACCGTAAATTGTTCACAGTATTTGCAGTTGTTTAGTAGTCCCCCGTTAAAGTAGATGAATATGAACGGCTTTATTTCACTGATCTGACGGGAACTGGTTCTATCAGCGTGAATGAATCGTAATTCAATCTAAATTGCAAAGTTAAACGAAAACGTCATTCATCTCAAGCTGTTTAAACGTTCTGCATGACGTATTCGCATTTTTAATTAGTGACTAAGTTCGTTTTTAATCTCATTTTCATCGCAACATCCTGGTCGTTCTACACTCTACGGCAATAAATTAAGTTTAATGGATTAGACATCGAGCAGTGATCTTCTGCACGATTTGAACTCGAACGAGATCCAAACACAGGTTCAATTTGTATCGGAGGCCTTTCTTTTATTTTCCAAACCATGCTGCTTGCATAACTGTTTTCAGGTTTCTTAGTTTGATGGTCTATCAACCTTCCTGGGTTATCCAATGCCAAAGCCATCCTTGTAGAAAACCAGTTGTGGTACTATTTAACCTATAGCTGGGTGGATAAGAGGTTCATACCTTTCACAAGGGTATTGGTTCGAAAGTGAACGTGTAATAGCGCGACTGGAATTCGAACTCGCTTACTACGATATCGCAGTCTAGCGTTTTAACCATTATGCCACGGGGATTCTCGCCACGATTGTGTATGCATTTACTCAGCTCCCCTGTTATGGGCAGGATGTGACACAAGGTCAATTTTGAGCGGAGTTGTTTTGAAGTCAGATTTTTCCTTCAGATGCACTGGTTCCCCTACCAATGATAAAGTGCACAGTCTGTCCTACTATTTCATCCATTACTTTGGTTAATTGACGTATTCATGCCTTCATGCGATTTGTGCAGTCGCATCAGCACGAAGTGAAACGCAAACAGCATTGTCCAGGGTTTTAACTTTGGTCACCATTTCCATTTTCTTCAGACGATAACCAATACGCTAAGCGCGCCTTGTGTAAAGCGAAACAAATTAAATGTTACGATAAGTGCTGACATCAATAAGATGAAAGAAAAACCTTCGAAAAATTAAAAGTTAAAAACGTTGTAAAAACGAACGTTCATGCAAGAAATGACAAAGCTTTTTGTGATATTTTTATTTAATAAACTTGCTTCGTTTAATACACCGGCCTCAGGTTGTTTACACTACTTGCTGTTAGTAAGTGGTTAGCCATCTAAGTATGGAACGGGTTCATTGCTGCTTAACTGGGGTAATAATCTTTTAAGAGTATTTTCTATTTACTAAGCTTTGCTTAGTATAGCACAAAGGGCCCAGATTGCTTACAATATCCGCTGTTAGTAAGTGGTTACCCATCTAAGTACGGAACGGGTTCATTGCTGCTTAACTGGGGTAATAATCTTTTAAGAGTATTTTCTATTTACTAAGCTTTGCTTAGTTTAGCACAAAGGGCCCAGATTGCTTACAATATCCGCTGTTACGAAGTGGTCACCCATCTAAGTACGGAACGGGCTCATTGCTGCTTAACTTAGGTAATTACTGGGGTTGGACAAAATAATGGAAACACCTGGAAATTTCAAACAAATTTATTTTGATACTATTTACCAACCCCTCCGCTCGGGCAGGATATGACACAAGGTCAATTTTTAAGCGGAGTTTAACAGGTTTGAATTCAGAGTTTTCCTTCTCCTAGACTAGTTGCCTCACCAAGGCTGAAGAACCTAGTCCGTCCTACTATTTACCCATAGCTGGAGGGAGAATAAAGGGGTTCATACCTTTCCCAAGGGTATTTGCCCGAAAGTGAACGTAATAGCGCGACTGGAGTACGAACTCGCGTACTACGATTCCGCAGTTCATCGCTTTAACCATTACACCACGAGGACAAATTTATTTTGATATGGTTTGCTGATTGCAGCCCTTTGTGCTGCTCCCTTCTAACTGTTTAATAGGAAAATGGGTTCTCGAGATGGTCATTAAGCTCTGCTGTAATTTTTGGAGTTGTATTCTTGGGATCCTTCCGAACAATCTGTGTAAAAGTCCCATTGTCCCTATCAGACAGCTTTCCCTTTCTTCCAGAGTTTTGCTTCTGTAAGGAGGTTTTTCCTTCTTTCTCAAATGCTGTCATTACTTACTCCTCTCTACACCAAATAATTCAGTGGTTTTTGTTGCACTAGCGCCTGCCATACGAGCACCAACAATTTAACCTTTTTTAAAGTATGACGGATCTGCTATTTTAATGAATTTTGATTAATTTCTTTTAATGATATCTGTTAAAAACTACTATTTTAGTAAAATAAGACGAGAAAATTAATAATAAATCAAAAACATAAAAATAACATTTGACGGTTTTATAGGAGTTTCAAAATGATGATATTAAGATTCTAGGTATTTCCATTATTTTTTCTCTCTCCTGTATATTATTAGAGTTGTTTCTGTTTACTAAGCTTTCCTTAGTCAAGCGCAAAGGCCTTAGGTTTCTTACTTTACCTACTGTTAAAAAGTGGTCACCAATCTAAGAAAGCTCATTTGAGCATACTGATCATTGATTATATATCAAATTTAGTCTGAATCAATTTTATGCCATCCAACCGGAGCGAACGTTGAGTTAATACTCAGCGTTATCTCTGGGTGGATTGTATCAAGTTGATCGCCCTGTCTTAGGAGCCGTTCCCTTAGCAGTGTTGAATCTAACGCTTGGCGCCTGGGACACTCTCAAAGAGTAGTGCTAAATGGATCAAGCATGTTTTGTGAGGGTCAAACATGAGTTTCGAATCTTTCGTGGCTCCCAACGTAAAATGAGTTCATTTCAAATCGGACTTAGTGAGAAATCGGATAAATCCATTGGCAGTCCTCAGGTAGTTTACAGTACCCATATAGATACTGAGCACGCTCATCGTTGCTTAACTTCAGTGCTTGTTTACTAAAGAGTGATCCGTTATAATAATCATATTTACCGACCCCTCCGCTCGGGCAGGATATGACACAAGGTCAATTTTTTTAAGCGGAGTTTAACAGGTTTGAATTCAGAGTTTTCCTTCTCCTCGACTAGTTGCCTCACCAAGGTTGAAGAAATCAGTCTGCCCTACTATTTATCCATAGCTGAAGGGAGAACTATTGGATTCATAGCTTTCCCAAGGGTATTAGTGCTATGTGAAATGCTATCAGTCTCAGATCCATTATAATAACAGTTACTGAAGTCAGGATTTTAGCAGTGTTGCGGTCAGGAGAGATTCAGTTCTTCCATGGATCTCCATTTCATGAATTTCTTTTTTAGATTCCTTGAAGTTGTTTCAAGGACATTATTATTATTATTATTTTACTCCTTGGGAGTTTTCTTGCGACCAGCGTTAGCTAATGGTCTTTCACTGGAGCCTGAGTGACAGCAAGTCTCCTCTAGACTCCAGGACTTTTCTCGGTAATCTAACCGATCTAAACAATCCTGTGGTCAAGGTGGCCTCGATTCTTCCAATGATTTCCAATTTCTTTAGTTTTTTTCCAAGCTTTCGGGAACCGTTCCAAGTTTTCCAACGACGACTGGCATCACAGTCAATTTTATGTTTCACATTTGGTTTTTTTTAGTTCTCTTCCAAGGTCTTGGTATTTGTCTTTCTTTTTACTTTCTTTTATTTTCATTCTGTGGTTCGCAGAAACAGCAAAGTCCATAAGACAAGTTCTCTGTGTGTGTGTCTCTCTCTCTCTCTCTGTCACTTTTTCTTTCTGTCTCTCTCACTCTCTGTCACTCTCTGCCTCTCTCTCTCGGTCACTCTTTCTCTCTGTCTCTCTCACTCTCTGTCACTCTCTCCCACTCTCTCTCTCTCTCTGTCACTCTCTCTCTCCCCGTCTCCATCCCCCCGTCTATCTCTCTCTGTACCTCTCACTCTCTCTATCTCTCTTTTTTTTGTTAATTTGAACTAGGACTAGTCTTCTGGTCGTAATTAGATGATCTGTTTGTATCCCACAATCCCTGAGAATTTTATTCATCTCATTTTCTATGACGGATTCCGGTTTGTGCATACACCATATGGTAGTATGGTCATATTTGAATTTTAAGTGGATCATTTTCCCCTCCTAGTCAAGCCTAGTCTTGTACTCCTTTTATACTAGCGTTATATAGCTATGATGATATCAATAATAATAATAATACAGGCGGACTCTGTCGTTTCTGATACGAACGGGCTTCTGCTGTCAGTCCTTGGCGACACGGGGAGAGAGACACGATTCATAAAAGCCTATGTTAACCATTCTATGCGGATACCCCACCACGCGCGGTGAATCTTGTAGTTTTTAAGATTTCAACTCTTCTTTGCCTGTCGAGACCTAAACTGATCTGATCTGATCCGAAAAAGTCAACCGCCCGCTAAGATGGTCCTACCTCAATTCCCGTCTTTTCAAAATCCAAAAAATTTCAGACCATCTCTTCCGGAGATTATGTCATTTAACTACTCAATTCACTCTAAAGGTTTATCAAGTCTCATTTCCTGTCTGTGGGTTTATTATGACAGAAGATGATGGTCATATCCTTTCCACGCGGATATGCGAGTGTCTCGTCTGAAGAAACAACGAGTAATTCAAAGCCTTAAAAAACTAAATAATAAGATACAATTAACGAAAGATGATCAATATAATTAATCATTACTTTAATTATATAACATTAGTTTGCTGCGTTTACTTATAATGTAATGAACCATTCTATTTATGTATAGACGCAACACACTCTTGATATTCTGTTGTGTATTATCGCTTTTTGCTTTCACCTTGTTGGCTTTAATGGTATTGTTTTGTGCTGCTTTAAAAAGAGATTCAGTTTCTCTTTTGAGGTACATTTGTCTCAGCCTACCACCAGACAGGACTTGACACAATGTCAATGACCCGAAGATCGATTATAGTGGGGATTTAGGGATGGGGAAACTCGAGCCCTGTTTGACTATGCTGGTCACCGGCCCGCTTAGTGCAATGTGGGCCTGAAGAGCCCAGCTAGTCATGGACCCAAATCTGCTTGGAAAAAATTCCGTTTCATTTTATCGGTCAGGTCTGACTTTCATTAAACCGACAGACAATCGATAGCTGTCCATGCCTTTGCTAGTCGCGTGTTGATGCATCTACGCAATGCTCAAATCTGGCGAGTCCTTTTTTTCCTTCTTTACATGACACATATAGTCTGTCTTTCTAATCTCCCGAGTGTAAGGCTTTGTGCATAGTCATTAATTTCTTTCGGTCAGTTATCTGAGTTCCTTCCTTGTCCATTTTATTAATGGTCCTGAGTATTTTACAAAGGTGACTGCCCGTGAGTTTATTCCTTTGATGAGGTTTTCTCCTCCGGTCACCAGGACTCTCCTCATTATTCTAGCCGATCTCAACTGTGCAGTAGTCAGGATGGTTTTGATTATCCCACTGATTTCCTGTCCCTCAGGTCCCTTCTCCTGTTTCTTGGAGACCGTTCCGAGTGTACAAACTGCAATCGCTATTATCTTGACTTTTATGTTCCACAGCTTTTTCAGTTCTCCGGCAAGGTTCAAGTATTTGTCTATGTTTTCGTTTTCTTTTATTTTCACTCGCTGAATCGGCAAAATTCTTTCTTTTTTTTTCGTTTTTTTTTGTTGTTGTTATTGTTTTGTTTTTTGTTAATTAACTCTAGATCTGGACTTCTGGCCGGAATTTGGTGATCCATCTGTAACTCAAATATTTCTTTAATAACTAGTCGAATCTCGTTTGGTTTGGTCTGGTTTGGTTTTATGGCATATCAACCATTAGTTTATTTAATGCCACATCCTTTTTATACATAAAAAACAGTTCTATTTCAAACAAATAAGTACACAGTTTAGTTCAATTTAACTCATAGATAGGACCCTATCAGGTGCTACCCCTCTGGGCCAATGTGGACCTGGGAGTGATGGCAATGAAGGGGTACTCTGCACTCCCCAAGACTCCTGCATTACTGGAGTTTCACCATCAGATTGTTTAGTGTCGTATGCAATACACTTCTTGAATTAGTCTTACCCTTCTGCAGAGATGCAGTAGGTGTATTCTATAGGCCCAGCTGATTAGGCAAGGCGCATTTCGTAAGAGACCGAACGATTTTAGGTCCTTTCAGATTTCCAGGACTCTCCTAAGTATTCAAAGTGGTCTCAGTTGTGGTTTCGTCTGGATGGTTCTTCTAATTCCTTCTCGGATCCTCAGTTCTTCCTCTGACTTTTCATAGTCCTCCTCTTCTTCCTCTTCTTCCTCCTCCTAGTTCTCCTCCTCCTCCTCCTCCTCCTCCTTCTTCTTCTTCTTCTTCTTCTTCTTCTTATTATTATTATTATTATTATTATTATTATCAATAGACGGGGGGTTGCAGTTCTAGTAACAGTAATCATGCTTTTTTATATTAACAGTTTAAATCAATTGTTTTTGTCAATGTAATGACAAAAAATATATGATGCCTGTTTATAAACAAATCTTGACATCTACGTTAAAGAAGAAGAAGAAGAAGAAGAAGAAGAAGAAGAAGAAGAAGACTTATAAAATCTGATACGGCAGGAGACAAAAATTCTTGCTATAAACACAAATAAGTGAACAAAATAGGTTAGATATTCGTATATACGTTTCTTTCCTCCCTTTTTTTTCTTTTGTTATTTCACCAAAATTGTACACCGTTGGCAGAAATTGTACCACGCTTGACTTCCTGACTTTTATTCATTTCACTCCCAGATGTTGTCATCAGATTCAAAAGGTGGCTTCTTTCATTTTTTTGTCGCTGTTGTTGTTTTTTGTTTATCTCGAATGTCTCTGGTAAGTTTTTCCCATTTCACAGCCCAAACAATTTGGGCAGAGTAGCGTGCACGACTTGCCTCAATGCATTCTATTAAATAAACAGTGTAGCGAGAAACGAAACAGTGTTGCGAGATGAATCAACCATTGTTAGCACAATAAAAAAATGAGTTCGTCCTTTCGTGGTTTGGTGCTCTCTATTCATATTAAAATTGTTCGCTTTGCAAAAGTATTCCTTCTTTTAACTGGACCTTATACCACACACACACACACACACACACACACACATATATATATATATATATAAATAAATGCATATATATCCATTTGGTGGGTAAAGATGAAAAAACTAAACATTTAGTCATCTTAAGTATTTTTTGTTTTTTGCAAGCTTTTAAGTTATACCCTACCAGAATACCAGAAACTAGAAACTTTAAAAATTTAAATTTGACACAGTAAACCTGATATTATTATTATTGTTGTTGTTGTTGCTGTTGTTGTTATTCTTCTTCTTCTTCTTCTTCTTCTTCTTCTTCTTCTTCTTCTTCTTCTTCTTAGGGTTAACTGAAGGTCTTTTACTGGAGTCTGACTGATTGCAAGACTCCTCAGGTCTCCCGGACTTTTCTCAGAGTTCTGGCCCATTTTAATAATGCTGTACTCTGGATGGTCTCAATTAGTCTTCTGATTTCCAACTTTTCCCGCCCTCTTTCCAAGCCTTTCGGGACCGTTCCAAGGGTAACCATCACTATTGGTATCACCGTCACTTTCTTGTTTTATAGCTTGTTTATTTCTCAAGCAAGGTCCAAGTACTTGCCCCTCTTTTCACTTTATATGATTTTAACTCTGATGCTCGCTGGGACGGCAAAATTCATTATACGACAGGTTCACTTATTTTTCGGTTCGGTCTTCTGGCTGGGATAAAGGGATCTATTTGTATCGCAAAGTCCCAGAGAATTTTATGGGTCTCATGCTCTAAGACAGATTCTTGGTTGTGTATGTACCGGATTTCTTGGTTGTGTATGGCCGGATTTCAGTTTCTTGCACACTACCCTGTAGATCAACTTCCCCACCCAGTCGCGTATAGTCTTATTCTTCTTTTGTGCAAGTTTGCTATCTTCGCTTATTATGGGATTAATGGTCTCGTCTCTGTCACCATATTATCTCCACTCGCAATTCTATTACGTATTATTTATTTTCGCTTTAATATAGTTGGTTCTTATGGCGTTGTTTTGTGCTACTATTAGAAGGGATTCAGTTTCTCTTTTAGGGTTTCCCTTTCGTAGCCATATTGTTATATAGTTATTTACAAGTTCATTCAGCATCACAACGACACAATATCAAAGACAGACGCAGGAATGAAGGACGCATGATAAAGACTCATGAAGGAAGACACGTAAAGGAAAACGCAGGAAGCTTCTTTTCAACATATTTACCTCTCACTTTATTGCAAGGGTTTGAAAGGGTTGTTTAAGGGTTTGCATGTGAGAGGATGCTGGAGACCGAACGTAAACTTCATATTTTGACCCCACTGTTATGACCGTCACGTTGTGTCTTTCTTGTTCTCTTATTTGCTCAACCAGAGGTCTTGGGGTCCACTCCATCGGGGCTTTTCCGAGGGCCCCCTCGGTCGGGTGTGGCCTTCCCTACCACATCTGGTCTCTACTGTCTGGAAGTCTGCTGGCAACTGCATCGGGGGTTTCCGAGGTCCCCCTCGGTCGGGTGTGGCCTTCCCTACCACATCTCGTCTCTAACCCGCTGGGAATCTGCTGGCAACTGCTACTGGGACCCAAACTCAACTGAGTTAAATAATAACTCAATGCCCACACGATCGCCTACTGGATCTTTGAATCGGATGTTTAATCGTCATCAAGCGGAAATAACTCTCATGCAGTTCAGAGGTTACTCTCTTCCGGTGCATGACCGTAATGGCACAATGAGACCTTCACCTTGTCCCATATCATAAGCCTTAATCCTTCCACGCGATCTCTTTCGATTACTGGCCATTGGAATGTGTCACTTCCTTCTGGTGTATCACCTTGGAATAGCATTTTTGGGCCGGGGCGAAGGTCAAAATATTACAATATGTTGCATATTGACCCCGGCCGAGCTGTCAAAATAGGAAATGCACCTGTGTAAATAACAGGTGCATCCGGTCGAAGAGTGGGGGTCAATTTGTTGCAGTTCTGTTCAGTCTCTAACTCACCTCTCACACAGTAAAACCTTTAGTATCACTTTCGAGCCCTTTTAAAAAAAGTGAGAGGTATATTTTTCTAAAGAAGTATCTTCCCTCGTTTTCATTGCGACGTTATGTTTCGGCATGCATATGCATTATGTGGCTATACAACACATATCCAGGTCTTCTTGTATGAAATTTCGCCAGTTTGTCGATTGAAATAACCTTACAGTTCTTTTTCTTTTCATTCATCATTATTTAACTTCTTGCGAGTTTTTCACACAAGTTTTAACTATCAGCTTTTCACTGTAGTCAGACTGACTGCAAGTCTTCCCAGGTTTTCTGGATTCGTCAGATTTTTACAGTGCTGTGGTCTCGATGGTCTCGATACTTCCTTTGATTTCCAATTCCCCTGACCTCTTTTCCAAACCTTTGGTTTTGGTTTTGGTTTCTTTGTTCTATGGCATATCAAAATTCATAGGTTATTTAATTCCAAAGCCATCCTTGTAGAGGAACATTTGTGCCACTATTTAACCTCTTGCTGGATTCCTTTGTTTTATTGCATATAAACCTTCATGGGTTATTTAAAGCCAAAGCCATCCTTGTAGAGGAACATTTGTGCCACTATTTAACCTCTAGCTGGGTTTTTTTGTTTTATGGCATTTCAACCTTCATGGGTTATTTAATGCCAAAGCTATCCTTGTAGAGGAACATTTGTGCCACTATCTAACCTCTAGCTGGGTTCCTTTGTTTTATAGCATATAAACCTTCATGGGTTATTTAATGCCAAAGCCATCCTTGTAAAACAGTGGTAGTACTATTTAACTTCTAGCTGGGTTTCTTTATTTAAAGGCATATCAACATTTATGGGTTATTTAATGCCAAAGTCATCTTTGTTTTCTTTAACCCATAGCTGGACCGGCAGTTTTAGTCCGAAAGTGAACGTAATAGTTTTAACTCATGGGTTATTTAATGCCAAAGCCATTTTTTCAATACAACTAAATCTCATCTTCTGGCCTAAAATTGGTGCTCTGTTTGTATTTCAAATTCCCACATATATGCGTATGTGTTATTTTCCAAGACATATTCTCATTTGAGCATATATCATTTTTCTATCAAGTTAAAATTTTGTCGTTGGCACAATTCCCAGTGAATGCCCATTCTCACCCTGTCATTTTAGCGTTTTTATCTTTCTACATATTATACTTCCATAATCCTAAGTCTTATCTATTCCAGTCTTTATATAATTGGTTCTTGTGATATTATTGTAGGATGTTATTAATACCAATTTAGTTTCACTTTCATTTTCTTCTGCATTGCCATGTCCAAATCATCTCCTGATCAATTTCCTTGGTTTGTCTTTTGCAGTGTTTATGTAGTTGTTTTTCTTTCCATTTTTGTTTTCTCGATTCAATAATTTCTGTTTTTCTGTTTATCTTTAAGTTATTTTCGTTGTTAGTTTTATTCACTTTGCTCTTTTTTGTATATTTTTTCGAGAACTTATCCAGACAATCCTCAATGCTGACGAGTTCTTTTTCTCCTTCTTTTCTCGTAACATAGATTCTATCCATTCTATTTTTTTCTAAATAAATAAATAAAGGAATATCCTTTCAAAAAAAAAAAAGAAATTTATAAGAAAATTGATGATAATGCCCAGGGACTCATGTGTCTTAACTTATCGTCATCAGTTTTCTTGTTCAGTATAATAATGGTCTGGAACTGACAATAAGCAAAAGAATTGCAATTGTTGGCAATGTGGAGACAGAGACAAATCAGTCAATCACATAATAAGCGAATACAGCAAAGTAACGCAAACAGAAAGTAAACGCAGGCATGACTGTGTGGGAAGATAATTCATTGGGAATGGCTCAAAAACTGAAGTTTCATCATACTGACAAATGGTATATGCACATAAATAAGTAAAGTCGGTGACGGTAGTCGAGGGCGACCAGAAGGCCCCTTTTTCAATAGCTACTACACCGAGAAGTAGGGGAGGGAACTACTCCTTTCCCTGGATTGCTCCTCTTTACCCTTGATACATACCTTATATTGCTGAGTGTCAAGCAATTAGGTATCAAGTACCATTTTTAAAGTCTTTGTATGACGCGACCTGGGATTGAACCCAGGTCTCCCGAACCATTGGCGAACACTCTACCCACTAGGCCAATGAGCCGGTAAAGTACTAGAACCTATTCTACAAAAGGAAACACGTATAATTCTCTGGGATTTAAAGGTTTGGTTTGGTTTAGTTTGGTTTTATGACATCAACCATTGTAGGTTATGTAATGCCAAATCCATTTTTATACATATAAACAGTTCTATTTCAAACGATTCAGTTAAGCATAATTATGCAGTTTAAATGTCAAAACAGTTCTATTTCAAACAATTCGGTTTAGCATAAGTACCCAGTTTTATTTGACCCTCTCAGATGCTACTTCTTCGGGCCAGAAGAGACCTGGGAGCGATGGTAATGAAGGGGTACTCCGAATTCCCCAAAGCTCCAGCATTACGGGAGCCCACCATCAGATTGTTTTGTGTAATATCCAGGACACTCATTGTCTGGGGCTGTAGAATACACCGACTGCATCTCTGCAGAGAAGTAAGACTCCCCCCAAATGAGTAGCCTGGATATAAAGCTAAAGAATCTGATTGTGAGGTTCCAGTAATGCTTGAGCTTTGGGAAATGTAGAATGCCTCTTTATTACCATCACTCCCAGGTCCACTCTGGGCCGGGGTGGTAGCACCTAATAGGGACCCACCTATGGGCCAAATAGAACTAAACTGTGTTTCATGAGATGGGACTATTTTGACATTTAAACTGCATACTTATGCTAAACTGAATTCTTTGAAATAGAACTCCATTTAACTCTGCATTGCCCTGTCGGCTGGGGCTGTAGAATACACCGACTTCTTCTTTGCAGAGGGGTAAGACCCACCAACAAGTGTCCTGGATATGACACTAAACAATCTGATGGTGACGTTCCAGTAATGCTGGTGTTTTGGGGAATGAGGATTACCCCTTCATTGCCATCGCTATCAGTTCCAATCTAGCCTGGAATGGTAGCACCTGATAGGGTTCTATCTATGGGTTAAATAGAACTAAACTATGTACACATGCTAAACTGAATTGCTTGAAATAGAACTGTTTTGATATTTAAACTGTCTACTTATGCTAAACTGAATTGCTTAAATAGAAATGTTTTGACATTTATGCTAGAACTGTTTTTGACATTAAAACTGTGCTCACGCTAAACTAAATTATTTTAAATAGAAGAGTTTTGACATTTAATCGTGCTTAAACAAGAACTATACTTATACTAAACTGAATTATTTTAAAATCAACGGTTTTAACTCAACTGAATCGCTTGAAATAGATTTTTTAATGATAAGACTGTGTACTTATGCTAAACTGAATTGTTTGAAATAGATCTGTTTATTTGTATAAAAATGTATTTGGCATTAAATAACCTACAAAGGTTGATATGCCGTAAAACCCAAAAAACAAACATTCTATTCGACTAAAACACGCTTCTTCGGTAAATTTGACATGTTTTGCATTTCTCAGACTCCAAAAATTTTATGACAGAATTTTGTTTAAACCTGAAGCATTCTCCTTAATTTGCTGCCATTTTGAATTGTCTCAAAACAAATATTTTGGTGAGAATAAAATAATTTTTGCTTTAAACCAATTCCAAACAATGCAGCGTTTCCACTAATGGAAGAAAATGTATTTTGCTTTTTTTTCTAAAGAATTTCTTTTATGTATTGAATGACTCTCATAGATAGATAGATAGATAGATAGATTCCCCTTATGTATTGAATGACTTTCGTAAATAGATAGATAGATACATAGATAGATAGATACCTTCCCCTTATGTACTGAATAACTTTTGTAGATAGATAGATTCTCATTATTTATTGAATGATTTTTGTACATAAAAGAAGCAGTACTCCCTCATCCGAGAAATTCAAAAGTTTTTGAATACACGAGTAACAGTTGTGCTCACGAACACCGATGATCAGGTAACAGCCTGAAAATGGTTGATGTGCAGAAAGGAACAAAAGAATCTCTCTGGAAATAAAAGTCTCTTGCCCCTTAAAGAGCATAAGACCGAAACCCCACCATGTCTATGTTGGTGCTGCAATTTCGAAGGAAGCAGGTTTTTCCTGGGGTGCGGTAACTTGCTCCACGTACCCGGATTTTGAATTCAGCATTTTTCCTTCTCCTAAACTGGTTGCTTTACCAAAGTTAAAGAACTCCCCCCACAGTTATATTTACTCAGATTTTGGGGTCGGGTAGAGAAGAGGGGGCTCATGCCTTCCTAAAGAGTATTAACGTGAAAGTGAAATGCAGCCAGCCTCATTTAGAATTTGGAATTTCAAGTTCATTTCTTAAAGTGTATAGTCTCTGTGGTGCAGGGGTTAATGTGCTACACTGCGACATCGTAGTAAGCGAGTTCGAATTCCAGTTGCGCTGTTACATTCAATTTCGCGCTTTGAGAAATGTATGAACTCCCTTATCTACCGATCAATGGACTGAATAGTGCCACTACTGTTCTTCTACAAAGATGGCTTTGGCTTTAAATAACCCACGATGGTTGATATGCCATTAAACAAAGAAACCGAGTTAAACTATTTCCCGAGACGATAACCGTTTAAACACGCTCTTTCGAACTCTTGTAATTAGATTAAAGCAAAACAAAGAGGATGAGGATGTCACATAAACTTAGATCAAGGATTTGCAATATAAACCTAACTTAGTTGGCTGGGTCGGTACAAACAAACAAACAGACAGTATCTCTGCAGAGAAGCAAGACCCCACCAAAGAAATGTCCTGATATGACATTAATCAATCTGATGGCGAGGCTCTAGTAATGCTGGAGCTTTGGGGAATGCAGAGTATCTCTTCATTGCCATTACTCCCAGGTCCACCACGACCCGTAGTGGTAGCACCTGATAGGGTCCTATCTATGGGTAAAATAGAATTGTTTGACATTTAAACTGAGTGCAAACAAATGACTTATGCTAAATTGAATTGTGAGAAATATAACTTTGATCATTTAAGTGTATGTAAATGAGTGATGTTTAATTGAATTGTTAGTGATACATAGCATTACTTGAAACCATTTAAATTTGTTAACTTATACTAAAATGAATTGTTAGAAATAGAACTGTTAAATCATTTAACTGTGTGTGTCTACAAAATGAGTTTACAAATAATGTATTTAATACATATAAAAACAGGATTTGGCATTAAATAACCAACAATGGTTGATATGCCATAAAACCCAACCAAACCAATCAATATAGAACCCCTGGGTTCGAATAAATTTTTGGCTGGGTGGATAAAATCATAGGGGTCAGCAGGGGGTGAAATTATAAGTTTGTATCAATAAATCCTTTTATAACCATATTTACCAACCCCTCCGCTCGGGCAGGATATGACACAAGATCAGTTTTTAAGCGGATTTTAACAGGTTTGAATTCAGAGTTTTCCTTCTCCTAGACTAGTTGCCTCGCCAAGGCTGAAGAAATCAGTCTGTCCTACTATTTACGCATAGCTGGAAGGAGAATAATTGGATTCATACCTTTCCCAAGGGTATTAGTGCTATGTGAAATGCAACCAGTCTCGTCCAGGATTTGAACTCGTGTCGCCGTGTCCATTTCCTACGACGATAAACATTACACCACGGGCACCTCCTTTATAGTAATTTACAAAGCTCTTTGCTTTGATGTGGCACAAGGCCGAATGAATGGGGCGCCCAATAAGACGCGAACTCACTCGTGTAGGTTTGCTCGTCTAGCTTGCTAACCGTTACACCACCAGAGGTGCCTTAGGGCACCTCCTTTATAACCGAACAAAAATCAATGGATTATGTAGATTGGTTGCCATATATTGCCCAACTACCAGAATGCCTGATTGGGTGTAATGACCACAAGTGATATGTCATTTACATCCAATATGTTCAAAACCTACTGGTCATTTAAATGAACCAAACATCTGGGTCTAACGTCCTTAAACCTTTCCGATATCAATACCCTGTAACCTAATGTTCATGACATCCTCAAACCCACCTTTACCATTAAAATAATAATTTAAGAATTAAACGTTCGTTTGCGTATATAGTTTACTGATTCTTTTCACATTAAGATCTAATCACTTTATAAGTTTCTCAGCTGAGGCACACTTTTTTTTTTATTTAAATGAGGATTTCTCAAAATGATCCCTACAGGCTCCTGCGGGCGAAAAAAAAATTGTTAGCAGAATAAAAGCATACGGGTCCACTAGGGTTGAATTTAATAATTTGCATCTATAAATAACAGGATAAAAAAGGTTCTTAGCGGTGCACTCGTTTTCATTAAAATCAGGGTTTCTGAAAGGGGTCTCTACAGACCCCTGGGTGAGAATAAAATTTCGTTTCGGTTTCTTTGTTTAAAGGCATATCAACCTTTGTAGGTTATTTAATGCCAAAGCCATTCTCCCAGAAGAACAGTATTCAGACTATTTAACCCATAGCTAGAAGGATAAGGGGGTTCCATACCTTTCCCAAGGGTATTTGCCCGAAAGTGAACGTAATAGCGCGACTGGAGTACGAACTCGCTTACTACGATTCCGCAGACCATCGCTTTAACTATTACACCACGAGGACACCCCCAATAAAATTTTGCCCATGTTGATAAAATCATAGGGGTCCATTAGGGGTGAATATACTTGTTTGCATTTATAAATCCCCTAAGAACAAGAGAAGGAAAATCGCTGGATCAGGTAGACAAGTTGCCAGATATTGCACAACTAGTACAATGCCTGATTGGATGTGATGGCTACTAGTGATGTGTCATTCACATACAACTCGTTCAAAACATACGATGTCAAAGATGAAAGTGCAAATCTAGACACCTTTCTTAAAAAAGAATTTATTGAAATGACTTTGAAATCTTGAAGCGAAGTCAATGTATACATTTAAACGAATTGGATATAATTTGAACGAAAGAACTGTTGCAAAATATTCCAAGTTTTGTGCAACTGTTGAACCCATTTTACTAGTTTTTCCAAGTTCGTATATGGTGGAATCTGGGTTAAGCCACGTTCTTTATTTTCTAAGCAAATAGAGAAACACTTTGCGACTCAAACCCAATGTCTCGTCTCATCACTGACTCCATTTTCTATGACGATAATCGTTACGCTAAGAACGCCTTAGATAAATTGGTATACTCAAACCTGGTTAAATTGTTATAATAAATTTATTTCGGCAAAGAATATCATGATACTCTTCGTTTCTTCAGATGAACTCACATGCTTAATATGAGGGTGAAATAAATTCATAATGACGATTTAACCAGGTTTCAGTTTTCTTCCAATTACATTGTATATGCTCTGTATGTGAGTTTTATTATATAAACCAGGTAAAAGAATACATATTAATTGCCTTATATCGAGCACTCACATAGATTTATATGAAATTCCTCATATATTCTATACACGAATAATCCACACCCATTGTCTTCGGACACTGACTGGATATTACTGATATATATATATATATATATATATATATATATATATATATATATATATATATATATACGTTCCCCTCCCGGTTGTTGAGCACTCTGACGAAGAAATTATTGACTGCCTCCCTCGTAATGCAAAGTTCTTCTAATGAAGTGAGCACTCTGGTATCTGATAGCGCAAAATGTGAATAAACGAAAGCTCATAGCTATGCGTTATAAATCCTGAGCTGACTTATGTCGTCGAAATGGCTGAGCGGTTTTATACCATGTCTAGCATAAAATTAGGCGGGTTTCGATCTCAGCTTGAGACGTCCTGTGTATTTAGCCACACTGAAGAGTTGTAATACAACAAAAGAGTCTCTGTATTGATGATTATATATATAGAAGAGATGATAAGTAAGAACAAAAGAGGTGGGAAAATATCAAATAACATGCAGATTAAAGAACAGAAAAATGACGATTTTACCCATCAATATCGGTAGGCTGGGAATAGTCCTAGACAGCCTTGCAAAGAGACTGGAAGAATTGGAAATCCGAAGAACAATTAAAAAAAAAAAATAAAACAACATTATTAACATCAACTAGAATCCAGAGAAAAGTGTTATAATTTTGATAAGGCATCCTGTCACTCTAATCTCAAGTGAAATCCATCAGACCCTAGAGGCGTGAAAACAAATAAAATAGTTTTTAAACGTGTATGGGCTATCGTTCATATGGAAGTCAGACCTGACCGATAAAATGAAACGCAGTTTCCCCCAAGCAGCGATCGGGTTGATACTGCTATATGGATGCACTACATGGACGCTAACTAAACGGCTGGAGAAAAAGATTGACGGCAACTACTCTGCGAGCAGTATAGAACAAGTCCTGGAGGCAACACTCCACAAAGCAGCAGCTGTACGGCCACCTACCACCCATCACGAAAACTATCCAAGTTAGACGAACCAGACATGCAGCATACTGCTGGAGAAGTAAGGACGAGCACATACGTAATGTACTCCTATGGACCCCTTCACATGGCCGAGTAAAAGCAGAGCGACCAACTCGATATCCGTGCTGATGGTACGACAAGATGATGATATGAAATATGCAACACACTGTAATTGATCGAGAGAGCCTTTCTTATCATTTCTATTTTAGTTACATCAGCTATATGGTTTCTTTCTTTATAAAATCAAGAAGTTTGACATTATTTCTTTGAGGAACTACTTCATAGTTTCCTTCAAGCCAAATTACCAGTAATAGTATTCTTACACTTCGTGACGATTCTTGAATAAGACTTATGAATTAACTATGGATTAATAATGGGGCCAGCTTGGCTTTTTAGCCTTGGTATGACAACCAGTGTAGGAGAAGGAAAATTCTGAAATCAAACCAGCTGTACTCCGCTTAAAAATTGTCCCGGTATCGCATACTGCTCATGGAAGAGATATTCGGTAAATATTCACTCACACACACGCACACACACACACACACATATATATATATATATATATATATATATATATATATATATATATATATATATATATATATATCATTGATATGTGATGGATAAAAGCAGTCTAGGCTTTTTAGCCTTGGTATGGCAGCCGGTCTAGGAGAAGGAAAATTCTGAACTCAAATCAGCTGTACTCCGCAAAAGAATGCAACTTGGTATCACCCCCCCCCCATCATGATGGGAGTGCTTCTATATCCAATAATTTATTTATTAGAACTTGTATCTTAAGCTTTAATGCGAATAAAAAACAAACAATGTAAAAAAAATTTGCTTCTAGCTGTGTCAGTGATGTATTTCTATGGAATCCCTACGCATGGACGTGCCAGTGTTGGTTGACCAGCAAGAACTTATTTACATAAACTCAATGC
>OY757918.1:80514774-80523675 GCA_963585895.1 Sepioteuthis lessoniana
TTCTTCTTCTTCTTCTTCTTCTTCTTCTTCTTCTTCTTCTTCTTCTATTAAACAATTCCTTCATCTTTAGTTTTGTCTTAATATTCTTTTTCTTTTTTGGTTGTTCTTTCGTTTGTTCGTTCGTTCGTTTTATTTCTTTCGTTATCATTTATAAAGTGTAGTTTAGGTTGGCACAAGGCTACAAACATGGGAAATATGGAGCAGCCATTATATTCTTTCTATTCTATTTACATCTCTGTCTGTTATTTCCACTCCATTTTCATTCGTTTTTCCATCTTCTAAATCGCCCCATTTTTCTCCTCCTCCTCATCCTCCTCCATTTTTTCTTCTTTCTCCCAAGATTTCATTCTCGTCCTTATCCTCACACATTAATTCGATGTTAAGACCTTCCATGCATAAACACAACATGATCTGCACTACAGGGTCTGAAGAAGAAGAAGAAGAAGAAGAAGAAGAAGAAGAAGAAGAAGAAGAAGAAGAAGAAGAAGAAGAAGGTACCCGAATGTAGGGAACAAGGGTTGTGCGTTTTGGTGAATCCAGGGTGGGTGGGTGAAATGTGGTTCATCCAAGGCAATCGTCCGTGTCGATGGCAACCACGACAACAGATACAGACGCCAAGATACACATCAGTGCACTTAACAAACATTTCGAAAATGAAGAACCCACATGTTCAGGCATGCGATGTGCTGTCCTGCTATGCATGGTCGATTTGGGGCCACTTCAGTTTGTTTTATTTTATTTTTCTTGTTCTTTACTAAAATATACAAAAAAAGAAGAAAAAGAAAAAAGCACACCTCTGCCTGAAAATGTACACCATAGATCATCGTCGACCCCTGAGGTAACCCACCCCCACCAAAATTATTACTTCGAGATTCCTGACCGAAATTGTCAAGTCAAATTGTTTTATTCTTTCGACCAAAAAGTAACAATAGAAGAAAGAAAAGAAAAAAAATAATCAAATACCTGTTGCATTTATCAGGGACGTGAAGAGATAAGACTATACAATTCAATGTTGAAAGGGTTTTTCTTGTGTCAATTAAATGTGTGTGTTTAGCAAAGAGGTTTTTGATGAAACGTATTTTTATTTGCATCCCCCAATTTTTGTCCTAAGTCAGACTAAACGCCATGTAATTATTGCCTTGTCGGCTTGGGCCGTAAAATATGTCGACTGCACCTCTGCAAAGAGGTAAGTTCCCCCCCTACTCACACTAAATTGCATCAGATGGTGAGGCTACAGTCCTAGAGTTTAGGGAATGTTGAGTTCTCGTTTATTGTCATTACCCTCAGGTCCACTCTGAAACTGAGTGGTGGTACCATTTTGGGTCCTATGTGTCGAAAAGAACAATTCAATCATTTACTAAGAATTGTTATGACGAGTTATTTGAAAACGTACAGCAGTGTGAAAATTATTTATATTGCATAGGGATACTGGATAAATAGAATTAATGCTGTTGAATAGCTGTACTTGAAACCATTGTATGAAATATAAAATCATTATCATTATCATCTTGGCGTGCCGTTGGCACAGATTTCCCTGATACTCACCCACTATGGTCCCTATCGTCCATCGCTCTCGGTGCTACATCGTCCTCCATGCTACATCCTGTATCAGTACAGAGCTGTAATAAATAGGTTAAAGCTGTTTGCCCTACTCATGCCCTTAATTCTTCAGCAGTGTCCTGCATGTCTTGTTCGTCTGATTTGAATGGTTTTAGAGATGAGAGGTAGGTGACCATACAGCTGCTGTTTTGTGGGGTGTTGCTTCCAGGATTCGTTCCATATAGCTCGAAGCATTCTTGTGTAATTTCTGACAAGCCTTTTCTCTGTGCGCTAAGTCAACGTCCATGTGGTGCATTCATATAGTAGCATGGACACGTCCGCTGCTTGGAAAAAATTGAACTTTTTTTATCGGATAGGCCTGACTTGCATATGATCGAAACCTGCCCATGCTTTTGCCAGTCGCATGTTGATGTCATTTTCCGTAGATGAGACGTTGTTACCGTGGTATGTGAATTTGTCCACTAGTTTTAAGCCACCTGTTAGGGTATATATATATATATATATATATATATTTCATTAAGAAAAAAACAACGAAACCAATCACAAAGGATTATAAATTTATTTCAATCCTGTTACGCATTTTTGAAATTTTCAAAAACACGAAAAAAAATTAACAGGACTTCATCAGATCAATTAGATAAAAAAACTTTTTTTTTTTTTTTTTTATCTAATTGATCTGATGAAGTCCTGTTAATTTTTTTCGTGTTTTTGAAAATTTCAAAAATGCGTAACAGGATTGAAATAAATTTATAATCCTTTGTGATTGGTTTCGTTGTTTTTTTCTTAATGAAATTATTGCTCTGTATAATTGATACATTGAGCTCTTTACCAGGAAGATCTAAATATTCACGAATATTTTCTTGTCCTGATGGAATTACTCCTAACTCCGGTTTAACTGGACTAAGTATTCTATATATATATATATATATATAATTCTATGAATATGCATATATATAATCTTTAATATATATATATATATATATATATATATATATATATATATATATATATATATATGAAAGTGTTAATCAAAGATTTCTTTAACTTTAAGGGAGAGGTCCACAAGAACCTTGTTGGAGGGATAAAACTTAAACTTTGAAAACAATAATACCGACAAATTGTGTTGCCTTGATCTGCAGATTCGAGTTGGGGTCTGTTACAATTATTGGTAGAAAGAAAAGAATTGCTGCAATTTCTGGACTACTACTACTACTACTACTACTACTACTAAACAGTAAATTAAGGATTACTAAAGGGACTGGAGGACTTGGAAGTTGCCGGACGAGTGGAGACCATCCAAACTACTTCATAATTGAAAACGGCCAGAATACTGAGAAGAGTCCTGGAGTCTTGAAGAGACTTGCTGTCACTCAAACTCCAGTGAAAGACCATGAGCTAACGCTGATGTGAAAAACCCTAATGAGTAAATAATAATCATGATAATTTTTTGCAATGCAAAAATTGCAGCAATTCTTTGAAATTGTTTAAAGTGTTGGAATTCGAAGAGGTGCCTGAATTTTCTTTTATATAGAATAGGGCATAAGAAATAGGGCAGTCAATAACCAGATGACATCATTAACCATCCCATTTCATCTGCCCCCACCCTGAATAAAAGCAGGCAATTATGCAAATTCCTTGTTAATTGGTCCGGATGAAAAATTTTTACAACTATGATTTTGAATAATAATTGTATTTACTATTCTTCCGTTCTCACGGAATAATTATACACAGTAAACGTAAATATAATCTTATATACATATATAAATAAATATATATACGGGGGGTTGATAAAAACCTATTTACGAAGCGCTGTCTTCAGTAAAGCCTTATCAAACATTGCTTAATTATGTCACAAGGTCACTCGTAATCGTTTTCAAAGATATACTTATTTTGGTACAAGGACAGTAATACGGGGCATCCAGTGAAGATCGGATTCACTAACAATAGTCTGTTAGGCCAGCTACTAACATTATTCCCAATAATCTTTCAAAGATTCCGAGAGGGCTTAAGATTTGAACTTCGGACGGGTCATGCTGTCACCTCAACTGGTTCAGCTTCTAAAATTTGTTTTACTTTTTTCTTGTTATATGACAAAGGATATTATCTTGAATTATTTACGGTCAAAATTTAGCAGTTAAGTTGAAACCAAAATATATACTTTGAAAAAACACAGCGTAAAACACATTTGAAATCTTTAAAGATTATCATTTCAACCAGAGATCAGTTCATCTGAATCATGTTAACAGAAAGATTTCGTTTTGTTTTAGGACTGATTTTCATAGACCAGAAATAACTATAGCCCAGTCGGCTGGGACTGTAGAACACACCCACTGCGTCTCTGCAGAGCATAACCCGCACACACACACACACACTCAACGATTGTCCTTGACATAACACTAAACAATCTGATGGTGAGGTTCCAGAAATGTGAGAAATTTGGGGAATGCGGAGTGCCCTTCATTGCCATTGCTCCCAGATCCTCTTCGGCCCGGAATGTTGACTCTTGAAAGAGTCCTATTATTGGGTCAAATAGAATTGTTTGACATTTAAACTGAGTGAAAAGAAATTACTTATGATAAATTCAATTCTTTAGAATAGAACTGTTTAATCATTTAACCATGTAAACAAATGACTGATGTTTAAACGAATTGTTAGTGATATATAGCAATACTGGGAACCATTTAACAGTGTGCAAAAGAATGAGCTTAGGTTTGTTTAAAATTGTTATCAGCAAAATGTGTTTTCAGATCATACATATTTAATACATGTGTATAAAAAGGATTTGGCATTAAATAAGCTACAATGAGTGATATGGCATAAAACCAAACTAAAGCAAATCATATATGTTTAATATATATGTATAAAAAGGATTTTGCATAAAATAACATATAATAGTTGATATACCATAAAGCCAAACCAACCCAAATCATATATATATATATATATGATTTATATACGTATAAAGAGGATTTGGCATTGAGTAATCTACAATGGTTGGTATGCCATAAAAACAAACCAAACCAAATTATATATATATATATATATATATATATATATATATATATATTATATGTGTATAAAGAGGATTTGGCATTGAATAACATAAAATGGTTCATATGACATAAAACCAAACCAAACCAAATACATCTAATATACGCGTATAAGAAGGATTTAGCATTAAATAACCTACAATGGTTGATATGCCATAAAACCCAACAAAACCAAATCATATATATTTAATATATCTGTATAAAGAGTAATTGGCATTAAATAACCTACAATGGTTGATATGCCATAAAGCCCAACAAAACCAAATCATATATATTTAATATGTATGTATAAAGAGGATTTGGCATTAAATAACCAACAATAGTAGATATGCCATAAAACCAAACCAAAGCAAATGACGGGAGGCAAGTGTCAAGCTAATGTCTTCTCATTTTTTTCCATTTATGATCAGTTGCGCTCATTTGTTTGCCGTTGAAGTTTTTTACGATGGCTGGTGAATCTGTACTTGCAATGCAAGTTCATCTCATATACTGTCCCGGATAGAAAATCGATACTGCTATGAATTAAAAATTCTATCTGAGAACAACATGATCGTAACTAATTGTATTTGAAAAAAATAATCAGACATTAGCATGATGGAGCTACCATTGCCACTTGCCGAAGTTCACTCGCACTACACAGGTGGAAGTTTAAAATGTGCTGTAGTTTGTATAAGTTTTACGTAAATGATGTAAGACTGTCAATGAAGAGAGTTTTACACCAAATTCTTTGGTTAATGACATCAAGACGCGACTAACAAAGGCATTTACAGCTATTGATAAGCTATCTGGAAGACAGACCTGATCGATAAAATAGAACGCAGTTTTTTCCAAGCGGCGGTCGTGTCGATACTGCTATATGGATGTACCACATGAACGCTAACTAAACGTATGGTGAAAAAGCTTGACGGCAATTACACAAGAATGCTGCGAGCTGCATTGAAAAAGTCCTGAAGGCAACAACCTCACAAAACAGCAGCTGTACGGCCACCCACCACCCATCCCGGAAACTATCAGAGTTAGGCGATCAGACATGCTGGAGAAGTAGGGACGAAGTCATAAGTGATTTACTCCAGTGGACCCCTTCATATGAACGAGCAACAGTAGGACGACCAGCAAGAACCAATATTCAACAGCTCTGTGCTGATACAGAATGTAGCCTGGAAGACATACCGGGAGCGATGGACGACAGAGATGGGTGGCAAGAGAGGTCAAGGAGATCTGTGCTAGCAGTGCGACATGATGATGATGAGGAGGAGGATCTTAAGTGTAATATTCGTTGACTGCATGAAAACAGTTTATCTTGCAAAGTTTCTGAATCGTACAGTTTTGCCAAGGAGTCGTTTTCTGGCGCTAAACAGTTATTTTAGCTGATTTAAATGAACCAGTATCATTATAGACATTTAATGTTCAAGAAATGACACTCTGAGAAGTATAAACTTCTTTTACAAACTGGTTAATCTGGTGCAAACAAATGAAATATACTGCTAATAGAAAATTCTACCTACCTTAATATTCGTTTTGAAATCTTTGGTTGAATATGTATGTATATATAGACAGAATTTGGCGTTGAATGACCAACAAAGGTAGATATGCCATAAAACCGAAATAACCAACCAATCAACGACATTAAACAATCTGATAGTAAAACTCTAGTAGTGCTGGAGCTTTGAACAATGCAGTGTACCCCTTCATTGCCATCACTCCCTTGTCCATTCTGGCCCGAAACCGTAGTACTTGATAGAGTCCTATCTATGGGTCAAATAGAACTGTTAGATCATTTAAATTGGACGCAAACAAATGATTTGTGCTAAACTGAATTGTTAGAAATAGAACTGTTCGATCATTTAACTGTGTGGAAACAAATAACTGATGTTAAACTGAATTGTTACTGATACATTGCGATGGGATATTCGGTGTCACCAATACTTTTCGTTCTAGCAATGCAGCTGTTTCAAAAAGTGACAGAGAACAAAGCTGGTATTGTTGAACTTGGTACTATTTACCAACCCCTCCGCTCGGGCAGGATGTGACACAAGGTCAATTTTTTTAAGCGGAGTTTAACAGGTTTTGAATTCAGAGTTTTCCTTCTCCTAGACTAGTTGCCTCACCAAGGCTGAAGAACCTAGTCCGTCCTACTATTTACCCATAGCTGGAGGGAGAATAAGGGGGTTCATACATTTCCCAAGGGTATTTGCCCGAAAGTAAACGTAATAGCGCGACTGGAGTACGAACTCGCGTACTACGATTCTGCAGTTCATCGTTTTAACCATTACACCACGAGGACACGAGGTGGTATTGTTGAACTTGGTGGAGGATTTCAAATGCCACCTGTGAAGGCATTTAGAGACGATACTACAATCCTCTCATCCAAAGAATCTACAACTCACAAGATACTAAACCTGATAGACAAGCAGATGATTTGGTATAGGATGAAATTCAAACCCAAAAAGTCTAGAAATCTCTTGCTTAGTAAAGTTGGTGGTCAGAGAATTCCCACTGTGTCTGAAGAACCGGTGAAAGTTTGGAACGTTGGTTTGATGCGTCCTTGCAAGATATTAATCAAACGAAAGAAACATCGAGAACATAAGAAGGTCTCCATAAGATTGATCGATGTCGTTTACAAGAAAAATTCAAGGTTTAGTGCCTGCAGCATATATTTATTCCGATGTTATTATGGCTGCTACTTGTACACAAAACTGCGACAAGTACGGTTGAGTCAATGGAGGCTAACATAAATAAATACTCCCAAAAATGGTTGGATTTACCTCCGATATTTTCTGATGTTGCTTTGTACTGCAGACAAGCAAAATAAAAATTACCATTCAAATCAATTGTGGAGAAATTCAAATTAGACTCCAAATGATGCTGAATAACTCATAGGATGAAGTGATAAAATCACGAAGGCCTACATTGAAAACAGGAAAGAAGTGGAAAGTCAGGGACGCCATCAGAAGTGCTAAAGTCAATCTTGCTTTCAAGGAAATCATGGGACACACTCAAACCGGGAGACGAGGTTTAGTAACTAATGAAAAGCAACGGTGGTCATAAACTACCGGAAAAACCGCTGGGATATGGTCATTCAGGGTTTAAGGAGCGAGGTGGATAATAAAAGATTCCTAAAAGGAGTTCAGCAATCCCCACAAACTAAGAGGAGACCTTGCAAAAGTCTATTACTCAGAACGACATATGGCAGATGGCTCCTCTCAGGTTGAGTTTTTTAATAGCTCTACGTACGACTATTTTTCTTCTAAAAACAATCTTTTTAAATGGAAGAAAGAAAGCGATCTTACCTGTCCTCTATGTAATGACAAACCATAAACATTGGAGTAGGTTCTCAGCTCCTGTAAGACAGCTCTTGGAAATGGGAGATACACCTGGAGGCACAACAGAGTATTGGAGGAGACGGTCAAATTTATAAAGAATTACATGAAATCAGAACCAACTATTTCAACCCAGAAATTTGTTTCAGATATGGGCAGAATATTTGCCGGCTCTAAGCAAACAATCAAACATCGCGCAGTACCCGGTCAAAACCTTCTTGGATCAAGTAGAGCTTGGGAGGTATCTGCCCACCTACCAGGATAGCATAACAATTACCCCAAAACAATATCCGGCAAAGGTCTCCGACTAGGTATTGTTTTTCTGTCAAAGGCTAATCTTAAATTCACGCAATATTCTCATAACGCACGCAGTTATTTTTCCAATCACATTTCGCAGTTACATTTCTGAGTCAACATCTAAGCTAAGCTTAGTAAATAACTAATAGGGCCTCAGTGATATATACATTTATATTCAGTGAGGGGACCCGGTGTGCAAATAAAACCTTATGCAGAGTGTATTCCCTGTTGAGAGGTCAGGCACCACTACCCAAAATATGACACTAAACTGTAACTGGTGGTGAGACGTACAAATTCATTGCCATTACTCCCACGTCCACTCAAACCCGGGGATCGTCTATGGGTAAAAAAAATCAGTTTGAAAATTATCTGTATTAGATAAGAATACTTAATATGACATAATTGTATTTCCAAAAAACTATTCCAAAAAACTACACAAAAAAACGTAAATATAAACAATGTATCCAGATTCAATAAACTCTCGGCGTAAAAACCCCCAGATGGGTTGACATGCCGTTATAATAAATACATAGATAAATCCATCTAATATTGGTCTAAGGTGAACTACAGAGGAAAAAATCACCTAATGCTTCGAGTCTCACCGAGTTCTACAAAAACGTGGCCTTGTGCCAGACTAAGCTTAACTTGGTACATACTGAAACTTGTCCGTAACC
>OY757918.1:80523875-80583875 GCA_963585895.1 Sepioteuthis lessoniana
AAGGAGGCATCAAATACCATTTTTTGAGTCTTTGGTATGATTCGACCAGGGATTGAACCCAAGTTTACCGGGCCATGGGTGAACACTCCTGGGTTCAATCACAGGTCGAGTCAGACCAAAGACTTTAAAAATAGTACTTAACGCCTCCTTGCTTAACACTCAGCAATCTAAGGTACGTATCAGGGGTAAAGTGGAACAATCCAGGGAAAGGAGTAGCACCCCACTACACCTTTGTTCGTGTGGTCTTCTTCGGGTGGTCTTGTTCACATCGATCAAGGCGCCTCGGAAGCCAAGCATTCGTGTCGAGTAGCTGAGACCGACACACACCTTGGCTTCATAGGGCTGTCCCCTCAGGCATTCACCTGCTTCAACAGGGTTAGGTTTATTGCTCTGAAACTGAGGCACCTTTTTTAAGGGAATCCCAACGGGGCCAAGGTTTTTTTGTGCTCGCTGCGGCTTGGGCCTCGCACCCCCGCTCTTAAAAATGACCTGTCCACACTCTAACTTGGTAGGGAGCTCGACAAATATTGAGAGTAGCTTTCAGCAGGCAGTGTAGAGCAATTCTTAACCAAAGAGTTGGAGTCGGGATGTTTTTTTCTGCTGAATTTGAAAAGAGACAACCGGAATCGAGGAAGAATACAAAAACACATTCCCGGCATTTTCCAGCAACCAACTCGATAACAGTACCGTTACACAATTCCTGGACGAGGATTTGGTTTGGTTAGGTTTTATGGCATATAAACCATTGCAGGTTATTTAATGCCAAATCAGGTTTATTAATATATATTAGATATATATAATTTGTAAACATAAATCAACAAAATTAAATTATTTCAAGTATTGCTTTGTATCACAAACAATATAATCAAAAATCAGTTATTTGTTTAGACATTGTTAAATGATCAAACAGTTCTATTTCTAGCAAGTCAATTTAGCAAAAGTCAGATGGTTTCAAGTATTACTTTGTATCACAAACAATTCAATTAAACATGTCATTTGTTTACACACAGTTAAATGATCTAACAGTTCCATTTCTATCAATTCAATTTAGCATAAGTCATTTGTCTGCATTCAGTTTATATATCAAACATTTCTATTTGAACCCTAGATAGGACCCTATCAAGTGCTACGACTCCGGTCCAGGGTGGAGCTTAGAACGATAACAATGAAGGAGTACTCTGCATTTCTCAAAGCTCCTGCTTCACCATAAGATGGTCATGTGTCTCTTGTTGGTGGGGAGTCTTCCCCTTCTGCAGAGACGCAGTCGGTGTGTTCTATAGCCCCAGCCAACTGAGCTGAAATCCTGGACGAGGTTGTTTCCATTTCACAAAGCGCTGATATCTAGGAGAAAGGCATGAATCCAGCTATTCTTTGCCAAGGAGAACAAACTAGGTTCTTTAATCTTGTTACGGCTACCAATCTAGAAGAAAAACTCAGAATTCAAAGCAGCAGTACTCTATTTAAGAATTGATCTTCGTAACAAAGAAAATAGGTTAATATATACTGTAATAATTCTTTTGTTTATTTGTTTGTTTGTTTGTTTGGGCTTTATGGCATCTCAAGCGTTGTTGGTTATTTATTGCCAAATCCATTTTTATACAGTTCTATTTCAAATAATTCAGTTTAGCATGAGTACACTGTTTAATTGTCAAAAACATTTCTATTTCAAGCTGTTCAGTTCAGTCAAACAATTCAATTCAGTATAAGTATAGATTTTCTCCACACAGTTAAATGTCAAAACATGCTCAACTGAATGGTTTAATATAGAACTCAGTACATGTTCAATGTTAAAAACACTTCTATTTCAAGCGGTTCAGTTTAGTCTATGTACACTGTTTTATTGTCAAAAACATTTCTATTTCAAGTATTCAGTTTAGTCAAACAGTTTTAATTCAAATAATTCAGTTTAGTATAAATATAGTTTTTATTTACACACAGTTAACTATAAAAACAGTTTTATTTCGAGCAATTCAGTTTAGCTTAAGTACAGTTTCAATGTGAAAACAGTTCCATTTCAAACAATTCAGTTTAGCATAAGTACGCAGTTTAGATATCAAAATAGTTCTATTTCAAGTAATTTAGTTCGGCATACGTACGCAGTTTAAATATCAAAACAGGCCTATTTCAAACAATTCAGTTTTGCATTATTATGTAGTTTAAATATCAAAACAGGTATATTATAAGTAATTTACTTTAGCATAAGTACGCAGATTAGTTCTATTTGACGTATAGATAGGGCCCTATCAAGTGCTACCATTCTGAGCCAGAGTGGACCTGGGAGTGCTGGCAATGAAGGGGTACTCCGATTTCCCGAAAACTCCAGCATTATTGGAACCTCACCTTCAGATTGCTTAGTGTCATATCAGGACATTCGTTGGGGGAGTCTGACCCCTCTGCAGATGTGCAATCGGTGTATTCTTCAGCCCCAGCCGACTGGGCAAAATAGTTCTGTCAGTAGCCTCGGATGATATAAAGTTAAGCGAGCAAGACTACCACTTGGAAACGTTTTTGGTATTTAAGATATTTACATTTTCATACCCATGGACCTTTAGCGAAATACGCTTTGTCTGATTTTCTAAAATGACTTTCCTTTCTCATTCCATCGAATTTGATCCAAAACTTTACTTATATATCATCAGCAGCGAGTTGCGCTGACAGTGTGAGCCTCCCTACTCTCTTTGTCTCTGTCCCTGTCTCTGAATACCTGTCTAGCAATGCCCTTCTTGTCTTGATTGTCTTACTGTTGTTCACCCTACATAATGGACTGACCCTCCCTCATAAAAACACGTCAACCAGAGCGTCAGACGGAAGTTCACTAATCAGCGTGATCCAATCACGTAAAATACAATTTGCAGAGTGGACGGATAGTCACTACTCCACTAGACTTTCAGCTTCCTATCAACTAACAGTCGTTAATTGATAACAACCAGGTTCACTTGTATCTTGTTTCTGTTACTTGAATATGTATTTTTTTCTATCAACCCTTTTTTGAGCTCCCCGTGTCTTTCTTTTGTCAGCATCACAACACTTACTTTGTGATGAGGGAGGTAAGTAGTCTTTCAGCTGTTGTTGTATGTGGTCTTGCTTCCAGGATTTATTTAAAAACAGCTGGCAGCATCCTTGTGTAGTTCACATTTAGTTTTTTTTTCTTTCAGAGTTTCATTGGCGTCCATGTACTGCATCCCTATTTTTTTTTGACATAGTCATAGATTGGTATGTTAAAGATATGAGCCTAAGTAACATTGATGACCTTGAGCTCTCTAGCGAAGGAAGTAATTGTATTGCCATTAGCGTAATGCAAGGCTCTTCATATGAATCGAGGTCTCGGTAGTCGTTAAGCGGATATATGTAAACAATAACAATTGTGATTCATAACCGTTTACATTTCCTTCGCTCACGCTCGTTTCCTCGTGGCTGGGTGTTAGAATCTTGGTTGGGCGTTTGAGTCAACCGGGTTTCGATCCCAGCTTCGGGAATCTAGCCACACTGAAGAGTTCTGATAGAACGAAACAGATCTGTCTGTGGATGACAATATATATATATATATATCCCATTTTTCGGTCCTGATCTGAGACCTCATGATTATTTTTTTGTTCCCAAAAATCAATACCCAGTTCCGTGGTTGACATTTGGGAACGATTGAGAACAGGTAACAGGTCGTCAGAAAGCAACAGAATGTGGTGCCAGCTGAAGACTTCCAGCACTGTTTCCAATAGTTGGAACAATGTATTTGTTCGTGCGTACCTTCCCATTTTTATAAACAATTGTAACTGCAATGGTTGGTTGGTGGTTAGTGTTTTATGGCATATTAACGCTTGTGAGTTATTTAATGGCAAATCCTGTTTATATATAGTAGGTATCATACAATAACTGATGTTTGTACAATAGCATTACTTCCAACAAAGCCTTCATCAAATGGTGACTCTCGGTTCAGGCTTGGTTTCGGAGCCGAAGCATCATTACCACTAGCCCAGAGCGCCCCAGCAGTATCTCACGACACCACCAAATTTTGTCAGATTGTTGTCTCTCTATGGGATTGCCAAATCCACGCTGGTGCAGTTAAAACCTTATCTTGGAATATATATATATATATATAAATATATATATAATTTCTAAGGGAATAATATTTTTAAGCGAGTTGTTAGAGTTAGTTTGTTTGCACGCAGTTAAATGGTTTCAAGTATTTCTATTCAACACTAATAATTCTATTTAATATTGATATAGCACACTAGTTTTAGTTTTTTACAGTACCTGCTGTTAGGTTGAGGGGTCACCCAACGAGGTGACCACCCAAATATCCCTGCTCATCGCAGCTTAACTTCGGTGATCTTGGAAGAACCGATGCATTCATCGTGACTTGACAATAATATGATAAGAGTAAGTAATTATTTTTTATACACTAAATTTGCACCGTTATACGTACATTTGTATGGTTTCAAGAATTACAATTTAAAAAAAGAATGAATAATAAGAATAAAATGAAAAATGATTATTCTTTTTGCGCGCAGGTAAGCGATTACGATAATATATCTAAAAATAATTTGCTTACAGTGATTATTTTAAGTAATCTTATCAAATTCGAATAATTTTTTGTAATATGGTTTCAAGTATTTACATTTAATACTAATAATTTGTATAGTTATATCGTTTCAAGTATTCCTACCTAACAATAATAATTTTCACAGTTATATGGTTTCAAGTATTCCCAACTATTTCTAATAATTTTCAGTCATATAATTTCAAGTATTCCTAATATTAATAATTTTCACAGTTATATAGTTTCAAGTATTCATATTCAATACTAATAATTTATACACAGTTACATGCTTTAAATATTTCAACAAATTCGGCTCATAGGTCAAGAGGGTAAAGTGTCCGCCAATGGTCCGGGAGACCTGGGTTCGATCCCAGGTCACGTCATTCCAAAGACTTTTGAAATGGTACTTGATACATCTGTTTAACACTCAGCAATATAAGCTGTGTATCAAGGGTAAAGTGGAGCAATCCAGAGAAAGGAGTAGCGCCCTCCCCCACACCTTGGTGTAGTAGCTGTTGAAAAGGGAGCCTTCTGGTCGCCCTCGACTACGGTCGCCAACTTTACTTATATAAGTAATAACTACCATCCTTTGTAAACAATTATAATATTAATGTAAATAAAATATTATTATTATCATGATAATTATCATATAATTGTCACGATATTCATAGCAATTATCGTATTCTTAATACAAATAATTTGCACAGTTACATGGTTATAAATATCCCTATCAAATACTCATGATTTTGAAGCTAACCTATTAGGTAACTGGCAATAATGGGAACGAGGAGCTGACAGCACTTTCGTTTAAGCTCCAGAACTGTAACCTCACCGTCAGATCCAGTTTCTTCTCAACCAAGGGACACTTTATTATTGTAGATATAAAGTTGACTTTTCATCAAATTGATGATTTTTTTCTTACATTCACAGTCTGTGTGTGTGTGTGTGTGTGGTTTGGTTTAATCGGGTTTTATGGCATATCAACCATTGTAGGTCATTTAATGCCAAATCCACTTTATACATATATATTAAGTATATATGATTTAGTTTGCTTGTTTTTAAGGCATCCCAACCATTGTAGGTTATTTAATGCAAAATCATCTTTATATATATATATATATATATAAAATTTGATTTGGTTGGCTTTTATGGCATATCAACCATTGAAGGTCATTTAACGCCAATCCTCTTTATACATATATATTAAGTATATATGATTTGGTTGGGTTGAGTTTTAAGACATATCAACCATTGTAGGTTATTTAATGCCAAATCGTCTTTATACATATATATAAAAAATATAAAATTTGGTTAGGTTGGGTTTTATGACATATCAACCATTGTTTGTTGTTTAATGCCAAATCCTCTTTATATATATATGTTAAATATCTATGATATCAAGTATATATGATTGTATGCGAATAGTTTATAGGTAACATTTGTAAACGAGCCAGAGCATATTTATTTGTCGACTGTTAAATGGTTATACATATGATTTATGATAATAATAATATGATTTATATGTAATCTTCTTTTTAAATGGGTCAGAGATAATTTGTTTGTACCCAAGCATTACAAAATGACTCCAAATATTCTTTTACGACTAGTTCTAGTTTTGAATTAAAACTATTTGTTAGCAATATTTGAAACCATTTAACTGTGTGTAAACAAATGATTATTGGTACACAGTTAAATGGTTTCATGTATTACAATTCAACACTAATAATTCTAAACATTATTACTCATTTGTTAGCACACAGTTAAGAGTTTTACAGGGTGGAACGATAAAATTGTCACCCTAGAAAAGACGACATGATTCCATTTCCGTTTAATGAAAACCGGTTTTCTTTTTTGTTGCAGACCATCTACTAGTTGGCCAGTTGTGTACAAATCCCAAGAACGATAGGAGCCTTCTATCATGTCTGAAAGTGACACAATGTTCAACGAGCGAAATCGGATATGCGCCGCTGTACAAGTCATGCACTCTACCGATCCAAGTTATGACAACAGGACCATTGCCAGCACCCTCAAAATGCATCGCTGGATTAACACGAATAACAGGGACGTGCCCATGGTGATGAAAACAAAGTTTCCGGCTACGGTTATGGTCTTTGGTGTGGTTTCAAGTGAGGACCACATCATGCCACCTCACATCTTCGAAGTCGGCTTGAAAGTCAACACCAGAGTGTACCTGGATTTGCTGAAGAGTGTGGTAATCCCCTGGTGCAATCAGGTGGCCAGTGGCAGACCCTGGGTGTGGCAGCAGGACTCGGCGCCGGCCCACAAGTCCAAAGAGATCCAGGCTTGGCTTCAGAAGGAATGCTACGACTTTTTACCCTTCTCTCACTAGCCCCCCTCCTCCCTCAACCTGAACCCACTGGACTACTTCGTTTGGTCATACGTCGAGAACATCACCACACCAAAGCCAGCCTGATCGCCGCCATCCGCCGAGTATTCGCCGAGCTCCAACCGGCGCTTGTGGAAAAGGCATGCTCCCAGTTCTGGATCCGTATCGAGGCGGTGATTGAGGCTGAAGGCGGCTACATTGAATAGATGTCATCTCTACTACATAATCAAGTTACCTGAATTGACTTTTTCAATAAAATTTTAAAAATAAAGCTGTAGAGTTGTTTTCTTTAGGACAACAATTTTATCGTTCCGCCCCGTATTTCTAACAATTCCATTTAACGTAAGTCATTTGTTTGCACAGTTTAAATTTCAAAGAGTTCTGTTTGACCCATTGATAGAAATCTACCACTCTGGGTCAGTGTGGAACTGAGCGTAATGGTAATGAAGGAGTACTGGAACCTCACCATTGGATTGCTTTGTGTCATATCCAGGATACTCGTAGGGGGTCTTACCTCTCTGCAGAGATGCAGTCGGTGTATTCTACAGTCTCCGACTAGAGGCTGAGTAGAACCACCACAGTTCTTCTACAAGGATGGCTTTGGCATTGAATATCCCACGAAAGTTGATATACCATTAAAGAAAGAAACTAACTGTTGGGTATCACCCACCTTTTTCCATACAATAAACAAGTCCATCTGCCAAATATAACAGTGGCGACTAATATCAGGGCAGACTAGAAGGTGAAGAGCAGCTTCTTATAGGAATAGTATTAGAGCGTTGGAGACTGGAGATCGCACTAGATAACCTTACTTGCTACCGTAATAACGGAAGCCAGTACTATCGTTGGACTATATCTTTATTCTGTATTCACTAATCCTATGTTCTTGTCTACTAATAGTCTCTCTATTGCATATCCTTCTTCCTGAGAATATATCTCTATTTCCTCTCATATCGTGGTTTGTCCTTTATTTAATATTACGAGCGTTCACAAACCAGAACGCAACACTAACCCAAACCAAATCAATCACTTTTAGTGGTTTTGGAACTGTTTGAAGTGCGCCAGTGATTATCGATCAGTTCCCGTGTTCGCCCCTAGATTTATATCTTCACGCGAGAAGCATCTATTGGACATAGCGGGAAAACAAGAGCCAGCATGTCTTCTCGGTGCTCCAGTATATTCTCGGTGGAGGCGAATTATAGCCGTAAGAAATGGAATCGGTGACCCAAGTTCAAATCATGGACGCATAAATGCCCTTAGGAAAGGCATGAATCTCTCTGTCCCTTAAGCTATGTGTAAAAAGAACAGTGTTCTTTTGCCTTGGCTAGGCAACTAGTCTAGAAGGAAAACTTTGAATTTAAACAAGCTTTTCTCCACAAAGAATATTCTGCCAGTACTGGAAGGATTGGGAAAATACGCACACACACACACGCACACACATACACAAACACAAACACACGCACACCTGTCTATTTTTTCTCCGCTGCAGGCATTGGCCTCCATGTCAATGCACACAAGACGGAATACATGTGCTTTAATCAGAGACGACATCTCCCTACTAAACGGTAGCTTTCTGAAACTAGCTGACAAGTTCACCTACCTAGGAAGCAGTGTCTCATCAGTCGAGACAGACATCAACACGCGACTAAGCAAAGGCATGGACAGCCAACGATAGACTATAGGCCATATGGAAGTCAGACCTGACCGATAAAATAAAATGCAGTTTCTTCCAAGCAGCGGTCGTGTCGATACTACTCTATGTATGCACTACATGAACATTAACAAAATGAATAGAGAAAAAGCTTGACGGCAACTACACAAGAATGCTGCAAGCAATATTGAACAAGTCATGAAGGCAGCACCCCGCAAAGCAACAGCTGTACGGCTACCTACCTCCCATCACGAAAATTACCAAAGTTATACGAACCAGACATACGGGACACTGCTAGAGAAGTAGGGACGAGCTCATAAGTGATGTACTCCTGTGGACCCCTTCACATGGACGAGCAAAGGCAGGACGGTCAGTTCGAACCTACATACAGCAGCTCTGTGCCGATACGGGGTGTAGCCCTGAAGACCTGCTGGAAGCAATGGACGATAGGGAGAGGTGGCGAGAGAGGGTCAGGGATATCCGCGCTGATGGAGTGATATGATGATGATGATGGTGATACCTAACTGTATTTATAATAAGGAGGAGTTTATTGTGTTTTAATATCCAAACATTTACATGTAAAACTACCAGCCATTAAGTACATTTTTATTAGACTTGGTAGGATTTTAATGGTAACCAATATCGAAAAAGGAAAATTCTGAATTCAAACCAGCTTTACTCTGCATAAAAATTAGCCTTTTGTCATATCATACTCGTAGCAGAAGAGCTGAGTAAATGTTTACTTGATATCCTTCAGTCGATTTAGTCACAGTAAGTTTCTTCAGAATCAAAGAATTATTATCGATCCATTTAAACTGAGACTTTTTTGTTTATCTGTCTATGACTATCAGAGTGAAGTATATGTTAGCCCTGCCTTGGATTATATCGTTGCTTCCTTGCGCTTATGCCTTGGATCAGAGTGTAGTATATTTGCACACTGCTCAAGATCAAATAATTATTCTGATAACGTTTTTATAAAAATAGCTTTCTCATTTAGGATGCCTGTTGTATATATTTACCCACCTACTCCATCACGCACATGATGCAACACAAGGTCTGTTTGTAAGGAGAGTTTTTCCTTCTCCATGACCGGTTGCAATATCAAGGTTAAAGAGCCAAGTCTGCCCTACTATTTATCCATAGCTAAGAGGAGAATAGTTCGATTCATCCCTCTCCCAATTTTATCTGCGCAATATAAAATGTAAACAGCCTCCTTCAGGTTTTGAACTCAGATAATAGATTCCTTTTCCTACGATGATAACCGTTACACAAAGAGCCTCTCCTTGAATAGTGTAGAGTTTAGTTATAACACCTAATTATATTAGTTTTGATGATAATATTTTTTCAACAGTCTCTTTCAAAACAGATTTTTCGACATGAGCAGAAAAGCTGCAGGTTCTCCCGAAGTATAGAAAACTAGGAAATTTGATGACATATTTTTTCGATTATAAAACACCTTATATGGAGGTGCCCGTGATGTAATGTTTATCGTCGCAGGAAATGGACACGGCAACACGAGTTCAAATCCTGGACGAGACTGATTGCATTTCACATAGTGCTAATACCCTTGGGAAAGGTATGAATCCAGTTATTCTCCCTCCAGCTATGGGTAAATAGAAGGGCAGACTGAGTTCTTTAGCCTTGGTAAGGCAACTAGTCAAGGAGAAGGAAAACTCTGAATTCAAACCTGTTAAACTCCGCTTAAAAATTGACCATGTTATATCCTGCCCGAGCGGAGGGGTTGGTAAATATATATAACACCGTATATAACCAAATAAAAAGAAAAGGAGAGAAATGGACGAAAGGCTGCATCCTTCTCTGCACGAAGAAAGGCAACTTCGGAATCACAATGAATTAGACATATACGGCTGTAGCTGTAAAGGTTTACAATGGTCGGCTTCTCAGACTTATTCGACCTGAAGTTGAGAAAGTTCTTAGGAAAAATCAGAACTGCTTTCGGAAAAATCGATTCCCAGCTTTTCAGATTCTGACAATCGGTGGCAACACTTTTGTTTGTTAATTTCTCACAGGCATTTCATTCCATACGCAGAGGAAAGATGGGATAAATACTGCTAGCATATAGTTGGCAGCCGTAGTCGAGGGCGACCAGAAGGCTCCTTTTTCAATAGCTACTACACTGAGGTGTAGGGAAGGATGCTACTCCTTTCCCTGGATTGCTCCACTTTACCCTTGATACGTACCATATATTGCTGAGTGTTAAGCAAGGAGGCATCAAGTACCATTTTTAAAGTCTTTGATATGACGCGATCTGGGATTGAACCTAGGTCTCCCGGACCATTGACGAACACCCTACCCACTAGACCAATTCTCCCCAAAGAAACTGTTACCGCTATAGTGATGCTCTTTACAAAGACACGAAGGCTAGGGTTTTATTCACCTAATGTTGACACTGATTTCTTTGTCACTGTTGCCGGAATCTTTTAAGGAAATACTTTGGCACCATATCCATTCATAATCAGTCTAGATCAACAGCTACTACCGTCTATAGATCTAATGAAAGAAAATGGTTCCACCCCCCAAAAAAAACAAACAAAAAGACTAGAAGCAGACGATTTTCCGTAGAAATTATTACTTATGTAAACTACGCAGATGATCTAGCGCTTCTGGCAAATACACCTGCTCAAAGCGAATGTCTGTTGTATATTTTGGAGGAGATAGCAAAGAGCATTACTCTATATGTGAACTCATATAAAACTAGAGTTCTTGTGTTTCAATCAAGATGGAGCCATAACCTCTTTAAAAAGAAAGCCTCTAAAATTAGTTGACCAGTTAACTTACTTCCGTAGCAATATCTCATCTACTAATAACCATGTCAATATACTCATAAATAAGGCATTAACTACAATAGAAAAGTTAACGACTATTTAGAAATTTGATCTCTCTTATGAATCAAAATGTGAATTCTACAGTTTTATAGCCATGTCAGTGCTACTGTATGATTGCTCCACTTGGACTTGAACGAAATGCTAGGAGAAAAAGCAAGATGGAAACTGCATAACGATGCTGCGTGCTGTATTGAATGACAGTTGTACGGCCACCAACCTCTCATCTTACAAACATCCAAGCTAGACGAGCAAGACATACTGGTTACTTCGAGTAAAGTAATGACGAACTCATTAGCGATGTTCTCCGATGTGTTGGTCGACCAGCAAAAACTTAAATTCGTCAATCCTGTGCAGACACTGGATGGCGTCTTGAGGACTTACCAAATGCGATGGGTTATTTGCTAAGTTGTGTTTTATGGTATATCAACCCTTCTTGATTATTTAATGCCGAATCCTAATATATATATATATATATATATAAGTAAGTAAAATTGGCGACCATAGTCGAAAGTGACCCGAAGGCTCCCTTTTCAATACACCGAGGTTTAGGGGATAGCGGTATTCCTTTCCCTGAATTGTTTCACTTTACTCTTGATTCGTACCTTATAATGCTGAGTGCTAAGCAAGGCAGTATCAAGTACCATTTTTTGAGTTTTGATATGACTCGACCAGTAATTGAACCCCGGTCTCCATTGGCGAACACTCTACCCGCTAGGCTAATGGGCTGATCCACAGACAAACCGTTTTGTTATATCACAACTCTTCAGTGTGGTTAGATACGTGAGATTCCTCAATCTGGAATCGAAACGCGGCTGATTTTACAGCAGTCGGATATCTTATCCTCCAACTTTCGTCATCTCAAGGTAGCGAAGGAATCTTTAAGGTATTTATATTCATATACGCTTATCAACTATCAGAGTGCTAAATTCACGAGAAGAGCTTTTCTTTTATGCGTACGTGGCAGCCGGCAATTCTTCACTCGAGTACTCAACCCACAGTAGGGGGAGCATATATATATTTATATTGTCATCTACATCAGACATATATATATATATATATAGTTGTGATACAACGAAACAGTCTATTGATGACAATATATATGCTTCCCGTATGGGGGTTGAGCGCTCTGACGAAGGAATTTTCGGCTGCCACTCGCATAATGCAAAGCTCTTCGAACGAATTGAGCATTCTGGTATCCGATAAGGTATAAATGTAAACAAACGAAAGCTACTACTTAATGCCTTATAATTCCCAAGCTAACGTGGTTCGTTTGTTGGCTGAACGGCATGATACTAAGTCTAACGTAAAATCGGGTGGGTTTCTGATCCCAGTTTCAAGCATCATTCGTACCGAGCCACACTAAAGAGTTGTGAAGCAACGAAATAGTCTGTTTGTGGTGTGGATGACTATATATATGTAATTTGTAAAGTAATAGTTTGTAGGTATAATTATTTTTAAATGAGTCAATGCTTATTTGTTTGAACACAGTGAAGTGGTTTTAAGTATAATTAAACAAGTATAATTAAACAGTTCTATTTTACCTAAAGATGAGATCCTCGCAGGTACTACCACTCTGGGTTAGAGTGAACCTGGGAGTAATAACAATGAAGTGGTACTCCATATTATTAAAAGGTCCAGGACTTGAACCTCATTATAAGATTTAGTTATATCTTGGACATTCGTTACAGAGGGTTATACTTACTGCAGAGATGCGGTCAGCGTATTCTGTAGTCACGTCTGAATGGGCCGTGCTATATTTCAAAGGAATCCTTGTCGTCAGCACGCTTTAATGAATATATATATATTTATATATATATATTATCCTTCTCGGTTATTTATTTCAGCTAACTCTAGTCTGCATAGTCAGGAAATTAAATTGAGTATCAACTTGAATGTATAATGACAAGTTTTAATTAGTATTAACATGATAACCGGTCAATAAGTTAGCTTCTTTGAAATCTCTCCTCGGGACGATTCAAATGACCATCGCAAAAATAATCACTTTTTTGTGCTGTCATCGTAGTCAGTTTATCTATCTTGCACTTTTTTAGTTCTCTCTTGTCCATGAAAATGACCTCACCCTATAAACTGCGTGGCTCTCCCTTGTTTTGAATAACTAGGTGTGGTCTTCCGGTCCGGGTGCATAAAATGATCTTGCATTCATTGTATTGTCATTTACGAACATGTGCGAGTTGTAACTTTATTGCCTGCACTCCGATATCAGTTTTGGGATTAACTGGGGTTTAGAATCGTGTTTTACTCCTAACTGCCGCTTCCCACTAGCTTTCACAGTGACTCACACTATTCAACATTGATAATATACGTAGTAGCTGATTTTTAAAGTAGATCGTTCGAGCGGTGGGTAATAACGAGTGGATGTTATTGAGGAATGCGAGACGAGGAGTCATAGTCAATGAAAGGCAAAAAGGAAACCATTTAACTGTAGCAAAAAAAAAAAAAAAAATTGCACTGTCTTGTTTAAAATGTTACCTACAAATTATTCGTTTATATATATATATATATATAAACATGATTTTGTATTAAATCGCCAACAAGGGTTGATACGCCACAAAACACATTCAACCAATCATAATGATAATAATCCTTAATAAACAATTATAGCTTCAAGTGACTATTCTTAATACAAATAATTAACACATAGTTATATGGTATCAAGTATTCCTATCTAATACAAATAATTAACACGCCTCTAAAACTGAAATGCTGCAGATAAGATTAAGGGGAATACAATAAGGTAGCTAATGGCGATTCCAAAAGAGAACTGTTTAGATTCTTGAAAAGTAGAAGAGACCCAGGAGTAAGTGTGGGGCTTCAAAGGGAGTACTTTGAAGGGAACTAAGATACTTACCCTTTTCGGGCAATTTTTAAAAAAAATGACCGTGGTTCAATCCCTGGTCGAGTTATGCCATGGTACTAGATATCGCTTTTTTTAACACTCAGCACTGTAAGGTAAGGATCAATGGTAAAGTGTTGCAATCCAGGGAATGGAGTAGCGCTCTCCTGTGCATGTCGGTGTAGTAGCTATTGAAAAGAGAGCCCTCGGATCACTCATGTCTAAGGTCAACAACTTTACTTTTATATTATGTATTTTTTAGATGTATATTGGAGGTGCCCGTGGTGTAATGGTAATCGTCGTAGGAAATTGACACGGCGACACGAGTTCAAATCCTCGACGAGACTGATTGCATTTCACATAGCGCTAATACCCTTGGGAAAGGTATGAATCCAATTATTCTCTTTTCAGTTATGGGTAAATAGTAGGGCAAACTAGGTTCTTCAGCTTTGGTGAGGCAACTAGTCTAGGAGAAGGAAAACTCTGAGTTGAAATCTGTTAAACTCCGCATAAAAATTGACCTTGTGTCATATCCTGCCGAGCAGAGGGGTTGGGTAAATAGGATTAAAGGGCTGGGTACTTTTCTGGACAGATCTAGTTTATGCAGATATTTATTTATATATATTGATGTTTGTTTCGATGAAATTTTACTTTTTCTTTCACTTTCGTTTACCCGATCTTAACAGCTTCAAATATTCCTTAGTACTTACAGTTATACATCTCTCCCAGCGTCTTAATTCTTTCCTGATTAGCTAGTTTTATTCCTTCAGTTTTCTTTTTCCATTTTTTTCAATATAGGCATGGTATATTTTTTCAAAACCAAATTCCCTTCATACATCCTGGGTGCAGATTCTGATACTTTGTACAAAGTTTTCTACTTATTATTCATTCTTGGCAAATATCTTAAAATCATCCATGTACAATAGGTTTTTTTGTCTTTAACGCGATTACAGAGCCCGTTGTGTAATAGTTATCGTCGTTGTAAATAGCACATGACGACACGAGTTCAAATCCTGAACGAGGCTGAATGAATATCACATTTCACTAATACCCTTGGGAAATGTATGAATCTAATTGTTCTGCCTCCAGGCATGGGTAAATAATAGAGCAGACAGTATTCTTTATTCTTGGAGAGGCAACCAGTCTAAGAGAAGGAAAACTCTAAGTTGACACCAGTTAAACTTTGCTTAAAAGTTGACCTTGTGTCATACCCTGCTCGCGTGGAGGTGTTGGTAAATACATTGGTGGTTTGTCTTTAACTGCGACATCTCAGCTTGTAGCCTCCTATGCATTTGACTGATATATGATTTAGTGGCGTCATTGCTGGAACAAGTGGCGATAGTGAGTACTCCTAAAAGATTTCTCTTTGGATATTTACCTCTGCTAGTGTTTTTCCTCCATTCATATGTTTTCTTTTGTAATACGCTTTATCGGTTAAAGAATACGCTGACAGCACATCTTTAGAGAGAAAAGACCTTATCACAGCAGGGCAACTTGCAATCCCTGAAGACAGAATCCTGGTTGTGTAGCAGTCTGTGTCTCGGTGGCCAAAGTAGTTACGTATTGATGTATCTACGCAATACTCAATGCTGATGAGTCCTCTTCCTACTTCTTTTCTTGACACATACAGTCTATGTCATCTCTCAGATGTATGGCCTTCAGCACATCATCAGTTTCCTTGTCCTTTTTTCCATTATCTGATTATTATTAGTTTCCTCCTTGAGAGAGTTTCACACTCATTTTAACTAGTTTTGAGTTTCACAAGAATTTGCTTAACAGCAAATCTTCGCAAATCTCCAGGATTCTTCTCAGTATTCTGGCCGTTCCCAACAATGCTGACGTCACGATTTTTCCTCCGATTTCTAATTATTCCAATTTTTTCCCCGGCCTTTGGAGATCGTTCCAAACGCATGAACTCCATAATCGTATCACGGTCACCCTCATATTCCACTGTTTTTTCAGTCTTGCTCTCTAGCAAGGTTCAAGTATTTGTTTATCTTTTTATTTTGTTTTATTTGTTATATTTCTCTCCCAGCATCTTAATTATTTCCAGATTGGCTAGTTTTTTCCATTCCTTCAATATAAGCATGGTATATTTTTCAATACTAATTCAATTCCAACAACCTGGGTGCAGATTCTAATACTTTGTACAAGGTTTTCTAGTTATTATTCATTTATTAGCAAATATCTTAAAATCATCCATATACAATAGGTTTTTTGTCTTTAACGCGACTACAGAGCCCGTTGTGTAATAGTTATCGTCGTTGTAAATAGGACATGACGACACGAGTTCAAATCCTGGACGAGGCTTTAAGCATCGTCGTTAATTTTCTGGTTCTTTGGTCCATCTGCTGAAGATCTTCAACGTCCACATCAAGGATGGTCCTGAGTATTTTACTAGAAGTACAGCCTAGGTGTTTATTATTATCATTATTATAAACTCCTTTTCGAGTTTTCCACACCAACGTTAGCTGATGGTTTCTCACAAGAGTTTGAGTGACCACAAGTCTTCTCGAGTCTCAATGACTCTCCTCGATATTCTGGCCGATCTAAATAATATTGTAGTTTGGATTATCTCCACTCTTCCTCTTATTTCCAAGTCCTCCAGTCCCTGTATTAATTCTTTGGTGACTGCGCCAAGAGCACCAATTGCAATTGGTATCTTCGTCACTTTCATGTTCCCCAGCTTTTTCAATTCTTTGGTAAGATCGAGGTACTTATCTTTCTTTGTTTTTTTTTTTCAATTTTACTTTGTGGTCCGCTGGGCCAGCAAAGTCCACTATTCGGCAAGTTCTCTTTGTCTCGTTGATTATTACCTGGTCTGGTCGTCGGGCTGAGATTAGGTGATCCGTTTGTATGTCAAAATCCCAGAGGACAGATTTTCGGTTGTGCATATACCATTTGTTCGTATTATTATTATTATTATTATTATTATTATTTCAGAATTAATTTTTATATAGTGCAGACTTTTTGTCCTCATCTTGGTAGTTTTTTGCTGTTGTTCCGTCTCACTACGTTTCGGCTAAATTTCACATCTGGCCTTCTTCAGGTGATTAACCGCGACCTCGGATAGGAATGCTGAGTTAATCACCTGAAGAAGGCCAGAGGTGAAATTTGGCCGAAACGTAGTGAGAAGAAAGAAACAAACAAACAAACAAAAAAAAACTACCAAGACGAGGACAAAAAGTCCGCAATAAATAAAAATTAATTCTCAGATTAATTAGCCTCATCTCAAAAAAGATTCCCAAAAAAGACATTATTATTTTACTTCTTGCGAGTATTTTTTTTCTTTTCGCATCAGCATTAGTTGTTGGTCTTTCCCAGGAGTTTGAGAGACAGTAAGTCTCCTCAGGTCTCCAGGACTCTTCTTAGTATTCTTGCCGATTTCTACAAATCTGGATCTTCTCGATTCTTCCTCTGATTTCCTGCTTTTTTTTTTTTAAATCTTTCTTCCAAGTCTCTTGGAATTGTTCAAATAATAATTATTTTTATTTGCATTTGCATTTTCTTTATACGTAACTGATTGGCCTCATTGCTATAATAAGTAGTAATGGCGACTAAGTTTCTTTGGAAGAGGTCTCTTTTGATTAATTTTTCTCTGCTGTGATGGTTTATCCTATTGCTTTTAGCTTCCCTCTTCATTTTTCCATTGTTCTTGAGAGGAAGTTTACGATTTATTCTGGTTTGGTTTGGTTTCTATGTTTAATGGCATACCAACCTTTGTAGGTTATTCAATGCCAAAGCCAACCTTCTAGAAGAACAGTAGTGGTACTATTTAACCAATAGGATAAGGGGGTTCATATCTTTCCCAATGGTATTTGTCCGAATGTGAACATAATAGAGCGACTAGGATTTATTCTGATAGCTCTAACATTATCAAACATTCTGTTACCCATGGTTGGTTCGTTGGTTGGTTGGTTGGTTTTACGGCGTATCGACCCTTTTCGAGCCATTGAACACCGAATTAAATTTCCAACAATTCAGTTTAGTATACGAGTAAGTATAGTTTTTTTGTTTACAAACAGTTAAATGTCAAAACAGTTCAGTTTCAAACAATTCAGTTTAGCATAAGTACACAATTTCAATGTTAAAAACAGTTCTATTTCGAAAAATTCACTTTATAAGTAAAGTTTTTTTTGTTTAAACACAGCTTAAATGTTAAAAACAGTTCTATTTCAAATAATTCGGTTTAGCATAGGTACACAGATTCAATATCAAAACAGTACTTTTTCCAACAATTCAGTTTAGCATAAGTACCCAGTTTACTTATATTCGACCCATAGATAGGACCCAATCAGGTGCTACCACTCCGGGCCAGAGTGGACCGGCATTACCACCATGAGATTGTTTAGAGTCATAAGCAGGATGATCGTTGGTGGGGGATCTTACCTCTGTAGAGAAGCAGTCGGAGTATTTTACAGCCCCCACCCACGGCCGACTGTTATACATGTTTGAGTCATCATCAACATCATCATCATCATGTCGCGCGGCTAGCACGGATATCCTTGACCCCCTCTCTCTCTCTCTCTCTCTCTCTCTCTCTCTCTCCACGTCTCCCTATCATTCATCGCCTCTGGCAGGTCTTCAGGGTTACATCCCGTATCCTCACATAGCTGCTGTATGTATGTTCGAGCTGGCCGTCCTGCTTTTGATTGGCCATATGCGGGGGTCCACAGGAGTACATCACTTACGATCTCGTCTTTGCTTCTCCAGCAGTGTCCTGCATGTCTGGTTCGTCTAGCTTGTATAGTTTTCGTGATAGGTGGTAGGTGACCGTATAGTTGGCGCCTTGTGGGGTTTTGCTGCCAGGACTTGTTCAATATTGCTCGCAACATTCTTGTATAATTGCCGTCTAGCTTCTTCTCCAACCGTTTAGTCAGCGTCCAAGTAGTGCATCCATATAGCAGTATCGCCACGACCGCAGCCTGGAAGAAACTGCGTCACTATTATTATTATTATTAGTAGTAGTAGTAGTAGTAGTTGTAGTATGTTTTCTATTTCCTTATGAATTCATTATTACAAAATAGACGAGGTTAACATCTTTTAGCTGATTGAGATCCTGTTCAAAATATTGTTATTAATCTGCTAGTTCGAGACTCATGACTTTCATAATTACAGAACTATTGCCAGTGCCAAATAGCAACAAATATCTTTCATTAATAGCTGATCGGCTAAATCTTCCAGATTTGGATCCTGTCTATAATTGATATGTTTAATTCGTGGCGTGCACTCTACTCGTCTCCATTTTGGCGGGAAAGTGGGGGGGGGAGAGAGAGAGTGATTGAGAGAGAAAGGGAGTTGCCTCATCCACTTACCAATTGCTGTTGGGGTTTATTAAATACATCAAGTCCCTCGTCTATTGTAAATGGAAGCTGTTCGGACAACGAGGCAAAAATTCCGGAAGTGCGCAAGATGGATGCGCCATAAACAGTTTCCGCTTCCGGTTGCTTTTACAGCCCAATTAAGATATATACCGCTCCCCTGCTAAGTCGGCTTGCGGAAGTAAAATATTTGACCACTTGGAGGGTGCGTCGGACACAGCCGGGTTATTACAGAATGCATATGTACATGTATTTTGCGACTTCATTAACGTGCGTGTGCATGCGTGTCTGTGTTAGTGAAATTCCGCATCTGTTTGACTTCGTTGTCTGCGTGAGTATGGGGCAGGTTTCAGTGCCTGTGTGCGTGTGAAGCACTGTTCCTCTGTATGTAGACATGTAAGTGTGAAATTATGGGCAAGTGTATGTGGATGGATGTATCTTTTCTCTGTGTGTGTGTGGGGGGTGCCTGTGAATGTGTATGCATTCGAATGTTGAATTTCTCACTCTGTAGGAGGAGGGGGATTTGTCGATCTACCCATGTATATGTGTGCGTTTCTTTTGTCTATTTATGTGTCTATTTATAGTACATCTGAGCATTCTTCTCTCTCTCTCTCTCTCTCTTTCTCTCTCTCTCTCTTTCTCTCTCTTTCTATCCATCTATCTATATATATATGTGTGAAGATTCTATCTCCCTCACACACAGACACAGACACACACACACACACACACTCTCTCTCTCTCTCTCTCTCTCTCTCTCTCTCTCTCTTTATATATATATATATATACATATATATATAAATGTATTTGTGTTAGGGGTAGATATATTGAAATCCCAGCAAAGCCAAACAAGGAATGTTGAATGGAACCATAGTTCAAAAATTTGTGGGTGCGTCCCGCTCGGGTGCGTGGGAAATTTGGTACAGAGAGGGTGATTTGCTGCAGGAAACTTGCTGCCGCTTGGTACTCATGATATAGAATTACAAAATAGATAGATAGATAGATACTTTTATAAACACATCTATATATCCGTATATATATATACTAAGAGAGAGAGAGACAGAGTGACAGAGATACAGTGAGAGACACACATTTAGTGTAATAGTTATAATTGTAGAAAATGATATCGGCCACTCGTATTCCGCCTCCCCCATTCCCAGTCTTTAATTAGGCAGGCTAGGTTGTCTTGCCTCAATTAGACAACCAGTCTAGAAGAAGGAAAACTTTTAACTGAAACCAGTTTTACTCGGCTTAAAAACTGATCTTGTTTCATATCCTGCTCATGGGGAAGTGGCTGGGTTAATACAGACACGATAAAAAAAAGAAAGGATTTTATATTCTGATGACCAATAGAAAACAAAAGTTATGCGTAATTTTAGTTAAGGGTGAAGGGAATTTCATTCAATAACATTATGTAACATTATGTAGAAGATGATATGCCCGTGGTGTAATGGTTATCGTCGTAGGAAATGGATACGGCGACACAAGTTCAAATCCTCGACGAGACTGATTGCATTTCACATAGCACTAATACCCTTGGGAAAGGTATGAATCCAGTTATTCTCCCTCCAGCTATGGGTAAATAGTAGGACAGACTGGGTTCTTCAGCCTTGGTGAGGCAACTAGTCTAGGAGAAGGAAAACTCTGAATTCAAACCTGTTAAACTCCGCTTAAAAACTGACCTTGTGTCATATCCTGCCGAGCAGAGGGGTTGGGTAAATATGATAACATTATGTAACAAAAAATTTTGTTCCTTGATCGTATGGATTCTTTCTTAATTACTTATGTTGCAAAATTACAAAAACGGCCTTTATTTTCTTCAAACTTTACTTGTGTGCTAGATCAATTAAATTTGTAAATGAACCTATTTTCTATGTAAAAACGGTAACTTTCATGTACACAAAATCTGAATAAAACAACATATGAATCTTTATTTACAAGCCCCTCTGAAACTGATGGACAAATTCACCAACCTAGGAAGCAGTATCTCATCAACCGAAAAAGACATCGACACGCGGCTAACGAAGGCATGGACAGCAATCGATAAGCTATCGATCATATGGAAGTCAGACCAGACCGATAAAATGAAACGCAGTTTCTTCCAAGCAGCGGTCGTGTCGACACTGCTGTATGGATGCACTACTTGGACGCTAACTAAACGGCTGGAGAAGCTAGACGACAATTACACAAGAATGTTGCCAGCAATATTGAACAAGTCCTGGCGACAACACCCCACAAGGCACCAACTATACGGCCACCGACCTCCCATTACGAAAACTATCCAAGTTAGACGAACCAGACATGCAGGACACTGCTGGAGAAGTAAGGACGAGCTCATAAGTGATGTACTCCTATGGACCCCCACATATGGCCGAGCAAAAGCAGGACGACCCGCTCGAACATACATACAGCAGCTATGTGAGGATACGGGATGTAACCCTAAAGACCTGCCAGAGGTGATGAACGATATGCAGAAGTGGCGAGAGAAGGTCAGGGATATCCGTGCTGGCGGCACGACATGATCCTATTTACCAAACCCCCCGTTCGGGCAGGATATGACACAAGGTCAATTTTTTAAGCGAAGTTTAACAGGTTTGAATTCAGAGTTTTTCCTTCTCCTAAACTAGTTGCCTCACCAAGGCTGAAAAACCTAGTCTGCCCTACTATTTACCCATATCTGGAGGGAGAATAATTGGATTCATACCTTTCCCAAGGGTATTAGTGCTATGTGAAATGCAATCAGCCTCGTCGAGGATTTGAACTTGTGTCGCCATGTCCATTTCCTACGACGATAACCATTACACTACGGGCACCTCCTTGGCGGCACGACATGATGATGATGATGATGATGTGCAAAAATAAGAATAAGATGTTTTGTCAGTTCGTGAAAACTCTCTCTCCGCTACTCAGCAACAAATCTACTAAGAATGTTAAGGAAAATTGGTAAATTGTGGAAATTCCATTATCTAGATCACTAACGCCAAGTTAGGAGACATAATTGAGTCTTTTCTATTTATCTAAGACATAAGCAATTGGAAAACCATTCTTTCTTCTCAGTAACCAGAAAAAGTAAAAATTTAGTTACTCACAATATGATGAAAAATGGTGTGAAATTGTGTACAAAAGAATCGTGAAAATCTGTCAACTAAACTAGCTCATGTCACCTCATGTACGGCGATTGTCACTTGATCTCCTTTAATGAAAGAAATGGATAAACACACATTTTCAGTTTAGTTCCTACGTTGTTGGTTTGTTTTTTGTTTTTTTTTACTTTATTTAATCTGGTCGATCTTTGTTTGACTCCCACCGTCTCTCATTGAAGTGGGGGGGGATGTCTTTGCATTTTATAAAATTCTATATAAAGCTACCTTCCTACACTTTGAGAGACTCGAACTCGTTAAGAATTAAAATATCAGTCGTCTGCTCCGTTCACTTGAAAAAAAAAACCTTAAATTCACTTTTTCATTACGTTGCAAATTAAGGGTGCCTTGTGACCCCTTCCGTTCTGTCAAAACACCTACACCTGCACGGGCAGGAGGTTAGTAGAGCTCATTGACGAATAGAATTTATTCAGTATCAGTTATAGTACTTGATTGGTGTTTTAATTGATATCGAAGAGGCTTCGTGCAACGTCGTAGAATTCTAGCGGTATCCTTTCGTGAAAAGCAAGCCTACAGAGGCGGTAATCATCCGTGGCTAAAAGAGAATCAATTGCAACAACTATCTCTCATATATAGGATTCTCTTGTGTTAAATAACAGATTAGCGGTTGGTTTGGTTTGGTTTCTTTGTTTAATGGCATATCAACCTTTGTTGATTATTCAATGCCAAAGCTATTCTCCGAGAAGAACAGTAGTGGTACTATTTAACCTTTAGCTGGGACGATAAGGGGGGCTCATACCTTTCCCAAGGGTATTTGCCCGAAAGTAAACGTAATAGCGTGACCGGAGTTCGAACTCGCTTACTACGATTCCGCAGTCCATCGCTTTAACCATTACACCACGAGGACACCCCCATTAGCAGTTGTGTCAATATTATTGTATGGATGCACTACATGGACGCTACCGAAACGCGCGGAGAAAAAAAGAGAACTACTCAAAAATGCTGTTATGAAAAAATGCTTGAAGCAACAACCCACAAAACAGCATCTGTAAGGCCACTTACCTCCCATCCTGAAAACCATTAGAGTTAGACAAACAAGACATGCGGAGCACAGCGGGAAAATTAAGGTCAAACTCATAAGCAACGATTTTATATGGATTCCTACATATGAATACGCCAGTGTTCGTCGACAAGCAAAGATTTACATCGCCCCGTTGGCTGGGACTGTAGAATAAACCAACTGGATTTCTGCAGAGGGGTAAGACTTCCTCCCACCACCAACGAGTATCCTGGATATGACACTAAACAAACTGATACAGAGGCTCCAGGAATACAAGAGCTTTGGGGAATGCGGAGTACCTCTTTATTGCCATCGTTCCTAGGTCCACTCTGGCCTGGAGTGGTAACACCTGATAGGGTCCTATCTATGGGGCGAATAGAACTAAAATGTGAACTAATGCTAAACTGAATCGTTTGAAATGGAACTGCTTTGACATTTAAACTGTGTACTTATGCTAAACTGAGTTGTTTGAAATAGAACTGTTTTTGACATTGAACCTGTGTACTTACACTAAACTGAATTGTTCGAAATAGGACTGTATATATGTATAAAAATGGAATTGGCATTAATAACCAACAATGGTTGATGTGCCATAGAACCAAACCAAACCAAAGATTTCCATATGGTTGATAAACTGTCGATATTAGTCCATGCATCTCCTCTGCGTATGTTGGCTCTGCTTTCAGTAGATAAGGTTTTGCTACCGAGGTATGCGAAATGGTCAGCTAATTTCGGAGGCTTGCCATTTAATGAGGAGATGGCACTATCTTGTATAAAACACGAACTCTATTTTATCTGAGTTCACATAGAAACCAATGCTTCTTGCTGCTTGCTTCAGTCTATTCAATAGGGATTGGGCCTGGGCAAGTGTATTTGCAAAAAATGCTAGGTCATCTACGTTGTCGGCATCCATGATAATTTTAGCGGATTATTTCTTGCTTTTTTTTTTAGCGGATTATTTCTTGCTTTTTGCTTTTTGTATGCGATCATTTTCTTTTAAACAGAGATAAATATATTTAGGGACCTCATACTTTGCATGCATGCAAACTTTAAAAAGGTTGATATGCCAAAAAAACGAAGCGACGATAAATGAACCAGTAACGTAGCCTATCCATTCGTTAAATAGGATTCTTTTTTAGCATCCAAGTAATCCGACCTGACTGTTTTACGATCTCTGCATATTGTGACCACCCGACGATAGAGCATGACTGCAACCACTTTTAAATTAGCCGTAACTGTTTTAATTGAATATTCGACTTTTCATTTGTTTGTTTAGATGTTTTTGTGGCAACCAATCTGTCTATTGTATTTCAAAGCGGTGCTGAAAGGATGACTGCGTGGGCTTGCTCACCAGAAATACTTTCTAAATGGTATCGCGCATAAAGACTATAAAATGCATGGCTCATAAGTATTTGAACAAACACAACATCGCTTTTTTAACTCTGTATATTGCAGACCCATTAATTGTTTTTTTTTTGTTTTGTTTGTTTATTTGTTTTTGTAAATAAGAGTCTAAGTTAACGTTCGAATTTGTCAAGTTTTACAAATATCCATGTAGTCACATTGATCGCTTCTTAAGATTTTAAAAGGACTAAAAAAGTCTGTTTCTTTTATAGAACGAATATAGCTTGGGGGAGTTTCCGATGCGGAGTGACTAACGTGATGGACTGCAACATAGTTGTAAACGAGTTCGAATTCCACTCGCGCTATTATGTTCACTTTAGGACTAATACTCTTGATAAGAACTCCTTTATACTCCTGGCTATGGGTTAAATTGAACAACTACTGCTCTTTTACAAGGATGGCTTTGGCATCAAATAAACCAAGAAGGTTGATTTCCCTTTAAACAAAAAAAGCTAACCAAAGAAATATCGGGCTTTGCAGGCAAACTTTTAAAAAGTTGAACCGTAAGTGAATAAAACTGAAATTTTGTAGCTTATGTCTTTTGCTCTGAAGACCTGCCAGAGGCGATGAACGATAGGGAGAAGTGGCGAAAGAGGGTCAGGGATATCTGTGCTAGCGGCACGACATGAGGATGAGGATGATGTCTTTCAACATCAAGCCACAAACTTATTAGCCACGCCTCGTATGTATGTTTTATTTAATTAGTCATTTAGTCAGTTAATTTTTAATAGTCACAATTCTGATCTAGTCTGAAGTTAGATGTGTTATTGAAGAGGTGGTACTATGTTCCATCTCGGACTAATTCAGCCACCTGGATGGCAACATATCAAACCTGTGAGAATACAGAAATATCTAAATACATTAGTGGGTATTCAAATGACGTTTAGCATCCTTAACAACGACCGAATTACGTTGTCGGTAACTCAACGTATCACTCCGACAATAAAATATAAAAAAGCAAAGATAGAATAGTGACTTACAAAGCTTTTTACTTAGATGTGGCACAATAGGGCACCCAATGAGACTCTAACTCCTTCTTGCAGGTTTGCTAGCCAAGCTTGCTAACCATTACACCACTCGAGGCGCCCAAGGAAAAATAAAATATGTTACTCGCAGTACCCATGGAAATTCCTGTAAGCTTGGCTTGGAATACGTTGCCTGTATCCCCTGCACAGAGGGAAGACCCCCCACATCCGCTATGCAAAAATGAATGTCCTGTGTATGACACTAAAAGCATCTGGGGGGGGTCCTTGTGACGTCAGGGCTACCGTGCTGGACTACGTCACTGTAATAAACGAGTTTGAACTCTAGTTGTATGTTCACTTTCGGACAAGTAATTTACTCGGAAACCCTCCGAAAGTTACACATGAACCAATCACGAGAATTATTAGTAAACAGTTAGACATAAAACTAGGACAGTTTACGCAAGAAGAACTCGACTCAGTAATAAGAAAAATTAAAAATAGAAAAACAGCAGGGCTTGATGAAATACCCCCAGAAGTATGGAAGACCAGGCAATTCGACGACATACTGCCTCGACACTGTAATGCCGTATATAATCAAAATACAATAGACAGATGTACAAAGGGATGCATCCTCCCCTTCTCTAAGAAGAGCAACCTCAGATTAGCCAACAACTACCGAGGTATAACCCTTACATACATAGCGGCCAAGATATACAATGCTCTACTACGCAACCGCATAGAACCCAAAATTGAGTAGATACTTAGGAAAAACCAAAATGGCTTCCGGAGAAACCAAATTTTGACTTTCCATCGAATTCTTGAAGGTATACGGGCGAAAAACCTAGAGTCAATAATATTATTTGTCGACTTCTCCAAGGCCTTTGACTCCATACACAGAGGAAAGATGGAGCAAATACTACTCGCCTACGGCCTACCTAAAGAAACCGTTGCAGCCATAATGATGCTATATAGAAACACGAAAGTAAAAGTCCGCTCCCTGGATGGAAACACAGACTTCTTCGACATTGTAGCAGGTGTACTGCAAGGAGACACATTAGCCCCATACCTCTTTATCATCTGTCTAGACTTCGTGCTTAGAACGTCTATTGATAAAATGAAAGACAACGGTGTCATGCTGAAAAATGAAATAAGCAGAAGATACCCCGCACAAACAATTACGAACGCGGACTACACCGATGATATAGCACTTCTGGCAAATACATCTACCCAAGCGAAAACACTGCTGCATGGTCAGGAACGAGCACCTGCATGCATAGGCCTCCATTTCAACGCATACAAGACAGAATACATCTGCTTTAATCAAAGAGGCAACATCTCCACAGTAAACAGTAGTTCTCTGAAACTAGTAGACAAGTTCACCTACCAAGGAAGCAGTGGTTCATTAACCGAAACAGAAATCAACACGCGACTAGCAAAGTCATGGACAGCTATCGATCGACTATCGGTCATATTGTTGCGTAACCATATACACGAATATGGCCATGTGCGAAATAGACATGTAATGTTCATTACTAAAGAACATATAAAGTACAGGAATCTCAAAAACACGTAACTACTTCTTGTTCAGGTACGAAACCTTTTTATTAACTTTGAGTTAAAGGTTTCGACGTAAAGAGGAGAGACACAATCTTCTATGCTGTCTTATTCATTTGGCCCCCAACTCGAGCGGCCCCCATCGGGCGCACGTTCGCCTCGCGCCTGCGAGCTCCAAAATCGATCCTTCTCGTTCGGCGTCCAAAACCCGACTCTTATTTTCTTCAAATTCTCACACAAACTTCCGCGTGCTTCCGGTGCGTGACGTCACCCGCACCTTGTCACCCAGTATCGTCTCGGACTGTTATGACATTTGAGTGACACCTCCATCCGCTCGCGATCACCCGCGTTAACACCTGCTTCAATCTTACACCCAACCAACCCATGTGTTTAGCCGAAAGGTTCTCAGCCTAACTAAACTCAAAGGCATGAACCGAAATCCATCGGCTATTTCATAACAATATGAAAGTCAGACATGACCGATAAAATAAAACGCAGCTTTTTCAAAGCAGCGGTTGTATCGATACTGGTGTATGGATGAACTACATGGACGCTAACTAAACGTATGGAGAAAAAGGTTGACGGCAATTACACAAGAATGCTGCGAACAATCTTAAACAATTCCTTAAGGCAGCACCCCCACAAAGCAGCAGCTTTACGACCACTTACCACCCATCACGAAAACTATCCAAGTTAGACGAACCAGATACGCGAGACACTGCTGGAGGAGTAGGGATGAACTCATGTCTCATACGCCTGTGAACCCCTTCATATCTGTGCCGATACAGGATGTAGCCTTAAGGGCCTACTGGGAGCGATGGATGATAGAGAGTGGTAGCAGGCGAGGGTCAGGGAGATCCATGATGTCGGCACGACATGATGATCATGATGATGATCCTTGAGAAAAGTAAAAAAAAAACAACATATATCCCAGCTGTGTGTAAAGTAGTACCTCTACTGTCCTTCGACAAAGATGGCTTTATCTTTAAATAATCCATGAAGGTTGATATGCCATTAAACAAAGGCACCAAACTTATACTGGATCTAATGGTGAGGTTCCAGTTTTGTAGGTCTGGAGAGGATAGAGTACTCCTACATTACCATTAAACAGAGGCACCAAACTTATACTGGATCTGATGGTGAGGTTCCAGTTTTGTAGGTCTGGAGTGGGTAGAGTAATCCGTACATTGCCATTACTTCCAGGTCAATCCTGACCCGGAGTGGTAATACCTGTTTTGGGCCCTATCTGCGGCTAAGAAGATCTTTTTTTTTTTCGAGTTATATATACAGATATGAAAGAAAAATAACTCTGCCTTGTTTGAAAAAAGTTTATTCTAAAAATCATTTTAATATCGCGGTAATAAATGGTTTGAAGCTATTCATATCGACGGCAAATCAGATAGAATGCTCCAGCTATGGGTAAATTGTAGGGTAGGCTGGGCTCTTTAACCTTGGTATAGCAGCCAAAAATGTAAAACTCTGAATTTAAACCTGTTAATCTCCGCTTAAAAAATTGACTTTGTGTCGTATCCTACTCGTGTTGTACTCTCATATACAGATTCATGTAGAAAGAATCACAACGACACAATGATAACAACAAGCGAAGACTTCTTTAACAAAATATGTACCTCTCACTTTATTGTAAGGGTTCGAAAAGGGTTACTCAGGGTTTTATGGGGAGAGGGAGTTCGAGACCGAACAGAACAGCAATATTTTGACCCCCACTCTTATGGCCGTCAGCGTTGTGTCTTTCTCGTTCTCTTGGGCTGCTCAACCGGAGGCCCAGGGTCCCAGCTCTCCGCTGGATGATGGCTTTCTTTACTGCATCTTATCGGCAACTTCTCTGGACCCCAACTCAATCGGGGGCCCCGAGGGCCCTTTCGGCCTGGTGTGGCTTTCCCTACCACATCTCGTCTCTTACTCCAACTGATCTCTAACTGTCTTGACAGAGTTATATAATAGTTCAACGTCCACTCAATCGCCCACTGAATCTTTGGAATGGCATGTTTGATCGTCATCAAGCGGAAATAACTGTCATGCAGTTCAGAGGTCACTCTCTTCCGGTGTATCAGTCTATGAGTGTATCATGGGATTTTTTACCTTGTCCCATTTCGTCAGCCAACTTCTGCCCACACGATTTCCTCTCATACCTGCCACTGGAATGTGTCACTTCCTTCCGGTGCATCACCTTGGAATGACAAGTTTGGCCGGGTCGAAGGTCAAAATACAACACTCGTACGGAGAGATAGGGTAAATGTAAAACAATAAAATTTCAACTGACTCACACAGGAAAGTTATATATATATATATATATATATTAAAACTTCCTATTTAATATACAAATTAGATATCCCATGAATTTAATAAACGCCATTTGTTTGTGCATATACATTTTGTTATTCTTGTATATTAACGCTCTGCTCTGTATTCATGGCGGGTGGTTTGTTTGGTAACGTTAACGGCTCATGTTCCAGGGGGCGAGGCTTCTTCAACCAGGCAGCACCTGCCACCTCGTCAAAAAAAAAGTAAAGACCGGCTTGATTGCCCGGAAACTCTGGCGTTTATGATGGGAAATGCCGACGGAACATGATCAATTTTTTTGCACCCGCCGCTCGGGAGGCATACTTCCTGTCGAGCACTCCACGTTAATTCGACCTTGAGTCATGTTCTTTTTGTTCTCCCAACTGGTGTAAACGGATTCCATGGATCGCTAATAAAAATGACGTCTTCACTTGATTGCGTTTTTTTCGCGTTGTTCCTTTCTCCGCTCGTGGAATTTTTATATTTTGCTTCAAAAAAATTTGCATACACCACTCTCACAAATTCTACACGCTTTCAATATCGCCTTTTATTCTAAATTGAGGTGTTAGGGTGGCCATGTTTCTTTTCTCTCTCTCTCTCTCTCTCTCTCTCTCTCTCTCTCTCTCTCTGACCTACCTCTCATTTTGCACCCAATGTAATATAATGGCCAAGGGATTTCGTTTTATGCCATTGGGTTTAGTTAGGCTGAGAACCTTTCGGCTCAGCACATAGGTTAGTTAGGTGCAAACTTGAGCAAAGGTGTTGACGCGCGCCCGGGGAGGATATGTCGTTCACAGATGTCAAAATAAAAAGAAAGGTTGACCAGTGGATGTGAATGACGTCATGCACCGGAAGCGCACGCGCGGAGGATTTTGGGAATTTTGAAAAAGTCAGTTAGTAGAGTTGAGAACTGGACACGGAACGAGAAGGGTCGACTTTCGCTTTCTCGCCGAGGCCTTGGGCAGGTGTCGCACGAGATTGGGGGGGTAGATGAAGAAGCCAGAATAGAAAGAATGTGTATCCTTATGTCGAAGAACTTTTAAACTCAAAGGTAATAAAAAGTTTCGTACCTGAACTGAGAAGTCGTTATGTGTTTTTCGAATTTCTAGATTCCTATGTTCTATCTTTATGGACATTCGATGTACGTTTCACATATAGCCATATCATGGCTATGGTACACCAAGACATAAACGTGCTCACTTTGTTTCTCGGGTAAGTTGTCTTCTCTTCAACAAGTCACATCCCAACAACATGAGATGTTGGTGAAATATATGATTGATTGATTGATTGATTTAAACGGCATGACAACCCGTTTTGGGTCATTTCATGCTTCGAGTTATGGGAATCGCATTCAATGTACGTTTATATTTACATTTGTGTGCCCTTTTTTCTTTAGAGTTTTTCTTTTATCTTTTATTTTTTCATGTCGTCCTATCAAATACGAATAATTTTTCAACATCTATTTGACCCAAAGATTGGACCCTAACAGATACTACTACACCAAATCAGAGTTAACGTGGGAGGGATGTTCGAACTCCTGACATGCTATTACATTCACTTTTGGACTGATACCCTTGGTATTAACTCCATCCTCCCAGCTATGGATTAAAGAGTTCCATTACTGTTCTTCTACATGGGCACCTCTGGTGGTGTAATGGTTACCAAGCTAGACTAGCAAACCTACACGAGTGAGTTCGAGTCTCAATGGGCTCCCCATTCATTCGGCCTTGTGCCACATCGAAGCAAAGAGCTTTGTAAATTACTACTGTTCTTCTACATTAATGGGATGGAATAACCCATGAAAGTTGATATGCCATTAAACAAAGAAATCAAATCAAACCTCGTACAAATAGTTTGCTCACATTTGTGTGGTTTCAAGTATTCCTATCTAATACAAATAATTTCCACACAGTTTACGGTTTCAAGTATTCCTATCCAATTCAAATAATTTGCACACAGTTGTATGGTTTCAAGTATCCCGATCTAATACAAATAATTTCCACACAGTTTTATGCTTTCAAGTATTCTTATCTAATACTACGAGCTATATTGGACAACTCCTGTAAAAAACACCCGACGAGACAACATCTGTAGGGCCACTTACCTCTCATCTCTAAAACCATCCAAAGAAGAAATCATGTGACGTTCTCCAATGGACCCCTTCATATGGCCGACCAACAAAAAATTACCTACAACAGCTCTGTGCGGATACAGAAGGTAATCAGGAAGGCCTACCGAGAGCAATGAATGATAGGGACAAATAGAGAGAGAGAGAGTCAGGAAAATCCATGCAAGCAGTGTGATTTGACGATGATGTTTTCAGGTAATTATTAATGTTTAATGTAAGTATTGTTTAACTATTGTTTGTACACAGTTATATTGTTTCAAGTTACAAATACTCTGTAATAAACGTTAATAGCTTCAAGTCACTGATCTTAATCCAAATAATTTACACATATGACATAAAGTATTCCTGTCAAATACGATAAGGGGGGGTGTCCACGTGGTGTAATGGTTTAAGCGATAGACTGCGAAATCGTAGTAAGCTAATTCAAACTCAAGAAAAAAGGGGGTCACCTCGGGTGGTGTAATAGTTAGCAAGGTAGACAAGCAAATCTACACGAGTGAGTTTGATTCTCATTGGGTGCCCATTCATGAGGCCTTGTACTACATCTAAGCAAAAAAAAAAAAAGCTTTGTAAATTATCACTCTACGTTCACTTTCGGGCAAATACCCTTGGGAAAAGTATGAACCCCCTTATCTTCCCAGCTCTGGGTTAAATAGTACCACTACTGTTCTTCTAGGAGAATGGCTTTGGCATTAAATAACCTATAAAGGTTGATATGCCATTTAAAAAAGAAAGAACCCAATTACAATAATTTTTAAACAAACCTATTTGACTACTAAAATAGAATCCAAACAGGTACTATCGCCAGGATCTGAGTTTTCGGATGGTTAGATCAATTTTATAACCCCCGGATCCAAATTTATAATACCTACGAAGGGGTATTCTATCCCCACCCAGATTTCCAAGAATGGAGCCTTACCATCAGATGCGGTTTTGTGTCACACCCAGGGCACCCCTTTTTTATGTGGGTGGTACCTCTCTGTAGACCTGTGACTAACTAGATGCAGTTTAGTATCATTCTCGGAGCACCCTTTTTTTGTGGGGGGTCTTGTATCAGTTCCCTTTTCTTTGTAAATAGATGTGAGGTATTAGTTTCAGAGCGCCTTTCTGGCTTATAAGACTAAGAAAGGCTTGTCACATTTATATTAATATGAAACCTTTGGTTATTATAATATCCTTTATGTTTTCTCGTTATTTGTTATTTAATAAATATAACTAGTCTTTCGACAGTTATCGAGTCATTCACCAAAGATGCCATTAATGGCATATCTCTGCAGTGTAAAGGGAAGTGGGAGAAATGTTAACTAAACCTTTTCTTATTATTGCAATGACCGGAACCGTATTTGCATGATCAGCGGAAGACGCCTGTGGTGAGAGGAGAGTCAGAGTTTTCATGGCGAGGCCACTCCTGTCATGCAAGACACCACTCAACCCTGGTCTGTATTCACAAGAGCAACAAATGCGCAGGCCGGAAGTGCCGAGCCTGCGTTTTGGAAGTGGGAGAGGGCTGAGTGTGTGTTGGGGAAGTTGGAAAAAAAACTAACGTGTTTGATGCTGTGATTGTCGAGGGTCGTTGAGTACAAGTTGTTGAACTTTGTATACTCTGATTCTCACTGGCTCACATGAAGCAAGGCAGTGACACCCATAATATATCCGTAGTCTCGTCTGCTCACGCGTGAGCATATAGTTGTCATAGAAAGGAGAACAACATAAGAAATAATGAATGTACAATTAGTGAAAGAAATAAAATAGTTCACCAAATGCCTGACTGTCATCACATGACCCAGGAAAAGTAAGAGTAATGGCCATCCAATTATCTTTGGCTACTAATAGAACTTCTCATGTTTTTAGTAAATTAGCTTTAGAAAGTCTCAAAACTTATTAATTTTTGGCGAAAAGTATGATTTACAATGTAAATAGAATACTTAACTGGAATGAATCAAGTACTGGGTAGCGTGGAGAACCCTTTCTTTACTATTACTCCCAGGTCCACCGTGACTCGGAGTGGTAGTACAAGCTTAAGTGGCTATACAAGCTAAAGAGTTATGAAACCGAGCTATATAATATTCCTTTTATATGACTAAATGTGAATTTCTGAATGGCCTACATAATGTTTAATTAACAGGCAGATACTGAACTTGCCTTTTCAATGGGATATAGAATAGGCTGTCCCCCCCCCTGCGGAGAAGTAAAAAAAAAATGATTTCCTGGATATAACACAAAAATGTATCCATATTTACCACCCCCTCCGCTCGGGCAGGATATGACACTAGTTCAATTTTTAAGCGGAGTTTAACTAGTTCGAATTCAGAGTTTTCCTTCTCCTAGATTAGTTGCTTCACCAAGACTGAAGAACCCAGTCAGCCTTACTATTTACCCACAGCTGGAGGGAGAATAATTGGATTCATACCTTTCCCAAGGGTATTAGTGCTATGTGAAATGCAATCAGTCTCGTAGAGGATTTGAACTCGTGTTGCCGTGTCCATTTCCTACGACGATAACCATTACACCACGGGCACCTCCAGTATTCGATTCATTCCAGTTAAGTATTCTATTTACATTGTAAATCACACTTTTCGCCAAAAATTAATAAGTTTTGAGACTTTCTAAAGCTAACACTACAGAGTATCTAATGGTGAGGCTCCAGTTTTCAATATCTGGACTCTGTATCTCTTCATTGCCATTACTCTCAGGTCAATTCTTACCTGGAATAGTAGTACCTGTTAGGGTTCTTTGTTAGGGTCAAATAACTCCGTTTAAAAACATTTGATTCGATAAGACCGTGTGAACAAAAGGAACTCTAAAGAAACAACTACACGAAAAAATGTAAATATAAACATACAGTGAACTCTAGAGTCTAACCTCTAGACATAAAGTAACCCCAGGCGGGTTGGTATGCCGTTAAAATCAATCAATTAATCAATCATAGGAATATTACAGGGAGCACACAAATATCGTTGGATAGAGAGAGTTTTCAGCAACGAATTCCTATTTAACCTCCATAGGCATTATTTTCAAGCGGAAATAAGTTTCTAGCAGAAAACTTGCTCTATCTAAAGACTGCGGAATCGTAGTAAGCAAGTTCGTACTCCAGTCGCGCTATTACGTTCACTTTCGGGCAAATACCCTTGGGAAAGGTATGAATCTCCTTATCCTCCCAGTTATGGGTTAAATAGTACCATTACTGTTCTTCTTGGAGAATGGCTTTGGCATTAAATAACCTACAAAGGTTGGTATGCCATTAAACAAAGAAACCAAACCTCTATCTAAAGGTGTCGTTTTTCTATCTGATGTAGTTCACCTGGAAATAAATAGGAGGCGTAGGAGTTTTCTTCGTCATAAACAAGAGATTTCAAATTGACATAAATCTAACTAGCCGTTCCAAGAGTTGTAAGTGACCTTAGTTGATGGTGACCCAAAAGCTCCTTCTTCAATAGCTTCTTCACCGAGATGTAGGGGAGGGCGCGACTCCTTTCTCTGGATTGCACCACTTTACCCTTGACCTTTAACTTATAATACTGAGTGTTAAGCAAGGCGGCATCAAGAACCATTTTTAAGAGTCTTTGGTATGATTCGACCTGGGATTGAACCCCGGAAATAACTAAATGTAAAAGTTTTATATTAGGGAAGAATTGTTAGGATTATTGATATAAATAATGGAATTGGCCAGCCGACTACATATTTATTTCATTTCATATTAATAGTATTAACTTAGGAAAGGCATGACTCCATCTTTTCCACACACCACCAGCTGTGCGTAAACTAGACTTTCTCGCCTTGGTGGGCAAACAGTCAAGGAGAAAAACATCCCTGGATTTAAAATCAGAATTTAGAGTCGTTTAACGCAGTCAGACGATATTTTGAATCCTACAACAGCACTGGTGTAAAGCAGAATCGGCATCGATGGCGTAGAAAAGGGGGATTAACTGCATGGGTAACAACCAGTCTTCCATATAACATTATCCAAGACTGTGGCCAGAACTAGAGGCAGATATCTATGGTATCATGAGACTAAAGGATACCACACAGCTTATTTATTTCGAAATTTTTAAACGAAACGTTTAAATCAATTCTTGGTTAGTTTTGCTTTCATCTTATTTTGGTCCCAGTTCTGAAGAATCTTTTGAAATGACCAATCATAATGCTTCATCTAAGAAACTTAGCCAATTACACGGATGACTTACCGTAGTGTAATGTTAAATAGAATAGTGTACCAAACAGTTATCATAGCAGTGTTCCTCATCAACCGCAATAATAATAGTAATAATAATAAAGGAGTATAAGCATGACTGAGTGGGAAAGATAATCTACAAGGGATTTTGCAAGTAATTGAAATTTGACCATACTACCAAATGGTATATGCACAAACCAGAATCTATCCTAGAGAATGGGACGCATACAATTCTCTTGGATTTTGAGATACAAGCAGATCACCTTATCCCGGCCAGAAGACCAGACATAATCATAATTAACAAAGATACAAAAAAGAAAAAAGAAAAAAAATGAGAACTTGCCGTATAGTGGACTTTGCCGTCCCCGCAGACCACAGAATGAAAATCAAAGAAAGCGAAAAGACTGACAAGTAATTAGACCTTGCTAGAGAACTAAGAAGGCTGTGGTACATGAAAGTGTTGGTGGTACCAATTGTATTTGGTGAGCTTGGAACGACCCCCAAAGGCTTAGAAAAGAGACTGGAATAGTTAAAAGACAGAGGAAGAATCGAGACCATTCAGATAACAGCATTGCTCAAATGCTGAGAAGAGTCCTGGAGACCTGAGGAGAATTGATGTCCCTCAGAATTAAGTGAAAGCCCACCAGTTAAACGCTGGAGTGAAAATCTCAGAAAGAGTACAATGATAGAAAATGCCCAGGTGGCAACTAATTTACAAAATCCAAAGAAAAGATAATATTTAGATGTTTGCTTAAAAAAAAGAAAAAGAACTGGAAACCTTGACACAGATTATAAGGATATACATCCAGGATATAGGCATGGAATTTGGCGTTTAAAATGTGTCATACTGATGAGGAAAAAGCGGAGAATGGGGAAAAAAAGGATGGAATAAGAACCTCTAAATCAGGAAAGCATCCGAACGCTTGGAGAAAAAGAAAATTCCAAATACCTGGAAATATTGGAATATACGAACAAACAGAGATTAAAGAATAAGTAAGGAAATTCTATCTCAGACGAACGAGAAAACTTCTTGAAACGAAACTTAGCGGCAGAAATCTCATCAAAGTGATAAACACTTGGGTAGTCCTTCTTAGACACTCAGATGTATTCTTAAAATGGAGAAAGAAGTAACTCATACCCATGGACCAAAAAATATTTGATAACGATGCACGAAACCTTACACACGAAAGATGACTGACAGATTTTATGTGTCGAGAAAAGAAGGTGGAAGAGAAAAGAAGGTTGAACAGCACTCGCCATCATTGAGGATTTCGTGGATACAACGATTCAAGAAATGATGCAACAATTCACGTTATACACGAAGAAGAGAAACGAAAGACTAAATGCAATATCCAATGTTATGTTATTAACCGTCTCATCTGTGACAACCAAATAACTTTCGCCCAGTCAGCTGAAAGGGCTGTAGAATACACCGACTGCACCTCTGCAGAGGACTAAGACCCCCCTCCAACTAGTATCCTGGATCTGACACTAAACAATCTGATGGTGAGGTTCCAGTAATGATGGAGCTTTTGGGAATGCAGAGTAACCCCTTTGTTGCCATCACTCCCAGGTCCACTCTTACCTGAAGTGGTAGCACCTGATGGGGTCCTTTATATGGGTCAAATAGAACTAAACTGTGTACTTATGCAAAACTGAATTGTGTGGTAGCACCTGATAGGGTCCTATCTATGGGTTAAATAGAACTAAAATGCATATTTATGAAAAACTGAATTGTTTGACTAAACTGAATATCTTGAAATAGAAATGTTTCTCACAATTAAACCGTACTTATATTTAAACTGCGTGCTTATGCTAAACTGAATTATTTGAAATGGAACTGTTTTTGACATTGAAACTCTACTTACACTAAACTGATTTGTTTAATATAGAACTGTTTTGACATTTAACTGTGTGCAAACAAAACCTGTACTTATACTAAACAGAATTAGCTGAATTAGAACTGCTTGACTAAACTGAATAGCTTGAAATAAAAATGTTTTTCACAATTAAATTCTACTTAGATTTAAACTGCGTACTTATGCTAAACTGAATTGTTTGAAATATAACTATTTCCATAAAATGGATTTGGCGTTAAATAATCTACAAAGGTTGATGTGCCATAAAACCAAAACAACCAACCAACCAATTTGTATAAAAATGGATTCAGCGTTAAATAACTTACAAAGGTTTATATGCCATAAACCCAACCAAACTGGATCTGAACTGAATTGTTTGAAATAGAACTTCTTTTTAACGTTTAAACTGTGTACTTATGCCAGACTGAATTGTTTGAAATAGAACTATTATAAAAATGGATTCAGCGTTAAATAACCTACAAAGATTGATATGCCATAAAACCAAACCAACCTGAGCCTAAACTGAATTGTTTGAAATAGAACTGTTTTTCACGTTTAAACTGTGTACTTATGCTAAACTGAATTGTTTAAAATATAACTGTTTATATGTATAAAATGGATTTGGCATTGAATAACCGACAATGGTTGATATGTCGTAAAACCCAACCAAACCAAACCACATAACTTACAATTACTATTCCGTTCTGTACCATCAATTCTCGCATTGATATAATTACTCCTAATGACATTATTTGATGCTGCTATGAAACATATACAGTTTCTTTCTTCAAGTTTCCTTTTCGTAGCCATGTCCAGGCCATCTTGTGTGTAGTCGTCCCAGTTTATCGTTTGAACTATCTATACAGTTGTTTTATATTCCCAATTCTATTTTGTAGCTTTTGTTGTTATTTTGCTTGGCCTCATATTTCCATAAGTCTTTCTTAACTCTTTCTCGTGTATACCATTTTATAGTACATATTCAGTCTTTTGCACAATTCCCAATGGATCTCTTTTCCACTCAGTCGTGCCTAGTATTACACATGTTTACTGCATTCGCTTACCATCAGATTAATCGTTTCTCCTCTTTACCTACTCTTGCTTTTCGGTTGCGTATTACCAATTTTCATTCCGACATAATTGGTCCTTATGGCGTTGTTTTTTGCTGCCATTAGAAGAGATTTAGTTTCTCTCTCTTGAGATTTCCCTTTCATAGCCATGTCCACATCTTTATTATTGTTATCATTATTTATCGTCAGCAGTAACCGAGTTTTTCCCTGTTCCCACCTCAGGGTTTCCAACTTCAGCCTATCTCCTTCATCCATCTCTCTTGTTATTGCAGAAACCGGGCCAACGCCCAAATAACGAACACTAAGAGCAAATGCTGCACACTATATACTGCACAGCTTGCTGGGTGCATTACGCACGTAACAATGCAAACGTCTGTAGTGCTGCAGAAATAGCACAACTAATGCGCTTGCGAAACGCGTGGCGATTTTTCACCGAATAAACTGCACCTCCAGCTAAGAAGAATAATATAAAATCTTTTTTTTTAATAAAGATGAGTGTCAGTGGGTAGATGAGACTCAAATGCACAAAATCAAGTGCAGATTAAATGACGTCATGAATGTGATTGACATTTATGTTCCTTTCTTTCTTTCTTTCTTTCTTTTTCTTTCTTTCTTTGCCTCTATTTTAAGATCAGTAACAAATATTGGTTAACATTTGCTGCCTTGAATAAAGAAGTTAGAAATTTTTTGAGAATATTTGGCCCATTCCGCGCAAACTCTGATTACAATAGTAGTAACAATAAGGAGGTGCCCGTGGTGTAATTGTTATCGTCGTAGGAAATGGACACGGTGACACGAGTTCAAATCCTGGACGAGACTGATTGCTTTTCACATAGCACTAATACCCTTGGGAAAGGTATGAATCCAATTATTCTCCCTCCAGCTATGGGTAAATAGTAGGGCAGACTGGGTTCTTCAGCCTTGGTGAGGCAACTAGTCTAGGAGAAGGAAAACTCTGAATTCAAACCTGTTAAACTCCGTTTAAAAAATTGACCTTGTGTCATATCCTGCCCGAGCAGAGGGGGTGGTAAATGATAAGAGCATTTACATTTTAGTTATGGTGTCAATATCATTGATATATTAAGTAATGTCTAATGAGTTATTTTACTTTTCTCCGAGCGTTCTGATTTTTTCTTGTTTTGTTTGTTCAATTAATTCTTTGCGAGTTTTTCACAGGAGTCTCAGTGACAGCAAGTCCCCTTGGGTCTCCAAGACTCTTCTCAGTATTCTGGCCAATCTCAGCAATGCCGTCGTCTGAATAATGTCGATTCTTTTTCCGATCTTTGACACTTCCAATCCCCGTTCCAATCCTTTTGTAACGGTCGTCAGTTCTTGCAAGTATTTCACACCAGCATTAGCTGATGGTCTTTCATTGGAGTCTATGTGACAGCATCTCAACTCACGTCCCCAGGACTCTTCTTAGTATTCTTGTTGATCAGAACAATGCTATAGTTTAGGCGATCTCAATTCGTCCCCTGATTTCCAACTCTTTCTGTCCGTTTTTCCTAGCCAGGAATTAGATGCTCAGCAAGAATACCAAGTCTGTTAAGGCCAGATATAGAACACACTATCAACATGTTCAAAATAGATACAGTGAACAACAAAATAAATGGCGGCTGAAAAAGGCAGCTGAACCTGTGACACTTGCAAATTCTAATGACCCCGCCAAAGTTTTCTTTTTATCAATGCATGAAAGCAGTGTGAGAGCCAATCGTGAACCGACGCGGCAGCAAAATCGACTTTAGATTTGACCCCCGACAAGTACAATATCCCATACACCGATCTGAAACCTAAAATAAATAATTTCCTCCATAAAAAATAGCAACAATGCTGGAATAGAAATACGAATAATAAACTATTTCAGGTTAAACCCTTTTGGGGAGAATGGCGTCCAGTCTTTCGAAAATCGCGAAAAGAACAAGTAACAGTAACGCGATTGCGTATTGGTCACAGCAGACTTACGCACTCTTATACTCAAGCAAGAACAGCAACCACAGTGCTCGACATACCAAACGCCCTGCACAATCAAACACGTTCTCCTTGAGTGTAAAGTTTTTAATGACACCAGAAAGCGCTATTTCCACGCAAATACCATGAAGGACTTATTTGAGAACGTCCACATGAATAATGTTTTGTCGTTCTTGAAAGAGACCGGGTTGTACCAGAAATTATAGACTTGGTTACAATCCTGAAAACACAACAATCTAATCAACGGAATGCAAATTATTGCTGAATAGAATTATATTTGTGTTGGTAGAAATAGTAGTGAGAAATAATTAAAAAAACACTATCATCACTAAATAAACTAATGCCATATAGAAATACTTGCAAATACTTACTCGTATGCGAGTAAATGAGTTGTTTAGTTTTAGTATGGTATCATTAAATTATGTGTTTACAAACCGTTCATACGTGTAAACAGGCTTTAGCATCAAATAACCTATAGAGGTTGATATGCCATTAAAACCAACCAACCAACCAACCAACCAATCGACAAGAAAACAATAATCACAGAGAAGCACATGCTCCTAGCCAGATGGAAATATCATTTTACCACACTGCTCAATAAACTGTCAACAGCGATTAACGACATTGAACAAAGCCCAACTCAACACTGGCTATGTAAATGCCTAAACCAGGAAAAAGTGATTATGGTTATGTTATATAGTGGCTCGTACCACTTGACTTCCGGTATAGGAGGTGCTCGTGGTGTAATGATTATCGTCGTAGGAAATGGACACGGCGACACGAGTTCAAAATCCTGGACGAGGCTGATTGCATTTCACATAGCACTGATATCCTTGGGAAAGGTATGAATCCAATTATTCTCCTTCCAGCTATGGGTAAATAGTAGGGCAGACTGTTTTCTCCAGCCTGGGTTCTTCAGCCTTAGTCTAGGAGAAGGAAAACTCTGAGTTCAAAGCTGTTAAACTCAGCTTGAAAATTGACCTTGTGACATATCCTGCTCAAGCGGAGGGGTTGGTAAATATGGACTTCCGGTATCACGGAAGTATAAAAGACAGCGTGTCTCTTAAGCAGAAGAAACAGAAAGAGAAGCAGAGACAGAAGCAGAAAAAGAGACAGCTCTGAAAGGACGTCGGTTAGTTGTAGACCAACTTCGGACGTAACACCAACAACGCGAAACGTATAACACTTGTCGAACTGTACCACTTGAGTTAATAGACGATTAACTTTATTTCACTGTGTATCTTTTCCTTACCACGATACAACAGTTTATCTCTATTCTCTGCGACGGAAAATCTCCTGACGTAGACGGACTGCATTCAGAAGTTATAAAGAGAAGTGATAGGAGGCTATACGAGGTACGCAACGCCATCATAAAAAACGCTTATGAAACTTGAAAGTCCTTGCAGACTGGAAGGATATCTAACTAGTCACCATCCTTAAGAATGGAGACAGGCGAGATGGCAGCAATTACTGCAAGATCTTGCTTCTCTCCATATCAAGGCTTGGTTTGGTTTGGTTTCTTTGTTTAATCGCATATCAACCTTTGTAGGTTATTTAATGCCAAATCTATTTTCCTAGAAGAACAGTAGTGGTACTATTTAACCCATAGCTGGGAGGATAACGGGGTTCATACCTTTCCCAAGGGTATTTGCCCGAATGTGAACGTAATAGCGCGACTGGAGTACGAGCTCGCGTACTACGATTCCGCAGTCCATCGCTTTAACCATTACACCACGAGGACACCCCCTCTCGATATCAAGGAAAGTGTTTCCTCACATACTGCTCAACAAATAATCGACCTTCTCAGAAGATTTCCTATCTAAAGCACAATGAGGGTTCCACGTAAACCGAGGAATCACAGACATGGTCAACTCTTTGCGACAAATGCTGGTGAAATTCATTGAACAGGATATGACCCACTAGGAGATATTTGACAACTTCACAAAAGCCTTCGATGCTGTAAACAGAGAAGCTCTTTAGAACATCCTACAGAAACTAGGGTGCCTTCACCATTTTGTTAGACTCGTACCTACCTTGCATGTAGGAATGAAAGCATCGAGTAGCCATTTAAGGTTGGGAACAGTTGCCTCGACACTGTTATCAAGTTTTCTTTCTATGGTTGTTCTGATCCCTTCAATGATTCCACCCAAGAAGTGTGGATACAGAGTAGACCGGGAATAAACCTGTTCAATACCAGTGAATTTAAGTCTGCAAGAAAGACCAGAAATATTCTGGTACACGAACTCATGCTTGCTGACAACACTGCCTCCGTGGCACTCGAAGCCGAAGATGCATAGGTAATAATCGCCCGTTTCTCGAAATCTGCTAAAGCATTTGAGCTGAAAAATTAACTTCAAGAAAACTGAGGTTATGTAATAACCCCTTCCGGAATTTCATGACATTGGCTACAACATACAGATAGAGTTCCAAGTACTCAATTACAACAACAAACTCGATACGAAACTACATCCACGAACGTCAAATGCTTTCAATGCATTTAGCTGGCTGAGGAAACGAGTCTGACTCAACAAAGACATCTTCATAAAAACTAAATGTGCAGGGTACGAGGCCATAGTTCTCTCGACCCCCCCCCTGTACGATGCAGAAAATTGGACGGTATACCATATAGATTCTCAAAGACTTTGCGTTTATAAGATGCACCACTAACGCAAAATACTAAATGTCATGTGGTGTAAGCATATCCCATATAAATTCATCCTGGAGAAATCTAAACTCCTGTCATGTACGATATTCTCACCCAACGCATCCTAAAATGGGTTTGCCACTTGAACTGACTTGAAAAAAGCTGACTGCCAAAATAGATCCAGTACTCTCAACTTCGAGAAGGGTTACGTAAAACAGGTAAACGAAAACTAAGGCATAATATCATCAAAAGAAACTTCGGGGTCATTGGCAATACCTGTCCAGAAATTGAAAACTTGGAGGAAAAAATCAGCAGGACGTCATCATTAGATACAATGGACAGCAAGTAGTTCTAGTAAACGAACGCTACTGCTTAATGCCTAATGATTCCCTAGCTGACGTGGTACGCTTGTTGACCGAGCGGTCTGATACTAAGTCTAACTTAGAGTTGGGCGGGTTTCGACCCCAGCTTCAAGCGTCCTACGTATCTAGCCACACTGAAGAGTTGTGATACAACGAAACAGACTGTCTGTGTATGACAATATACACTCTCCCCCTTGGGAATTGACCACTCTGGCGAAGTAATTTAAGGCTGCCGCTTGCATAATGCAAAGCTCTTCGAACGAATTGAGCACTCTGGTATCCGGTAAAGTATAAAATGAAAACAAACGAACGCTACTACTTAATACCTTATAATTCCCTAGCTGACGTGGTACGCTTGTTGACCGAGCGGTCTGATACTAAGTCTAACGTAAAGTTGGGCGGGTTTCCACTCCAGCTTCAAGCGTCCTACGTGTCTACCCACACGTGTCTACCAACACTGTGGATGACTATATATATATTATTTCCAGAAAAAAACAATATTGGGTCACATTAGGATAATAAATGCATTTCCATCCTGTTAAGAGCATTGATATGAATCAAGGACTCTAAGATGATTTTTATGAGGACTTCATCAGATCCAATTTTCCCACTGGGTCTAATGAAGTCCTGTTAAAAACTGTTTTAGAGTCTTTGATTCATATTAATGCTCTTAACAGGATGGAAATAAAATTATTATCCTAATGTGACCGAATATTGTTTTTTTTTTCTTGAAATAATATTATTTGCTCTGTGAATTTATTTACATTGAGCTCTTTACCAAGAATATTTATATATTCGAAATTTGAATAATTTATTTGTCCTGACGGAATTGTTCCCTACTCAGGATTTACTGGATTGAAGAATACCTTATATATATATATATATATATATATATATTTGGTAGAGTATTTATCTATTTTTGTGTTGGACATTTTCTCCATCACACACACACACACACACATATATATATATATATTAGTTATGAATCATATATAGAACGATATGTATAAATATTTGTATGAATCTTGCTATGGCTTGCAGTGGTTTTATAGCTGAAAAAGCTCTATTTTTCTGTGATTGTTTGGGTTTTGTGCTTGTTTGAGTTTCTTTGTTCAATAACATATCAACTTTCATGTGATATTTAATGCGAAACCAGTTGATGTAAAAGGACAATAGTGGTACTATTAAACCGTTAGCTGGAAGGTACAATCCAGCTTATACCTTTCCTAAGAGTAGTTCTCCGAAGTGAAAGTAATAGCCAAACGGGAGTTCGATCTCGCTTACGATGATGTTGCAGTTCATCACGTCAACCACAGCAGCATGGTTTCTCCTCTCTTATTTTTCCGTGAGATCTTGGAATCTATGGTGGGATAATTATGCAAGATTTCTACATGTAGCTTTCACACTATCATCTGCTCAATCCAGTCCACTTTTAAGATATCTGGCGCTATTTTGTTATGCGATCTATGTGTCATGAAGCTATTTTGGTTTACTATCTCCTCTCTATATTGTCATCTACAACAAGAAAAGAAAGATTTTCTTCATTTCATTCGCAATATCACACACACACACACACATATGCATATATACAGGCGAAGTTATTTTGTATCCAATCTACACTTTATTTTGTGATTTACACCAAGAAAACTAATATTTTCTTCATTCTATTAGCAATATCTCTTACAAACACACACACATATGCATATCTACAGGTCATAAAGTTATTTTGGTATACTATCAACACTTTATACCGTCATATACAGCAAAAACAGTAACACTTTTTTCGTTTTATTATCAATAAATATGGTCTTGGTTTTCAAAGAATATTTGTTTAGAGAGTCTGAAGTATGAGTGAATGTCAGTTCGATTGTTAGAAGCGTCGGTCTGGACTGAACAGGTTACATTTGGCAACTGGACACTTTATCCTGGCAAATAACCGACCTTCTAAATTTGATTTTTTAAAAGTCATTATTGATAAATGTATAAAAAATTATTTTAAAAAAGCGATTTAGATATAAAGGGTAATTATTTTTTCTAAATAGATATATGCATACACAGAAAGTTTTATTTCAACCATGATAAATCCACCAAGCTAAGGCTGTAGAATACTCTGAGAGAAGTAAGACCCCTCTCCAATGAGGCTTCATGTTGACCGTGGGTGATGACCCCTAATACTTTCAGACGAAATTCTAGCGATTGAGCAGTCCTTGACCCTGCAACCGGGTGGTCAAGTGACTTACAACACACCACTTTGGTTCTTATTGAGCTAGGCGGGTGGTTGGACCGGCCCAATGCAGTCAGTCGGCTCGTCATATCAAGCCCTTGTGTTGTATATTGACCCTTGAGCGAGCCATCAATTAAGAAACGCACCTGTGTAGATAAGCGAAAGCAGTCACGGAAGTTGAGGGCGTAATGAAATGATGTATGTAGATGTCTGCGGCAGTTGAGTCAGTTGGATTCAGTGAGGCCTTGAGTCAGAGCCAGCTTGCAGTCAGTGTGAACGCCCCGCTGAGGGCCACTGCCTACACCAGGCCTCCGGTTGATCATCCCCAGTCAAGAAGCAAAAGTGCTAAGGAGGGTCTTGACAATAACACAGCGTGCTATGGTCAATAGAAGAAGTTGTGGGTCAGTACAGTAGTCTCTCTTTGTCTCCCCGTCTTCTTCTGTCTCTCACATCACAGAAGCTTCAACCCCTTTCGAGAATAAAGTGTGTGAATTATATTCTTATAAAGAAGACTTATGGTCACTTTTCCTGTGTGTATCTTCCCTCATCTCGCAATACAACAGTTGCACTGATATGTTTAATCCCAACCGTATTCTTTTATAAGCATTTGCTACAAACTCACAACACTTTTTATCTTATAGGGTCAATTACGTTGAAAAAATAAGACTCTTACATTATTACATATTTGCCTCATATATTTTAGAATTAACTGGTTTGATTTAAAAGGCAAAGTTCACTCCAAAAGGATATATATATATATATATATATATATATATATATATATATATATATATACTATAGGTTTGACTTACCAAAGCTGCTTCTTTTGGTTTGCATTGGCCAGATTTTACCTCTAACCCATTATTCATCTTTTAATTTTAAGAAAAAAAAAGAATCTTATAAAAATCCATAATCACAATTCTCAAAATATTATTTTGCAAAATTGAATGAATCATATTTATCTTGGCAAAAGAAAGAAGTGGAAAAAATTCAACCCAAAGATAAAATTCCCTAATCTGCTCAAATAATTTTTTAAGAACAATTACAAATTTCTAACAAAAAAGAGAGTTGTGTTTTACTTTTAAGTTTCATTTATTATACAATTTTACAGGAATGAATTTTTGATCTTTCAAATATGTTGGATATTAGCTAGCTCGGGCTCCTTAGAAAAAGATGACCGCTTCTCTCCACCCCCCTCAGACTGTATGAGACCTTGTGCTTCAAAATCACTTGTTTTCATTGTTAATTCTAAATAAACCTTTCAAATATTTTTCCAAATAATTTTTGCTTCCTCTAGTGTCTTATTAAAATTAGGATGGTAAGGGTTGTGGGAAAAAAATTCAAATATAGGTTCTATTGGGGTGGACTGAGTTGTTTGCCTATTGGGTAGTACCTGAGAACCTAAAGCACAAACAGACCTGAGAAGTAAGTTTCATTTTGGAAGCAGCCTCAAAGTAATTATAATTCAAATGTATTATAACTAAAATGTTTTTTACACTACAAATCCCTGCTGTTAAATTAACAACCAAATTCACTGTACTCACTCAACTCACACTTGTGGCTACTTTCTGAATTTGGGTTCAAGTGAGACTACCCCTTATTTGGGGTTAGGTTCTTGAATAGCCGTTTTATTTATTTATTTTTATGGCTTTCGTAATTGACTTTTCAAGAATTCTGTACACAAAAATTTGTTATTCATAGAAAGTTTATTATGATTGATCAAAACAAATCAAGGCTTGGCATTTAAGAATGAACTGGTTTGACTTGAAAGGCAAAGTTTACTCCAAAAGGATATATATATACGATAGGTTTGACTTACCAAAGCTTGTTCTTTTGGTTTGCATTGGCCAGATTTTACCTGTAACCCATTATTCATCTTTTAATTTAGAACACTTTGATCTTATTATCTTGCATATTACTTTCTGCCCAATACATACTCTTACATTATTACAGATTTGCATTAAATATTGCATAATACATCATAATCATTGCTGACCTTTTACTTTCTGTGTTGACTGGGGCTGTAGAATACATTGGCTGCACCTCTACAGAGGAGTAAGACTCCCCCATAACAAGGCATCAGTTGGTCATGGGTGATAACTCATAATGGTTAAGGATGGGATCTTGGTGGTTGAACTGTCTTTGACCAGCAACCAAGCAGTCAACTGACTTGCAACTGACCACTTTGCCTTTTACTGGGTTAGACAGGTAGTTGGACAGGCCTGATGCAATCAGTTGGTTAGTCATGTCGAGTCCTAGCACCTATATATTTAGTCCCAGCTGTATTCTTCAATCTGCCCTTGTGGCAAACTCCCAACCCATTTTTATCTCATGGGTGCAAGAAGGCAGTGGCTGAGGGTCAATTGTATTGAGAAAATAAGACTTTGATCACTGTTAAATTGTATGGCAATAAATATTGTTTACTGAAAGCCTGAAATTGGTAGGGGCTGAGAAATCTTTGCTTGAGTATACTGGTAGTGTATCCCTGTCTCAACCAAAGGGAATGGATTTCCCCCTTAAAAAATTCCCAACTCAAGTTGAACCCCATAGTGGGTGTTGGAACTCAGGATCGGTGAAAAATCATTTATGTCTTCTTCAAATAAAAAAAAAACAAAACAGCCCAGTCAGCTGTGGCAGTAAAATGCACTGACTTTGTCTTTGCAGAGAGGTAAGACCTCCCCCACAACAACGAGTGTCTTGATATGACATTAAACAATCTGATAGAGAGGTTCCAGTAATGCTGGAGCTTTGGGGAATGTGGGGTACCACTTCAAGGCCATAGCTCCCAGGTCCACTCTCCCGAAATGGTAGCACCTGATAGGGTCCTATTTATGGACCGAAAAGAACTGTTTGACATTTAAACCGAGTGCATACAAATGTCTATTGCTGAATTGAATAATTAGAAATAGAACTGTTTGATCATTTAACTGTGTAAACAAACGACTGATGTTTAATTGTTAGTGATACATAGCAATACTTGGAACTATTTAACTTTGTTTACTTATGTTTAGAAATCATATATATCTATATATATATATATATATATATATATATATATATATATATATATGTATAAACAGGATTTGGCATTGACTAACCTACAATGATTGATATACTATAAAACCCAATCAAACCAAATCCTATATATATATATATATATATATATATATATATATATATATATATATGTAAAGAGGATTTGGCACTAAATTACCTACAATGGTTGATATGCCATAAAAACAAACCAAAACAAATCATGCATATTCATTATATATGTATAAAGATGATTTGGCATTAAATAACCTACAAGGGTTGAAATGGCATAAAACAAAAAGCGACCTGCTTCATTTTTAAGAGAGAGGTTTATTTCAAGAAGAACAAAACCTTGGACTGTCAAAAAAACAAGGAACAGGAATTTGCTCGTATGGAGTGGACAGCAGGAGGCATGCTGAAAATATCTTCAAAATGAAGATGTTATACATTATAAAATGCAAAATATATTATGGTGAGAGACTTATCACTTCAAAAGGAGTTATAAGGAGCAGGGAGCTATCCCTGTTTACATCAGAAGAAATAAGAGTAACCTTGGTAAAGCAAGTGATGCAACTTTTGTATGTACATTACTGCTTTATGAGAATCAGCGTTTGTACTGTTGTACTGTGTAGCGTTTACTTTTCGAAATTGTTTCTATAAATAGCGTCAGTAACTAAAGATATTTAAGTATATTAGCAATGGTTTCAAAACTAATTCCGTTAAGTTTGGGTTGCATGTTGCTAATATGTAGTGTCTCGAGAATCTGTAGTTTTTGCTTGTTATTTTGTTGTTCTCATATTGTTGTATTTTCGGAAAGAATTCTCGGTAATTCTGTTGTTGGGCATGAATATCTTTTTAAATGCTGTGCTATGGAACTCGTATCAGAAAGATGTATTGTAAGTTTTCTCGTTAGAGTAGTCGAGGTTAATATATATATGAAGAAGATTTGGCATTATGTACCATAGGACCAACGTTTTGTGCTGTAAAGAAAGAAGTCCGCAGAAAAAGAAATACTCAAACTCGAAGGTATGGGAAGAAAATATAGCAGTCGTTTATTATTCAGCTATGATCGCTGCAACTCGAAAAGTTCATTTTAGTTGCGTCCTTCTTCTCCCTTCCTCTTGGTGGTGACGGTGTGTGGGTGAGAGCTGGCTGTTTGACACACGCCTGACAGATAGGTCGTAGCAGACTGGGGTAGGACGGGTCGGGGCCTCTGGAACCTTTAACGCACCCGTTTTGACAACTGCCTTCAACTCTGCCAAAATCTCGTTACTTGTTTTCTTATATAGAGATTTTGGAGAACAAATCGAAGATCCTCAAATGTTCGATGTCACCAGTGAAATACGTGATAATACATCTGTAATTATTTTAAAGTCACGTCTAACTTTGCAGGTCATTCTGCCCGCACGCGCTAGTCTCGTGACGCCTTCACTGATTGACGACAGCGCCCGTCCGTAATATTACAATTAAATAACCATCATGAGTAGATATGCCGTAAAACCCAGCCAGCCGACTAACCATAATAAATAAATGAAACATATAGATAGTATACCAAAGCAAAATTTGACTCTTGAAGATCCTTTTGTTATGTAGGTCGGATACCAAAATAACAATCGACATCTTTTTAAGACACAACATTCCGTAACATTCAAGTCGTTGTGTTTAACCGTGGTTTCTATGCAGTCGGTTGGTTATCTTTATATAACAAAGAAACTTATTGATTCATCCCTCAATATCACTAAATACCCTGATTTAAAGCCCCAACAACGATGAATTAATTGTGGATTTACCTATTCTCTTAATAGGTGTGTATTGGTGACATTAGAAAAGAATGAAAAAATAAGATTCGAAAAGATAAAAAGAGTAACATTGTGATAGTCTCCGTGGTGTAGTGGCTAACGTCCTGGACTATGACATCGTAGTAAAGTGGGTTCGAATTCTGATCGCGCCATTATGTTCACTTCCGGATTAATTTCCTTGGAATAGGCATGAACCAATTTATCCCCCCGCCTGCTCTTCTACAAGAATGGTGGTCAAGTCGGCTGGGGCTGCAAAAAACACCGACTGCATCTCTGCAGAGAGGTAAGATCCCTCCCCCAATTAGTGTCCTGGATACGACACCAAACAATCTGATTGTGTGGCTCCAGTAATGCAGGAGCTTTGGGGAATCAAAGTACTCCTTCATTGGCATCGCTCCCAGATCCACTCTGACCCGGAATGGTAGCGACTGATAGAGTCATATCTATGGGTTAAATAGAACTAAACAATGAATTAATACTAAACTGAATCGTTTGAAATAGAACTGTTTATATGTATAAAAATGGATTTGGCATTAAATAATCTACAATGATTGTTATGTCATAAAACCAAACCAAACCAAATCTACACGAAGGGCTTTTGCATTAAATGACTCACAAAGACTGATATGCCATTAAACAAAGAAAACAAACCAAAGAAAGTGTCAATTTGGAACAAAATAGGAAAAAAGTGACGTGCTTATTTCCATAATGATATTTACAATTGCAAAGAAATAGTGGATTGGAAAAATCCGACAAGATGTGAAAAAATAAATAGCAAAAGTGGATAAACCAAAACACAGACAACGGATTCAATTGATATTTCGTCTTTATTTCATCAAAGTTTTCAACAGAATGCTGGTTGTTTTGTAGCATTAAGCAATTAGAGGAAATAGATTTAAAAAAGAGGGAGGGGGCCAAAAGAAGGAGAAGAAGACAGTGAAGGAAAAGAAAAGAAAAAAGAAAGGGAAAGATAGAAATACAAATCTGAGTGTCGGAGGAACGTGGTGACAGCAGGATTATTGGCTACAGCGATGGTACATTTCTTGAAACATCTGGGCAATGAGTAAGCAAACACGGGACGAGCTACAATGAGTGTCAAGCGTATCAAATTTCATCAAAACAAAAGTATCAGAACAAAATATCTAAATAAAAAATCAAGAAGTATGGAAGTATGGAAGGGAAATGATTATATAATTGTTTCGGAGGTTGTTTTCTGATTTTATTTTATTTTATCTTATTTTAAAGGAGTAGCGCCTTCCCCTACACCTCGGTGTAGTAGCTATTGAAAAGGGAGCCTTCTGGTCACCCTCGACTACGGTTGCCAACTTTTTACTTATTTTATTTTATTTTATTCGTTTATTTATTTTATTTTATCTTATTTTATTTAATTCCATTTTTGCGTGTTTCTTTTTTAATTTGTTTTTTGTTTTGTTTGATTTTTGCTTTGTTTGTTATTTGTTTGTTTGTTGCTTTTTTTTTTGTTGCACCAATAAGTAAAGTCGGTGACCTTAGTCGAGGGTGAACCTACGGCTCTCTTTTCGGGTGCTACTACACGGGGGTGTAAGGGGAGGGTGCTACTAAATTTCCAGGGTTGCTCCATTTTACCCTTGATCCTTACCTTAAAATGCTGAGTGTTAAGCAAGGCGGAATCAAGTACCATTTTTTGCGTCTTTAGTATGATTCGACCTGGTATTGAACCCCGGTCTCCTGGACCATTGGCAAACAACACTCTAAACATTAGGCCAAAGTTTATCAAAAGTAGAGAGAACTTATGAGTACTTAATATTTGGTAGAATAGTCATTAGCATCAGATACAGTGGGTTTTTCTCTTGTGGCTATAAACTTCTTTTTGATGATAATTTCCATTTTTATTGTTATTTTCGAGAAAAACATCAAATGATGGCAATTCATTTTTTTCGCAATATCACGAAGTGACGGTCCACAATTATTGTATGCCACAATTTGACCTTTATCTGCTAACTAGCTATTTGCCAAACAAAATAAATTAGGATATCAAATCAAGGTAAAGAGTAAAGTAAGTAAAGTTGGCGACCGTAGTCGAGGGCGACCCGAAGGCTCCGTTTACATTAGCTACTACACCGAAGTGTAGGGGAAGGCGCAACTCCTATATCAGAATTGATCCACTTTACCCTTGATACATTGCATATAATGCTGAGTGTTAAGCAAGGCGGCATCAAGTACTAATTTTTGAGTCTTTGGTATGACTCGACCAGAGATTGAACCCTGGTACTCCGGGCTATTCCTTTTCTTTTTTTTCTTTTTTTTGGTATTTCTGAGAACTTTCTTTTTAGAATATGACGACTTTTTGGTTTGGTTTGGTTTGGTTTCTTTGTTAAATGGCATATCAACCTTCTTGGGTTATTTAATGCCAAAGCTATCCTTCTAGAAGAAAAGCTGTGATGCTATTTAGCCTATAGCGAGGAGGATAAGGGGTGTTAATATCTTTCCCAAGGGTATTTTTCCGAAAGTGAATGTAATAGTGCGATGGGAGTTCGAACTCGCTCACTTCAATTTCGAAGTCCACCGCTTTAACCATTAACTCCACAAGGACACCTCCGCCCGCAGATTTTTGCTACAACTAAAATAACTGGAAACTATCACCAAGAAAAAAATAACTACTTCCTGAGCCACTGAAGTTTCATAAAATTTGTGGCACGAATAAGAAATGGTTCAATTTTTTCACTGTTATTTTTATCTATTTATTTATTTAATGTCCAATACTTGATACGTTGATATTCCTGGCATGTGCAGATCTGCGTGTCATCTAAATAACTGCATATATCTATATGATTACGAACTTGTAGGTTATAAAAAGAATAGTCGTTTCAGTTTGAACTATGCAGAACGCTGTCTCAACTTCCAAGCTAAAGTTCACGTTCATACTCCCCTGGCTTTTCAGCTGGGCCGTCCGAAATTCGTGCCGAATGGAGTATCACTTTGAGGCCGAATGGCCCCCAGCTTCGACCAGGCCACCTTTGTGTGGGCAAAAGATCAATGACAATCATAACAATAGACCTTCGGGTCTTGTAAAACTTTGACAAGCAAGGTCACCTGGCACACGTTGGGAATACCACCAAACAATTCATGACGAGACTGAATTTCTATCTGGGATTCTTACAATGTGACGGAAACTCAAGAAAGTCAGGTGGTATCAGAAGTGACTATTGGGCTCGGCCCTGAAATCATACTTGACCACAAAGTCATTAACTGATGGAGGTTTTGTTGACAGCACAGCGGTTTTTGTTTTACGGAAGCATGTTCATGATTATATATATATATATATATATATCATGATATCACGCTGCTAGCACGGATCTCCTTGACCCTCTCTCGCCATCTATCTCTATCATCCAGCGCTCTCGGGAGGTCTTCCATATTATATCCTATATCGACACAGATCTGTTGTATATAGGTACTTGCTGGTCGTCCTGCCTTTGCTCGTCCATGTGAATGGGTCCACAGGAGTATATCACTTATGAGTTCGTCCTTACTTCTCCAGCAGTGTCCCGCATGTCTGGTTCATCTAACTTTGATAGTTTTCGTAATGGGTGGTTGGTGACCGTACAGCTAACACCCCCATATATATATATATATATAATCTAATGATTATATCTTTTTAAAATTAAATGATATTGTTAGTAATGAGACTGCCATAAAGAGGTGACTAAATGAGATGGGAAGTAAGTGGCCGTACTGCTAAAGTTTTGTAAGGTGTTGCTTCCAATATTTATTCAAAATAGCACGTAGCATTCTTGTATAGTTACCATCTTAGCTTTTTCTCCATACGTTTTATTAGAGTCCAGGTGGCGCATGCATACAGTCCTATGCATATCGCCACAATTTGGAAAAATCCTGTTTTATTTTATCGGATAGATCAGACTTCCACAAGATAGATAGATAGATAGAAGGAAGACTGAGATAGATAGATAGATAGATAGATAGAAGGAAGACTGAGATAGATAGATAGATAGATAGATTGACATAGATAGATAGATAGAATAAAGAGAGAGAGTTAGATTCGTTTTACATAAGAGAATTCTTATTATTATTATTATTATTCACTCTATTCAAGTATTCAAACCTGAATTAATTGGTTGGCTTCGCTAAAGTTCGAGTGACACCAAATCTCCTCAGATCTTCAAGACTCTTTTATGTTTTCTAGCTGACCTCATCACTGGTGTGATCTAGATGAATTCAATCCTTCCTCAAATCTGTAATTTCCATAGTTTCTGTTGCGTTCTGGTTAGTGAACGCTCGTAATATTAAATAAAGGACAAACCACGATATGAGAGGAAATAGAGATACAGTCCCAGGAAAAGGTATTCACAATAGAGAGACTATTAGTAGACAAGAACATAGAATTAGTGAATACAGAATAAAGATATAGTCCAACGATAGTACTGGCTTCCGTTATTACGGTAGCAAGTAAGGTGATCTAGTACGATCTCCAGTCTCCAACGCTCTAATACTATTCCTATAAGAAGCTGCTCTTCACCTTCAAGTCTGTTTATTTGTCGCTGCCTCCCACCAGACACGACTTGACACAAGGTCAAAAGCCCGAAGGCCGATTAAAGTGGGGATAAAAGGGAGGGGGAGGGGGAGGTCGGGAACGAGCGGAGACTCGAACCCTGCTGGTCTATGCTGCTCATCGGCTCACTTGGTGCAATGTGAGCCTGATGAGGCAAGCAGTTTCAGGAACCCAAATGTGGGTCCGGCACGTATGCCAGTTTACGGCTTAAACTAGACGTGAGGTCTAGTACCATACATGGGTTACAAAGGAGACAAAACTGCAGCTCGCCCACCCGAGGGTAGCCTAGTCGAAACTAAGTGCCTAAAGGCCTCAAGTCTGTCATTGTTCCTTTTGCAGAGCCACGCTCCGGACCGAAGTCCAGAACAGGCTCCGGGGTGTCCTTCGGGAAGAACGCGCCCTCCACCTTCTAGCTACTGCTATATATGGCAGATGGACTAGTTCATTGTGTGGAAAAAGGTGGGTAATACCCAACAGTTTCATTTCCAGGTTCTTGAAGATTCTTCCAACGGTACCAACAATAATGGTTAACGCTATCACCTGGCAAGATCCGGGTTTTTATCAAGTTTTTTTTTAAATTTTAATTAAACTCTGAGTTGCACTCGATCAGCGAAGTCCACTCATTAACACGTTCGTTTCTTCTTGCTGACCACAACAAGGTCTTAACCCAGTCGGTTGGGGCAGTAGAATATACCGACTGCCTCTCCACAGAGGGGTAAGACACTCCTTAATATGTGTCTTGGATATGACATTAAACAATCTGAGGCTCCAGTAATGCTGGGGCTTTGGGGAATGCGGAGTACTCCTTCATTGCCATCGCTCCCAAATCCACTCTGGCCTGTAGTGATAGCTCCTGATAGGGTCCTATCTGTTGATCAAATAGAACTGTTTGACATTAAAACTGAGTGCAAATAACTCATGCTAAATTTAATTGTTAGAAATAGAATTGTTTGATCATTTAACTGTGAGTAAATAAATAACTGATGTTTAATTGAATTGTTAGTGGTACATAGAAATACTTGGAACCATTTAAATTTATTATGCTAAATTGAATTGTTAGAAACAGAACTATTTGATCATTTAACAGTGTGTATCTACAAAACGTGTTTACAAATCATATATATGATATATATGTAAAAACAGGATTTGGCATTAAATAACCAACAATGTTTGATATGCCATAAAGCCAAACCAAACCAAACAACTAAGTCTGGACTGCTGATTGGGATTGGGTGACCTGTTTTTATCTCATAATATAATCATTATTTTACTTTTTGCGAGCTTTTCACACCAGCGTTAACTGGTGGGTTCTCACTCAGGTCTCCAGGATTTTTCTCAGTATTCTGGCTGTAGTTTGGATTTTCTTAGTTCGTCCTACAATTTCCAATTCTTCTAGCCTCGTTCGCAATGAGCTAATTGGTGCAGTGAACCATTTTCCATATAATTTCACTTAGAAGCTCTTTTAAGCAAATGCCTATATCCGAGGATATTGTAGGCGTTTGGTTAAAAGAACTACAAAGTGAAATCAATTGGATGTTATAGGTTCAATCCTGACTACCGGTAAATAACAAGGATTACTTATAGTAGCTTAACACTTGTATCCGGTTATGGTTAACGGAATTAAAACATTCTACCCCCATGGATTAAATAGAGGGTTCGATTCGAAGTTCTGTGTAGGCTCCCGAGTTCGTCATGAAACACCTGAAGAAGGCCGACGGACGCATCGGCCGAAACGTTGTAAATACGTAGACAATAGTCCGAATTCAATAAACGATAAAAATTATCAAGCTTCATCTTGGAAATTTTGACAAATCTTTGATTTACATTGTCCAAATCAGTATGGAATGGACGGTAGAGCCTGATGGGATAAGTAACCAATAACCCTTTTTTCCAGGAGGCCTAGATTACTATCAATCTACCCTAGATTATATTTTCCTTCTCTTTTTTTCTTTTTTTTAAATCATTCAATTACTTGCTTGAATTTCTAAAAAAAATGTTATCAATATTTGTTAAATTTTAATAAAAACAAAATTAATAAGAGATTACAACATTGATTTCATCGCACAGTCATATTTCAAGACGAACATTTTATGTGAAAATATACCTGTTATTATATAGAATCGTTGGAGCTAGTTTCCTCAGCTATTAAGTCGACAGCCAATTAACGAGGAACTAATTGGTGCAGTGACCCACTTGCCAGATGTGCTTTGTCGCCGCGAGGTAGGTGTTAATCAAGAGTTCAATGAAGCAGCGTTCTCTCTAGAGCAAAATTACAAATAACTACGATCCGAACAACGTTGGTTTCTGTACATTAACATAAAAGCTGTTGTTTTCCCAAGATGGCTTCCATCTGGACGGCTGTTCTTTGTGCGTCAAAGATATAAAACTGAATTTTGAATGGTTATTTACAAGTCGTCGGTCGGGCTTAGAGTACACTGCCTGTATCCCCTGCAGAGGTGTAAGACTTCCCCCCACTCAGAAAGGGGTTTCTTGAGTATGACTCTTGACTGTTTCTGAGAGTAAGACTCCAGTTTTAAGGAGTGTGTTGTACTCCTCCATTGGCTTAACTGCTAAATCCACATTGACTTGTCGTGGGGATACTTGTTAGGGCTACTCGCATTGGTCAAATATATTTGTTGGAACATGATTTGTACTTGATATAAATACCTGATACCATATATATGTAAATTATTTGTTTAAAATAGTTATTTAAAGCTATAGTTGTTTACCAAGGATTATTATTAGTTACTTGAAAACATATAACTGTGTGAAAACAAATGTTTATTATTAAACAGAAATAAAATACTTGAAACCATGTAATTCTTAGTATTAGATTGGAGTACTTGAAACCATTCAACTCTGAAAAAATTATTTGTATTAGATAGAAATACTTGATATCATTCAACGGTAGTTATTTGTTATAAGAATAGTTACTTGAAGCTAAATTTGTTTTCTAAGGATTATTACTAGTTACTTAAAACCATATGACTGTGTGCAAACAAATGATCATTATTAAATAGGAAATACTTGAAACCATATATTTATTAGTATTAGTTAAAAATACTTGAAACCGAACAAGTGAGTGCAAAACCTCTATGAAAACTACACAAAAAAACGTAAGTACATATGTGCAATGAATGTAATTCCCTAACGTGTTGGCATAGAATAAACCTAGACGGAGTGACAAGCCGTTAAAGTTAATCAATCATAAAATATAAGGCACTCAGTGAGGATTGAAATTACAAGAAACGCTCTGCTATCAAGCTCGCGAATAGAATAGGCAGTAAGTGCACAGTTGCTCAGCTTCTCATATCAATTGCATATGCGTATTTTTTTTCGGCGAAGAAGGAGAGAAAATAAAGGCAGTGGGAACAATATTAGGAAAGAGTTGGGGAGGCTGCTTGGAGTGTGAAGCCAGAGAGAAAGCAGGTAAGATGAAAAAAAAAAGGGAAAGAGAAGCTCACACTGATTGTGACATTTACAGCGTGTGAAAAACTGCATAGCAGCGAAGTTGATTTTTGAACGAATCCATTATGGCCCCAATTGCTCACTTCTTGGACTGACGAGGCAGGTGAATGATGGCTGGGACTAGGCTGACAGTCCAGTCCTATATGGCGTTCATATCTATATTTTTTATCAGCACACTACCAGTACAACGGCTAAAATGAAACACATCCCATATATATATATATATATATATATATATATATATATGTGTGTGTGTGTGTGTGTGTGTGTGTGTCTGTGTAGTTATTATTATTTGAAATAAATGGTGTCGTTTATAAATTTCATTATATCTATTTATTTGTGTCCAGATATTGATAAAATTATTTTAAAGGACATATAAATATAAATATATATATATATATATATATATATAGATATAAACCTATACATATATATGATAGGGAGGAGATATTTGTGTGTGTGTATATATATATATATATATATTCATAAAATATATATATATATGTGTGAAATATATATATATATGCATATATATATATATTTATATACATATATATATATATATATATATATATATATAATATATATATATATATATTGTGGATGAAATATATATATATAAAATATATATATATATATTGTATATGAAATATATATATATAAAATATATATATATATATATATATATAATATATATATATATATATATATATATATATATGTATATATATATATATAGACAACGTAATTTGAATATAAACGATTTGAGTAAATATAATAATACATATGT
>OY757918.1:80586375-80633875 GCA_963585895.1 Sepioteuthis lessoniana
TTTTTTCTTGCAGATACAAATTTCACCTGCGCACAAAATGGCACAAGACTGACTAAGCGGTGAACGGAGGGAGAATGCTCATCAAAAGTCGTACTGGTCACTTAGCGTCCTTTTCTAAGTCAATTCAGAGTCCAGTCCTTCATGTGAGTTGGTTGAATGCTTGCCGACATGCCGAAATGAACGTCTTCTTTTCTCGATTCCGGGGGACCACCCGCACTTGATTTGGAGGTTTTAGTGAAATATTGGCAAAGGGTTGTCAAAAATGAGCTAGTTAGGGAAGAAGAAGAAGAAGAAGAAGAAGAAGAAGAAGAAGAAGAAGAAGAAGAAGAAATGTGAAACTATATATATATATATATACTTTCACATACCTTCTCTAAGAAAGTCCTTGCTGCTTCAACGTCCAAAACCTGGCCAAAATACTTTCTACCTGAAATTTTCGTCATTTCGTGGGATAATTTAATCGAAACATGTCGGTGGGCCTAAATTAATATTTATTAATAAATTTTTCTCATCCATTTATATGTATTTCCTTTTCCGTTTTCTTCTTTATATATATATATATATATATACGAGGTACATACGATAAGTTTCCAGACATTTTTTGTATGGGCACTTTTATGGATAGTACACACATGAAACTCTAGCCCCTTCGAAGTAATCTCCTCTGGCTGCAATGCACTTGTACCGTTCCAACAACTTCTGGAAGGCCTCATGGAAGTCCTCCTGTGTGAGCGTGTCAATGACCTTCGTCACAGCCTTTTTCATCTCCTCAATTGTCTCACAATGACAGCTTCTGAGCTTAGGGAATAACCAAAAGTCACAGGAAGCAAGGTCTGGACTATAGGGAGGGTGAGGAACTGTGTTGATGCCCATCTTGGTCAAATAGTCCTAGACAAGGCTGGAGTTGTGGACTGGTGTATTGTCCTGGTGGAAATGCCACTGACTCGATTTGAAGAGTGCTGGCCTCTTCCCAAGGAATCTCATCCTAAACTCCCTTAAAACCTCAACATAGTAACCCTAAGCCTAACCCTTTGGCTAATCAATTCTAGTGTACTGACTTCCTTACTCCTCCCACACCTCTGATCATCCCTCACAGACTCCCTGCCTTCCTTGAATCTCTTATGCCACTCAAAAACTGATGCTCGATTCATGCAAGATGCACCAAAAGCAGTTTGAAGCATTCCACTCGTTTCTGTGGCATTTTTCCGAGTTTAAATCAGAATTTTATTGTATACCATCCAGATTGCATTTTTGAAATTCACCAGCTGTGACAATCAGGCTTTAGTAGGGTGTATTCCAATTGCTGCTGTAGCTGTTCATTTGAACCTAAAATCATAAAAATTGGTTAGTCATCTCATAAGATGTATAGCAATAACATACTGGATTTTCAAGAGTCTACAACAATTTTAAATGCTAATACGAAAAAAGTCTGGAAACTTATTGAAGGCTCCACGCATATATAAAATATATATATGTCAGCGATGAGCATGGAATATACACGAATTAAACATTAAAGACAAGGCCTATGTGTAATTTTACGCAAATATATGTATATCTAATACCACATACGCACTCAGCCAAATCGGCTGGGGCTGTAGAATACACCGACTGCATCTATGCCGAGCGATAGACCCTCCTTTCCGATGAGTGTCTTGGATATGACACTAAACAATTTGATCGTGCGGCTCCAGTAATGCTGGAGTTTTAGGCAACGCGAAGTATCTCTTCCATGCCATGCTCCCAAGTCCACGCTGGCCTGGAATGGTAGCACCTAATACGGTCCTATCTATGGGTCAAATAAAACCGTTAGACATTTAAACTATTAAAAAAAAAAATTCTGATTTATAGTAAATAGAATTATTCATGTTAGAAATACTTGAAAACATTTAACTGGGTACAAAAGAATGGATTTTTAGGTTCGTTTGAAGATGTTATCAAGAAAATGTTTACAAATCATATATATTTGATACGTATGTATAAAAAGGATTTAGCATTGAATAATCAACAATGGTTGATATACCATAAAACCCGACCAATCCAAATCATATATATTTAATATATATGTATAAAGAGCATTTGGCATTAAATAACCTACAATGGTTGATATGCCATAAAACCCAACTAATCCAAATCATATATATTTAATATATATGTATAAAGAGCATTTGGCATTAAATAACCAACAATGGTTGATATACCATAAAACCCGACCAAACCAAATCATATATATTTAATATATATGTATAAAGTGGATTGTTCCACTTTACCCTTGATCCTTGCCTTATAATGCTGAGTGTTAAGTTTGGTAGCATCAAGTATCCTATTTTGAGTCTTTGGTATGACTCCACCTGGGATTGAACTCAGGTCTTCCAGGCCATTGGCGAACACTCTAACCATTATGCCAATGTCCGGTACTTTCTTTTCAATGTTACTAAACGTTTCTTTTGGTAATATTTGCCACAAACCACAAGCATTAAAACAATGATTTCTGCGAGAAGATTAATCATTAGATGAATTCTAATTTAATTGTCAGTGTTTCCTTTTTGCATCGAACCTTCATATATATATATATATATATATATATATATATATATATATATATATATATATATATATATATATTATAACAGTGTTGGTCGTCACTAAATCACTTTCTGGGTTTGTGTCGAACCAAGTGCAATACAATATGGGCAGAGCTCAATATCTAGGATAGAGCTATATATATATATATATATAGCATTAACGATATTTTTAACCGGGACATTGGCCCAGCGGTTAGAGTGTTCGCCAATGGCCCGGGAGACCTGGGTTCAATCCCAGGTCGAGTCATACCAAAGACTTTAAAAATGGTACTTGATACCACCTTGCTTAACACTCAGCATTATAAGGTACGGTTCAAGGGTAAAGTGGAGCAATCCTGGGAATGGAGTAGCGCCCTCCCCTACACCTCGGTGTAGTAGCTATCGAAAAGGGAGCCTTCGGGTCACCCTCGACTATGGTCGCTAACTTTACTTACTTATTAACGATATTTAAATGAAAGTGGTGCAATCGAAATCAGTCAATCTCAGATATCGAGGAGGTCAATTGACACGAAAAAATTGACACGAAAAAATTATTTCGTTTGGAAACCTCAACAGATTCTGTGAATAACCAAGTTATGTGCATATATATATATATATATATATATATATATGCATTACCAGACGAGTGAATGAAATTATACTTGAGCCAAATAGATTGTTTTTCATAGGTTATCTTGAGATAAATTGAGTTACTGACATTGTTAATCTCAATAGTACTACTATTGTTCTTCTACAAGAGTAGCTTTAGCATTGAATAATACTAAAAGGTTGATATGCCATTAAATCATCTAAACAACATATATATATATATATATATATATATACTGTTTTACAAGTTTAGTTAAATAAAGATCACAGAACTTTTTTATGACATTATAATGTTTTTCTTTAGCTTTATTACACACCCCTGGACAAAAACATAAGACCACCCTTCTTTTGATATTGTCAGTAACCCCCAGTCTTTGTCAGATCTCTTTTGACATGGTCAGTAACCTCCAGTCTTTGTTAGACCAATTTTGATATTGTCATTAACCTCCAGTCTTAGTCGGATCTCTTTTGACATGGTCAGTAATATTTCAGCGAACCACAAACTAAACCAAACTCTTAATTCAATCTATGATAGTATTCAGTTCTCATTTTGCTGTTTATCTTTTGGAGTATCACATATCAGTTACACCAAAGTAATTCCTTGGATAGTTCGCAAAAATACTTACTTCAATACATTTTTTTCTAAAATCATCCAATGGCATCAAAATTTTTTCTAAACCTTTGGTTTTTTTCATATGATAATTTTATATTTTGGCCTTTGACCCGGCCAAAAATGCCATTCTAAGGTGATGCACCGGAAGGAAGTGACACATTCTAATGGCAGTTATGAGAGGAAATCGCGTGACGGAAATTGGCTGATGAAATGGGACGAGGTAAAAAAATTCCCATGGTACACTCATAGACTGACGCACCGGAAGAGAGTGTCCTGTGAACTGCATGACAGTTATTTCCGCTTGATGACGATAAAACATGTGATTTCAAACATCGAGTGGGCGATCGAGTGGGCGTTGAACTATTATATAACTCAGTCAAGGGAGAAGTCAAGACAGTTCCAGTTAGAGCTGGAGACGGAGTTATAGACGAGGTATGGTACACCCGGCCGAGGGGGCTCTCGGGAACCCCGATGGAGTTTGGGGACCAGAGAAGTTGCCGATAAGTGCAGTAAAGAAAGCCAGCACCCAGCAGAGTGGACCCCAGGGCCTCCGGTTGAGCATCAGGAGAACGAGAAAGACAACGTTGACGGCCATAAGAGTGGGGGGTCAAAATATTTCAGTTCTGTTTGGTTTCCTGCTCCCTCTCACACGCAAACCTTGAGTAGCCCTTTTCGAACCCTTGCAATAAAGTGAGAGGTAAATATTTTGTTAAAGAAGTCTGCATGCGTCTTTATTATTGTGTCGTTATAATACTGTAGATGACAATATAACAATAAGACAGTTTGTTCAAGAAATATAATACATTATTAGCAAAACAAAATATCCAATTTGTTAGAAGACTTCGTTTTTAAAATGAGTCGGAAGAGTAAATTTCCAGTTCGAGGAAAACTATTAAAAGATGTTTATCATAATTAGAAATTCCATTAATTATTTTGAAAGATTCAATTAGATGACCTTTCATTCTTCTTTATAGTAAAGTAGATATTCTTAATTTTTCTAATCTCTATGTTGGATCCAGATACAAAGAATGTAGCAGGAAAACTAGAGATAAGACATAACAAGATCATAAAAAAGAAAGGTTCCGTGGTTTTAAGCAAACTTGTATATACAATATACAGAGAAGAAAGAAAGAAAGAAAGAAAGAAAGAAAGAAAATCAAGAGTGAAAAAGAGGGAAGAATTACAAAGAAAGAAAGAAAGAAAGAAAGAAAGAAAATCAAGAGTGAAAAAGAGGGAAGAATTACAAAGAAAGAAAGAAAGAAAGAAAGAAAGAAAGAAAGAAAGAAAATCAAGAGTGAAAAAGAGGGAAGAATTACAAAGAAAGAAAGAAAGAAAGAAAGAAAGAAAGAAAATCAAGAGTGAAAAAGAGGGAAGAATTACAAAGAAAGAAAGAAAGAAAGAAAGAAAGAAAGAAAGAAAGAAAGAAAGAAAGAAAGAAAATCAAGAGTGAAAAAGAGGGAAGAATTACAAAGAAAGAAAGAAAGAAAGAAAGAAAGAAAGAAAGAAAGAAAATCAAGAGTGAAAAAGAGGGAAGAATTACAAAGAAAGAAAGAAAGAAAGAAAGAAAGAAAGAAAGAAAGAAAGAAAGAAAGAAAATCAAGAGTGAAAAAGAGGGAAGAATTACAAAGAAAGAAAGAAAGAAAGAAAATCAAGAGTGAAAAAGAGGGAAGAATTACAAAGAAAGAAAGAAAGAAAGAAAGAAAGAAAGAAAGAAAATCAACGGTGAAAAGAAGGAGGGCAGCATTACAGAGAAGAAAGAAAGAAAGAAAGAAAGAAAGAAAGAAAGAAAGAAAGATGAAAATAAGGAAAGAAAGATGTTAGAAGTGCTGAGAACGAATTATATATATATATATATATATATATATATATATACTTTGAAAATGTAGAGGAAATAATTTTTACAATAAAAATACATTGGGAATTATTTTTAGTATAAAAATGCATTGGGAATGATTTTTACTACACAAATGCATTAGAAATTATTCATACTCTAAAAATTCATTAGAAATAATTTTTACAATAAAAATTCGTTGGAAGTGATTTTTACTATAAAAATTTATTAAAATGTTTTTTATGACAACTCCTGAGAAAGACTATGGAATTATAATGATTTTTACAATAAAAATACATTGGCAATGATTTTTACAATAAAAATGCATTGGATATGTTTTATTTTACTATTAAAGTGCATTTACTTTTACTGTTAAAATGCATTTAATATGATTTTTATTAGAAAAATAATTTTTACTAAAAAATGATTTTTACAATAAAATCCATTAGAAATAATTTTTACTATAAAAATGTATAAAAACTAATCTTTACTTCAACCTCTGACAAAGACTATGGAATTATAACACAGGGGGAATGTTTACTTGGGTTTTTTGATTTTATTGCTGGCAGTGAAAGGTTATTGGCTGGGACAGTTATCCCTTCCCTCCTATGCTGAGCTTTCGAAAAGTCGAGTCATTCAGAAGTCTTTCTGAAATATAGACGAAATATCAACTGGAATCCGTTGTCAGTGTTTAGTTCATACACTTTCCATTTATTTTTATTAATATATATATATATATATATATATACGTGGAAAAAATTATATGTTCACATATATATCAAAGATCTAACTAATATACCTGAAACTAAAAAACTATAATGTCTATCATTAATGTATAAAAGAATTGGATGAATACTAAATTATATACTTTAACTTAAAGTAATCATGTGCAATTTGTATGATTTCAACAGAATCAAGATTTCCCAGTCGGCTAGGACTGTAGAAAACACTGACTGCACCTCTGCAGAGGGGTAAGACCCCCCACCCACCAACGAGTGTCCAAGATATGATACTAAACAATCTGATGGTAAGGTTCCAGCAGTGCTGGAGCTTTGGGGAATGCGGAGTACCCCTTCATATATATAAAAATACAGTAAGCCAGCTTGCCTAGTCGGCTAGGGCTATAGTATACACCGACTGCTTCTCCGCAAAGGGGTAAGACCCCCCCCCACCAACGAGTGTCCAAGATATGATACTAAACAATCTGATGGTAAGTTTCCAGCAGTGCTGGAGCTTTGGGGAATGCGGAGTACCCCTTCATTGCCATTGCTCCCAGGTCCACTCTGGCTCGGCGTGGTAGCACCTGATAAGGCCCTATCTATTGGTCAAATAGAACTAACAGCATTCTTATGCTAAACTGAATTGTTTGAGTAAAATGAATAGCTTGAAATAGAAATGTTTTTGACTATTAAACTGTACTTACATTTAAACTGCGTGCTTATGCTAAACTCAATTATTTGAAATATAACTGTTTTTTGACATTAGAACTGTATTTACACTTAACTGAATTGTTACATATAACTTGAATAGTTTGAAATAGAAATGTTTTTTTGACAATTAAAATGTGTACTTATGCTAAACTGACTTGTTTTAAATAGAACAGATTATTTACATAAAAATGGATTTGGCGTTAAATAACCTACAAAGGTTGATGTGCCATAAAACCCACCTAACCAAAGCAAACCAAACAAAATCAAGAACATTCATAAATATCATTTTTGTATGTGTATTGTCCATTTCACTTGTATATACAATATTTAGAGACTGGATGCAGAAGTAAAATATGGAATATTCTTAAAGCATTTTCTTTTTGTCAGATTAGTCCAGTTTTGGGGGGGAAAACGCGATAAATCTAAATTTTAATGATTAGCTCTATTATTCAAACATTTTCTTATTTGAATTAAAATTCAGCTCAATAAGAGTTAGCAAGAAAAGAAGAAACAAAGAATCTATGATTTGCTTAACGCCAAAATCAAGCCAAAAAAATTTCCAAAATAATAGGAGTTTCTTCATGGCCTCCATCACTCCCAGACTTTAACCGCCTTGATTACGCTATATGGGAGCGTTTTAGAAAACAAAACAAATGCAATTATCCATCCAAATATTGGTTCGCTTAAGATTGCTATTGTGGAGGAATGGAATAAAATGCCTGAAGAATTTATTTTCAAGGCATGCAAATCGTTTAGAAAACGCGTTGATACAGTAATTGAAAAAAATGACGGCCATAATGAGTAAATTTAGTGTTTTCTGTCTATCTTCTTATTCTGCCGTTTATTTTCAAAAATTAAATTAATCTTCTTTTATAATAGAATCGTTTATTATTAAACTAGAATATTCCTAATTTTGTTTCCGCACCCTATATATATATATATATATAATAGAAATATGTAGAAAGTTGGATAAATCTAACAGTTAAAACCGGCTTAGAAGCACGATATTTCGTTCTTCTATCTAATTTTTCAAGAAAAGATTCTTAAAAATGAAATAAAAGAAATATCGCGCCTCTAAAAGGGTTTTCAGTGTTAGATTTATCCAACTTTCCACATATTTCTATTGTATTGTCAGATTCACTACAATCTATCATTTCAACATATATATATATATATATATATATATATATATATATATATATATATATAATAAAGCTAAAGAAGAACATTATAAGGCCATAAAAAAGTTTCGTGGTCTTTATTTAATCAAACTCGTATAACATTATATATATATATATATATATATATATAGGTTGGCTGGTTGTTTAGATGATTTGATAGCATATCAACCTTTGAGGGTTATTTAACGCCAAAGCTGCTCTTGTAGAAGAACAAAAGTAGTGCTATTTACTACATAGCAGGGATGATAAGAGGGTTCATACGTTTCCAAAGAATAATAGTCTGAAAGTGAACGTAGTAACATGACAAACGTTCAAACTCTCTCTAAATATACAGAGCAGAGCCGTTGTAATATCTGGTAATATCATTGTTTTTCCTTTGGAGATCTTGTATGATTGTCATGTATCATGTCATATTTTGATATAATTATATATCATCTGTTTATATGTTACTCTATAGTGGTGGCATCATGAAAACTTGAAAAATCAGTCATTTTACAAGGAATATCACACACACACACACACACACACACACATATATATATATATATATGTGTGTGTGTGTAAAAAAATTATGTTGTTGGTCCACAGTGAAAAAAAAGTAAATATTTCAAAAATGAATTGATCCGCTAAGAGATTTGTATTTTTTTAGAATTATTCGTTTTGTTCTTAAATACTTGTATGTTTTCAGCTTGTTGCTTTCGTCAGATAACATACGTGGCACAAGGCAATATGAATGAGGCAATCAATGAGACTCGAATTCACTCATGTAGGTTTGTTAGTCGAAGACTAATAATGGTAATTTACAGAAGAGGACAGACTTGCAGACACACTCAGAGAAAAGGAAAGAGAGGAAGAGGAAGAGAAATCTAACTCAAAACACTGACCTCTATATAAACCGATACAAAACCTGAAAAACATTCTACTAAAATACCAACACGAGTGAGTTCGAGTCTCATTGGGTGCCCTATTCACATGGTTTTGTGCCACATATATTCTCTGACGAAATTAGTAAGCTGGAAACATACACGAATGTAAGAACAAAATTAACAATTCTAAGAAAATACTAATTTTTTCGTGGACCAATTCATTTTGAATGACAGATTGATAGATAGGTTTGGCTTGATTTCTTTGTTTAATGGCATATCAACCTTTGTAGGTTATTTAATGCCAAAGCTATTCTCCTAGAAGAACAGTAATAGTGCTATTTAACCCATAGCTGGGAGGATAAGGGGGTTCATACCTTTCACAAGGGTATTTTCCCGAAAGTAAACGTAATAGCGCGACTGGAGTTCGAACTCGCTTACTACGATTCCGCATAGATAGATAGATAGATAGATAGAAAAAATTCTGGCCTCACCTCAATTTGTATTGGTGTCATAACCAAAGATTTGTATTAGCAAAAAGACTAAGTTCTGAGGATATTTGTTGATAATCATGAGACCAGTTTGAAAAGAGGTTATATCTTAATCTTTAACCTGCTCTGCTGACCAGCATTTGAGTACTTTTTTGATTTGCGTAAAGTTTTTTAAATGATTTGCTTCCTCACGATATATATATATATATATATTGTCATCCACAGACTGTTTCGTTATATCAGAACTCTTCAGTGTGGCTAGACACGCAGGACGATCGAAACCCGTTCAACTTTACGCTAAACTGTGATTCAGACCACTCGTCCACCAAGCGGACCACGTTGGCTAAGGGAATTTTAAGGTATTTATATTTTTAGCAACAGCAGCAGCCTTTGTTTACATTTTTTAATACCCTATCGGCTACCAGAGTGCTCAATTCTTTCGAAGAGCTTTGCATTACGCTAGCGGCGGCCGGCAATTCCTTCGCCAGAGAGCTCAACCCCCATGGGGGAGCATATATATATATATATATATATATATATATATATATATATATTAGGACGTATATTACGGGAATCATAATTCATTTGTTAAAACAATAAAACAATTTTAAGGGAGCCTTTCGTCCAGTGCGTTTTCACCAAAATACACCGGAATCAATTAAAAAAGTAAATATAAGAAATCACGATGGGGGGTTCAGTTAAATAAAAAGAAGAAACTTATCAAGCCGATTTCGATATGATTCACCAAACAAGCAAAGCATATCAAATTGCCTTCTCTGCCCGCACAAAGTAGGGGAATATGACTTAATGGCTACACCCTCTAAAAGGTTGAGATGTTGCTTAGACAGTGCCTTGTACAGAATAGAGAAGCAGTCATCAACATATTTGGCCTAGCATATTTAATGTTCGGCCAAATGATCACCAAAGGCCGACTCTTATAACTGGGAAGACCTGGATGTAGCATTTTGAGACCGTCTAAATAACTTTCGTAGGACGTATTGTTTAACTCTGACTTCAAGCCATTGAATACACACACACACACACACACACACACACACACACACACACACACACACATATATATATATATATATATATATATATATATACATTGAAAATATTAACTTGTCGAGATATCTTTGTAAAGACATTGAATATTTTAAAATAAAATCTTGATACAAAACTTGAAATAGAATGCTTAGAACAAATTGAAACAAACTGGAATTGACTAAATTAGAAGGATAATCAGATGAAGACAAACAGACAGATAGATAGATAGATAGATTGCAACAAAGTGATAGATAGATAGATAGATAGATAGATAGATAGATAGATAGATAGGTCAGAACTCAACTCAACGTGTTCTGTTGCTAAACACCATTTGATAGATAGATTTGGACTCGACGATAAGTGTTCTATTACTAAATGCCCTTTGAAAAGTCTCACTGCACACAGAGGCGTCGCCCTGCAGGTTTTATAATCCCGCACACGCATGCACTCGGGGGATTGCATGCCGGCTGCCACTGAAAGAAAAAGTCATGAAAACAAGGTCACATGTTTTATTACATCGAAGCCAAGCCCATCTGTCTCGCCATTCATCCACCCTCTGCACTTGTTTATTCCTGTACGGTCCACCACCACCCCACAACTGGAGTCGTGCACTTTTAGCGAGGAGAGGGCCCTATTTACTGAACTTCTGTTCCGTCAAGCAAGCAGGCAAAGTCAGCTGGCTTGATCACGACTCGGCCAACATTGCATTGATATCAATATTTCGCGGAGAACACGCTGACAGCATTTAACAAACACGCCACCGACCGCTAACGCCTCCAACTTCAGCAGATGCCTTTGTCATTTTTTTTTCTTTCTTTTTGTTAAAAAAAAAAGAAGGAAAATAAAACTGTAAAATGAAATAAAATAAAACAAAATAAAAACAGGTGATAGGAGGGATAGTCGTCCGTTTGTGACTCTAGGAAAAGAAATAAACATCTCTATTGTAAAGAGTGCATCTTAATTGATAATCTAAAAGCCATAGACAAAATGTTGCTACTCTTGCTTACTAAGTGTTGTCTGTCAGCCACGGATATCTTATGTCCTTTAATATACCAATATTTTCTTAGTGATCACCCATCTAAATTCTGTGTAGGTTTATAGCTGTTTAACTTCAGTGATTTAACAGGAGACGGTGCTTTAGCCGTATAATTATTTTACTCACCTTAGTTTGCTTGTGGCATTGGGCCGAAAGAATGCGGGAACCAGTTGGAATCGAACTCACTAGTTGCTAATTCTGTTTGCTAGTTATCAGATCTCGAGTGGAGCCCTTTTAAAACTTATGAGTGGTACCCTTTTTCAGCATATATAAAAGTCATTTAATAGATAATATGAGTTATGCCTCATGAGTTACTAATATAAATTTCAATTTATAGTTCCACCTTTTTCAAGGAAATCAATTGTGATGAGTCCTTTCATGTCTCAGCATGACCTTATTTCCGAGGGAAAATCCCCGTGGCCTTGTGGCTAACGTAGTGGACTGCGACATCGTAGTAAGCAAGTTCGAACTCCAGTCGCACTATCACGTTCACTTTCAGACAATTGCCCTTTAGAATGGCATGAACCCCTTTTACCCCTTCCGGATTGGGTTGAATAGTACCACAACTGTTTTTCTACAAGGATGGCTTTGGGATTGAATTACCCACGAAGGTTGACGTGCCATCAAAGAAAATAAACTTCTTTACTGGATGCTGCGCCTTGAACTTGTCTTTACCGGAGAGTCAGTGTATCTCCACTCGGTGGACAGTCTTTTCTACGCAGGCTCATGATAGCAAACACATGTTTAGCCCATATGTAAACATTTTTTTTTACGAAAACCTACTTCTCTGTACTCATTCCCTTTTCTTCCGTAAATTCAATATGGTTTGCACTTCTCAGCCACCTAAATATTGATGACCAGCCAGGAACACTGTATTTGACTAGGCACAACTTTAAATAGATTCAATACTGAAATTATGTTTGGTATACACCAATCTTCCAAAAATGCATAGTTTACGTCGATGTAAAGAAATTCTGAAAAAAAAAAAAAAAAAAACCTTTTTATCAAACTTTGCTTAAAAATATTACCCTATTTATTGAATGAGCTTCGTATATATATATATATATATATATATATATATATATATAGTACAATTAAATGGAGACTCAAACTCGGTTAACCGAGTTTGAGTCCCCATTTAATTGTACTATATACGCTCTGAATTTGAATTTTGTTATACCCTAGAGATAAATAGGGAACTAACAATAGCCATACATTAAGTACTCTCATAGATTTATATGATTACCCTCATATATTCTATGTAAAGAATAATCCACACCTACTGTCCTTGGACAGTGACTGGATAATTATATATATATATATATATATATATATATATATATATATATATATATATATATATATTGTGGTGAGTCCAAAATTTAGATAATGCTTTTAATCGCGTACTCATGCTTAAAATTAATAAAATATTTTTAAATTCTTAAAAAGGGATCCTTTATTTCAATTACTTCTCTTCACAGTACTGTGTCCGTTATACTTGATGTAAGAATTGGATAATTCAAATTTTGGGTATTAAACGAGAAAAAAAAACAAAAAAAAAAAACAAGGAGCAAAGAAAGAAAAAAAAATACCGTAAGCCAGCTTGCCTAGTCGGCTAGGGCTATAGAATACACCGACTGCTTCTCCGCAGAGGGGTAAGACCCCCCCACCAACGAGTGTCCAAGATATGATACTAAACAATCTGATGGTAAGTTTCCAGCAGTGCTGGAGCTTTGGGGAATGCGGAGTACCCCTTCATTGCCATCGCTCCCAGGTCCATTCTGGACCGGAGTGGTAGCACCTGATAAGGGTCTTATCTATGGGTTAAATAGAACTAACAGCATTCTTATGCTAAACTGAATTGTTTGAGTAAAATGAATAGCTTGAAATAGAAATGTTTTTGACTATTAAACCGTACTTACATTTAAACTGCGTGCTTATGCTTAACTGAATTATTTGAAATAGAACTGTTTTTCGACATTAGAACTGTATTTACACTTAACTGAATTGTTACATATATCTGCTTGGATAGTTTGAAATAGAAATGTTTTTGAAAATTAAACTGTGTACTTATGTTAAACTGAATTGTTTAAAATAGAACAGATTATTTATATAAAAATGGATTTGGCGTTAAATAACCTACAAAGGTTGATGTGCCATAAAACCCAACAAACCAAACCAAACCAAACCGTAAGCCAGCGCATATATATATATATATATATATATATATATATATATATATAATAAATGTGAACCAGTGTGAGAGTCATGGTAATCTTTAGTCTGGAGAAGGCAGCAGGTGTCATTGACTTCCATGTGAATGCAGACAAAACGGTATGCATGTGTTTTTATTTAAAAAAAGAGACATATCCACACTAAATGGTGGTTCTCTGAAACTAGTGGACAAGTTCACCTATCTTGGAAATAGCGTCTCATCTACGGAAAATGACATCAATATGTGACTACCAAAGGCATTGACTGCTATTGATAGGTTATCGATATAAAATAAAACGCAATTTTTTCCAAGCAGTAGTCGTGTCAATTCGACAATATCGATACACAACATAGACGCTGACTAAGCGTATAGAGAAAAAGCTTGACGGGAACTACAACAATGTTACGAGCCATATTGAACAAATCCTGGAAGCAACATTCCAAAAGACAGCATCTGTACGGCCAACTACTTCCATTCTCTAAAACCATCCAAATAGGATGAATACATGCAGGACACTGCTGGAGAAGTAAGAACGAACTCATAAGTGACATTCTCCTATGAACCTCTTCACACGAATGTCCAAGTGTTGGACGACCAACTAGCACTTATCAACAACAGCTCTATATGGACACAGGATGTAGTCTAGAAGACCACCCGGAAGTGATGGATGATAGAGACGAATGGTAAGAGTGAGTCAGGCAAATCCGTTCTAGCAGCAGGACATTATATATATATATATATATATATATATTCATCATACAACGTGTGAAAGCACGTGCGATACCCTAGCCTCATCAGCCGCCAACCAGGGTGATAACACAGTTTCGGTAGCTCAAAACGGTACTGCCACTCCTGGCGCTACCGAGCAGCTTTTGCCACCGGATAGGGTATTTAAAAGAAATATATATATCTATGTACACACAAGATCAACTAAAAGCGGACATTACATTGGCCGTTAGATGTCATAGCGACCGTTTCTTGATTTTGCGTAATTACACGAGAAAGGTGGCTCCGCGTGTATAACATTCGTGTTGAAATCCTTTCTATAACCGTTATCTATTCGGTTCGTTTTCTTTCATTTATGCGTTACTGCCCAAAAGCATTCGAGACAAACGTCATATATGATTCCGCTAAAAGATTTTATTTGTTGATCAATGGGCCCTCAAGATGGGTGGTGAGTAAAAAGAAAGCTCCTGGTCTAAGTTTGTCCAGGTAGCTATCTGATTACCCTTGGGCCACTAAATTCTTGGCTTGCAAAAAAATGTCTCCAGGACGCTGATGGTCAGCAATGGGCTCGTGAATACTGTGGGGGTAAACTTGATTCATAGGCCCATCATTCGATTTACATTCTCCGGCAGGGGAATTACGTTCTTCGCACCAGCGCGCCTTGTGGATTCGTGATCCTCGCAAGCTGTTGAATTTTCTGCCGCATTATATATATATATATATATATATATATATATATATATATATATATTATAACAGTGTTGGTTGTCACTAAATCACTTTGTGGGTTCGTGGTGAACCAAGTGCAATATAATATGGAGAGTGCTCAATATCTAGGATAGAGCTATATATATATAGCTATTGAAAAAGGAGCCTTCACGTCACCCTCGACTAAGGTCGTCAACTTTACTTATTTGTTTGAAACCAGATAGCCGTGTACAAATTATTTATATTCAATACTTGATGATAATTACTAATATTAAATAGCAATACCTGAAACCATTTAACTGTGTGCAAACAACAAATAGCAATACTTGAAGCACATTTCCTGTGTACAAATAAATGATTAATATTAAAATAAATTGTCGGTGATTGATAGGAATACTTGAAACCATTGAACTGTGTGCTGACAAATGAGCTTTAGCAACTCGTTTAGAAGTTACCTATTTGCTAACAAATCATAACAGGTCGTTGAAATCATTCAATCAGAAATCAATTTGATGATCCACTATCTGAGTTCTACTGAATGACGAAACTTCACGCTTAATTTAAGGAACTGCTAATCATTCAAGATTTCTTTTTACACAATTTTCTTATAGACGGCTTAATTTGTTATTTTATGTTGTCTAATCCTTATCCCACTGTAGGTCTAATCTTTTAATCCAATATTCGACAAAAGGTTGCAATTTTCACAGAATAAGCACACACACACACACACACACATATATATATATATATATATATATATATATATATATATATATATATATTGTCATCCATGGACAGACTGTTTCGTTCTATCAGAACTCTTCAGTGTGGCTTGACACGTAGGACGCTTGAAACCAGGATTGAAACCCATCCAACTCTACGTTAGACTTAGAATCAGACAGCTCGGCCAACAAGCGTACTACGTTGGCTAAAGGATTTATAAGGTCTTTTTTGTAGCAATAGGAGCAGCAGCGTCCGTTTGTTTACATTTTTATACCCTATCGGCTACCAGAGTGCTCAATTCTTTCGAAGAGCTTTGCATTATGCGAGCGGCGTCGGAAGATTCCTTCACCAGAGTGCTCAATCGGCTTAGAACATCTTTCAATATATTATAAGTAAATATGTTAGCCATTTTACTTCCGGTTTGTCCATCAGTATTCATCTTTTGTATTTATTATTAATAAAAAGATTTCCGGTTTCAAAGCTTAATTAAAATTTTATTTGAAATTTTGAATTTTAAATTTATTTTCAAATTTTAGAATTTTCTATTTTGATGTATATTTTTAAAGAATCTTGTATTATTATTTTAATTCTATTAGTATTCTGACTTAAACTTAATCAATTATTCAATTGTTCAAAATTTACGATATCTACGTTTATTTGAATTTTGAAGGTTATCAGATGATATCAAATTCTTTATCCATCGTTTAGATCAGTTAATAGTACAACCATTAGTCAAATAATATATAATTAGGATATCAATATAGTTATTTAGGATATTAATATACTTAACTAATTGAATCTCTATTGTTTAAGTAAGTTGAATTTTCAGTAGTTATCTCCCTGTTTCATTTCTTGTTTATGTTTAAAATAAATTTTTATGAAAATTTTTTTAAACATATATATATATATATATACGTATTTGTATATATATCTATACACAGATATATACATCTTTATATATACATATATTTGTGCATATATATATACATATGTATATGCATATATATATACATATATATATATATATATATGGATATATATGGATTTACTGTCATTTCCTAAACAAATCATATAAAAAAACGCCCTGGATTTTATCAGATTTTACCATACCTGGTGAACATCATACTACACAAAAACAACATCAAAATAGAAAACCGACAAAAAAAGGACATTTTCTCTACTCTGTACCACCATACTTATGAGGATTCTTTTCTTATCACTTTTTCTTTCCCCCTTTTCCCTCCCTTCCCGTAGGGACATCACATTATGGTCAATGTCTTCGACGACGATACAGAATATGCCGAAATCCCTTTCCCCCTCAACTTTTTTCGTAATTTTTTCCCGTCACCTCTCTAAGATTATTTCTACTTTCATACGATGAAAAATCTCTAATGAAACCTATTATATTTGACTTTAAACCCTCTCCTTCTTCCTGCTAAACCTTTATCCTTTCCGTCATTTTACCATGTTCTTTCTTTGCTTATATATCGAAAAACAAAGAAATCGGCGCTGATTGAGAAAGTTATCAAAAATTAAATAAAAGAATGAAATATCACGCCTCTAGACCGGTTTTAAGTGTTTGATTTATCCAACTTTCCACATATTTCTATCACATATATATACATACATATATACATATATATATATATATATATATGCATAAATGTATACACTTATACATATATACATGTACATATATATATATATATATATATATATATATATATATATATAAGTTGTTGACCGTAGTCGAGAGTGACGCATGGGTTCCCTTTTCAATAGCTACTCCACCGATTTGTAGGGAAGGGCGCAACTCCTTTCCTTGGATTACTCCACTTTACCCTTGATACGTACCTTATAATGCTGAGTGTTAAGCAAGGAGATATCAAGTACCATTTTTTAGGTATTTTGTGCAACTCGACTTGGGGTTGAACCCCGTTCACAAGGGATATTGGCGAAAAAACACTTTTAGTCTATACATTTTTATTAGAATCCTTTCAAGTTTCTTGACAAGTGTTTTGACTTTAGTTTGGAGTTGGTAGATAAATTTAGCGAAATGGTCCCGAGCGGTTTCAGACCTCGCATAAGCCATCATGCGAGTTTTTTGTAAGAGTAAAGATTTAAAAAATTTTTCAAACTTTTGGTTTTTATAATTTCAGTAAATTCATCCAAAATCTCTGCTAGCAACGCTAAATGATATATATATATATATATATATATATATATATATATATATATATATATATATATCCTAACTATCTTGGACTCATTCAGATAAACCTAGTTTCATATGTTTTGAAAATAAAAGTGAAAGTAGTCTTCAAATGAAAGACTTTTTAAAGAAATGAACGTGAAAGTAAAAGTGAAATTTTTCAAAGAAATGAACGGTGGTATCAACCGTTAAGAACCTGGAAAAGAATCTGGGTGAACTGAAGCCCAAAGAAAAAATCAAGACCGTCCAGGTCAGTACAGTATTAGAATCAAAAAGTATTTTTAGATGATTCCTGGAGATCTGACGAGATTTTTTAAAACTCAGGCTTCGGTGAAAAACTACTATTAAAAGTCGCGTCGTGCATATAATGATTATAAAACGGAAATTTTGGAAATATGAAATAATTCCTCTGAAGAACTAGGAAATATATATATAATTTGGGGGACTTAAAACGTGTATTCACTGGACCCTTTTGCTATGAGCAGTATGTTACATAAAAGGAACTCCTAAGCAGAATAAAACTGAGTTAAATTCAGAGTTTCATTTTGCCAAGACTAGTTACCAAACCGAGACAAATAAACTCAGTCTGCCCAACTATTTACTCCTTGGTGGGGAAGACATATGGATTCATGCCTTTCCCGTAAACAACCTTATCCAAGATTTCAACTTTGGTCGGCAAATCCGTTTCTTATAGTTATTAACCTTACGCTAGGAGCTGACACACACACACACACACACACACACACACACACACACACACACACATATATATATATATATAATTATGCACATTTTGTTGAAAATAACTGATAAGGATTCAAATCCTGAATTCCAGAATTCAGCATTACCCACGTCTTCGTCAACGACCAAAAATGGCCGATAGTACGCGTACTTGCACTCCACCAATAGAGACTTTTGGCAGTTTCTCAACTTCCTTTTGACCTCAGTTGTAACATTTCGCTCGACAACAAAGCAAGACAAATATAAAAAAAAATTAACACCAAATTCTTGTATGTCATTTTCCACAAAATATGCCGACAAGAGAATCTGCTGCCTAAATGACCCAGCATATAGCACACAGACAACACACAAACACACACAATTATATATTTTTCAACCATTATATATATATATATATATATGTGTGTGTGTGTGTGTGTGTGTGTGTGTGTGTGTGTGTGTGTGTGTGTGTGTGTGTGTTTGCCAATCCCTTCCGCACGGGTAGAATGTATTTAAGTTTTCACCAAAGTGAATAAGAATCTATTCTGAAATCATCATAATTAAGCTTTCGTGTAAACAAACAGTTCAATATGCCATTTTTAAATTTCTATCTGCTATGCAGCAGGCTATCGATTATATGGAAATCAGACCTGACCGATAAAATGAAACGCAGTTTCTTCTGGGCAGCGGTCACATCGAGACTGCTATATGGCTGCACTACATGGACTATAACAAAACGGCTGGAGAAGAAGCTAGACGGCAATTACACAAGAATGCTACGTACAATCTTGAACAAGTCCTGGTGGCAACACCCCACAAGACACCAACTGTACGGCCACCTGCCCCCTATCACAAAAACTATTCAAGTTAGACGAACCAGACATGCAGGACACTGCTGGAGAAGCAGGGACGAACTCATAAGAGATGTACTCTTATGGACCCCCCACACATGGCCGTGCAAAGGCAGGACGACCAGCACGAACATACATTCAGCAGCTATGTGAGGATACGGGATGTTGTCCTGAAGACCTACCTAGGTCGATGAATGATAGGGAGGAGTGGCGAGAGAGGGTCAGGGATATCCGTGCTACCAGCGCGACATGATGATGATGATGATGCAGCAAACTCGAGTCACTTGGTCCTTGTCTCAGAGGAAACAAATACCATGACGAAATTCAACTTTTCAGATATTTTTCAGAGTGGACTTCAGAGTAATGTCCATGAAGGAGTACTCCACATTCCCCAAAGCTCCCGGACTGCAAGACTTTTTTGTACAAAAAGAAAATGAGGTTTCTTATTATGAAATGAGACAGAATGTGACACAAGGTCAATTTTTAAGCTTAGTTATATATATATATATATATATATATATATATTGTCATCAACAGACAGACTGTTTCGTTGTATCACAACTCTTCAGTGTGGCTAGACACGTAGGACACATGAAGCTGGGATTGAAACCCTTGCAACTTTACGTTAGACTTAGTATCATACCGTTCAGCCAACAAGCAAGCCACGTTGGCTCGGAAATTATTAGGCATTAAGTAGTAGCTTTCGTTGGTTTACATTTATACCTTACTGGATACCAGAGTGTTCAATTCGTTCGAAAAGCTTTGCATTATATATATATATATATATATATATATATATATATATATATATATATATATATATATATATATATATATATCAGTTCTTTATGCCTTTTCATTCGGAAAGGACGTTTGTTGAGGCGGTGATAAAATCAATCTCTAAAGACTTCAAAACGGCGGGTCAGCCAATGTGATTGCATTAAGTAATTCGTTTACTCTCGCCAATTCCAGTTTCTTTTTCTCGTTTTTTTTCATTTTTTCTTCCCAGGAAAATCAAATCTCTCTTTTACACAATGATATCAGTTAGTTAAAGAGAACGCAAAATCAGTTTCATTTCTTAACTGAATCTAATTCGTCTTTTTAGACGCCAAGAGAAAACGAATTTACGACTCATTCCCGCCAAATGAAAAGCGACATGAAATAAAGACAATAAAAACAAATCAAACGAAACCAAATTCTTGATGATTAAATATTGTTTCCACAAATTTACAAACGTCTTTCAATTTGCCGAGATAGTGGCGGACAATTTGAGACAATATCATCTCAAAAATAAAGGCAATATTGTTTTTTTTACATTTCTTATTTATCTATTTATTCAGTGAACATTTTTCAAACATCATTATTGGTTTTGGTAAGTCTTTTTGCTCATTTTTTTTTCAATTTTAGCCGCTTTTTTAGGGAGCCGTCGCTCATTGGTCTAGTGGGTAGAGTGTTAGCCAATGGTCCAAGGGACCTGTGTTCAATCCTAGGTCGCGTCATATCAAAGACTTTAAAAATGGTACTTGATACCTCCTTGCTTAACACTCCGCAATATAAGGTACGTATCAAGGGTAAAGTTGGAGCAGTCCGGGGAAAGGAGTAGCGCCCTCCCCTACGCCTCGGTGTAGTAGCTTTTGAAAACGGAGCCTTCTGGTCGCCCTCGACTACGGTCGCTAACTTTACTTTACTTTTTACTTACATGATTATAAAATGTAGTAAATAAAATTAAGTAATTTTACCCCCCCCCACACACACACAAAATACTGTGAAAAATTATCCATACGCCTTAGGTATATAAATATATAGGTAATTTTTTTTTTTCGTCATACAACGTGTGAAAGCACGTGCGATACCCTAGCCTCATCAGCCGCCAACCAGGGTGATAACACAGTTTCGGTAGCTCAAGGTGGTACTGCCACTCCTGGCACTACCGAGCAGCTATACGCCTTAGGTATATAAATATAAAGGTAATATTGAACTATAAACACTCAAAAGAACTTTTCCTAAAACTCCATATTTCATGCAACTGATCTTCAAGTAAGTAATTAAATCCGTAAAGAGACAATAATTTCTCCGGCTCAAATACAATGAAGTCGACTCTTTAGAGTCAGAAACTTAGACTATTAACGCGAATATTCACACACACATACACACTCAACACACAGACACACACACACACACACACATATATATATATATATATATATATATATTGTGGTCTGCGATTTTTATATATAAAGAGAGTTCAAATTCAGTGATAAGATTTATATTTAAGTTTGGTTTGGTTTGGTTTGGTTGGGTTGAGATTATCATATTTACCAACCCCTCCGCTCGGGCAGGATATGACACAAGGTCAATTTTTAAGCGGAGTTTAACAGGTTTGAATTCAGAGTTTTCCTTCTCCTAGACTAGTTGCCTCACCAAGGCTGAAGAAACCAGTCTGTCCTACTATTTGACCCATAGTTGGAGGGAGAATAACTGGATTCATACCTTTCCTAAGGGTATTAGTGCAATCAGTCTCGTCCAGGATTTGAACTCGTGTAACCGTGTCCATTTCTTACGACGATAACCATTATACCACGGGCACGGTTGGGTTGAGTTTATACAACCATTGTAGGTTATTTAAAGAAAAATCCTGTTTCTGTATATATATTAGGTATATATTATTTGTAAATATTTTATCGTTTACATTTTTAAACGAGCCTGAACTCTTTTTTTTCTTTTTTTTTTTTTTTTAGCACACAATTAAATGGTTTCGGTTTGGTTTGGTTTCTTTGTTTAATGGCATATCAACCTTTGTAGGTTATTTCATGCCAAAGCCATTCTCCTAGAAGAACAGTAGTGGTACTATTTTATCCATAGCTGGGAGGATAAGGGGGTTCATACCTTTCCCAAAGGTATTTGCCCGAAAGTGAACGTAATAGCGCGACTGGAGTACGAACTCCACAGTCCATCACTTTAACCATTACACCACGAGGACACCCCCTAAATGGTTTCAAGTATTTCTATCTAATACGAATAATTATATTTACTATTGATCATTTGTTTGAACCAAGTAAATGGTTTTACATATTGGTGTGTAACAGTAACAATTCAACTCTAGTAATTTGAAACACCCTATATATATATATATATATATATATATATATATATATATATATATTGTGTTTCAATATACATGGGACCTATATGACTGCAAAAATTCTAATAATAATAATGCTGTGTTCTTTTTTGTTTCAGATTTGAAAATATTATACTATAACAACTATTAATCCTTGATCCCAATGCCCTGGACAAGAGAGGAAAGATATTTTGCATCACTACTTATTTGGAGACCAAATCATTAAAAACTCTGCAAGCAAAATTTCGCAAGAAGTTTAATTTAATTATCCCCAGAAAAGCCAAATTTATCGTTGGATATACAAATTTTAAGCCGCTGGGACAGAAAACAACCTCAACAAGAAGGTAGAAAATCACAGATTTGAAAGGACGTTGACAGTGAGATATCCAGGATGACAATGTGGATGCGGTTAGAGATTCTGTCGAAAGGAGTCCAAAAAAGTCCTTCGGAAGACGTTCCCAAGAATTTGGTCTTTTACGTGCATTGACAGATAAAGTCAATCAATTTCTGCCCTTGTCATCCAGTTTGACCGATCTGAAGTGATATGATTGCTTTGTAAGATTCAGATGAAAGATGACTTCTTTTATCTTACGGCCCAGTCTGCTGTGGCTGTAGAATACGCCGACTGCATCTGTGCAGAGGGTTAAGACCCCAACACTCTTTAACGAGTGTACTGCTATGACAGTAAATCATTTAATGGTGAGCGTCCAGTTCTAGAGCTTTTGAGAATGTAGAGTGCCTCTTCATAGCCATTACTCTCAGGTCCACTCACAAATGAATACTCGCATTTATAATTGAGTACATTGCCCGACAGTTTGCGAGGGACAGGGAAGGGGATTGGTCTTCGAAGCTTATCTTAGCTAACTGTCATCACTGACCTATTCACACTATTATAAAACATGCCGATGATACTTCCAAACCTCGACTACAAAAACAATGCAATTTCTCTTTGAAAAGTACCGACTTAAAGATAATGCATCGGTGATACTAACTGTTTGGACCAATAGATAAGCCAAATAAATCTATTTAAAAATTATCAGAATCAGATATAGAGGTGCCCGTGGTGTACACGGCGAATCGAGTTCAAAACCTGGACGAGGCTGATTGCATTTCACATAGCACTAATACCTTTGGGAAAGGTATGAATCCAGTTATTCTCCCTCCAACTATTGGTAAATAGTAGGACAGACTGGATTCTTCAGCCTTGGTGAGGCAACTAGTCCAGGAGAAGGAAAACTCTGAATTCAAACCTGTTAAACTCTGCTTAAAAATTTGACCTTGTGTCATATCCGGCTCGAGCGGAGGGGTTGGTATATAGGATCAGAATCAGATAGGAATACTCGATATATATATGTGCGGAAATTGTTAGTTTTGAAAGTGATTACTAGAAGCTAATAGACCCAGTCGACTGGGGCTGCAGAATACACCGACTGCATCTCTGCAGAGGGGTCGAACTCCCCCAACGAGTGTCCTTGATATGGCACTAAATAATCTGATGGTGAGGCTCCAGTAATGCTTTGGGAAATGTGGAGTACTCTTTCATTGCCATCGCTCCCACGTCCACTCTGGCCCGAAGTGGTAGCACCTGATAGGGTCCTATCTATGGGTTGAATAGAACTAAAGTGTGTACTTATGCTAAACTGAATATTTGAAATAGAACTGTTTTGACATTTAACTGTGTGTAAACAAAAAAATATATACTTGTGCTAAACTAAATTGTTTGAAATAGAGCTTTTCATACGTTCAAAAAAAGGATTTGGCAGTAAATAACCTACCGTGGTTGATGTGCCATAAAACCAAAACAAACCCAGCTAAAATTGTTTACGAGTGGCTATTATAACTATCAGTTATTTGAAATCATTATCATCATCATCATCATGTCATGCCGTTAGCACGGATATCCCTGACCTTCTCTCGCCACTTCTCTCTCTCATTCATCGCCTCTGGCAGGTCTTCAGGGCTACATCCCGTATCTTCACATAGCTGCAGTATGTATGTTCTAGCTGGTCGTCCTGCTTTTGCTTGGCCATATGCGGGGGTCCATAGGAGTACACAAAAAATACTGAATTCGGTATTAAATAGTCTAATGTTTTATTGGATGGCAAGTTTCAATCGTGTCATCTGGTGTATAGATGACCAAAAGAGATTATTTAAAAAGATCATTAGTATCGATAACCAGAGGGTGTCGGAGAGTTTTGATATATTTGTATTTTATGCAATATGTTGTTAGTTTTTTATGGGATGGATAGGGTATTTATTTTTAACTAGATCGGTTTCTGTCCGTCTTTCTGCTTGCTTAAACTGTTATCACGTCATCGACACATGCAGCATCATAGCGACACAATAATAAAGACGCACGCAGGACTTCTTTAACAAAATATACCTCTCGCTTTATTTGTAAAGGGTTCGAAAAGGTTGCTTGGGTTTTTACTGTGAGAGGGAGCTGGAGACCGAACAGAAACTGCAATATTTTGACCCCCACTCTTATGGCCGTCAACGTTGTGTCTCTCTCGTTCTCCTGATGCTCAACCGGAGGCCCTGGGGTCCACTCTGCTGGGTGCTGGCTTTCTTTACTGCATCTCATCAGCATCTTCTCTGGACCCCAACTCATCAGGGCCCCAAGCCCCTTCGGCCTGATGTGGCTTTCCTTGCCACATCTCGTCTATCCCCGTCTCCAACTCTACTGTAACTCTGTCTTGACTGAGTTATATAATAGTCCCACGCCCACTCGATCGCCTACTCGATCTTTGGAATGGCATGGTTGATCGTCATCCAGCGGAAATAACTGTCATGCAGTTCACAGGTCACTCTCTTCCGGTGCATCAGTCTATGAGTGTATCATGGGCTTTACCTTGTCCCATTTCATCAGCCAAATCCACTGAAGCGATCTCTTTCGATTACTGGCCATTGGAATGTGTCACTTCCTTCCGGTGCATCACTTTGTAATGGCAAGTTTGCTCGGGCCGAAGGTCAAAATACAACAAAACTAGAACACACACTCCTTTATATAAGGAATCGAGGAAGTGATGAAGTATCTAATTAAGTATCTAATCAACAAAAAACGTCCATCTACCTCGTATTGGAACCCGTCTCTTATTTCACTGCTCTTCAGCGACCAGAAAAGATATCTATTTTTTTTTAATGCTTCATCTACCTTATTCATACCATGCGATGCCAGCTTTAGAGATGTTCAGGCTCAACTTGTGAATTGTAGTGTCACACTTTCTCCGATAATGGAGTCTTTTCGTTTCTCTTTTAACCGCAATCGATTCAGATGTGCAGCTGGGTATTTGAAAAGAGATTCGCAAAAAGCTATATTGCATTTTTGATTCGGTCTTCTAGTAGTTGGTCAAGTATGGTCAATAATTTAAGTACCTCTCTCTCTCTCTCTCTCTCTCTCTCTCTCTCTCTCTCTCTCTCTTTCCTTCCTTGCCTTCCTTGCCTTATTAACTTCCTCTCCTCTTCGCTCTTTCTACCTCCTAATGTTCACTTTCTTTCTTCCTCGCCCCCTCTCTCTCTCACTCTCGCTCTTTTCTCTTTCAACCTTATCCTCTCTTTCTCTCCTTACTTCTTTCTCTCTCCCTATTCTTCTTTCTATTTCCTCCTCATCCTCTCTTTCTTTCTCTTTATCCCTCTCTCTTTCTTTCTCTCTATCCCTTTCACTTTCTTTCTCTCTATCCATCTCTCTTTCTTCCTCCTCCTATTCTACTTCTCCTTCTCTCAGTTTCTTTCTTTTCCATACCCTAATCTCTCTCTCTCCCTCTCTCTCTCTCTCTCTCTCTCTCACACACACACACACTTATTTTCTCTCTTCCTATCCTCTCACTTTCTTCTTCTCCCCGTTTTCCTTTTCTCTCCTCCACTTCATTCCATTTCTCCCTGCCTACTCCTTTTCTTTCTTTCTTTCTTTCTTTCTTGCACTCGTTCACTTTTCCTAACTTCCCTTCTTTTATTATTCTTCACTCCCTGTTCATATTTCACTTTCCTCCTCATCCTCTCTTTCTTCTTTCCTCTATCTCTCTTTTATCCTTCCTCTCTCCTGTCCATCTTCCTCTTTCCACTGCATCTTCTCTCTCTCCCCTTTTTTACTTCACCTTTCCTCCCAGTTCATCTTCCTCTTTCTACCAAATCCCCCCCTCTCTCTCTCTACTCCTTCCTCCCTCTTTGTTCATCTTTCTTTTTCTTCTTTATTCTCTCTTTCTATCTCTTTCTCTTTCTTTTATCCTTCCTTCCTCCCAGTTCATCTTTCTCTTTCCCCCTCATCCTCTCTCTCTTTCTTTCTCTCACTCTTTCTCACTCTTTCGCTCTCTCTCTCTATTTCTTTCTCTCTTTCTCTCTCTCTTCCTCCTCTCTCTTGTTGCAAGCAATAAAAAGCATCCTAAATATTTTCCATAATGGCTTCTCCCTTTGATATCTCACAATCGATTTACAGTTTTCCTAAATTCGGAACAAGGACAGAAAGGAACAGAGCCGAATTTATGCGCCCAGATTTCTGTTGTCCAAACTTCATTTTTATCTGCCTCTCTATCTTCTATAAATATTCCACTTCTACAAAATACCTGCAAGTGTGTGTGTGTGTGAGGCAATGTTCAAGAAAAAGAGTGAGAGAGAGCGAGAGAGAGAGAGAGAGAGAGAGAAAGGTTTGTGTGTGTCTATGTGTGTGTGTATATGTGAGTCACTGTTCAAGAAAAAGAGTGAATGAAAGAGAGAGAGAGGGGGGGAGTTTTGTGTGTGTGTGTGTGTGTGTGCCACTGTTTTTGAAAGAGAGTCAGAGAGAAAAAATCTGTGTGTATGTATATGTGTGTATATGTGAGCCACTGTTCAAGAAAAAGAGAGAGAAAGCTTTGTGTGTGTATGTGTGTGTGTGTGTGCGTGTGTGAGTGTGCCACTGTTTTTGAAAGAGAGCGAGAGAGAAAAAGGGCCTAGTTTGTGTGTGTGTGTGTGTGTGTGTGTGTGTGTGTGCATAAATGAGAAGGCATATATGTGTGCATCTGTATATATGTGTATATGTATGTATATGTGTATGCGTATATAAGTAGTTGTATGCAAGTGTGTATGGATGAACAGATGTGTGTGTATATGCGTATGAGTTGGCGTGTATGCGTGTGTATGTGCGTGCGTATATAACTTGGTGTATGTGTGAATGTGTTTATGTGAGTAGGTGAGTGCATGTATATGTACCTATATGAGCCAGTGTATGTATGTATGCGGATATGTGTATATGAGTATGTGTGTGTATGTGTGTGTGAGCTTATCTGAGTAAGCGTGTGTAAGTGTATGTGTGTGTATGTATATCCGTAAGTTCATGTGTAAAAGACAGAAAGAGCGGGGGAGAATAAAATGTCTTCATTCAATTTATTGATGCCTATCAAAGTTTAAACATAATTGCATAATTGCATAAATATACAAATACACGTACGTATTTAGGGATAATGATATAAATAGAACAGGTAATAATGGAAATCGGGGAAAAAAAAAAGAAAGTGAGAAAATCGAAAGTTAAAAATGGAAATCAAAGAAAGAAAGAAAGAAAGAAAGAAAGAAAGAAAGAAAGAAAGAAAGAAAGAAAATCAAGAGTGAAAAGAAAGAAAGAAAGAAAATCAAGAGTGAAAAGAAAGAAAGAAAGAAAGAAAGAAAGAAAGAAAGAAAGAAAATCAAGAGTAAAAATAAGGAAGAAAGAATTACAGAGAAGAAAGAAAGGAAGACGGAAAGAAAATCAACAACGGTGAAAAGAAGGAGGGAAGAATTACGGGAAAGAAAGAAAGAAAGAAAGAAAGATGAAGATGAAAATAAGGAAAGAAAGATGTAAAAAGTGCAGTGAAGAAAATATATATATATATATATATATATATATATGCTGAAAAGAATAAACCGGTGAAGAAAGAAACAAAGAAACAACGAAATAAAATCAAGGGGAAAAGAAAGAAGGAAAATGTTCAGGGAAAAAATTACGAAGAATAAAAGAACAAAAAAAGAAAAAAGAAAGAAAGAATGATGAAGGCGAAAACAAGAGAAAAAAAGGAAGAATTGTAGTGAAAAAATATTAAAAAATGTTGAAAAGAATAAACAGATGAAGAAAGAAACAAACAAAAAAGCAAAGAAAGAAAGAAAGAAAATTGAAGAGAAAACGAAGAAAAAACTGCAGAGAAGAAATCATTAAGAAAAAGAAAAGAAAATGGAGAAATATGGAGAAGAACAAGCAAAGAAAGAAAGAAAGAAAGAAAGAAATGTGAAAGTGAAGAAAAAGAAAGAAAGAAAGAAATGTGAAAGAAAGAAAGAAAGAAAGAAAGAGAGAAATGGGAAAGTGAAGAAAAAGAAAGAAAGAAAGAAATGTGAAAGAAAGAAAGAAAGAAAGAAAGAAAGAAAGAAAGAAAGAAACCGAAAGAAAGAAACCGAAAGAAGAAAAAATAGGAAAAACAAAAAAGCCGGAACAGAAATCGAAACAAAGAGAAATAAGAAAAAAAAAAAAGGAAAATAAGATAGAAAAAAAAGATCACAACAACCAAAAAAAAAAAAAAGACAAAGAAAGGAAAAGAAAAAAAAATGCAAGAAAAAAAAAAGAAAGAAAGATCTCAAGACGAACGAAAGAAAGAAAGAAAGAAAGAGAGAAATGGGAAAGTGAAGAAAAAGAAAGAAAGAAAGAAATGTGAAAGAAAGAAAGAAAGAAAGAAAGAAAGAAAGAGAGAAATGGGAAAGTGAAGAAAAAGAAAGAAAGAAAGAAATGTGAAAGAAAGAAAGAAAGAAAGAAAGAAAGAAAGAAAGAAAGAAAGAAAGAAAGAAAGAAACCGAAAGAAAGAAACCGAAAGAAGAAAAAATAGGAAAAACAAAAAAGCCGGAACAGAAATCGAAACAAAGAGAAATAAGAAAAAAAAAAAGGAAAATAAGATAGAAAAAAAAGATCACAACAACCAAAAAAAAAAAAAGACAAAGAAAGGAAAAGAAAAAAAATGCAAGAAAAAAAAAAGAAAGAAAGATCTCAAGACGAACGAAAGAAAGAAAGAAAGAAAGAGAGAAATGGGAAAGTGAAGAAAAAGAAAGAAAGAAAGAAATGTGAAAGAAAGAAAGAAAGAAAGAAAAAAAGAAAGAAAGAAAGAGAGAAATGGGAAAGTGAAGAAAAAGAAAGAAAGAAAGAAATGTGAAAGAAAGAAAGAAAGAAAGAAAGAAACCGAAAGAAAGAAACCGAAAGAAAGAAACCGAAAGAAGAAAAAATAGGAAAAACAAAAAAGCCGGAACAGAAATCGAAACAAAGAGAAATAAGAAAAAAAAAAGGAAAATAAGATAGAAAAAAAAGATCACAACAACCAAAAAAAAAATAAAGACAAAGAAAGGAAAAGAAAAAAAAATGCAAGAAAAAAAAAAGAAAGAAAGATCTCAAGACGAACGAAAGAAAGAATAATTTGACTTTAAAAGACAGTTAACAGGCTCATTAAATAAAGATATTTAAAGAAAGAAAATGGATGGGAAGAAAAAAACGTTTACGAGATTCGTAAGGAATGAGTGAAGGAATGAAGTGATGAAGTCGGAGAGTGCAAGGAAAGGAGATAGAAAGAGACGGAAGGAAATCGGGTAGTGACAGGTGGGAAGAGAACAAGGGAGAGACAAATGAAGACTTGGGGGTAGCGAAGAAAAGACAAGCAAGAAAGTACGGAAGACTGGAACAAAAACACCCTCAACTGTCTTCCGAAAATCGTATTACCGTCACCATTTTGTGAGTACGAGCTCTCAACAGTACATGTGTACTCTTAGCTGCAGCCTGTGCTGTCACAAAACAAGTCGGGTGTGGCCGAACCCGTCTCACAAATCTTGAAATACGATCCTACCCCACCTCTATCTCCCACCCTGGAGAGCTACAGCTGCTGCTGCTTCTGCAGTCTTTCTTTTTCTTTTCCTTCTTCTTCTTCTTCTTCTCTCTCTCTCTCTCTCTCTCTCTCTCTCTCTCTCTCTGCATCGACTGCTATTGATGCTTGGTGCTGCTGCAACCGGCGACGGACAATATGCACCAACACTTACCAAATGTTCCACTGCTGACCAATAAATAGACCTGCTGACTGACCGACCGTTTGTTTGGGGTTGTGAAAAGGGAAGTATTTGAGGGTGGTGCAAGTCTTGGTTGGACAGTTGGTTTATCTAAGCAATTATATGGCTTCACGAATGCATTTACCCAACCCCTCCAACCCTTCCTGAATGTGACGCAAAGTCTTTTCTTAAACAGAGTAAAACTGGTCTCAATTGAGAGTTTTCCTTCTCCTAGACTCTTGCCTAACCAAGGTTAATTAACATTGTCTTACTATTTACCTAAAACCCAGTCGGCTGGGGCTGTAAAATGCAACTACATCTCTGTTGAGGCGGGAGAGGGACGCCACACCCGCACCCCACGCGTAGTCTGAGCTTGACACTAAACCATCTGATAGTGAGGCTCATGTCCTCGAACTTTAAAAAAATGTGGAGTACCTTTTCAGTGCCTTTACTCCCAGGTCCACTCTGCCCCAGAGTGATAGACCCATCTATGAGTCAGATAGAAATATTCAATCATTTTCTATACTTGAAACCATTTAACTGTGTGCAAACAAATGATTGAAACGAAATTGAATTATTAGTATTAGATACCAAAGTTTAAAATCATTTAACTGTGAGCAAACCAATGAATAATGTTGACTAGAATTATTAGCGTTGAACAGCAATACTTGAAACAATATATCTGTGTGCAAAAAAAAAATGAGCCCTAGCTATTTTTTAAAATACTGCCTTCAAACTTATCAATTATAAATCATATGTATAAACAGGATTTGGACTTAAATAACCCACAAGGAAAAACAAGAAGAAAAAAGAGAATAATTTGACTTTAAAAAACAGTAAACAGGCTAATTAAATAAAGATATTAAAAGAAAGAAAATGGATGGGAAGAAAAATATTTTAAGAGATACGTAAGGAATCTATATGCTATAAAACACAACCAAACCAAACCAAACTATTAACCATAAGGTGGCCGTGGAACAGATTTGGTTTGGTTTGGTTTGGTTTTATGACATATCAACCATTGTAGGTTATCTAATACCAAATTCATTTTTATACATATAAAAGTAAAGTTGGCGACCATAGTCGAGCGTGGCCCGAAGGGTCCCTTTTCGATAGCTTACTACACCAAAGTGTAGGGGGGGCGCTACTCTTTTCGCGGGATTGCTCCACTTTACCCTTGACTCGTACTTTATAATGCTGAGTGTTAAGCAAGGAGACATCAAGTACCATTTTTTGAGTCTTTGGTATGACTCGATCTGGGATTGAACCCAGATCTCCTGGGCCAATGGAGAACACTCTAACCACTAGGCCAATGTCCGGTAATATACATTAAACAGTTCTATTTCAAACAATTCAGTTTAGCATAAATACATAGTTTGAACGTCAAATCAGTTCTATTTCAAACAATTCAGTTTAACATGACTACATTGTTTAGTCCTATTTAACCCATGGATAGGACCCAATCATGCACTACAACTCCGAGCCAGAGAAGATCTGGGATCGATGTCAATAAAGGAGTACTCTGCATTCCCCCAAAGGTCCAGCATGACTGGAGCCTCACCATCAGATTATTTAGAGTCATATTCAGGACACTGGTTGGAGGAGTCTTACCCCTCTGAATATATGCAGTTAGTGTATTCTACAGCCCCCCCCCTTCCCACTTAGATGACAGCGCCACGCAGAACAGATGGATTTCTACCTTTTGCAATGACATTAACAAGAAGTGAAACTCAAACAACTTTAGTAGCATTTGAACTCGGATCTTCAATTCAATTTCCTACGACTATAACCGTTACGCTGAGTACGCGGTTTCAAATAATTTAGGATAATACTCCTTAATAAATAATTCTAGATTCAGTAAAGCATTCCTAATACTCCTAACTTGCACACAGTTATGTGATTTCAAGTTTTTCGATCTAATACGAATAATTTTCCAACGGATTTATTTGACCCATAGGCCCGACCCCGACAGGTCCTACCAAGTTCAGTCATAGTGGACCTGGAAGTAATATCACTGAAGGGGTATTACACACTCTCCAGATTGCCCAGTCTGCTAGGGATGTAGTATACACCGACTGCACCTCTGCAGAGAGGTAACACCCTCCCCCAACGAGTGTCCTGCATATGACACTAAACAATCTGAAGGTTAGGCTTCAGTAATACTGGAGCTTTGGGGAATGCGGAGTACCCCTTTATTGCCCTCGCTACCCGCTTTCACTCTGGCCCGGAAGGGTAGCACCTGATAGGGTCCTATCTATAGGTCAAATAGAACTGTTTGATATTTAAACTGAGTGGAAACAAATGACTAATGCTAAATTGAATAGTTTGAAATAGAACTGTTTTTCATATTGAAACTGAATTCTCATGCTAAATTGAATTGCTTGAAATAGAACTATTTTGACATTTAACTGAACTGTTTTGACATTTAACTCTTTCTAAACAAAAAACTATGCTTATACTAAACTGAATTGTTGAAATTTAATTTCAGCAATAAATAGCCCGAAAAGGTTTGGTATGCCGTAAAACAAAACAACCGACCAACCATCACTCTCTACAGCTGGAGACTCACCCACCGGATACAGTCTAGTGTCATAGCCAGGTCACGACTTTTTTAGAGGGAGTCTTACACTTCTTCAGCCGGTGCAGTTAGATTTTAGGATAAGACTGCAAGAGGAGCAGTCAGTAAGAATAAAACGAAGAAAAAAAAAATGATAATTTATTAGCCTTTTTCATATCATTTTTTAAAATTTATTTACACACTTCCGTATTTTTACTTTCATTTTCCTTTTTGGTTTCTTTATTTATATCCTTATTTGGTTTCGACCCGTGTGTGTTACTTTATGCCAAATCCTATTTACACACACGCGCGCACACACACACACACACACACACACACACACACACGCACGCACATATATATATATATATATATATATATATATATATATATACTTTGTATGCGAGTGGTTTGTATGTAACAATATCCTTAAATAAGCCATAACTCATTTCTTTGAACACTTTTAAATGGTTTCAAGTATTGCTATCTGATTCTAATAATGCAATTTTATATCAAGTATTGCAATTTATCATTTGCACATCATAAAATGGTTTATAGTAAATGATTAACTATATCCATTTGACCCATAGATGGGAGGTTAACAGGTACTACCAATCCAAGATAGATAGATAGATAGATATCGGTCACATAAACTGGTGTCAGCACAGCGTCATGAGAAATGCATTCATGTTAACATGAGATATTACAAATCGTTTCAAAAACGAAGACGCACACCGCATACATATATACACACACGCATGCACATCAACACGCACACACACACACACCTATACACACACACACATGAATATACACACACACACACATGCTCTTGAACACACACACACACACACACATAAACGAGTTTATGAAGATTTTTTTCTGTTTATTAGCAACCTCGTCAAACAACTGCGCAATAAGAATTTCCGTTGTTATGGTAACAACTAGATTTTTTATTATTGTCGTATTCTTATTAATTTTTGGAGAAGATTTAGTCGATCTGAATCTGCATGCCTTTATACACACACACACACACACACACACACATATATATATATATATATATATATATATATATATATATATATATATATATATATATATATATAAATTTTAGTGTATTTTATTCTATTTTAATAAATCTATACTCTTTAACTTGAATGTTTTCAGAATTAATTTTTAGATTTAAATTCAAATTTTGAAAATTAGTTCTGAAAATATAAATAAATAAATTTATTAGAATAGAATAAAATACTCTAAAATTGAAAATTTTCGGACTTATATATATATATATATATATGCACACACACACACACACACACACACACATATATATATATATATATATATATATAAACAGCGTTGACATAACGAAGGAGAATTGTCGTTGTGTAGTGGCTAACCTACTCGATTAGGACATTGTTGAAAGCGAGTTCGAACTCCAGTCCTACTTTTACGTTCACTTAGAACCTGATATTATAGGGAAAGGTATGGCCCTCTTAACCAAATAGTACCGCTACCGTTTTTCTCCAAGGATGGTTCTGGCATTAAATAACCTATGAATGGTCGTATGCCACTAAACAAAGAAACCAACTGAATTTCAACGAGTAGTAGACCCTGAGAGCCATGGGCTATTTCTACACCAGAAACGCTACAGAAGAGCCCCAACAATCAATATGAAACTCAGTGTTTAGCTTCCGTTTATTTCTTAATCTTTCCATACCAAACGTGAGTTCTATTCCAGGAAAATTCTTTACAACGGCATCTGTATTAATGCTCAACCTATTTCATAGATACTTTCCTACTGGCTTAATCGCCTTCGGGCTTTTGACCTTGTGTCAAGTCCTGTCTGGTGAGAGGCAGCGACAAATATCATACTTTCCTACTGGCTTGGATATTTTAGATTCCAGGGTTAATAAATTTTTTTGCCTGTCTTTTTGATAATTTCTAGTGTCTTTAGCGACGCCTTTACAGTTCACTAGTCATTTGGTGAGCCTTAGGCGATAAAGGGCAAATGTTCTTACTGGAGATAAATATAAGTATCAAATTTAAGTGTCGTCGTTAACATAAATCTTCTAGAAATTTCGACGGAAACGGTCCTTTTATTAATACAATTGAATAAGCATAATAAGCAAAAGGTACACACTGTACCTATTGTTACCAACTGGACACCTGTCTATAAGTTGAAAAGGCTCATCGGTTGACTTAAAAATGATCTCATTGGTATAATTTCTTTAAGATAGACAGAAAACACACACACACACACACACACACACACACACGAATATATAAATATATATGTATATATATATCTATATACATTGACATATATATATATATATATATGAAATTAAATTTCATACCGATATATATATATATATATATATATATATATATATCGGTATGAAATTTAATTTTTAATTCTATAAAATTCAATTTTTAATTCTAAGATTTTCTTGCAATATATATATGGTGCTTTCAATAAGTTTCCAGACTATTTTGTACAGGCATTTAAAATTGTCGTAGACTCTTGAAAATTCAGTATGTTATTGCTATACATCTAATGAGATGACTGACCAATTTTTATGATTTCAGCTTCAAATTAACAGCTATAGTAGGAATTCGAATACACCCTACAAAAGCCTGATTGTCACAGCTAGGGAATTTCAAAAATGCAATCTGGACGTGAGGACACTTTAGAAGAACGATATGCAATAAAATTCTGTTTTAAACTTGGAAAAAAATGCCACAGAAACGTATGGAATACTTCAGACTGCTTTTCGACAATCTTGCATGAATTGAGCTTCAGTTTTTGAGTGGCAAAAAAGATTCAAGGGAGGCAGGGAGTCTGTGAGGGATGATGAGAGGTGTGGGAGGTGTAAGGAAGTCAATATACCAAAGTTGATTGGCCTAAGGTTAGGGTTACTATGTTGAAGTTTTAAGGGATTTCAGGGAGAGATTCCTTGGGAAGAGGCCAGCACTCTTCAAATCGGGTCAGAGGCATTTCCACCAGGACAATGCACCAGTCCACAACTCCATCCTTGTCACAGACTATTTGACCAATATGGGCATCAAGATACTTCCTCAGCCTCCCTATAGTCCTGACCTTGTTTCCCGTGACTTTTGGTTATTCCCTATGCTCAGAGGCTATCGTTATGAGACAATTGAGGAGATGAAAGAGGCCGTGACGAAGGTCATTGACATGCTCACACAAGAGGACTTCCATGTGTCCCTCCAGAAATTGTTGGAACGGTACAAGTGCATTGCAGGCGGAGGAGATTACTTCGAAGGGGACTAGAGTTTCATGTGTGTACTATCAATAAAAGTGCCCATGCAAAAAAAGTCTGGAAATTTATTTAATGATCCTCCTATATATATATATATATATATATATATATATGTCTGTGTGTGTGCGTGTGTGTATTCTTTAAGAATTTCCTCATCAGTAATTTATAATTGATATTAAAGTATAAATTTTAAAAAAAACACAAAAGAACATTTTAGCAGAAAACAAACTACTATTGTGTCAGAGCTTGTTAACACCTAAAATTCAAAATTATTCTCCCTCCTAGTTCGCTTTTTAGAGGTTCGGGTGTTGTCACAGTATTTAAATGTATAGAGACAAGGTGTTTGACAAAAAAAATTTAAGAGAAAAATTGATATCTATATGTAAATATGAAAGACAAAATATTCAGTGGATGTATTTATTTATATATTATGGTATGCCAAAATTCACGTTTGGGTTTATTATTAGTAGTATTAATATTATTATTATAATTATAATTACTCTTTTAGAGTCTTTCAGAAAAGTTTTTGCTGCTGGTTTTTCACTGGAGTCTGAGTGACAGCAAGTCTCCTCAAGTCTCCGGGATTCTTCTCAGTATTCTGCCCGTTCTCAATAATGCTGTGGTTTGGATGGTCTCCAATCGTCCTCCAACCTCCAAGTCCTCCAGTCCCTTTTATAATCCTTTTGTTACTGTACCGAAACCAGCAATCACGGTTGGTATCATTGTCACCTTTATGTTCCATAGTTTATTCAATTCCCTCGTAAGGGCGAGGTACTTATCCTTTTTGGCACTTTCTTTCAGTTTTATCCTGTGATCAGCAAAGTCGACAATTTTGCAAATTATCTTTTTTTGTTGTTGTTGTTGATTATTAGAAGGTCTGGTCTTCTGGCCGAGATTAGGTGATCCTTTTGTATATCAAAGTCTCATAGGAGTTTATGTGTGTCATTCTCTAAAACAGCTGGTCATCTGGCTAAGATTTTGTGATCCGTCTGTATCTCAAAATCACAGAGAAGTTTGTGCGTCTCATTTTCCAGGACAACCTCTGGGTTGTGCATATACCATTTGTTCATATGGTCAAATTTCAATTTCTTGCACAATTCCCTATGGAACCCCTTGCCCAACCAGTCGTATCTAGGTTTATAGTCTTTCTGCACTAATTTGCTACATTCGCTTATTCTGTGATTGATCGTTTCGTCTCTATCACCACATAATCTACATCTGCTGTTTTGTTGTCTTATCTATTCTTGTTTGATATGGTTGGTCCTTATGGCGTTATTTCGGGCTGCTATTAGAATAGATTCAGTTTCTCTCTTAAAGTTTCCTTTTCTTGGCCACGACCATGTTTTTTTCGTGTGAGATGTTGCTTGTTAGTCGCTTAAAACGTCCATAGATGTATTTTTCTCCACACTTTTGTTTTATGGCTAATATCGTTCTACTGGTTCTCGTGTCGTTAGTATTGTTTCTGATGGCTGCGATCAGTCTTCCTCTGCACTTTTCTATGTAGTCTTCTTGTCGTTGTATTGATGTGTCGACGCTGTCTTCAATGCTGGTACGTCCTCTTCCTTCTTTTCTTCTTCACACATATAGTCTGTCAACGTCATCTCGAGGATGTAATGCCTTATGCAACGTCATCTCTAGGATGTAATGTCTTATGCATAGTGTTGTTCTCTGTTCCATTTGTTTAAGTTCTCTGGTCTAATTTAAGAATGGTCCCGAATATCTTACGAGGAGAACAGCCCAGGTATAAATCCCTTTGATAAGGTTTCTGCTATAAAGTTTTGTCTCGAGTAGCGCTCTCCTGAGATACTCTTTCTTAATTTTTTCTTTCATCTCCATTTGTTTGATGGTGTCAGCCTCCAGTATCCCCAAGTATTTGTACGTTTCCTTTTCTCCAAGCGTTCTTATTTTTTCTTGATTTGACAGTTCAATTCTGTCTGTCATGTGTTGTTTCCAGCTTTTCATTATTAACATGGCGCATTTTTCTATTCCAAATTCCCCCCCTACGTCTTGACTGTATATTCTCTCTGCATGTACAAGAGTTTCAAATTCTTTTTTCATTTTTTGCAAACAGCTTAAGGCTGCCTATGGTAAGTAATCTTTTTCCTGCGATTTACTAAGTTTGTATCTGGCTGTTCATTTCCGGTGAGGGGCATCATCGCTATTGTAAATAGTATGTTGATAGCGCATCTCCCAGGAATACACCTTTTTGGATTTTCACTTCAGCTAAGTTTTTCTTTCCTGGTGTCAATTCTCCTCTCCAGATTGTCATGGTTTTCTTGATAAAGTTTATGACTTCATCATTTTGTGGCAGTTTATTTTCCAGCTTTGCGGGACTATATCATATTCTTTTTTGTAGTCAATCCAGGCCATAGCTTGATTTTTCTGTCTCGTCTTGCTCTCATTGAGGACGTGATGATCAATGTAGAGTAGTTATTACTCTTTTGAGAGTTTTTCACATCAGCGTTAGTTGATGTTTTTTTTCCACTTGAGTCTGAGTGACAGCAAGTCTCTTCAAATCTTCAGGACTCTTCTTAGTATTCTGGCTGATCTTAATAATGTTGTAGCTTGAATAGTCTCAAATCGTCCTCTTATTGCAATGTCCTCCATTCCCTGAACTAATCCTTTGGTGACTGTACCGTGCGCACCAATTACAGTCGGTATCATTGTCACTTTTATGTTCCATCATTTTTACAGTCCCCTAGCAAGGTCTTGGTATTGTTATCAGTCTTCTTCCACGCTTTTCTATGTAGTCTTCAAGTCGTCATATTGATGCGTCAACGCTGTCTTCAATGAAAACAAGTCCTCTTTCTCCTTCTCTTTACCCTGTGGTTTACTGGAACAGCAAAGTTACTATTGGGCAGGTTCTCAAATTTTTTTGTAAACAATCACTTGGTCAAGTCGTCTGGCCGATATCTAGTGATCCGTTTGTATCTCAAAAACTCAAATAGTTTTGTGCGTCTCATTTTCTAGGACGGATTCTGGGTTGTGTATACACCATTTATTCGTATGGTCAAATTTCCATTCCTTGTACCAATCCCAGTGGATCACTTTATCTCCCCTCAATCGGGTTTTGTATTTTACTCCCAATGCGCTAATTCACTGCATTTGTTTAAAATTATAATAATCATTTTATAACACATAAGTAAAATAAGTTGGTCTATTGTAATCGAGGATGACCCGAAGTCACTCTTTTCGATTGGTACTACACCGAAGTGTAGAAGAGGGCAGAACTCTTTTCCCTGTATTGCCCAACTTACCCGTAGCTTATAATGCTGAATATTTAGTAAGGAGGCTTCTAGTACCATTGTTTGAATCTTTGGAATGACTCGACTTTGGATTGAACCCCCGTCTCCTAGATCATTGGTGAACACTATAATTACGTATTTGTTGTGGTTTGCAATGAAATCTAGTATAATTTATTAACAATTAATAAAAAGAATAATTTAGCTAAGGGACATTGTAACTATTTAGACTGATTTAATTAGAAATAAAATTATGTTTTGTTTCCAAACTTTGTTTTACTAACGCACTTCTGTCACCAGCGATTTTGAAAACTTGAATGGGTTTATAAATACGTTATTTGATCTGTCTTCAATCTCACCAAGTCAATTTTTATATCAACCCATACGCTATGATTTAATATACTTCGATATGATCCTTCTTCTGCTTATAATATTAGTCAGGCCTTTACGTTCACTTTCGGGCAAATGCTCTTAGGAAATGGATGAACGCCCTTATCCTTCGAACTGGTATCCATCTCACATCCTACTGGTCAAAATAGAGCACAAGGCCGTTTTATGATGGGGGCCGAGCACGAATCGAGGCCCATGTACGACAGATGCAAAAATTCTTGACCTTCTCGACATTCTCCTTTTGATGCGCCTCAGGAACCAAGCAATAAACTTAGTCCTGCAAGCAGGCAAAGACTTGTGGTGTACGGCCTCCTAAATCCATATTTAAAATACAAATATAAAAACACCCGGCACGAATGCCAGGTACCTAGCCTGAATGTCCGAATGCCTGTCGCAAACCTATCCCTTCAGCTATGGGATAAATAGTAACACTACTGTCCTTCTACAAGGATGGCTTTCGTATTCAATAATATTCGGAGATTGATATGCCATTAAAACGAAAAAATCAAACTATCTCTCACAATTTGTTCTTATCTATCTATCTGTCTATCTATCGAAGTTTGTTCATATCTATTTATCTCTCTTATTCTGATCTATCTATCTATCTATCTATCTATCTATCTATCTATCTATCTGTCTGTCTAAATATCTATCTATCTTGGTGCAATCTATCTATCTATCAATCTTATTGTGATCTATCTATCTATCTATCTATCTAGTTCTGTAACTTATTTTGTTCTATCTATGTATCAACCTATCTATCTATCTATTTATCATCTATCTAGTTAAGTAGCATATTTTGTTCTATCTATCTATCTATCTATCTATCTATCTATCTATCTATCTATCAAATTAGCTTATTTTGTTCTATCTATCTATCTATCTATCTATTTAGCTTATTTTGATCTATCTATCTATCTATCTATCTATCTATCTATCTATTTAGGTGCCCGTGGTGTAATTGTTATCGTCGCAGGAATTTGACACGGTGACTCGAGTTCAAGTCCTGGACGAGACTGATTGCATTTCACATAGCACTAATACCCTTGGAAAGGTATGAATCCAAGTATTCTCCCTCCAGCTATGGGTAAATAGTCGGACAGACTAGGTTCTTCAGCCTTGGTGAGGCAACTAGTCTAGGAGAAGGAAAACTCTGAATTCAAACCTGTTAAACTCCGCTTAAAAATTGACCTTGTGTCATATCCTGCCCGAGCGGAGGGGTTGGGTAAATAGGATCTATCTATTTAGCTTATTTTGATCTATCTATCTATCTATCTATCTATCTATCTATCTATCTATCTATCTAATTCTGTTCCTATCAATCTATCTATCTCTGCTAGCCTATGAGAGTCTTGTTTTTTACTTTTTTTCTATTTAACGCATACCGACTCTTTCTTCCTTTCTTTTTATCTTCATCTTTATCAACTGTTTCTTTCTCGCATATCACTCATATTTCTTTTTTTCTCCTAATGGCATCAAATACGTGCACTATTTCTGCACACACACAAACTTAGGTATACTATGTTTAACTGTAATGTTCTTTCTGTCTGGCTAAGCATAGAGTATCTTTATTTAACACACAGACACAAACTATTCTATCATTCCATCCAACTATGTGCGACAATACATTTTTTTGCTTTCTATTGGATTTCTCGTTTAATTCTAGTGAATGAGAAAGCGTTCAAGTAATTATATATACATGAATTTCTTATAATGTAACCAGTTATCATATAATCAATTGTAAAATTTTATATAATTTCATATAGATAGAATATCATACAATATCATTTATACATATATAACATCATAATTTTTTCATATATACAAGATTAATTCAATAAATAAGGTTAATTTTGCTTTTGGAGTTGGCAATAATGAGTACTGTTTATGCGTATTGGCCTAGTGGGTAGAGAGTTCGCCAATGGTCTGGGAGACCTAGGTTCAATCCCAGGTCACGTCATACCAAAGACTTTTAAAATTGTACTTAATAAACACTCAGTAATTAAAGGTACGTATCAAGGGTAAAGTAGAGCAATCCAGGGTAAGGAGTAGCGCCCTCCCCAACACCTTGGTGTTGTAGCCATTGAAAAGGGGGCCTTCTGGTCGCCCTCGACAAAGATCATCAAATTTTACTTACGGGTAATCAATAATGATGGGTCTTTCAGCCAGGATCACTTTTACTAACTGGTTTGCCCAAAACTTTTTATTATTAGTTAATGTTTTTCCGCTCCATTATCTATCTTTTCGACTTTTGGTTTCGGTTTTGTTTCTTTGTTTTATGGCATATCAACTCTCTTTAGGTTATTTAATGCCAAAGCCATTCTCCTAGAAGAACAGTAGTGGTACTATTTAACCCATAGCTAGGAGGATAAGGGGGTTCATACCTTTCCCAAGGGTATTTGCCCGAAAGTGAACGTAATAGCGCGACTGGAGTACGAACTCGCGTACTACGATTCCGCAGTCCATCGCTTTAACCATTACACCACGAGGACACCCCCTTTTCGACTTTTGTTTGTAGCTGTAAATCCATGTTTAGTCCAATTGTAAATATTTCTTTTTACTAAAAAAAATGCTTCTCCGTATACATTATAGATTCTTGGGAAATGTCACATGGTTTACAAATCTCAATAACAAACAATTTCATGGCAGACTTTTGTTCAAGCCTGGAGCAATCTTTTTAATTTGCCACCATTTTAAATAGCCCCAAAATAAATATTTCGGCCTGATTTAAGTATTTTTTCAATAAACTATCTCCAAACAATACTGAGTTTACAATCTTGAAAAAAAATCTGGAAAAAATCAACCATTTGGCTTTTAATAAAATCATCGCCTTATTGAATGACTCTTATATATATATATATATATATATATATATATATATATATATAACAGTCATCGTCATCGACATTAAGGTATACCGACAGCAAGGAATCCTTTAACTCTCTCTTACCATCCGTCTTGATCAGGCATACTTCTTGATAAGTCCTCTAGACGGCATCTAGTGTCCGCACAAAGTTATCGAATGTAAGTTTTGGCTTGTCAGACAACACTGGTTAATCCATTTGTTCGCCCTTACATCTTCAGTAGTGCTCAGCTTGTATTGCTCGTCTTAGTTTGTAAGATAGGAGGTAGGTGACCGTACAGCTACTGTTTTTGTGGGATGCTGCATCCTGCAGTACTTTCAATCTAGCCTTTTCTCCAGCCGTTCCGTTAAGATCTGGCCCGGTTGGCTGGGGTGCAGAATAAACAGAGGGGTAGAACTCCCCCAACGAGTATCCAAGAGATGACACTAAACAATCTGATAGCGAGGCTTTAGTAATGCTGAAGCTTCATTACCATCACTCCCGGAGTGGTAGCTCCTAATTGGGTCCTATCAATAGGTTAAATAGAACTAAGCTGTGTAATTATGCAAAACTGAATTGTCTGAAATTAAATAGTTTTACATTTAATTGTGTGTTTAAACTGCGTATTTATGCTAGACTGAATTGTTTGAAACTGAATTGTTAATTTGCATAAAAATGGATTCGGCATAAAATAACCTTCAATGATGCCATAAAACCAAACCAAACCAAACTGTTAAGGTCCGAGAGGTGCAACCATACAGTAGTACTGACACAGCTAGAGCTTGGAGGGATTATTGCTTTCTTTATTAGAGCGATCAGATTTACATATGGTCGATAATCTGTCAATAGCAGTCGATGTTTTGCTTGTACGTATACTGACATCGCTCTTAGTAAATTACATATTGCTATCGCGGTATATGAATTGGTCTATGAATTTCATAGATTTGCAATTTAATGAGGAAATGGCACCATCTTGGTCGAAACACTAGAGCACAGCTTTTTCTGTGTTCAAGTGGAGATCATCGCCTCTTGTTGCTGTCCCAGGCTGTGCAGCAGAGATTCCGCTTGAGCTGGTGTATTTTCAAGCACATATGATCTAGCACTCCTTACGAATATATATATATATATATATATATATAATCCAAGGAAAGTAGTCTAAGGGTTAGACTATTAAGTAATAATCCAAAGGGAATCGGAATATCTGATTGAGTGCTCAATGTCAACGGCTATCGAGTGTATGATTAATTTTAGATTAAAAATGTATCGAAACTCACGAAAACATTTCTTCTAAAATTAAAAGAAAAAATTTCAGTTTTGTAGTTCCATTATAAATTTATTTCAGCCATATAAAATGATCTTCTTCAGATGGACGAAATACAGTTATATATTCAAATATGATATAATACAAACAGGTTCATATTGCTTCCGGCGAAAAGAGACTCTTTTCTTTTAACTTTAGAAATTTTAATTAAAAAAAAACTTTTTTACGGTGGAAATATCATTATATATTAACAATTACAATGTTTATGCATTCTTTTTTTTAAAAAAAAACCGTTACCTATAATCTAGAATATTATTGAATTAAAAAAAAACGGTGAATACTAAAAAATATTAATAGTAGCTTAAGAATCAATTAAATAGAATATAGATAAAATTAATTCCTAATTTCGTTGAAATTATTGTATATTATAAAGATTAAATTATATATAATTTACTATATATATATATATATATATATAGTAAGTTTGCCGAATGTAGTCGAGGGCGACCTGAATGCTGAGTGTTAAACAAGAAGGCATCAAGTACCGTTTTTTGAGTCCTTGGTATTACTCGACCTGGGATTGAACTCCGTCTCCCAGACCAATGGCACACACTCTACCACTGTCCCAATGGGTCAGTAAAAATGTAATAATTATACCATATATATATATATATATATATAGATTACTCGGTTTTTACCAGACTATACCAATACTCTCGGGTGTCAGTATCGTCGTGAGCTGCAGGATTATATATTCATGCATATATATACCAACCCATTGGCCTAATGGTTAGAGGGTTCGCCAATGGCTCGGGAGACCGGTAGATCGAGTCACACGAAAAACTCAAAAAAATGTTACTTGACACCTCCTGGCTTAACACTCAGCATTACAAGGTACGTATCAAGGATAAAGTGGATCAATCCAGGGAAAGCTCCCTTCCCTACACCTCGGTGTCGTAGCTATTGCAAAGAAAGCCCCCGGATTGCCTTTGACTACTGTGGCCAACTTATATATATATATATATAAGTGTGTGTGTGTGTGTGTGTGTGTGTGTGTGTGTGTGTGTTCACCCTGTAGCGATTTTATTAGAACAATACAGTGAGGATTCCCTAATACTTAAGATTACAAAGCAATATCCGATCAAATTTGCCATTGAATGATGAATTTTGTTGGGTTTGTACCGCGCTGAATGACATTTTCTTAACATCCAAATTCACGTAATAACGTAAATGACTATTGAATACTAATTAAAATCATTCACTCTCTCCTATGTAGAAATATCAATATCATCCAAGTCGGCTGTTACAAAGGCAATTAAGCAGATATTTTATTGGATATGTGCGCGTTAACGTAATTATGGGACACAGGTATATACAGAGTAAAAAGAAAGACAAAGAAACGAAATAGCGTAAGTAAATAAAAAGGAAAAAATGTTGTTAACAAATAAAAGAAAAAGAAAAAGAACATGGGAAAATATGAAAGGAAGAAGCTAGAAGAAAGAAAGAAAGAAAGAAAGAAAGAAAGAAAGAAGAGTAGGAAAAGAAAGAAAGAAAGAAAGAAAGAAAGAAAGAAAGAAAGAAAGAAATTTTTGTTTTCTTTATTTAATGGCATATCAACCATCATGGTTCATTTAGTGCCAAAGTCATCCTTGTTGAAGGACAGTAGTGACACTATCTAATGCATAGCTGAGGAGATAAGAAGGATTCATGCCTTTCTCAAAAGTATTAATACAAAAGTGAGCATATTAGCGCGACGGAAGTTCGATGTCACAGTTCAGTACGTTTGTCAGTACATCATGGAACCTCTCCACCCCCGTGTCAAAAGAAGAAATCCTGTTAATAACTGAATTAAAAAAAAAAGAATGAGACAAAAATAAAAAGAAACTGCTAGAAAGAAAGAAAGAAAGAAAGAAAGAAAGAAAGAAAGAGGTACCTGCTTAGATGGCGAGTTAATCTGATCGGAACAAATTTAGATAAATCAATTGATATGAGGCACCTGCCAGATAGCTGAAATTGTTATGCTTTTCGTTTTCAATCAAAGCAAGAAGGCCTTGTTTAAAGCATGGAAAAAATCTCAATCGGCTAATACTGCTCTTCAAAGCAGCAGGGGGACCCTGTCCACCGTGGAGAATTATGGAATTCAATCTTTCTCACTGCATTTGCTTCTATTTAACCTCGTAACGTAAAAATGAACTAAGAAAACAATGAGATGAACAACATCAAGCAAAAAATATGAAATTAAGGCATGTATATGACGTTCACTTTTCTTTTGTTTTTGTTTTTTTCTTTTATTTTAGCAGTATATAACAAATAAGAGATAAGACGCAAAAATTGATTTAATAACTGAGGTCTAGAGAGACTCACGGAGTGAAACTTGAACATATGGAAATCTATCACAGTCTGATCATATCTATCTATCTATCTATCTATCTATCACAGTCTGATCATATCTATCTATCTGTCTATCACAGTCTGTTCTTATCTATCTATCTATCTATCTATCTATCAATCACAGTTTGTTCATAACTATCTATCACAGTCTGTTCTTATCTATCTATCTATCTATCACAGTCTGTTCTTATATATATATATATATATATATATATATATATATATATATATATATATATATATATCACAGTTTGTGCATATCTATCTATCTATCTATCTATCTATCTATCTCAGTCTGTTCTTATCTATCTATCTATCTATCTCAGTCCGTTCATGTCTTTATGTCTTAATATCTATCTGATCTGATCCAATCTATCATCTGTTCCTATTTATCTATATCATCTTTTTCTATCTATCTATCTATCTATCTATCCCGTTCCTATCTATCTCATCTGTTGCTATCTATCTCTGTTGGTTCTTATCAATCAATCTACTTACCTATGGAGAAAATATTTATTGGAAAGCTAGTCGCAGATTGTTATTATAAAAATGAGTGTGATCATAAGTAAGTT
>OY757918.1:80638875-80813875 GCA_963585895.1 Sepioteuthis lessoniana
AGTGTCCTGGATATGACACTAAACAATTTGATGGTGAGGTTCCAGTAATGCTGGAGCTTTGGGAAATGCGGCGTACTTCTTCATGGCCATCACTCCCAGGTTCACTCTCGCTCGGAATGGTAGCATCTGATAGGGTCCTATCTATGGGTCAAATAGAACTAAACTTAATTGTTTGAAATAGAACTGTTTTTTACATTTAAACTGTGTACTTATGCTCACCTGAATTGTTTAAAATAGAACTGTTTTGATATTTAACTGTGTATAAACAAAAATCTGTATTTATACTAAACTGAATTATTTGAACCTTTTATCAAAATGACATAATTCGGCGTTAAATAACCCAAATAGAGTTGATACGGCATAAAAGAAACCAACCAACCAACCCAATGTTCCGCCAGACCCGTTTCTTTACTCCTCGTCTAGTTTATAAAAAAAGGTGAGAGAAATACTTTTCATCTAAAAAAAAAAAAAAAGGTCACTAATGCGCCTCGGGTGGTGTAACGGTTAGCAAGCTTGGCTAGCTAATGTTCGAGAGTGAGTTCGAGTCTCATTGGGTGCCCCATTCATATGACCTTAAGAAGTCACAAAAAAAGATGGTTACTCATACATTAATTGGAACAATCCACACCTGTACCGCTGGGTATAACAAGTATTCGGATGATTCCAAATTATACCGGAGAAAGGGGTCTCAACATTCATTTTGTTAAGCAAAAATGTGTCATTAAATACCTTTCTTTAAAGATCACATTTATATAATTGAAAATAATCTGTTTTCGCTTATTTTCGTAATATTCAGATCTTAAAGAACCCATGGATATCGTTATGTTTTATATAGAAGATGAGCAAAAAAAAAAAAAATAAAAATAACTCCTCGATTTCAAGTAGTCATGAAATCAAAACTTATTGAAATATGTTTATGAATATGGAGACATTACATACGTTAACTCAAAATATTTCTTTTCCCGACAGCAAAATATCTGTGCACCGTTCCAACCAAGAAGACAGTGAAATAAAAAATGATGCTCAATCTACAACTGAGTATTTTTGTACTTACCCAATATTTTTATGAATATAATATTTTGTGTTGCACTCTATTGATTTACTGCTTCAGTTTCACTTTCTTCGATTCATTTTTTCACTAATGTCTTTTTCACACCTGCAACACTGACTTCTCATACAAAACTAACAAAAGTCTCGTTCGCTGATCATCGAAGTGTTGTTGATAGATAGATAGATAGATAGATAGATAGATAGATAGATAGATAGATTGATAGATAGATATGAATAGAATCAGATAGATAGATAGATAGATATGAATGAAATTATATATGGACGATAGATAGATAGATAGATAGATATGAATAGAATCAGATAGATAGATAGATAAGAATAGAATCAAATAGATAGATAGATAGATACGTAGACGTTCGGGGTGCAATGGTTTCCGTCATTGAAAATGAACAAAGCGACACGAGTTCAAGATCCTTGACGTGACTGTTTGCATTTTACGTGGTGCTAATACCTTTGAGAAAGGAATTAATCAAATTATTCTCTATTCAGAAATGGGTAAATAGCAATTAGACTGGTCTCTTCAAACATAACATGGCAACAGATCTAGGAGAAGGAAAACTCTGAATTCAAACCCGTTAAACCCTGCTTAAGAACACAGATACACGCACACAGAAGATATCAAATATCACGAAACTGGCAATGGATGGTCGCTCGCCACTGTATCCGCATGGAAAAACTCTGTCAACGCCGCAGTGGGAGGGGTAGGATTGCTTATAGGACCTAGAGCTCTAAAAACGCTTAATAGCATAGAGAAAATACAACCTAGAATGATGGAAGCTACATTTAACGGAAACCCCAGAGCAACAATCGTCTCATGCTACAGCCCCACCAATGTTAGTGAAGAAAATGAAATAGTCACCTTCTACGATGAGTTATCCTCATTAGTGCATAGCATCCCGAAACACAACATGTTAGTCATTGGCGGAGACATGAATGCACAAATCGGGAAAAACGGAAACAACAAATACAGCCTCCACAACACGTCAAATAGAAATGGGCAACATCTAACAGATTTCATGATAGAAAATAGATTAGCATGCCTCAATACAAACTACCAAAAAAGAGAGGGCAAACTATGGACATACACGTACGCAAACAATACTAAAGCTCAGATAGACTACGTCCTTATGAACAAGAAATGGAAGAATAGTGCATTGAATTGCGAGGCATACTCCTCTTTTGAGGGTGTGTCCACCGATCACCGAATAGTCACAGCGAAAATACGGTTAAGCCTACGAAAAAACGACAAACGAACAGCGACCACCAAACACTATGACTGGGCCCTATTAAACAACAAAGATGTCAGAGATAAATACGTATTAGAATTAAGAAACAGATTCGAAACACTACAAGAAAAGACGGAAAAAAGTACACCAAACGACGAATACGAAAATTTCGTCAATGCACACCTTGAGGCAGCAGCAAAATACATTCCAACAAAAATTAAAACTAAATATAGAGTCCCATGGGAAACCTTAGCGGTGAGAGAAAAACGTGCACTAGTGAAAACAGCCTCCAAAAACAATCGAAAAAACCCAACAAACACAAATGCCTTAAAACTAAAAACGGCACAATATCAATTAGCAGGCATATATATAAAGGAATAGACAGAATACATTCAAAATCAGATAGATAAGATTAGAGACTCGGTAGAAGATAGACAATCTAGAATTGCCTGGCAAACAATGAACGAAGTGAGCAGAAGAAAGAACACAGCCAAAGCAAAACTGAAAGCAGCAAACCAACAAGAAAAAAATAAAACTGTGGAAACAGCACTTCGAAAACTTACTAGGAAACCCACCAAACATAACGCATGAACCAATCACCAGAATAATTAGCAAACAATTAGACATTAAACTTGGACCGTTCACACAAGGAGAACTCGACTCGGTTCTCAGAAAAATTAAAAATAGGAAAGCTGCAGGACTGGACGAAATTCCCCCGGAAGTATGGAAGACCAGACAATTCGACGACATACTGCTCCGACACTGCAACGCAGTATACAATCAAAATCCGATAGATAGATGGACGAAGGGATGCATACTCCCCTTCCCTAAAAAGGGGGACCTCGGATTAGCCAAAAAGTACCGAGGCATAACACTTACATCCATAGCTGCCAAAATCTACAATGCCCGACTACGAAACCGAATAGAACCCAAAATCGACAACATACTTAGAAAAAACCAAAATGGCTTCCGAAGAAATAGATCTACGACCTCACAAATACTAACCATCCGCAGAATCCTTGAAGGTGTACGGGCAAAGAACCTACAAGCGACATTAATATTTGTCGACTTTACCAAGGCTTTCGACTCCATTCACAGAGGAAAGATGGAACAAATCCTACTAGCGTACGGCATACCTAAAGAAACCGTAGCGGCAATAACGATTCTCTATAGAAACACTAAAGTAAAAGTACGATCACCAGATGGAGACACAGAATACTTCGACATTGTAGCAGGAGTACTACAAGGGGACACGCTGGCTCCGTATCTCTTTATCATTTGTCTAGACTACGTACTTAGAACATCGATTGACAAAATCAAAGAGAATGGCTTCGAACTGACGAAGAAAAGAAGCAGAAGATACCCCGCAACAACAATTACCGACGCCGACTACGCCGATGACATAGCGATACTGGCAAATACACCTGACCAAGCCGAAACACTTCTGCATAGCTTGGAACGAGCAGCAGCAAGCATAGGCCTCCATGTTAATGCACACAAAACGGAATATATGTGCTATAACCAAACGGGGGACATCTCCACTCTAGAAGGAACCCCTCTTAAACTAGTAGACAAATTCACGTACCTAGGAAGCAGCGTCGAATCAACCGAAAAGGACATCGAAACGAGGTTAACGAAAGCATGGACAGCTATCAATAGGCTATCGACTATATGGAAATCAGACCTAACCGATAAAATGAAACGCAGTTTCTTCCAGGCAGCGGTCACATCGATACTGCTATATGGATGCACTACATGGACGCTAACAAAACGGCTGGAGAAGAAACTAGATGGCAATTACACAAGAATGCTGCGTGCAATCCTCAACAAGTCCTGGCAGCAACACCCCACAAGACACCAACTGTACGGCCACCTGCCCCCTATCACGAAAACTATTCAAGTTAGGCGAACCAGACATGCAGGACATTGCTGGAGAAGCAGAGATGAACTCATAAGAGATGTACTCTTATGGATCCCCACACACGGCCGCGCAAAAGCAGGACGACCAGCACGAACGTACATTCAGCAGCTATGTGAGGATACAGGTTGTAGTCCTGAAGACCTACCTAGGGCGATGAACGATAGGGAGGAGTGGCGAGAGAGGGTCAGGGATATCCGTGCAGCCAGCACGATATGATGATGATGAAAGATAACCTCTTGTGGCATCCTGCTCGTAATACCGAGGACTCGGAAAATATAAATACAAGCATACATACTTACATATATGCATACATATGAACATAAATTTGTATAGGTTCAGTTTGGTTTCTTTGTTTAATGGCTTATCAACTCTCCTGGGGTATTTAATGCCAAAGCTATCCTTGTAGTGAAATAGTAAAAGTAAAGTTGACGACCTTAGTTGAGGACGACCCGAAGGCTCTTTTTTCGATAGCCTCAACATCAAGGTGTAGGGGAGGGCGTTACTCCTTTCCCTGGATTGCTCCACTTTTCCCTTGATACGTACCTTATAATACTGAGTGTTAAGCAAGGAGGTATCAAGTACCATTTGTTGAGTTAACACGCTATTAGTGAACATGCTACCCACTCGACCCTTAGGCCGGTATTGGTACTATTTAATCCATAGCAGGGAGTATAAGGTCGGGTTCATGCATTGCATTTCACATAGCACTAATACCATTGGGAAAGGTATGAATCCAATCATTCTCCCTCCAGCTATGGGTAAATAGTTGGGCAGACTAGGTTCTTCAGCCTTGGTGAGGCAACTAGTCTAGGAGAAGGAAAACTCTGAATTCAAACCTGTTAAACTCCGCTTAAAAATTTGACCTTGTGTCATATCCTGCCCGAGCGGAGGGGTTGGGTAAATATGATAAGGTCGGGTTCATGCCTTTACCAAGGGTTTTAGTCCGAAAGTGAATGTAATAGCATGACTGGAGAATGAACTCGCTTACTACGAAGACATTAGCCACTACGACTCCTCCAATTGATTTACATGTAATTCCTAAAGATCAAAAGGGAAATGTAAAAAGGCTAATAAAAAAAAACTTGAATACATGCTTGTCTTCAAGGTATTCGACGCTCGATAAAAACGTTCAAAGTTTTACATAGTTAGAAGAACTATTGTTATATATTGACCCTCGACCGAGCCGTCAATCAAGAGATGCACCTGTGTAAATAAGCGGAAGAACAACGGAAGCAGGTGGGCATCAGAAGATAATATAACCAGGTGCCCGGGCGGTTCGAGTCAGTTGGAGACAGGATGCCAAAGTGAGAACCAGCTGTAGACAGAGGGCTTTGAGCCCTTAGTGACCCCCGGCTGAGTAACCCAAGCCAAGATGTGAAAGAAGTGCTGCTATGGTCGAGAGAAGAACTTGGGTCAATATAGCCGTCCGTCCTTGTCTCCACTCATTTCTCACACACAACAAACATCACTTTTTCGAAAATAAAGTGTGAGAGATTTATATTTTTATAAAGAAGTGTATTCGTTCGTTATTGAAGTCATTATCAATTAATTCTGTTCCCGTGTATATTTGTATACGCGTAGTATACAATACAACACTATTTTTGTTGCGGCAACACACTACCACTTCTTATAAAACTAGAAAAACTAATTTAGATATTTGTCTTAATATCTGAACAGATGAGATATCATACAAAGGTGAAGGGTGTGCGAATAATCTCTAAATGGACATTCATAAAGTATCTGTAAAAGAAAGATAAAACAGCAAAGGAAATCAATGTGGACACGGTACAGATACTTGATGAGAGCTCCCCTTTCTATACAACTATGAAGAAACAGGCAGCCGACCTCAAACTCAATTGGGATAGCACTGAAGATGACGCTAGGTCAAGTGATCCAAAAACATCAACTACCGATGAACAAGTTGATACCATTCACTGCATGGTTTTGGATAACGGACGTTTTACTGTGCAGTAGATAGCCAAGTCCACCGACATTAATTTCTGCTCAGTCCATACTGTTTTAAGTGAGATCTTGAGGCTGAGTAAGCTGTCTGTAAGATGATTTCCAAGAAGGGTAACGCCATAGAACAAATTGAAAAGGTTTGATATTTCCCGAACACTTCTGACTCGCTTTGAGGCTAACTCTAAGAATTTCCACCGCAGATTGTACTGGATTACATAGCACCTGTAGCACTCAAAGAGTGAATTGAAATAAAAGCATACATACGCATATATATATATATATATATATAGCCGTTGAGATTCCACTCGCCCGATCGACTCTGTCGAGTAAAACTTATTCGGGTGATTAAAGTTATTCTTCTAGTCGTCCGGCGGTCGATCAAAAATCGGAATGAAACGTGTCTCTTCAAATATAGAAAGAGGAAAACTGATTCTTTTAACAGCCCAAAAGTATGCCATTGAAGATTCATAAGTTACTTAGAATTACCTACAATGACAATAGTGAATTCTTTTGGTCTTGTGTCTGATGCTTGACGACCGTCTAGTTAAAGAAAAGGGAGTCGCATCCCCAAAATTTTCTACAATCATCAAAAGAAGATCTGACAAATGGAATTTAGAATGACCAGCACCCCCTCTCTCTCTCCCTCTCTCTCTCTCTCTCTTTCTCTCTCTCTCTCTCTTGGGCGTCATGTCATTGTAAATATTCGTATAATTAATGTTCCCACAGCGGAGTCAAAATGTCTGTTTGCCAGATTGAAGACGCTGACAGATTTTTAAAAATTCATTTGGAAAAAAATTATCCTTGACTCAACATTTACATTTGCTCCCCGCTTACGAAAAGTAAAAACGAACACTTGAAAGAAAGAAAAAAAAAAACGCATACTTCTGTCAACCACACGCCGAAAAACAAATTATACAAGTAAGTAATATTCATATTTTCTTCTCTTATTTCTTATCTCCTAGAATGCCTGGACTTGCAAAATTATTGACTATTATTGACTGAAAATGGAGTCGGTCGAGTAAAATGATTTTGGGATGAGTAAATTTTCCCTCACTCTCGATCGCCGCTCCGATGATTTCTTTTTCAAATTTCAGAGGCTATATATATATATATATATATGTCTGTTGAAAGAATATTTGCGTTCTTAAAACTCCTGAAAATTTCGTTTTTCCACTTTGAATTATCTATTTCAAAAGTCTTTTGTTATACCACGGAAAAAAATATTTGCCTTGTTAAGGGTTTCGACAATGAATGTCTTTCCATCTTGAATTGTTTATGTTAAATAAACAAAAATATATACATAACATAAATACAAGTTGTGTTGAAAATAATACACACATTTATTCCAACAGCTAAAAATATGCATATATTGTTCCATGGACAAGCAGTATGTGAAATGGGTAAAAAAACGGCAAAAAATAACCATAGTCAGGTTATTTCTACTACTATTATTATCATTATTAAGACGTAATTATGATTGACTACCAGAATCATTAATGGACAGTGTCATGCATCAGAATTAAGACAACTGGAGGATGAAATCAAGTTGAAACGCTGAAGGAAGCTGAGGACAAATGTACTCTTGGTGTAGGATAACAACCCGTTCACACAGTTCAGGTTACAATAACTGAAGCCGCAGACTCTAACTTTAAATTGCTACTTCATTCCTCTAATTCACCTGACCTGGCTCCACTGACTTTTTCCCAAACTCGAAACCCAACTACTTGGGGAACATTTTGGAAACAATGATGGGTTCATATGTACACTGAAGAAATTTTTGGTGGACCAAGAAACCACTTTCTTCCGTGGTGGGATGGCAATACTTGAGCGTTGTTTGACCATGTGCATTGACGACAATTGTTTGACCATGTGCATTGTAAAACTGGGGGAAAATATTTTCTCTGACTCCTTCCTGGTGAGAATTAGAACTTTTTGATCGACCTCATTACTCTCAAAAACACGTTTGATTTTCTTTTATTTTTATTTGGGGAAGTCGAATCTGCATTTGAAAGGTTCAAATTCCCTATTTCATGACATAGTAATATGCAAGAATATTGGATGAAAGTGTATTCGCCTCTCTTTTTTTTCTTTTTTTTTTTTTGCTTTCTTTATTTCATCTTTAACAAATGGAAACCGAAGGCAACAGATCGATCCCAGGGAATAACACATAAATAAGCGAACAGCTTTCTTCGATTTGTCAAGCGTTTCAAAATTTTTCTTTCATCATTGATTCATTCAAAGTGTCCGGAAATTCCGCTGTTTTGTTGTTGTAGTTGTTTGGTTTTGTTTTGTTTTATTTTGTTATGTTTTTATTGTTTTAGGTTTGTTGTTGTTGTTTTTTTTTGTTTTTTTTCTTGTCTTTTTTTTTTTTTGTGGGGGGTTATTGTCTTCAGAGAGAAAAAAGAGCAAAAAAAGAGAGAAAGAAAGAGAAAAAGTGAGAAAGAGAGAAATATAGGGAGAAAGAGGATGAGAGACAAAGAGACAGAGACAGAGAGAGAAAACGTTAGAACATCAATTAGACGATTAATTCTTGTCACATACACATTTAAAACTCGTGTAAACCAGATATGTACATGTGTGGGAGTGTGTGGGTTTGCACTAACACGGTCGTGTTTATAGGAGTAATGTATATATATATATATATATATATATATATATATATATATACGCGATGATTGGCTGAAAAGTTCATAGGGTGACCAAGATACTCTCATATAATGTTTGGTTTGATTTCTCTGTTTAAAGGCATATCAATCTTCGCTCATAGAGGGTAACCAAATGAGACTTATTTTTCAACCTTGTACCCCTTGTAGTATAAACACTTCTTCAGTCAGTATTACTGTGTTTGGATGCCATTGGTCAAAAAATCATGAACAGTGCATATGATGCCATCATAGGAACTTTTCATTTCACCCTTGTATATATGTAGAGACATATGGTCCTGGAAACTGAGGTTCAATCCCAGGTCTAGTCATAACAAAGACTCAAAAAATAGTACTTGATGCTGCCTTGCTTAACACTCAGCATTATAAGGTACAGTTCAAAGGTAGAGTGGAGCAATCCAGGGAAAGGAGTAGCGCCCTCCCCTCCACCTCGGTGTAGTAGTTATTTAAAAGTGAGCCTTTGGGTCGCTTTCGACGACGGTCGACCAACTTTACTTACTTTATACATATATGTGATGTAACAGCAGTTTTGGGTGGGGGGTTGTTTTTTCATCTATAAGGGTGGTGTCTGTCGATGAAAAAAAAAGTAGCCTACGAAAGATTGCCGTGACACTAATTCAAACTGTACGTCCAAAACGCATTTCTTTTTACATGGGTAAATAAGGGGTAAATTCTGCTGAGGCTGGAGCTCTGGATCCAGTGTTCGAAAAATTTGCTGAAAAGTCTAAACCGAATCTAAAATTACTAAGATGCAAAAGCATTGTCAATATTGTGACATTAACTTTCGGACTTTAAACAGAATAATCCGGTTACCTGAACTGAAAGTGTATGCAGCCAAGCATAAAATGGACATCATATGGATACAAGAACATTCATACTCCCAAAACGAACTAGAAATAGAATATCATGATACTAGTAATAGATGGACATTTGTTTCGGCATCTGCACAGAAAAACTTTGTCAGTGCCGTCATAGGAGATGTTGGAATATTTCTCAGTCCTCGTACCTTTAAATCGCTAAATAGAGTAGAGAGAATCCAACCGTGAATGATGTGTGCTAACATTTAATGACAATCACTACATAACAATCGTCTCTTGCAACAGTCCCGCTAATGCTAGAGACGAAACTGAAATTATCACCTTCTACAACAGGCTATCTTTGTTTGTCCGATACATTTCCAGACATAACGTCCAAATCATCGGTGGAGATCTGAACGTTAATATAGGCAAAGACAGAAATAACAAAATCTGCTTGTACAGCACGTAAAACCAAAATGAGGAATATCTAGCAGACTATTTACTCAAGAACAGCCTAACATGCCAAAATACAGAACTCTAAAAAATGGGACGGAAACCTATGAAGTTACACCGAGCCAAATAACTTAGCTCAAAGATATATTAACCTTCTTGGGTTATTTAACGCCAACTCCATCATTCTTGAAGAACAGTAGTGGTACTATTTAACCCATTGATTCAATGGCATATTAACCTTCTTGGGTTATTTAATGCCAAATCCACCGTTCTTGAAGAACAATAGTGGTACTATTTAACCCTTTGGTTCAATGGCATATTAACCTTCTTGGGTTATTTAACGCCAAATCCATTGTTCTAGAAGAACAGTAGTGGTACTATTTAACCCATAGCTGGGAGGATAAAGAGGTTCATACCCTTCCCAAGAGTTTGACCAAAAGTGAAAATAATATCGCGCCTAGAGTTTGAACCTGCTTAATACGATTCTGCAGTCCAGCATTTTAACCATTACACCTCGAGGACCCCTCCAAATAACTTTAAATTACAGCTAGATTGTATATTTATAAACAAGAAGTGGATAAATAACGGTTTGAACTGTGAGGTATAAGTCTCTTTTGAAAAAGTGTCTTCCGATCACAGAATCATCTTGGTCATGATTTGCCTGAGTCTATCAGATATAATATACAAGCTATTTATGCTTTATGATAAGACTGGTCCTCATTCATCAACAGTGATATCATCATCCTTATGTAGTTCTCATCAAACTTTTTCTCCAAGCGCCAAGTTAAATTCTTGGTGATGCCGCCATACATTGGTACTAACACGGCCACAGCTTGAAAGAATCTCCATTTTATTCGAACAGAGAAATTAAATTTCTATACGGTCGATAACTTGTCGATAGCAGTTCATGCATTTTTTAAGCGTATGTTGACATCACTTTCAGTAGATGCGATCTTCCTACCTAGGTGTGTGAAATGGTGTACTATTTTCAGAAGCTAATCATTTAAAGTGGAGATGATACCATCTTGTTTAAAATTCTATTTTACCCAAGTTCACAACATGGCCAATGTCTCTTGTCGCTAGTTCCAGGCTATGCAGCAGGTATATACACGAGCGAGCATAAAGATCAGAACGATATTAAGAAAAAGTTTAAATGTGAAATAACTTTTTTATTCTAAAGCTTCATTGAATATTTTATCAAGGAAAAATGAGGATAAATTAAGGTAACTTATATAATTCCAAAATATAAAGCTCAATAAACTTATTTTGATAAAGTTATAAGAACAATTATGTAACATTCCAAAAAAAAATAGATTATCAAAAACATCAGAACGATTAAATAAATCCGTAAAATTTTATAATTTGTATAATTAAAAAAGAATTATGGTAATAATATAAAATGGGGTATTTTCCTAAATTACACCGGCTCTTGCATTGTAAGCATGGTAAAAATATCTGTGACATTATTAGAACTTAGAAAACTGATAATCAAGTTACGTAATGAAGATAACTTCTCGATTGGGGATATTTCAAAGATTGTGGAGAAATCTAAAAGTGTTATTCATAGTATTTTAAGAAAACTCGAGGAAACTGTGTCATTTGAAGCCGGGAAACCACCTGGTAGGTCTAGGAAAACTAGTGCAAGAGTGTATTGGTTATTCATCAAAAAAGGGTCGATTTACTACAGCAACCGCTGTCTCTAAAAGAGCTATAGCTAACCTTGGCATTAAAATATTAAAGAGCACTGTTTCCCGAAGACTTGATAAAATAAATTTGAAATGTCAAGTAGCTTCTATAAAGCCTTACATTTCTAAAAAGAATAAAATAAGCCCATTGAAATTTTCCACTGAATATGTCATATGGACTGAAGAACACTTGGATTGTGTTTATTTCAGCGATGAGTCAAAGTTTAACCTGTTCGGTTGTGACTGAAGAAAGTTCGTTCGACGCAGTCCTAAGGAACGATATTCGCTTCAATGCACTAAAAGCAGCGTTAGATTTGGAGGAGGAAGTGTGACGGTGTTTGGCATGATTTCAGCTGCTGGCACAGGACCTCTTGTCAGACTACACGGTAAAATTAACGCAACTGTATACAAACATATATTGAAGAAACATGTACCTAATTTAAGAACTGTGATTAATCAACCAACTGTATGAAATGCATAACGCTCCGTGTCACACAGCGAAGTCTGTTAAGACATTTCTTTCTGAGGAGTCTGTTACTGTTATGGAGTGGCTTGCTCAAAGCTTAGACATTCATCCTATTGAGAATGTTTGGAAGTTACTGAATGAAAGTGCTAAGGAAAAGAATCCAAGAAACATCGAAGAACTATGGACTAATTTGAGAGGAGAATGGGAGAAAATATCCGTTGATGAATGAAAGACATTAATTCGCTCGTGTAGCAGAAGACGTCAAGCTGTTATTAAAAGTAAAGGTTTACACATCAAGTAATGAATCATGAATGCTATTTTCATTTAGATATGATGAATCTATTATAATAGTATGATTTTGTTAATCGTTCTGATGCTTTTGATGTGTACTTATGCTAAATTGAATTGTTTGAAAAAGAATTATTTTGACATTTAGCAGTGAGTAAACAAAAACTATACTTATACTAAACTAATTTATTTGAAATAGAACTGTTGATATGTATAAAAATGAATTTGGCATTAAATAACCTACAGTGGTTGATGCGCAAACAAAGAACAAACCAAACCAAATCAAGTAATTTTTTTTATTAAGTAATAGTCATTTGTTTTCAGCAGTTATATAGATTTTCAAGTATTCCTATCAAATACTAATAATTATATGGCTTCAAGTAATCATTTTTGTTTAATAATAGTCATTTGTTTGGTTAGAGTTTTAAACTGTCAGGTAACTAATAATAATAAACCTTAGTAAACAAATATAACTTCAAATAACTATTCTTAATACAAATAAGTTAAACACAGTTATATAATATCAAGTATTCCTATCTAATACAAATAATTTATACATAGTTGTGTGAGTTTTAATATTCTGATCAAATACGAACAACGCTCGATAACATTTCAATTTTTTAAAGCTGTATTCATACAAAATATATGAAAGGTGCCCCTTTGACTCCCTAATTCGGCATCCCCCACAATGTTGGGAAGTTTGAGACTAGTATGCGCCGGCCCTATATAATATATAGGCGCCCGCGCGCATGCGCACACATACACACACACACACACACATATATATACATAAGCTCAGGATCATTTTCGTAAAACAAGTGTGTGAGAAAAGTGAACGATATTTTTTAATATTATATATGCATATGTGTTTGCGCATGTGAGCTTTTATCTTTTTAATAATATCATATCATATCATGTCATATCATATCAAATATATATATATAAAGAGAAAGAGAGAGAAAGAAAGAGAGAGGGGGGAGAAAGAAAGAAAGAAAGAAAGAAGAAAGAAAGAAAGAATGAGAATAACGCCCTCGATGGTTATAAAAATCCCTGAGTTGTTTAGAATTTAATAACTTCTCTTCTATATAATATAATATAAACTATATAGATAATATGCTAATACAGACAAATTAATGCAAGATTTTAATTAATTATTAAAGAAATATTATTCCATTTCCATTACCTCGTGTTTTTTTTAATTTAAAAGAAATATCGCTAATCTTTATTTCATTTCCTGGGAATTTGGTTCTCAAGATAATTGACATTATATCAATATTAAGGTAAAAAATGTAAGCTAAGACGCACTAGACAGATAATATATACATTAGCACGAACACACACACACACACACACACACATATATATATATATATATATATATATATATATATATATATATGGGGGGTGTAGTTGAGTGTGTGCATTTACACACATGTATATATGCACATGCATATATATGTGTGTATATATATGTATGTGAAAAAAATATATATGCATATATTCATATTAGAGTGTATATAAGTATGTAAATATATACATATATATATATATATATATATATGTATATAAACGTATATATGTATATAAACGTATATATGTATTAATATGTATATAAACGTATATATGTATTTATATACATGTGTGTATTTGAGTTGTATGCATATATAGGTTTATATACATATATATATGTATATATACCCACATATACACATGTACGGATATATATATATATATATATATATATATATATACGTGGGAATATATATACATATATATATATGTATACATATATATATATATGTGTGTGTGTGTGTGTGTATATATATAAACCTATATACGTGTGTGTGTTTGAGTATAGCTGTATGCATATATCGGTTTATATACATATATATGTATATACCCATATATATATATACATACGTACATATGTACATGTGGGTGTATATATATATATATATATATATATATATATATATATATTCTAGGCTTAATACCCGCTTTTCGGTGCAAAATCTTCTAAGATAGGGTTTTAATTGACAATCATACAAAAAATAAAAAAATAGCATGAATAATAAAAATAGCATGAATAATAAAACGACTGCTTTTGATTCAGTTGCAGATTTTTGTATACAAAAATATTCTTTTATTAAACCTGAATGATATTTTATGAAAAAGAAGACCGTTACCACATGTCTGTGTGTCGATATATGTCTATATCCACACATCAGACTGATTCTGGTGTAAATTAAACAGAACTTGGGTATTTTTCATACAATGTTAGTTACATAATAGATATAAATTAATATTCATGATGGATGTATTTCAAAACATGTGGAAATATTTATGGATTCTTACAAAAGTGAATGACTGCAGTGATCAGGATGTGAATTTGAAAATTATACAATTCCCAATATCTTAAATATGAATAAATAAGATATTTTCCCTTTAAAATGTTAAATTTCTGATGAGGATTTAATTTGTTCCTCTTTAAATGATAAGAAAATCGAATTACTATTGGTAGAAAATCCGGCAAATACTTGCGCGCGCCATATGGAACCACTGGACTGCTGTTTCGACTTTATTAGTTCTCATCAGCAGTGTATACCATGATATCCCCAACTGGAGATCGAACCAGCGACCATAAAATGGAGAGCCGAAACTCTACCACTGAGCCACTGGTTCACATCGCATAAGACCGATCACAAATTAACTTGTCATTGTAATCAAATTTACAATATAATTTCTCTACCTAAAAAAGAAAATGTACATTGGTGAACTTCGTGGACCTGTTCATAAACCTTGGTAGCAATATCTTAACTACTTTTTGATTGGTTAGTTGTTTTTAAGCGCATATCAACCCTTGTGGGTTATTTAGTGACAAATTTCATATATATATATATATATATATGAATTGTAAGCGAATAGTTTGAAGGTAAATGTTTTTGTTTTTAAACGAGTTGCTAAAACGCAAGACAAATGTTTATAGACAAATATTTTACGCTTAAAGATTCACCTTATGTCACTTTCTGCTCATAGCGGAGTGGATGGTTGAATATCTATATACATACAACCATTTGTGGTGTGATTGTTTTCGTCGTAGGAAATGGACACGTTGCCCCGAGTTCAAATCCTGGACAAAGCTGTTTGCATTTCACATAACGCTAATACCCTTGGAAAAGGTATACATCTCAATCTTCTCTCTCCAGTTATGGGTAAATAGTTGGGCAGACTGTGCTCTTTAAACATAAAATGGCAACCGGTCTAGGAGAAGGAAAAGAAAACCTCTGAATTCAAACCTGTTAAATTCCGCTTAAAAACTGACCTTGTGTTGCATCCTGCTCGTGCGGAGTGATTTGGTAAACACACACACACACACACACACACACATACACACACACACACACACGTATACATATATATATATATAAAATTAACTTAAATCGCGAGTTGGAAATCTTCTACTAAAGTTTCACCTTATCGGATCATTAGGAAGTCTAACTCTAACTAATGCTAAAAGAGAAAGCGTCGTCTTATATTCACCAAAAACCCACCTAGTTTAGAATTTACATTTAATATATATATATATATATAAAATAAAATAAAAACAAAAAAAAACTTACTTTTATTGATATAAAAAAAATCTCTGAAACCTATTGCTAATTATAGAGCAACCACGCCCTTTTGTGTCTACAACTATTTAACACCTCCGATCTTTGGTTTAACATATCCCTACTTTTACAAGATGCTATTGCTAGTTTTTCCTCCATGCAAAGCAGACAACTTCTATCCCCAGCCCTATATTTACGGCATTTCTTAATACTTCCCATTTCATTATAATATCTATCCCTTTGTTATCCTTGAGCTCCCACACATAACTAGATAACGTAGTACTATGCCTATACTTATCGTGTGAGAAACTCGTTTTATGGTTATAGTACCTAGTCTTAAAATCCCCTTGCGTCGACCCAAAGTATATCTTTTTGTTTCTCTTATTATTCGGATCACTATATACTTCCACTTACGGTTATTCTGTGGGTTAACCATCTGATCCCGACAGAAATTTTTCTCATTTGAGAAAAATCAAAGCATGTTCGGTTGGAGGGGTGCTCGATTTTGTTTAAAAGCTTTACAGCGCGGTCTTTTATCTTGTTCTTCATAACATGTGATAAAAATTAGGCTTTTCTCCTATTGTATGAGAAAAATCGAATGTCTTCATGTGCTACCAGCCTGATAAGAAACTCAGACACACCAATGTCTCTGAACCTAGTTGATTTGCCGAGATTGTTGGTAATCATGGCTCAGATCTCACCAAAATTTTGTGAGTTCTTTTCTTTTCTGTTCAGAAAAATCAGAGTGAGGCTTTCGAGTTGCTGTGCCTTCATAATCACCAGTGGACACGTCCAATTTTTTACATATTCTCTCCACTGTCCTCAGATTGACACCGCAACACTCTAAAATCTTAAAGTATTGGATCTTCCACCGCGAATGCCAAGCAGTACGGTATATTGTGCCATGGTGCTGCTTTCCTCACAGAAGGAGCCCAACTGACTCTAGTTAGCGGTATAGTAGACAAACCCTGAAACAAAACGCTTGAACGAAATTAATAAATTAAAATGGCGACAATTTACCCTCTGTGTGAGTGTGTGTGTGTTGTTTGGTTTCCTAGCATACGAGGATCATTAAATAAGTTTCCAGACTTTTTCAGGATTGGCACTTTTATTGATAGTACACACATGAAACTCTAGTCCCCTTTGAAGTAATCTCCTCCAGCTGCAATACACTTGTTGTACAGTTCCAACAACTTCTGGAAGGCCCCATGGAAGTCCTCTTGTGTGAGCGTGTCAATGACCTTCGCCACAGCCTCTTTCATCTCCTCAATTGTCTCATAACGACAGCCTCAAAATTTTTCCTTGAGCTTAGGGAATAAGCAAAAGTCATAGGGAGCAAGGTCAGGACTATAGGGACGATGAGGAACTTGATGTCCATCTTGGTCAAATAGTCTGTGACAAGGATGGAGTTGTGGACTGGTGCATTGTCCTGGTGGAAATGCCACTGACCCAATTTGAAGAGAGCTGGCCTCTTCCGACAGAATCTCTTCCTGAACTCCCTTAAAACCTCAACATAGTATTCCTTGTTGACGGTATATCCAGTGGGAACGCAGTGCATGTAGATCATGCCAGTACTGTCAAAAAAAGGGATCATCAAAAGTTTGTGGGTGGATTTGCTCTGTCTGGCCGTCTTGGGTCTGGGAGAGCCAGCATGCTTCCACTGGGAACACTGTCTGTTGGTATCTGGGTCATAGAAGTAGATTCAGCTTTCATCGCATGGCATTTTTTCCAAGTTTGAAACAGAATTTTATTGCATATCGTTCTTCTAACGTCCAGATTGCGTTTTTGAAATTCACCAGCTGTGATAATCAGGGGTTAGTAGAGTGTATTCCAATTGCTGCTGTAGCTGTTCATTTGAACCTGAAATCATAAAAATTGGACAGTCATCTTATAAGATGTATAGCAATAACATACTGAATTTTTAAGAGTCTACAACAATTTTAAATGCCTGTACAAAAAGTTTGGAAACTTATTGAATGCATGGCGTATCAACCATTCTAGTTATTTATTGCGAAATCCCTAATATTGTATATAAATCATATATGAAATATATGATTTCTAAACATATTTTGCAGATAACATTTTTAAATGAAACTGGGCTCATTTTTTCTTTTTTTTTTTTTTTTTTTTTGCAAACTGTTAAATGGTTTCACTTGTTTCCATCTAATACGAATCATTCTGTTTACAATGAATCATTTGTTTGCATACAGTTAAATGTTTTCAAATATTGCTATTCAACGCCAACAATTCAATTGAACATCAATCATTTGTTTACACGCAGTGTTGCATATTGACCTCTGACCCGGCCAAGCTGTCAAAAGAAGAAATGCACCTGTGTAAATAACAGGTGCATCCGTTCGAAGATATCAGGAGATCAGAGGTGACCATGACTCTCGAGGAGTTGAATTGAGTGCGAAATTGTGACGCTCGCAGGAAGTAGGTGGACGTTAAATTATTATATAACCCCGGCGACAGGAAGTTCAGATCAGTTGGAGAGAAGATGCTGGAATGAGAACCATGTCCCAGCAAAGGCTGGGCCCCCCAGGCCCCCAGTTGAGCAGCCCAGGAGAACGGAAAAGAAACGCTGTTATGACCAGAAGAGTGGAGATCAATATGTTGCAGTCTTTGTTCGGTCTCCAACTCCCTCTCACACACAACCCTTTCAATGAAGTGAGAGGTATATTTTTCTAAAAGACTGTGTCGCTCGTCTCTATTGTGTCGTTATGCTTCTGCATGCATATGTGTATGTATAGTTGTTCATGGCTATACAACAACACTTCTTTTACAAACTATTCAGTCAAGCAGAAGTCAAAATTAAGTGGTTCTAAGTACTGTTATATATCACTATCAATTTAGCTAGATATCAGTAATTTGTTTACACACAGTTCTATTTCTAACAATTTGTTTACAAACAATTCTATTTCTAACAATTCAATTAAGCATAAGTCGTTTATTTGCACTCTGTTTAAATGTCAAACAGTTCTATGTCAAATAATTCATTTAAGCAGAAATCAACATTTGCCTACACACAGTTAAATGATTAATCAGTTTCAAGCAATTCAGTTTAGCATGTCATTTGTTTGTACTGTTTAAATGTCAAAGTACACAGTTTAAATGTCAAACAGTTCTATTTGACACATAGATCGGGGTCAGATTGGAGCTGGCAGCGATAGCAATGAAGGGGTACTCCGTATTCCCTAAAGCTCTTGCATCACTGAATACCATCAGATTATTTAGAGTCACATTTCTAGGACACTCGGTGAGGGAGTCTCACCTCTCTGCAGAGAAGCAATTGGTGTATTCTTTAGCCCCGAGACACTCATTGAGGGTCTCTTATCCCTCTGCAGAGATTATTTCGGTGTATTCTATAGCCCTAGCTAAATGGGCCACAGGACATTCATTGGGGGTGTCTTATCTCTCTGCAGAGATGCAATAGGTGTATTCTATAGCCCAAGGTGAATGGGCCACTTACTCCTCTGCAAAGATGCAGTTATCATATTTACCAACCCCTTCACTCGGGCAGGACATGACACAAGGTCAATTTTTTAAGAGGGGTTTAACAGGTTTGAATTCAGAGTTGCCTCACCAAGGCCGAAGAACCCAGTCCGCCCTACTATTTACCCATAGCTGGAGGGAGAATAATTGGATTCATACCTTTTCCCAAGGGTATTAGTGCTATGTGAAATGCTGTCAGTCTCGTCCAGGATTTGAACTCGTGTCGCCGTGTCCATTTCCTACGACGATAACCATTACACCACGGGCACCTCCTTGCAAAGATGCAGTTATGTATTCTATAGCCGACTGGGCCACTGTGTATGTGTATATGTGTACGTGTGTGCATGTGTGTGTGTGTGTGTGTGAACTCTTCTGCACGAGCCAGATTAGACAGAAGGTCAATTTTTAAGCGGAGTTTAACAGGTTTGAATTCGCAGTTTTCTTTCTCCTAGACTGGTTGCCACACAAAAGTTAATGTGCTTCGTCTGCCCTACTATTCATCCATAGCTTGAGAAAGAGTAGTTTGATGAATAACTTTCCCAAGTTTTTTTTGTTTTGTTTTGTTTTGTTTTGTTTGGGTTTTATGGCATATCAACCATTGTTGGCCATTTAATGCCAAACCCTTTTTATCCATATAATAAATATATGATTTCTCAACATATTTTGTTGATAAAATTTTAAAACAAGCCTGAGTTCATTTCTTTTCACACAGTTAAATAGTTTTATTTAATTTCAAACAATTCAGTTTTGCATAAGTACAGTTTTCTGTTTACACATGGTTAAATGTAAAAATAGTTCTATTTCAAACAATTCAATTAAGCAGAAGTACACAGTTTAAATGTCAAACTGTTCTATTTGAACATAGATAGGACCCGATCGGATACAACCACTCTGGGGCGAAAGTAGACCTGGGAGCGATGACAATGACGTGATATTCTGCATTCTCTCAAGTTCCGGCATTATTGGAGCCTCATCAACAGATTGTTTAGTGTCATATACAGGACACTTGTTGGGAGAGTCTTTTCTCTTTGCAGAGAAGCAGTCCGTGTATTCTGCAGCCCCAGCCTATTGGATCGTTTTCCCAAGTATATTCAGGTTATGTGAAAAGCAAACAGCTTCGTCCAGGATTTGAACTCGGATCAACATATCCATTTCCTATAACGGTATGCATTTCAACACGAACGCCTGTGTTTATGTGTTTGTTTCTTAGTTTGCGTATATGTGTGTGTGTATTCATACTCATCTGTCCAACTGTCTGTATGCACTTTTTGTTATCTCAGCCTATTTGAATATTTGTCAACGTTTTTTACTGTTTCTGTTCTGCAGCCTTCTAATACCACGAGTAAGACACTCAGTTCGAGTAAGAATCATTTGCAATTTTTCTGGATATAACTCACGAATGGCCAACAATTGTCTGGAGTGAAGAAAAATGGCATTTTAAGCTTTTTTATACACACAGTCACAAAACACACAAGCTCACACACAAACACACACTCTCACACAAACGACACCCTTAACACAACCAAACACACACACACACATAAACAAACACACTCACACACACAAACACACACACACAGAAAAATACCAATATGCATTCGCATACATACACACTAAAACAAACACGCATACGCTCACACAAACTCACAAAAACACACACACATGCAAACACACAACAAAAACCCACACACACTCATTCACGCAAACACACACACTCAAACACAGTAATACCAACATACAATCACACACATTCACACAAACACAAGCTCACACAAAACACGCTTAAATGCAAAGACACAAACACTCACACACTCACACAAACGCACATTTACACACACACACTTACATACATACACACATACATGTGTGTGTGTGTGTTCACCCAACAAGACTTTAAGTTGGAGGGGGTTTTGATTTGAACCTTGTCGTATAAATATCGTATCATGCGTAAAATGTCGACTTGTACACCACAACTTATAGTTCATATATATATATATATATATATATATATGAGAGCAATTTAGGAAAGTGAGGTCGAGTGAAAGAGATCATGATGCAGAAAAGAAAACTGAAACAGGGTCTAAAATAAATAAACGTGTGTGTATAAAAATAAAAACTTAATAAAATTTCGTTTAAATTTGTGACAGTTGGTTGCTATTAAGTGTATATTTTAAGATTTGATAGCCTAGGGCGTTTCCCCTTTTATTTATATGTAGATACAAACGAACAGAATGAGAGACAGAGGATACGAAAACATTTGTGAGTGAGTGTGTAAAAGAAAAACAGGTTTTGGGCTTAATGTAAAAAAGAAGGAAAGGCATCAAAAAACAAACCTAAATATGAGAAAAGTGATAAAAAAGGGAAAAGAATGGAAAATGAAAGAAGGAAAACTGAGAATGTTCAGAAGTAAAAAAAATGAATAAATAGAATAAAGAGAAAGAAAAAATGAAATTTGATGGATGAGGTAAATGCAAATTGGGAAAAGACGAAAAAGAAAGAAAAAAAAAAAGAAAGAAAGAAGTTTTACAGCACGAAAATAAAAGTAAAGAAAGAAAGAACGTTTATAACATAGGGATAAAATCAAAATAAAGAATGACAGAAAGAAAGAAAGAAATGAAAAGAATTTAAAAGAAAGAAAGAAAGAAAGAAAGAAAGAAATATATAAAAAGAAACACAAAGAAAGAAAGAAAGAAAGAAAGAAGAAGAAGAAGAAGAAGAAGAAGAAGAAGAAGAAGAAGAAGAAGAAGAAGAAGGTTCAATTGTTACATAGATGAAAAAGCATGAAAAAGAAAAAAGAATGAAACAAAAAAGAAAAGGCGAGAAAAAAGAAAGAAAGAACGAAAACAAAAAGAAATATACTAAAGTTATTTTTAAAAACCCGGCTCATTGGCCTAGTTGGTAGAGTGTTCACCAATGGTCCGGGAGATCTGGATTCACGTCATACCAAAGACTTTTAAAATGGTACTTGATACCTCCTCAAGCGAGCAGGTATCAAGTACCATTTTTAAAGTCTTTGGTATTAACACACAGTAATCTAAGGTACGTATCATGGGTACAGTGGAGCAATCCAGGGAAAGGAGTAGCAGCCTCCCCTACACCTCGGTGCAGTAGCTATTGAAAAGAAAAGCCTTCTGGTCACCCTCGACTGCGGTCGCCAACAACTATATTAAATAAACTAAAAATACAGGAACAAAAAAAAAAGAAACAAAACAAAAATAACTACGACAAACAAAGAAAGAAAAAAGGAAAGAAAAAATTAGAAAAGAAAGAAAATGAAAAAGAAAGGAAATAAAAAGAGAGAAATGAACGAGATGAAATTGTGAATCAACAGTTTTATCTTATAAAGAACGATTGTTTTATTAAGATCGATTTTGAAAAGACTCTGACTCATTCCAATTACCTTAAAATTGTATTTGCTAAAAATCAGATCCTTTTCTTTGATTTGATCTATGAATGTTCGTCGTACATAACGTAGGCAGATTATGAATTGAAATAAAGCCAATGTATCTCTTTATAAGACGCCAAAGGCATTGACAAAGAACTCAGTGTCATCATTAGGCTAATGAACCATTTCCTTTGTGTTTTTCTAGAGCATCATTAAAAGAATAACAGGTTCTTTCGAAATACCATATTCTAGTTGTATTTGCTCCATCTTTCCTCTGTGTATGGAATCGAATATGTTGGAGAAATCTAAAGTTTTACCTAAAGATTTTTGCACGTATGCCTTCGATGATGGTTCGATTGTCAAATTGCTTGGGTTTGGTGTTATGGCACATCAACCATTGTAGGTTATTTAATGGCAAATCCATTTTATACATTAAACAGTTTTATTCTAAACAATTCAGTTTAGCATAAGTATACAGTTTAAATGTAAAAACAGTTCTATTTCAAACAACTCGATTTAGCATAAGTATACAGTTTAGTTTTATTTAACCCAGAGATAGAACCCTATCACTTCGGGACAGAATGGATCTGGGAGCGATGATAATAAAGGGGTACTCCACATTGCCCAAAGCTGCAGCATTACTGAAGCCTCCCCATCAGATTGTTTAGTGTCATATATCTACGACACTCGTTAGGGGTCAATGGTTATCGTCATAGGAAATGGACATAGTTTCGGTTAAGGATTTGAACTCGTGTTGCCATGTCCATTTCCTATGACGATAACCATTACACCGCTGGCACGTCAGGAAAAATACATTACTGTGAAGAAATTGTTATTATCAAAAATAGTTGCTTGAAGTTATAGTCGTTAACGAAAGATTAATATTACCTAACCAAGAATATTATTAATATTGCCTAACCAAGAATAAAGAAATCATTCTGTCCTACTCTTTAGCTGGAGGGAGAATAATTGCAGAGATGCAGTCGGTGTATTCTACCGCCCCAGCCGACTGGGCAAGGCAATCGAGGGGTACTCTACATTCCCCAAAGCTCCTGCATAACTGGAACCTCGCCATCAGATTGTTTAATGTCATATTCAGAATACTTAGTGGGGCAATCTTACCCCTCCGCAGAGATGCAGTCGCTGTATTCAACAGCCCCAGTCAACTGCGCCAATGATAGAATTGTGGATCGATTTCTCCCAAAACCATTCTCATTTTTCCTACGAACATTCTCAACTTCAGATCGGATATGATTGAGAAGCGAGGGATTATAAACCTAGGCAGCTATAGCATTAAAGGGTTATTATATTTACCCAGCCCCTCCGCTCGGGCAGGATATGACACATGGTAAATTTTTAAGCGGAATTTAACAGGTTTGAATTAAGAGTTTTCCTTCTCCTAGACTAGTTGCCTCACCAAGGCTGAAGAATTCAGTCTGCTCTACTATTTACCCATAGCAGGAGGGAGAATAATTGGATTCATACCTTTCCCAAGGGTATTAGTGCTCTGTGAAATGCCATCAGTCTCGTCCAGGATTTGAACTCATGTCGACGTGTCCATTTCCTACGACGATAACCATTACACCGCGGGCACGGGCATTAAAGGGTTATGCCTCTATAGTTTTTAGTGATTCCGAGGTCGCCTCTCATTAGGAATGAGAAGATGCTGCCTTTCGCCCGTTTCTCTATCTTTTTGGTTATATACGGTGATGCATAATCGAAAAAGTATTTCTTCTCGGTGTAGTGCAATATTTATGAAACTTGCTTATCCGGTCATAACTGAAGGTTAACGAGTGTTTTTACCGTAGCGGATCAGCAAACGTACATAACAACGATGGCTTAGTAAGTGAGTTCGAACTCCAGTCGCTCTATGACATCCACTTTTAAACTAATATCCTTGCGAAAGGCATGAACCACCTTATCCCTTCAGCTATAGGTTAAATATCATCACTACTGTTCTATAAGGATGGCGTGGGAATTAAATTACCTCTGCAGGTTGATATGCCTTTAAACAAAGAAACCAAATCAATCATACCTGAAAGTTAGTTTGATCTTCACTGGGTGCTTAACAAAAGAAAATTTATATTGAATAAACCTAAAAAAAAAAGAAAGTGAATGTCGTACGGGCTTATACCAATATTCTCTCTCAGTGCAGTAAATCTTGTAAGCTTGTGTAAAATAAAAAACAACAGGCAAGAGGTTTGGTTCGGTTTCCTTGTTTATTGGCATATCAACCTTTGTAGGTTATCTAATGCCAAAGCTATCCTTCTAGAAGAACAGTAGTAGTACTATTTAACCCATAGCTGGGAGGATAAAGGGGCTCAGAACTCTCCTAAGGGTCTAGAAGTGAACACAATAGCGTGACTGGGGTTCGAACTCGCTTACTACGATTCCACTGTCCATCGCTTTAGCCATTACACCACGAGGATAACCCCGAAAGGCAAGTGGGCTACCTTAAACGTTGCAATAAAATGTATTTTCAGGTAAGCCGTAAAGCAGTTAAAAAAAACATGACAAAAATTGTTTTAAATATTCTTTTATTTTTACAATGTTGGTCAGTTTAGGTATAGTTAGTTGGTTGGTCGGTTTTACGACGTCAACATTCCCGACTGGGGCTCTAGAATATACAGACAGCTTCTCTGCGGAGAGGTAAAACCCTCCCTCAACGAGTGTCCTGGATATGACACTAAACAATCAGACGGTGAGTTTCCAGGAATGCTTGAGCTTTGGGGAATGCGGACCATCTCTTCATTGCCATTGCTCCCAGGTTCACTCAGGTCCGGAACAGTAGATCTGATAGTGTCCTATTTAAGGGTCAAATAGAACTAAACTCTGTATTTATGTTAAAAATGAATTGTTTGAAATAGAATTGCTTTTGACATTTTAAACAAAAACTATGCTCATACTAAACTGAATTGTTTGAAATAGAACTGTTTATATGTATAAAAATGGATTTGGCATTAAATAACCTACAATGGTTGATGTGCCATAAAATCAAAACAAATCAAACCAAACGACGTCAACACTTGTGGAATTATTTGATGTGAAGTGTGTCTTTACTGTTTTATCGTATGGGGTGGAGTAATTATATTGTTTCAAGTAAGTAATATTCATTTTCAAACATATATTACTTCAATTTACTATTCTTAATACAAATAACTCTCGCTCAATTATGGTTTTTACATAGGATTTCATGGTTGCAGATAATAATCTTTCGTTAACGACTATAGCTTCAAGCAACTATTTTTGATAATAATAATTTCTTCACAGTAATGTATTTTCTGGACGTGCCAGTGGTGTAAAGGTTATCGTCATAGGAAATGGACATGGCAACACGAGTTCAAATCCTCAACGAAGCTGAGAGCATATCACTAATACGATTGGGTAAATGTATGGATCCAATTATTCTCACTCCAGCTAAATAGTAGGGCAGATTGGTCTCTTTATTCTTGGTTAGGCAATATTAATATTTTTCTAGGTTAAGCAATATTAATCTTTCGTTAACGATTATAGCTTCAGGTAATTATTTTTGATCATAATAATTTCTTCACAGTAATGTATTTTCTGGACGTGCCAGTGGTGTAATGGTTATCGTCATAGGAAATGGACATAGCTTCGTTCAGGATTTGAACTCGTGTTGCCATGTCCATTTCCTATGACGATAACCATTACACCACTGGCACGCCCAGAAAATATATTAATGTGAAGAAATTATTATTTTCAAAAATAGTTGCTTGAAGCTACAGTCGTTAACGAAAGATTAATATTGCCTAACCAAGAATAAAGAGTCAGTCTGCCCAACTATTTAGCTGGAGGGAGAATAATTTGATCCATACCTTTCCCAATAGTATTAGTGATATGCTCTCAGCTTTGTTCAGGATTTGAACTCGTGTTGTCGAGAGCATATCACTAATACTATTGAGAAAGGTATGGGTCCAATTATTCCCCGTCCAGCTAAGTAGTAGGGCAGACTATTCTGTTTATTCTCGCTTAGGCAATCAGACGGAAAACTCTGAATTCAAACTCGCTAAAACTCCGCTTAGGAAAATCGACCTTGTGTTGCATCCTACCCGTGCGGAGGGGTTAGGTAAATACTTATATGATTTCTAGAATTCTTTTTGTTCATACCTCTAATTCATTGAGACTTATATGGTTTCAAGTAACTATTCATATTCAATAATAACAAGTATAGAAGGGTGGACTGAAATGTTCATAGACTGAAAAGATTATATGATGACGTCATTCTTCGCTGCAAAAGACTTTTTTGCTCATTAGGATCCAAGTACTGCAACCATAATAGAAGTAGCAAGTGGACTACAAGCGGGGTTATGTTGAAAAATGAACCGCCCATGAAAGTATTTTAGTCAGTTTAAGAACTTTTCAGTCGACCGTCGTATGTTATATGGTTCCAAGTATTCCTGTTTAATACAACTAATCTTCAAACAGACCCATCGATGGGACCCTAAAAGGTACTGCCATTCCCAGCTAAAATGGCCTTAGGAGTAATATTAATGAAGGGGTGACTGGAGCTTCACCACCAGATACAATTTAGTGTCGTACCCAGGACGCTGTCTGTATTGTCTTTTTGACTCGCTGTCTTGGCTCACTGGGGTAGGACACACTTCGACCGGGCGAGTTCCCTAATACACGGATCAGGTCAGGAGTGTCTTGGCTTTTGTGGCAGTCGGTCGGGGGCTGCCTGACGTGGGTGCTGGAGAATCCCAGCATTCACATATTTCGGCTGAGACCGGCGCTTCTTGATCTTCAGAGGGCTGTTCCCTCGTCGGAGGGGCTAGGTTTATCACCTGGTGCCTGGAGCGCTCCTTTTCAGGTGAATGCCGACGGAGCTCAAGGCATTTTTGAAACCGCCCGGCGTGTATGGGCTACGGTCCTACGCCTGTTTCTCACAATAAAGAAGGCCATGTGCGATACTCGTGAGTACGTGAGGCACGTACAGGCAAGATTTTTAAATGAAGTTTAACTGATTTTGATACAGAGCTTTCCTTCGCCTAGACTGCTTGCCATACCAATTATAAAGAGCATAGCCTGTCTTACTGTTTACCAATAGCTTGAGGGGGGAAATGATTTGATTAATAGCTTTTTCAAGGGTATAAGGGCTATGTGAAATGCAAACTACCTCGTCCAGGATTTAAACTTGGTCGCCATGTCCATTTCCTACGAGGGTAACCATTACGACATGAGCACCTTCACACACATTGCCCAGTCGGCTGGGGCTGTAGAATACACAGACTGCACCTCTACAGAGGGGTAAGACCCTCCTTACGAGTGTCCTGGATATGACACTAAACAATCTGATGGTGAGGTTCCAGCAGTGCTGGAGCTTTGGGGAATGCGAAGTACCCCTTCATTGCCATCGCTCCCAGGTCCACACTGGCCCGGAGTGGTAGCACCTGATAGGGCCCTATCTATGGGTTAAATAGAACTAACAGCATTCTTATGCTAAAATGAATTGTTTAAGTAAGCTGAATAGCTTGAAATAGAAATGTTTTTGACAATTAAACCGTACTTACATTGAAACTGCGTGCTTATGCTTAACTGAATTATTTCAAATAGAACTGTTTTTCGACATTAAAACTGTATTTACACTTAACTGAATTTTTAAATATAACTGCTTGAATAATTTGAAATAGAAATGTTTTTGACGATTAAATTGTGTACTTATGCTAAACTGAATAGTTTTAAATAGAACAGCTTATTTACATAAAAATGGATTTGGCGTTAAATAACCTAAAAAGGTTGATATGCCATAAAACCAAACAAACCAAACCAAACCTTCACACACACACACACACACACACACACTCACATATGTTCGTGTGGGGGGGATATAAATAACAAGTTTGTTTAAAAACATTTAAACGATATTTATGTGTCTATTCTTTCATAATATAAATATATGTGTGTTTATGTGTGCATATAAGTGTGTGCATGCTGGTATGTGTCTGTATGTATATGTGTGAGAATGTGTAAGTATTGTGTGTGAGTGTGCGTAACGAGTAACTAGTACCTTTGTAAATTCTTCTTTGTTAATCCTTATCAAAAAATAAATTGAAACATGAGATTTCAAAAGAAAGTTGTTTATTATTTTAAAATGCTTTTATAATTAAACGATGGAAATTAGTCCTATTCGGTTAGGAAAACAAATAAATTTTATCCCCTAAATAAAATTTAAAAAAAAAACGATCTTTTCACCACCACCACCACCTGTTGTCAGGGCTATATTTGGTAAATAAAGAGAAAGCAGAAAGAAAGAAAGAAATGAGATGAAATTGTGACGAAGAGAACCGGATCCATTCCCTGTTGGGGTACCATATAAGATACCCGTGTAATCTAACAAAAAACCTGTCAGTGCTTGTCACAGTATCAGAGACATTCCCTTTTTTCTTTTTTCTTTTTCCTTTATGTGCTGACAACATATTCTTCCACCCACCCACTCACTTGTTTGTCTCTGTCTCTCACTCTCTAGTTCCCCCTCCCTTCTATTTTCGCTTGCTCCTCTATCCAGTGTCTCTCTCCTTCTCACAATCACACTTTCTCCACTTTTTTTTTACATCATAATTTATTTTGATTTAGGTTTATTGCCTTTTCGTTTTGATTTTATTTAGCTAACTATGGTTCGATCCCTAGCAAGTCCAAGAATAAAACAGCGAACAAAACAAAGGGACCTATACCAGCTTTATTTATATGGAAAAGGCGTTCCACGTAGTAAGCAGGTCGGGTCTCTGGAATAATTTTGTTAAAATTGATTGCCAACCAATGTTCTTGGCCATGATTCTCTAACACTACCAAGAGCGTAACAAATCAATAGTCGTAAAAAAATCAATAGTCGTAAAAAAATCAATAGTCAAACCGGTCCTCTCAAAATCTCTTCACACACCAAACTGTGTACATCAATCTGTTTTGCCCTTACCTATAACCAGTACTTTTATAAAAGATTGAACAATTCAACAAAGAAAGGAGAGTCCCGATTGCATAATGGCTGGATTGCAGCCTCAAAGTAAGCAAGTTGGAACTCCAGTCGTGGCATTATGTTCACTCTCGGATTAATACCTTTGGGATTGGTGTAGCCTCCTAACAAGGGGTTAACTACTGCTATTCTTCTACAAGGATGGCTTTGGCATTAAATAAACCACGAAAGTTGATATGCCATTGAAAAAAGAAACATAACCAAATAAATACGGACAACTTAGATATTTTTTACACACAGTTAAATGTCAAAACAGTTTTATATGAAACAATTCAGGTTAGCGTAAGTACAGTTCCATTTCTAACAATTCCCTTGGGCATAAGTATGCAGTTAAATGCTATTTAACCCATAGGTAGGGCCCTATTAGGTGCTATCACTCGGGGCCTGAGTGGACCTGGGAGCAATGGCAATGAAAGAATACTCTGCATTCCCCAAAACCCCAGTATTACTGAAGACTTATCTTCAGATTGTTTAGAGTCGGGACACTCGTTGGAGAGGACTTAACCCTCAGCAGAGAATCAGTTGGTGTATTCTACAGCCCCAGCCGACTGGGCAAATCAATTACAGAGGTTTTATCCATGCGGACACACACACACACACACACACACACACACACATATATATATATATATATATATATATATATATATATATATATATGTAGAAAAACTGATTACAACGATCCAAGTGGAATGAATGATTTATTAACGGGTCGACACAATAGCGTTTCGGTTCTACTGAACCATCATCAGGACCATGAGGGGTGATAATAATTTTAAGTTAACGATGGATGTTTAGAAATGTGAAATACAAAAACCTAGGGGAATATATATATATATATATATATATACGTATATATTTTATGCTAGTGTCTGTGACCTTGGATTTCATGTTTTACGCAATCATCAGAGTGAAAGGTAGGGTCACAAACACTACAATATATATATATATATATATATATATATATATATATATATATATATATATATATGCCATCAGAGTCAGAAAGAATATCCCTAGGTTTCTCCTAAACGGATCATCAGGACATTCATGACGAAAGGAAGGTTGGACCAAAGTACATTTAATTGATAAAAAAAACGTGATAGAAATGATAAGATTAGTATATAAAATTTTATGAAATTTTTTTCCCGGATACCAGTTTGTGTAATACTTTTTTATTTGAAAATTGTACCGTCTGGGATTGTTTTTTCAGACCATCAAAATAATAGAATTGTTTATAAAAAAATTAATTCGTAAATATATATTATTTAAAATTGAATGGGTAGTAGGCAACATAATTTTCAAACGAGCCATAAGTTTTTACACAGTTAAATACTTTCAAGTAATTACCATATAAAATCAAGTTGGTTTGTTTGTTTTTTTTGTTTAATGGCATATCGACCGTTTTTAGGTTATTTAATGCCAAGAAGAACAGTAGTGGTACTATTTAACCCATAGCTGGGAGGATAAGGGGGTTCAATACCTTTCCCAAGGGTATTTGCCCGAATGTGAACGTAATAGCGCGACTGGAGTACGAACTCGCTTACTACGATTCCGCAGTCCACATACGTTGGCTCATTCTTCTAACAATTTCACTTCTAGGCCGGTGATCAACTAGTGGTTCCGAGGGGGGGGGGGCAACGCACATTTCTTGCCACTACAAGAATACGATCGAGGGGGCCGGAGAAAATAGAAGGACAAACGAACAAACACGAAGAATGCTTGGGGTTAACTCAGAGCAGAAGGAGAGTATGCAACACTACATTCCCGATAGCATATATGAACTAACGCTAGCATGGATTACTAGCGAAAATTCCACAAAGCTGCTGGAATGCAGACTCATCTTGACTCGATCTTCTTTCACTGGTCTGGACCCATCTCCTCCCACTGGTCTCACCGCTCCGGTGTCCGGTGTCGACCGCCCCTGTCCGTGGTTCCACGCCAACTGCCTCTGAGCTCCTTTTTCCAACCAACTCTCTTCTCGCGTCCCGTTACCTCTTCCGGCCACGCCGAGATTTCAAGTCCAAAAACCCTTTGTCTGGTTTCGCGCCAAAACAGACAAAGGAATCGTCTGCTTGGCGGGCCACCTATATAGCGTTACATTGATATTCGGGAGCATTTTTGAAGTGGACCAGAGAAAAACTTAAGCAAAGGGACCATAGAACAAGAAAACTAATGACCATGCATAAGGCATTACATCCCAGAGATGACGTTGACAGACTCATTTGAAAATTATGTTGCCTACTACTCATTCAATTTTAAATCATATATATTTACGAATTAATTTTTTTTTATAAACAATTCTATAATTCTGATGGTCTGAAAAAATAATCCCAGACGGTACAATTTTCAAGAAAGGAGGGAGGAAGATGACTTACCAGCATTGAAGACAGCGTTGATGCATCAATACAACGACTCGAGGACTACATAGAAAAACCCGAAGGAGGACTGATTACAGCCACCAGAAATGAAACTGACAGCATGATGGCCAACAGAACGACAATAACTAGGAAACAAAAATAGGGAAAAAACTCGATGGGCGTTTTACACAAATAATAAGCATAATCTCACACGAGAAAACGTGGACGAAGCTAAGAAAGGGAAACCTTATGAGAGAAACAGAATCTCTCCAATTAGCAGCACAAAAGAACACCATAAGAAACAATCATATCAAAGTGAGAATAGATAAGACGCAGCAAAATAGCAGATGTAGGTTATGTGCTGATAGAGACGAAACAATCAATCACATAATAAGCGAATGCAGCAAATAACACAAGAGTATAAGACTAGACACGACTGAGTGAGAAAGGTGATCCATTGGGAGATGTGCAAGAAATTTGAATTTGGGCATACGAACAAATGGTATATGCACAACCCAGCATTTGTCCTAAAGAATGACACACATAAACTCCTATGGGACTTTGACATACAAACGATCACCTAATTTCGGACCAGACCTAATAATAATCAACAACAAAAAAAGAGGACTTGCAAAATTGTCGACTTTGCAGTCCAGGCTGACCACAGAATAAAACTGAAGGAAAGTGAAAAGAAGGCTTAGTACCTCGACCTTGCTAGGGAATTGAAAACATTATGGAATCTGAAGGTGACAATTGTACCAATCGTGATTGATGCTTTTGATACAGTAACTAAAGGGTTATTAAAGGGACTGGAGGACTTAGAGGTAGGAGGACGAGTGGAGACCATCCAAACTACAACATTATTGAGAACGGCCAGAATATTGAGAAGAGTCCTGGAGACTTGAGGAGACTTGCTATCACTCAAACTCCAGTGAAAGACCACCAGCTAAAATTGATGTGAAAAACTCTCAAGTTATGTTTCTTCAGTCCATCATATTTCTATAGCTTTTCCCTTTTTAATTTCTAAGATGTCAAGTTATGGCCGATTGCCAATATATGGTACGAGTCCAGAATATCCGACTTTCTGCGATAATATACAAGAAAAAGTTAAATAGAAATAGATATAATTTTTACTTTCACGATCCACGTCTGAGTATGTTTCATTTGTTTTATTTTTTACAGAAGAGTTAAGATTCTAGTCTCCAAGTAGCCATTTTTCACTTGTTGAGAGAGGGGAAACACTAAATAATTATGGCGGGTTGATGAATTATTGTGAGTGGAAAATATTGTTTTTAGATATAAGTAAAGTCGGCGACCGTACTTGAGGGTGACCCGAAGGCTCCCTTTTCGATAGCTACTACACCAAGGTGTAAGGGAGAGTGCTACTCCTTTCCCTGGATTGCTCCACTTTACCCTTGATTCTTATCTTATAATGTTGAGTATTAAGCGAGGTAGTATCAAGTACCAATTTTTGAGTCTTTAGTATGACTCGATAGGGATTGAACCCAGGTCTCCCGATCCAGTGACGAACACTCTAACCATTATATATCCGTAATCATATATCCGGTACTAACCATATATCCGGAACTAACCATATATCCGGTAATAAAAAGTTATTCTCATTTTGATAATTCAAGAACAATCAATTCGTACTTTTTCAACGCAGACATTTAGCAGAATAATCAGTTCAAATGATTGGTTGATTTTAACATGTCAACCTGTCTAGGGTTATTTTATGACTAGATGTTAGGGAATCACGTTCATTGTACGTTCATATATATGGTCCAGTCGGTTGGGGCTGTGAAATACAGACTGCATCTCTGCAGAGAAGTGAGCCCTCCACCCGGCCATAAATGTCCTGGATCTGACATTAAACTATCCGATGGTAAGGATCTAATAATGCTGTAGTTTTGAGAAATACGGAGTACTCCTTCATTGCCGTTGCTCTCATGTACACTCTGACCCGGAGTGGTAGCACCTGATAGGATGCTATCTATGGGTCAAAGAGAACTGTTTCACATTTAAACAGAGTGCAAACAAATGATTTATGCTAAATTGAATTGTTCGAAATAGAACGATCAGATCATTTAATTGTGTGTAAATAAATGACTGATGTTTAATTGAATTGTTAGTGATACCTAGCAATACTTAGAACCATTTAACTTTGTTGACTTATGCTAAATAGAATTGTTCGAAATAGAACGATCAGATCATCTAATTGTGTGTAAATAAATGACTGATGTTTAATTGAATTGTTAGTGATACCGAGCAATACTTAGAACCATTTAACTTTGTTGACTTATGCTAAATTGAATTGTTCGAAATAGAACGATCAGATCATTTAATTGTGTGTAAATAAATGACTGATGTTTAATTGAATTGTTAGTGATACCTAGCAATACTTAGAACCATTTAACTTTGTTGGCTTATGCTAAATAGAATTGTTCGAAATAGAACGATCAGATCATTTAATTGTGTGTAAATAAATGACTGATGTTTAATTGAATTGTTAGTGATACCTAGCAATACTTAGAACCATTTAACTTTGTTGACTTATGCTAAATAGAATTGTTCGAAATAGAACGATCAGATCATTTAATTGTGTGTAAATAAATGACTGATGTTTAATTGAATTGTTAGTGATACCTAGCAATACTTAGAACCATTTAACTTTGTTGGCTTATGCTAAATAGAATTGTTCGAAATAGAACGATCAGATCATTTAATTGTGTGTAAATAAATGACTGATGTTTAATTGAATTGTTAGTGATACCGAGCAATACTTAGAACCATTTAACTTTGTTGACTTATGCTAAATTGAATTGTTCGAAATAGAACGATCAGATCATTTAATTGTGTGTAAATAAATGACTGATGTTTAATTGAATTGTTAGTGATACCTAGCAATACTTAGAACCATTTAACTTTGTTGGCTTATGCTAAATAGAATTGTTCGAAATAGAACGATCAGATCATTTAATTGTGTGTAAATAAATGACTGATGTTTAATTGAATTGTTAGTGATACCTAGCAATACTTAGAACCATTTAACTTTGTTGACTTATGCTAAATAGAATTGTTCGAAATAGAACGATCAGATCATCTAATTGTGTGTAAATAAATGACTGATGTTTAATTGAATTGTTAGTGATACCGAGCAATACTTAGAACCATTTAACTTTGTTGGCTTATGCTAAATAGAATTGTTCGAAATAGAACGATCAGATCATTTAATTGTGTGTAAATAAATGAATGATGTTTAATTGAATTGATAGTGATACCTAGCAATACTTAGAACCATTTAACTTTGTTGACTTATGCTAAATAGAATTGCTCGAAATAGAAATGTTTGGTTATTTTACTGTGTGAAAACAAATGGCTGATGTATAATTGAATTGAGTTAAATAGCAATAATGGAGAACATTTAATAGCGTGGAAACAAATTTATAATAGTTAATTGAATTATTTGTGTTTGATAGAAATAAGTTAAACCATTTAACTGTGTGCAAAAAAGAAAAATGAGCTCAGGCTCATTTTAAAATGTTATCTAAAAATGTGTTTATCAATAATATATATTTGATATATATTTATGAAAGTGATTTTGCATTAAATAACCCACAATGTTTAATATGCCATAAAACCTAATCAAACCAAATCATATATATTTAATATGTATGTATAAAGAGGATTTGGCATTAAATAACCTACAATGTTTGATATGCCATAAAACCCAACCAAACCAAATCATGTATATTTAATATATATGTATAAAGAGGATTTGGCATTAAATAACCAACAATGTTCGATACGCCATAAAACCAAACCAAACCAAACCAAATCATATATATTTAATATGTATGTATAAAGAGGATTTGGCATTGAATAATCCTAAATGTTTGATATGCCATAAAACCCAACCAAACCAAATCATATATATTTAATATGTATGTATAAAGAGGATTTGGCATTAAATAACCGACAATGTTTGATATGCCATAAAACTAAAACAGACCGATTGAAATGTCCGAATGATAACATAGAACTCGAGAATAATATCTGTCTGCATTTTTTAGATGAGGCTTGATGTGCTATATTTTGGGGGAGTGCATAGGAAGACCGGAGGATACAGTGGCCGAAACGCTGTGTTACAACTAACAACAATAAAGATGAGGACAACAGTTCCAAAAACCGAGCACAAAATGATAGCTGATTTCTTAAAGGCAAAGTGATGGGGAGAAAGATGACTGTCATATATATGCTTGAATTCGAAAGATCTGGAAATTAATCGAAAAATATGGTGAAGTAGGAATGGCTAGAATCATTTAGACAGACAAATAAACATCCATTTACCAACAGGAACATCTTTACAGTCTTGTCAATTTCTATGGTAACGCGTATGCGCGTATATGTGTGTGTGTGTGTGTGTGTGTGTGTCTATTGATGTGGAGATGTGAATTTATATTTCCTGTGGTCATTTCTTCTTCTTCTTCTTCTTCTTCTTCTTCTTCTTCTTCTTCTTCTTTATATCTTGATTTTAGCCAGTCTTTGTGTCATTTTCGTTTAGATTCAGCCTTGTTGACAATCGTACGAATGTTTAAGTATTTTTTTACCATTGTCTTTTCACACCTGCGACGCTGACTTCTCATACAAGAATATGAACTGTTGTTTATACACACACACATACACATACATACACACACTCACACACACACACATATATATATATATATATATATATATATATATATATATATTTGAGTAAGGTATGAGGTTTAATCAGACAATAATGTTGTATTTAAAAAACACGGAAAGAAAAATGCATACAAATCGATGAGAAAAGATTTCTTGATTAAGTTATATAATTAAGGAAATGATTTTTGGTTAATTATATTTTACCATTTAGTTTGGTTAGGCTTTGAACTGCTCAGTATCTCTTGGTTGGGTGACATAGTCAGTCGGGGCACTCGTATACCCACACGGAAAGGATAAGACAATTATCATCTATCATAATAAACTCCCAGACAGAAAATGAGGCAGGAGTAAATTGAGTGGGTGGTTGACGTCATAGCCGGAAGAGATCCTATTTACCAACCCCTCCGCTCGGGCAGGATATGACACATGGTCGATTTTTAAGCGGAGTTTAACAGGTTTGAATTCAGAGTTTTCCTTCTCCTAGACTAGTTGCCTAACCAAGGAAGAGATGATCCTGAGAATTTGAGGATTTTGAAAAGATGTGTGTTGAGATTTGACAGTGGAAGCGAGCGGTTGGTTTTTTTCGGATTTGAGGAGATCCGATCAGCTTGGGTCTCGACTTGCAGAGATGAGTTGAGATCTTAGACACCACAAGATGCGCCGCATGTTGGGGGTGTTAGCATAGTATGATTCACATAGTCCCTTATGAATTGTCTCTCTCCTCGTGTCACCAAGGGCTGAAGGCAGAAAGAAATAAACATGTTCTTATAAGAAACAACAGAGTTCGCATGTATTATTATCATTATCATGGCTATACAACAATTAGTTTGACCAACGTGTTTCGATTTTAAGATATTTAAGATATGAAATTACGAAAATTTCTGGTAGAAAGTGGTTTTGTAATCTTCAGGGTTGGGAATTATGAATTTAAAATGAGAACATAAGATTACCACTGCAAAATAATTAATATGATAGATAGGTTTGGTTTGGTGGGTTTTATGGCATATCAACCTTTGTAGGTTATTTAACGCCAAATCCATTTTTATGTAAATAATCTGTTCTATTTAAAACAATTCAGTTTAGCATAAGTACACAGTTTAATATGATCGATAGATAGATAGATTGTAAAGAAGGGAGGAAAAATAAAGAAAGGAAGTAATGAAAGAACAAGATAGATAGATAGATAGATAGATAGTAGCATACATATATGTGAACAAAATTGTATAAATTGATAGATGGATAGGTTTGGTTTGGCTTCTTTGCACAACCCAGAATCCGTCCTCGAAAATGAGACGCACAAAATTATTTGGGTTTTTGAGATACAAACGGATCACTAAATATCGGCCAGACAAGTTAACCAAAAAAAGCCGGTTCTCAAATCTCGACACTAGAAATATGTGGACTGGTAAATCGTGAAGAATTTGTTCATGAAAAGTCCCTTAAACGCGCTGAAACACAAACTACGAAAAACGAAAATATTACAGAACCGAACATCACAATGTCAATTTCAACAAAAGATAAAAGCAAAAAAAAAAAAAATGCATAACCGAAAAGAAGGAGCCATTACCATCCCTAAGAAATTAAGATTGGAAAATTCTAAGTTAAAAACCGAAAAGGTAAACAGATTAAAAATATCTCAACAATCAAAGTCACTAAATTAAACGATCTCATAAAAACAAGTCAGTGACAAAATCGGTATTAGATTGAACGTGGTGTTAATTTGTGGATAACATCCCGTTTCTTATAACACATTAGGTTATCTTAAAGAGAATAACCTAACATAGAATATTCTGTAGGAAACAGAACAAGTCAATTAATATAATAAGACATTTAATTGTACACAACACGAGTAGGGAACTTGGTTCCCTCCCAAAGGCTATACAAGAGTCACATGCGTTCAAGGAACAAACAGAAAAATCCATTCAGCAAAAAGGTGGAAACCACTTACTCTTCACGAGTCTGGAATATAAAAGAGGAAGGTTCCATGTGTTCGCCGGGAAAAATGAACCACCACATCTGTTTAACTCAAAGATCTGTTTGTGAAAGAGGCGGATTCCTCAGTTCACCTTGTCTCGGGACCAAAAAGGACTCGTATCACGGGAGAGTTCCTCAAACACTGTGACAAAGGAGATCACTCTGTTTAATCTCCCAACATCAGTATTCCTATAAGGAACACAAATAGAAATATAAAGGTTGGATTAGAAGTGAAACTAGAAGAACAAATAAGGAAACTACAAGAACAAGCAAAATGAAGGGAAAATATGCAACGACACAGTAGAATGAAAAAAGCGGAAAAAGACAACAGCAGACAAAACTGACAATACAACTGAAAGAAACTAAATGTATTAGGCAAAAAAGATACACCCAAAACATACTGGGAGAGATTAAAACAGAACCTTCCAAAATTAATCTGGTCAACATGGGGAGTCATACACAGAAGTAATTCCTGATAAATCAAATTTATCATGGATCGAAAGCTTGCCATATGTATATATTTACCCAACACCTCTATTCGACCAGGATGTGGTCAATTTTTAAGCGGAGTTTACCAGATCTGAATTTAAAGTTTTCCTTCTGCTCGACAAGTTACCATACCAATATTAAAGAGCACAGTCTGCACTATTATTTATCCATAGTTCGAGAGAGAATAACTAGAATTATACCTTTCCCAAATGTATTACCGATATGTGGAATGTAAACATCCACGTCTAAGATTTGAAGTCGAGTCACCGTTTCCATTTCCTTCGACAGTAACCAGTACTCCACGAGCATCTCCTTATCCTATGTACATAAATATTTCAAATGTCTCTTTGCATAGGTCTTGAGCAATTATTTTAACAGTCAGTTGTCTAAAGGGGATGTTTTCCGGAATTTTCCAAAAAAGTGGAACCGGTGTATTGAGCAGAAATAGTTTTTGACTAGATGAATTTGATGATTTTCTTCCTAAAATTCGTTTGATGTATTCCAATTAAAGTCAACAAGCAATCAACATCACCAAATTTTGCTGTCGTCATCATACCTTTTCCAATAGAGAACATTAATGCTTTTCATATAGTAACAATATTGGAAGGCTCTTAGTAAGTCCTAGAAGCAGCACCCCACAAAGCAACAGTTGTACAGCCACTAGCCTTCCATCTGAACACAACCATCTAAAACAAACAAAACATGTTGGGCTCTGCTGAAGAAGTAAGGACAAACTTACAGGCAACGTTTTGCTGTGGACTCCTACACATAGACACACCAGTGTTAGTTGACCAGCAAAAACTTACTTCCATCCGCTCTATGAGGATACTGGATAGCGTCTAGGGTACAATGGACGATAGGGACTAATAGCGAGAGAGTGTCTAGAAAATCTGTGCGGTCAATGCACCCTGATTATGATGATGATTATCTAATAACGATCTACTTAGGAAGTCTTTGCAAACTTGTAAGAGGTTTGGGTCTTGCACATGCGCAAGAAGAAATCAATGATGCTAATGTTGTCAAAAATATTATGTCAGAGAAGGCAATTTAAAGAACATTAAGAGGGCATGTTTTTGTTGACTTTGCTGGAACTGTAAAATTGCTGATCCCCTTTGGAAAAAAAAATAACTCAAAAGAATACAACAGCAAATCAGCGAGGAAAAAGTTGAAGCTCATCTGAACGCAGAAGCCTCTCATCTAATGTCAGCAAAGACTGAACAATCAAATGAACATTAGATTCTAGGATTCGTTAAAGAGTAAATGTAGTATTACAAGAGGACGAGGAATCGCTGAATCAGTCAGGGTCAGTTGGATTAACACAATGCATCGGTTTGGCAGCGTATACAATGTAGCCAGTGATTTTACCGATTTACAACTGAAAACAAGTAAACAGCTTGTAGAAGTTTCCTTGGCGAATACGCCTAATCAAGCAGAGACACTACTGCATAGTCTGGAACGAGCCGCAGCTGGCATTGGCCTCCATGTCAATGCAAACAAAACTGAATATATGTGTTACAACCAAACGGGCAACATTGCCACACTAGACGGAGCCTCTCTGAAACTAGTCGACAAATTCACCTACCTAGGAAGCAGCGTCTCATCAACCGAGAAAGACATCGACACACGACTGACGAAGGCATGGACAGCTATCGATAGGCTCTCGATCATATGGAAGTCGGACCTAACTGATAAAATGAAACGCAGTTTCTTCCAGGCAGCGGTTGTGTCGATACTGCTATATGGATGCACCACATGGACGCTTACGAAGCGGCTGGAGAGGAGGCTGGACGGAAATTACACAAGAATGTTGAGAGCAGTATTAAACAAGTCCTGGCGACAACACCCCACGAGACTCCAACTATACGGACACTTGCCCCCCATCACGAAAACTATAAAAGTTCGACGAACCAGACACGCAGGACACTGCTGGAGAAGCAAGGACGAGCTCATAAGCGATGTACTCCTGTGGACCCCCACACATGGATGTGCAAGAGTGGGACGACCAGCACGAACTTACATACAGCAGCTATGTGAGGACACGGGATGTAACCCTGAAGACCTGCCGGAGGCGATGAATGATAGGGAGAAATGGCGAGAGACGGTCAGGGATATCCGCGCTGGCGGCGCGACATGATGATGATGATGATGTATTGAACACAACAAACATTTTACGAAGCTCTCATCCTGATTTGAGGTGTACAAACCATTTGGTTTTTGAAGAGCCACAGCTGAAAAGTCTTTATTCCAATATTGTAAAATCAACTAAAGATGGCGTCAACTGCAATGATGCGGAGAATGAAGAGGAAAAGATTCAAGCATCTCTTGATTGAATATATGTGGAAAAAGCTGTTATTAAGAGAAATTGCCTGGTTAAAACGTTGGATGATTTCCTTCCACTTGCGAACATCCAAAGGAAGAAGATCAACATGAATCTCACAATCTTGCATTGGCTGAATCAGATGTCAACATCCAGAATCATTTCTCATGCAAACTTACTTAAGAAGCAACAATATAATTCAAAGATGGTCTCATGAAAAAGTCGCAGAAGTCTACACTGAATAAGCGACACAGAATAATCCAGCCCATTCAGCTGGTGCTGTAGAATACACCAACTGCATCTCTGCAGTGGGGTAGGACTTCCCAGACGAATGTTTGGCCCAGTCAGCTGGAGCAGCAGAATATACTGACTGCATCTCTGCAGAGGGGTAAAAAACTCTTCCAACGAGTGTCCTGTATATGACTCAAAACAATCTGATGGTGGGGCTTCAATAATGTTGGAGCTTTGGAAAAACCTGAGTACCCCTTCATGGCCATCGCTCCAAGGTCCACTCTGGTTCGGAGTGGTAGCACCTGATAGGATCTTATCTATGAGTCAAATAGAACTGTATGACATTTAAACTAAATGCAAACAAATAACTTATGCTAAATTGAACTGTTTGAAATAGAATTGATCATTGAACTGTATCAAGTCAAATATATTTAATGTATTTGTAAAAACAGGATTTGGCATTAAATAACCAATAATAGTTGATATGCCATAAAAATAACCAAACCCAATCATATATAATTGATATGTATGCCGAAACAGAATTGTTCATTAAATAACCAACAATGGTTGATATGCCATAAAACCGAACCAAACCAAATCATGTATATTTAATGCATATGTAAAAACAGGATTTGGCATTAGATAACCAACAATAGTTGATATGCCATAAGACACGACCAAACCAAACAGAATAATCGCCAATGAGATTGAATTATGTGTTGTAGAAGGTGGAGCACTCTTTCACAATTTATGTCGAGGGTATCAGAATGCTACTTCACTTTCATGTTGATGATATTAAAATGCTATCTCAATTTGATGTTCATGGTATCAAAATGTTATTTCACATTCATACCATTGGTACATTACTTTCATGTTAATGGTATCAAAATGCTACTTCATTTTCATGTTGATGGTATCAAAATGCTACATCTCTTTTATGTTGATGGTCCCAAAATGCTGCATCTCTTTCGTGTTGATGGTATCAAAATGCTACTTCACTTTCATGTTGATGGTATCAAAATGCCAGCTCACTTTGATGACGATGGTATCAAAATGCTACATCTCTTTCATGTTGATGGTATCAAAATGCTACTTCACTTTCATGTTGATGGTATCAAAATGCTACTTCACTTTCATGTTGATGGTATCAAAATGCCAGCTAACTTTGATGACGATGGTATCAAAATGCTACATCTCTTTTATGTTGGTGGTCCCAAAAATGCTACTTCACTTTCATGTTGATGGTATCAAAATGCTACCTCACTTTGATGACGATGGCATCAAAATGCTACATCTCTTACATGTTGATGGTATCAAAATGCTACTTCACTTTCATGTTGATGGTATCAAAATGCCACCTCACTTTGATGACGATGGAATAAAAATGCTACTTCACTTTCATGTTGATGGTATCAAAATGCTACCTCACTTTGATGACGATGGCATCAAAATGCTACCTCACTTTCATGTTGATGGTATCAAAATGCTACATCACATTCATGTCGATGGTATCAAATTTTTTTAACTGACTCTGTTTCAGAGTCAGTTAAAAAAAGATTGTGTAGCATTTTACTATTCTATGCGTGTCCATTTACAGGTTTGTCAATGGAAAGGACTACAATTAGATGTTCGAGATTCAATAAAATGATGTTGGAATCTTAACAGTTTTTATCCCGGTCAAAACAGATCAACGATACTTGATTGTCTCATGCGTTCATCCACTGCGATTGCGAGTCATCTTCAAAATATTCATATGAAATAAAATTATGTACATGTTTTTGTATTATCCTGTGTGAAAGCTGGGGGAAAACTGTGGATTATCCTGTGTGAAAGCTGGGGAAAACTGTGGAAGGGGGATCTTGCAACAATTCTTGTGTAGATTCAATATATATGATGATTCCAACGTGGAAAACAAGGACGATGATTTCTCGAGGAACATCTTTAATTTTTTTTTATTACTTCATTTTTAGGCTTCTTTCACTTTCACTTTCACTTTTGTATAGCTGTTATAATTTTTGATGTTATCAATAGCATTTTAAGTCATAAAACTTGCTTTGACTCTTTCTCTTAACTTTTAATATGCTACAATTTTAGTAACGATAATTCATTTTTAACATTCAGAGTATTCAGAATATTGTTTTCGTCTTTATTGCTGAGTACCGGTAGATTACGAGGAATGGTTACGGTAGCTTAACGCTTGTGCTTGGTTATGGTTAACAGGATTAGAACAATCTAATTAGATTAATTAGAACAATCAGGATTTAATAAAGATTGAGGTTCGAAATTTCGGGTAGGCTCCCGAGTTCGACGAGAAACGCCTGAAGGCCGAAGGACGAATCGACCGAAACGTTGTGAATATGACAATAAAGATGAAGAGAATAGTCCGAATAAGTTAAATGATAAACATTATCTAGCTTCATCTCAGAAATATAGATGAATAATTGTGATTCAGTTTCTCGCCTATGCAATCATCAAACCGAGACCTTGTTCTGTATTTACACTCCACTAAACTAGAAAGAAAGAAAGAAAGAAAGAAAGAAAGAAAGAAATATTGGTTTGGTTTTATGGCATATCAACTATTGCAGGTTATTTAAAGCCAAATCCATTTTATACTTATAAACAGTTCTATTTCATACAATTCAGTTTAGCATTAGTACACTGATCAAGTCTATTTGACCCATTGATAGGAGCCTATCAGGTGCTACCACTCCGAACCAGATGGTTTGGTTTGGTTTGGTTTGGTTTGGTGGGTTTTATGGCATATCAACCTTTGTAGGTTATTTAACGCCAAATCCATTTTTATGTAAATAATCTGTTCTATTTAAAACAATTCAGTTTAGCATAAGTACACAGTTTAATTGACAAAAACATTTCAAGAAGTTATATGTAACAATTCAGTTAAGTGTAAATACAATTTTAATGTCGAAAAACAGTTCTATTTGAAATAATTCAGTTAAGCATAAGCACGCAGTTTAAATGTAAGTACGGTTTAATTGTCAAAAACATTTCTATTTCAAGCTATTCAGTTTACTCAAACAATTCAGTTTAGCATAAGAATGCTGTTAGCTCTATTTAACCCATAGATAGGGCCCTATCAGGTGCTACCACTCCGGGCAAGAGTAGACCTGGGAGTGATAGTAATGAAGGGGTACTCGCTTGGAGTGATACCAATAAAATGGGTTCTCCGCATTCCCCAAAGCTTCAGCATTACTGGAATCTCACCATTACATTGTTTAGTGTTATATCCAGGACACCTGTTGGGGGGGGGGTCTTACCCCTCTGCAGAGGCGCAGTCGGTTTATTCTGCAGTCCCTGCCTTTTTTGAACCGCCTTGTAAAATGTTATTATTCGTTTTTGTTACTTTAAAAACATCTCCAAATGGTCATAGCCAAATTTACGGTTTTCTTACTCGCCCCCACTGAATATATTTGTATTTTGCTCTTTCTGCTGACTTTCTAAGCCCCCTCTCCGCCCCTAGCAACTCATTAAGCGGAACCATTTTCTGCGAAATTTCAGCGTCGATCGATATCACAAGAATTTCCCACGGGATTCCTTGGTTGAATGAACAATAAATTTTCTGCTGCATTTCTTTTCTGCTATTAATTAAATTCGTGTGCAAGAAAAATCAATAGAGCCAAGTCAAGAAGTGCGAGCAAATATTTCGATTTATTGTTTGGTAGGAATAAAAAAAAAATATACATCTAAAAAAACAAAAAAACAAAAACGATTTGAAAAAAAATCTTCAAATCGAATCAAAATAGTTGTGAATCAAATGTTTTTTTTTATTGATATTAAAAAAAGACAAAAACTTGGTAGGTTGCGTGAGTGGTTATTTTATGGCATTTCAACCTTCGTTGGGTTGTTCAATGCTAAAGCCGTTTTAACAGATAAAAATTATTGTAATTGAATTAAAACGGAAGTTAGGAAGCATTTAGTTATTTAAAAAAAACATTAAAAAATATAAATTAAAAAATATAAATTAAAAAATTAGTCCCCGTGACGTAATAAATTAAGTGTTGGATTTCGGCTTCGAAGTAAGCGAGTTCAAATTCCAGTCGTGCTATTTCATTCTCTTTCGGACTAATGCCCTTAGGAAAGGTATGAACCCCTCTTATACCTCCTAGGTATGGGCTAGATAGTATGTGTTGTTCTTCAAGAAGAGGGGCTTCGGTATTAAATAACCTACGAAGGTTGATATGCCATAAAACATAGGTTAAATACCACCACTGCTCTTTTACAGAGGCAGCTTTGGCATTAAATAACCCACTAAGGTTGATTTGCTTTAAAAACAAATTAAAAAATTAACTGATATAATGTTGGTTTTGCCGGTGTGTCTTTTTTTTGCGTTATTTCTTTGCGAAGTTAGTTTAACAAAAAAAAAACATATTGTAATCGAATTAAAACGGAAAGCAAATGAGAAATTACTTTTTTATGAGAAAGAAAGAAATAAACAAACAAACAAAAAAGAATGAAAGAAACAAAGAAACAAAGAAACAAAGAATGAAAGAAACAAAAAGTCAACACAAGAAAAGTCTTTTCGTTGGTTGATTGGTTGGTTGGTTTTTCCAACATGTCAGATTTTGTTGGTTTATTTCATGTCGAATTTATTTGAACGAGTATTGTCTTCACAACAGAACAATGCATCTTCCCAATCATTTAAAAAAAAAGCTTCATTATCTAATACATTTAGTTTATCCATGGGTGGGAATCTAACGGGTACTACCTCCCCTCCCCGGTCAGAGTGAACCTCGGAGTAATGGCAAAAAGACGTAATTGCTGGCGCCAAAACTGAAATCGCACCACAGGACGTTGTTTAGTAACATATCCAGAACACCTTTTGGAGGTAGTATTACCCCTCTGTGGTAGGGGGATGTAGTCGGTACTATTTTATGTATAAGTTGACCTAACTTTTATATCTTTGGTTGTTAGGCTTTCTTTTTCTTTTTTTTTTCTTCTTTTTTTTTTTTGAGGGGTTCATGCCTTAAAATGTTGATTTAAATAAATTTTGTGGACAGAGTTCATAATGATTTCACACGAAGCTAAAAGAAGTTGGTTATTTCGGCCCCTTGAAAAATCAGCCCCCAAAAGTAAGCAAAATCCTTCCTTTATCATGTTTCAGACGGAAAGATTTCTGACTGAAATAATAAGAATCTTTTAAAATCTCAGATGCGATTGACTTCTTGCTTTTCATTTGAAGTCATTTTTGTATCAACTCAACAACACAATTTTGACTGTAAACATGTTTTCTCTTTATTATAATTTCACATGATTTTTCACATGTATCATTCACAGAATCTATCTATCTATCTATCTTATTCTGTATATATCTATCTATTTACTTATCTATTATAATCTGTTGATGTATACTAGTCTCAGAATGTTCCCATCTATTTATTTATTCATCTCAGTCTGTTCATATCCATATTAACCAACCCCTTCTTTCAGGCTGGATATAACACAAGGTCAATTTTTAAGCGGAGTTTAACAGGTTTGAATTCAGAGTTTTCCTTCTCCGAGACTAGCTGCCTCATCAAGGCTGAAGAACCAAGTCTGCCCCACTATTTTACCCATAGCTGGAGGGAGAATAATTGGATTCATACCTTTCCCAAGGGTATTAGTGCTACGTGAAATGCAAGGATTTGAAACTGGTGTCGCCGTGTCCATATCTATCTATCTATCTATCTATCTATCTTTTCATATTTACCAACCCCTCTGCTCGGGCAGGATATGACACAAGGTCAATTTTTAAGCGGAGTTTAACAGGTTTGAATTCAGAGATTTCCTTCTCCTAGACTAGTTGCCTCACCAAGCCTGAAGAACCTAGTCTGTCCTACTATTTACCCATAGCTGGAGGGAGAATAATTGGATTCATACCTTCCCCAAGGGTATTAGTGCTATGTGAAATGAAATCAGTATCGTCCAAGATTTGAACTCGTATCACCGTGTCCATTTCCTACGACGATAACGACTACACCACGGGCACCTCCTATATATCTATCTATCTTTTGTCCATATGTGATTTCATTCATGTCTATCTATCTATCTATCTATCTATCTATCTATCTGATTCTATTCATATCTATCTATCTATCTATTGTCCAGATGTGATTTCATTCATATCTATCTATCTATCTATCAGATTCTCTTTCTATCTATCTATCTAAAATTATCTATTTTTCAGTTTGTACATATCTACCTATCTATAGTACTATCATGGTCTGTTCACGTATATCAGTTTCAATCCAACATAATATTGGGCTCAAAATATGCGAGCCCCATGTAAGTTATGAGGATTTGTGCGTGTATGCGTGTCTATGATCTGTTTCGTTGATCCAGATACTGAACAGTTAAAATTAAAGATCCAATTGGCGACAGTGACTGACGGTTGAAGTATTTATTTTGAAAAATACAATAGATAAAATGAAGAGAATATTGTTTTGTTTTCGTAGAATACTCAGTTGCCAAATATCAGCAGTACAAACTTACTCAGGCACAAAGATTTGATGATCTGTATTTATAAAAGTCAGACCTGACCGATAAAATGAAGCGCAGTTTCTTTCACGTAGCGATCGTGTCGATACTGCTATATGGATGCACTACATGGACGCTAACTAAACGGCTGGAGAAAAAGCTTGACAACTACACAAGAATGCTGCGAGCAATATTGAACAGGTCCTGGAGCCAAAAACCAACAAAGTAGCAGCTATACAGCCACCAACCACCCATCACGAAAGCTATCCAAGTTAGACATGCTGGACACTGCTAGAGAAGTAGGGACGAGCTCATATGTGATGTACTCCTATGGACCCCATGACATGGCCGAGCAAAAGCAGGGCGACCAGCTCGAACCTACATACAGCAGCTATGTGAGGATACGGGGTGTAGCCCTGAGGACCTTCCGGATGCGATGAACGATAGGGAGAGGTGACAAGAGAGGGTCAGGGATATCCATGCTGAGGGCACGACAAGATGATGATGATGATTTATAAAAAATGTAGTTGGATTTTAAAATTCTTCTTCTATTGTAAATTATACGCATAGTGAATTATGTTAAGAATATTATCACCAATAACAATGATGACAAAGACTTACTTTTAACAAATATCAAACCACAGCTGTACGGCCAACTACCTCCTATCTCTAAAACCAGTCAAATCACACAAACAAGACATGTAGTACACTGCTGGGGAAGTAAGGACGAACTCATAAGCGACGTTCTCCCGGGGATCTTTTCTCACGAACGAGCTGGTGTTGGACGTCCGGCTAGAACTTGGTCGAAGGGTTGGTATATATATATATATATATATAGTAAAAGTAAAGTAAGCGACCTTAATCGAGGGTGACCCAAAGTCTCCCTTTTCAATAGCTACTACACCGATGTGTAGGGAGGGTGCTACTCCATTTCATGGATTGCTCCAATTTACCTTGATCCTTACCTTATAATGCTTAGTGTTAAGCAAGGCGGCATCAAGTAACATTTTTGTGGAGGTGCCCGTGGTGTAGTCGTTATCGTCGCAGGAAATGAACACGGTGACTCGAGTTCAAATCCTGGACGAGACAGATTGCATTTCACATAGCATTAATACCCTTGGGAAAGGTATGAATCCAAAATATTCTCCCTCCAGATATGGGTAAATTGTAGGACAGACTAGGTTCTTCAGCCTTGGTGAGGCAACTAGTCTAGGAGAAGGAAAACTCTGAATTCAAACCTGTTAAACTCCGCTTAAAAATTGACCTTGTGTCATATCCTGCCCGAGCGGAGGGGTTGGGTAAATAGTATCAAGTAACATTTTTGAGTCATTGGTATGATTCGATCTAGGATTGAACCCTGGTCTTCCGGACCATTGGCGAACACTTAAATTATTAAGCCAATAAAACTCTAAATTAAAACCTAAATTAAACTCTGCTTTAGAACTGACCAACTTGTGCGGAAGTTTTATATATATATATATATATATATATATATATAAGTAAATGAAGGCATGGTATTTGCTCGGGATAGAATACACACACACACACATATATATATGTGTGTGTGTGTGTGTGTATTCTATCCCTAGCAAATACCACACCTTCAATTACTTTTTCCTAATTTAGCAGTAAATAAACTAGTAATATATTAGACGAAAAAGATTTTTTAATTGATAATTTCTAATGTATACCTTAAACAAAAAAAAGGGCGATTGTAGTCGAGGGCGACCCCAAGGCTCCCTTTTCAATAGCTACGACACCAAAGTGAAGAGAAAGGTGCTACTCCTTTACCTGAACTGTTCCACTTACCCTTGATCCATACCTTATAATGCTGAGTGTTACGCAAGGAGGCATCTTGTACCATTTCTTTAGTCTTTGGTCTTCTTGACCATTGGTGAATACTCTAACCATTATGCCAATGGACCAGTATACATCATCATTATGTCGTGCCGCCAGCAAAGATTTCCCTGAGTGTCCTTCGCCATTCATCTCCATCGTCCATCGAATTCGGTTGGTCCTTTAGACTACATCCTGTGTCTATACAGAGCTATTGTAGATAGGTTTTAGCCGGATGTCCAACACCTGCTTGTCCGTGTGAAGGGGTCCATTGGAGAATGTCACTTATGAATTCGTCCTTACTTCCCCAACAGTGTCCTGCATGTTCGTCTGATTTGAATGGTTTTAAAGATAGAAGGTAGTTGACCGTACAGCTGTTGTTGTCTGGAATGTTGCTTCCAGGGTTTGTTCAATATAACTTGTATCATTCTTGTGCAATTGACGTCAAGCTTTTTCTTTATTCGCATTGTCAACATCCATACGGTGCATCCATATAGTAGTATGGACACGACCACCGCTTGGAAAAAATTGCTTTTTATTTTATCGGAATTGTTTGACTTCCATATGACTAATAACTTATCGATAGGTGACCATGCCTTTGCAAGTCGCTTATCGATGTCACTTTCCTTAGAAAAGATGCTGCTTCTGGTGTAGGTGAATTTATTCAAAAGTTTCAAGGAACCACCTATTATATCAGGATAATGCCCAGAGACGATGTGTTTAGAATTATATATATATATATATATATATTGAGACACCCTATATACACACATATATATATATATATATATATATGTATATATATGTATATAGGGTGTCTCAATATACATGTGACCCATATGACTTCTAATAACTCTTCCAACAATGTTGTATTCTTTCTTTTTTTCAGATTTGAAAATAGTCTACAATAAAAACAATTAATCCTCGATCACCATGCCTTGGATAAGAGAGGAAAAATATTTCGTGTCACTACTTATTTGGAGACAAAATCATTTAAAACTGTGCTAGCAAAATTTCGCAGAAAGTTTAACTTTACAATTATCCCCAGAAAAGTCAAATTTATCTTTGGTTGCACAATTTTCAAGCCACTGGGTCAGTAAACAACTTTAACAAGAAGGCAGAAAATACCAGATCTAGCAGAAAGTTGACAGCAATATATCCTAACAATGTGGATGCGGTGAGAGATTCTGTCGGAAGGAATCCGACAAAGTCCCTCCGAAGACGTTCCAAAGAACCTGGTCTTTCACATTCACTGTAGGATAAAGTCAATCAATTTCTGCCTTTGTCATCTGAAGAGATATGATTGCTTTTTAAGACTCAGATGAAAGGTGACTTGATGCAATACGAATTATTTTATTAATAATATTTTAAGACACCCGGTATAAGAAATTTCATATAATTCAATGGGAGTGCTCTGTGTTTGCCTATTGATATATAAATCCATCAGAATATATATTAAAAAAACTCACGTACGTATACAGTCGAATGAGGCGAAATGTTGTTCACAGTCAGCTATGTCTTAAAATTTGGAATGATTTTTTTTATTTCTATCATTTTTCATTAATAACATTTTATCATTCAGTTTGGCTGGATTTTGAACTATTCGAGTTAAGAGTTCAGGTGCATAACATTGGGTACAGTTTACGCTCGCGCACAAAGGATATGACAATCACCACTGTCATAACCCCAGACAGGACATGAGGCTGGAGTGTAAATGACGTCATGCCCAGAAGAGATGGGCTGAGAATTTGAGGATTTTAAAAAACACGTCAGTTGAAATTTGAAACCATGGTGTCGAGCCGTTGAGGGTTGAGACAGGACCATGGAAGCAGAAAGTTGACTTTCTGCCATTGAGTTGAGAATTGGATTTTAGATCGTTGAAGATGTAGTTGGGTTTTCAGATCTCTATAGACAGGGATCTTAAACATCGCAAGATGCGCTGAGCATTTGTGCGATCAGATTGTATGGTCAGCATTATAAGAATTGTGTCTCTATCCACGTGTCGAAGAACCGAAGTCAGAAGTTAATAAATGCATTCGTGCCTGAAGCAACAGAGTCGACTGGGTATTTGTACTGTGTGGTTTGCGTTATATACGTGTAGTATACAACATTTGATGCAATATAAGATTGAGTGGTTAAAAAAGGGAGAAGAATCCTTCTATAACGAAATGTACGAAATGGTTGTGTGAGGGGAAGAGTCGAAGACAACTCAGATGTACACACAAAGTAAGATACGAATCTTCAGTGAGCTGCTCCTTCTTCGTTCTGCTTTTACAAGGCTGATACAAGGCCACCTCAAGGCACCGAATTATCTTCGATTCTAGCCGCTTCTCTACTTTCACGAATCTCGTCAGGACCATCTCCAGGCGCCGAATATTCTTAGATTCAGCTCACTTCTCTATTTTCGCGAGTCTCGTCAGCTCAGGCTTTCCTCAACCTCTCAACCCTTAGGCAGTCAGGCAGCAGGCCAGCACCAAGAGCGGCATAACATCTAGCAGGTCTTCTTCCGGTCCTCTTCGTTCTCTCGGATTGTCTTTCCTGGGGTCAAAATTTTCCCTGGTTCATATAATTTCCCGGATACCTGCGTAATCCTCGTGGTCACAGCTCACGCCTAGGTGTTGTGCATGGGAATGCCTCTTGTCTATCATGTCTATTATGTCACCCACGCAACTTATGCGGCACATCTGCTAAGGAAGCAACTGCATTATGTTTACTTTACGCGGCATATCAAAAGGGGTCTTCCGGTCGATATTTAACACACAAAGAGAAAAAAATGAGTTTTGAATGGGCTAAAGAGAAACGACCATATGTGTTGACAATTGGATGCGCGTGGTATTCAGTGAGGAATCTTAAAAATTTCATTGACCAAGACGATAATGCTAGAACTTTTGTTTGGTGCCGTTCAAATGAAATATATAAAGATGACTGCCTGAAGAAAACAAGTAAATTTTTTATGGCATTCATGATACTGGGAGGCATTTAAAAGGCCAAAGGAGATAGAACAACAATACCCAAGTGTACACTGAAATCCTCCATAATTTTCTTATAAAATCGATAGATGATTTGGTTTTGATGTGATGAAGTCATTTCTCAGAGCGATAGCGCAGTTTGTCTCAGAGCAAAGAAGATTAAAGCTTTTTTTTTTCAGAAAAGGCATGTAAAATCAATACCAGCTAACAGTCCGGATCTAAATCCAATTGAAAATTTATGGCGGAATTTTTTAAATGGTCTCAGAAGACTCGATCCACCGTAGAAAATCGATTAACAGCCGTTTGAAAAAAATGGAATTGCTTTGATAAAGAATATTGCTTTTAATTAATTAAAACGTCTGAAAAAAATTTGGCTGTCATAAGGAATCGATCAGAGGCAACTAGATATTGATTCTAATTTTTCTGTTGATGAGTTATGTTCTCTGCTGCATGTCCTAGAAAAAAACTATACCATTATTTTAATTTGACAAGTGTTCGCCAATGAACCGGGAGACCGGAGTTCAACCCCAGGTCGAGTCATATCAAAGACTCAAAAAATGGTACTTGATACCTCCTTGCGTAACACTCAGCATTAGTAGGTCGGATCAAGTGTAAGTGGGACAATCCATGTGTAGAAGCTATTGAAAAGTGAACCGTTGAGATGACCTCGACAACAGTCGCCAACGTTTTAAGGTATACATTAGAAATTTTCAAATAGAAAATCTTGTGCATCTGATCTGTTATTAGTTTATTTACTGCTAAATTAGAGAAAAAGGTAATTGAAAGTGTGGTAATTTTATAGTTTTTACCAGAGGTAGAATATATATATATATATATATATATATATATATATATATAAACCCTCACGACAAGTAGGTCAGTTCTTAAGCGGTGCTTCACAGGTCTGAATTTTTGAGTTTTCTTTCTCTTATATATATATATAGATTTATAGATATATGTACAAACCCTTCCGAACGAGCAGGATGTGACACCAGGTCTATTTTATGCAAAGTTTAAGACATTTTAATTTAGAGTTTTCCTTTTGCTAAATTGGTTGCCATAAGAAAGTTATCGAGCCCACTTTGCCCTATTATTTACTTACAGCTGGAAGAGGAATAGTCGGATTCATAATTTTCACGAATGTATCAGCGTTATGTGAAACGCAAACAGGATTTGAACTCGAGTCGCTGAGTCGATTTCCATCGACAATATCCATTATATATATATATATATATATATATATATATATATATATATATATATATATATACGAACACACATACACACAATTATGAATATCATTAAAATTTATCGATAAAAGCCTTTTTAGTCAACATTCATCGTGCTCAATACAAAAGAATGCAGAGCAATATGACAATGTATTTTGAGTATAAAAGATAAGACAAACTGTATCAAAACTTGCGACTAAGCGTTTCACTCTTTCAATCTTTGGGTGAGCTGGTATTCTATACATCCGACTATATATATATATATATATATAGTTATCCACAGACAGATGTGTTTCGTTCTATCAGAACTCATCAGTGTGGCTAGACATACTAGCTTCCCGTATATATATATATATATATATTCCAACAGTGTATGGCTGTCACTCTCTCACTTGGTGGGTTTGCGGTATAATTTGGAGAGTGCTCAATATCTGTGAGAGAGCTATTACATAATATAATAATAATGAATAAATGTTGGTTTTTATATATATTTAATAACGGCATGAAATCAATGGTTGCGGATAAGCTTCCATGTTATTAAATATATTTAAAAACGAGTATATATTTATTTATTTTATTATATATATATATATTGAGAGAGAGAGAGTGGGGGTTAAAAGAAGAAAATTAGTCACAATTCTGAGTTCGTCGGGAAAAATCCCATTGAGTCACAAAACAACGAATATTGAAAAAGTGTTCAATTCTTACGTAGAGCCGGTTTAGAGAACCGAATAAGTAACACAAGTTTAAGAACCAGATTTCATCGAAAATGAACTTCCGGAAAATTCAGTGACAAAATGACGGGGACAAACGTTAACATATATACAATAACACAATATATATATATATATATATATATATATATATATATATATATTTCGTCATACAACGTGTGAAAGCACGTGCGATACTCTGTCCTCATCAGCCGCCAACCAGGACGATAACACAGTTTCGGTAGCTCAAGGCGGTACTGCCACTCCTGGCGCTACCAAGCAGCTTTTGCCACCGGACAGGGTATTTAAAAATATATATATATATATATATATACACCAGATCAACTAAAAGCAGACATTACATTGGACATTCGTTCATCTTCATTTTATATATATTTGCGATTTAAAAACGCTTTTACTTACGGCCGTTGATGTCATAGCCACTAAATTCTTGGCTTGCAAGGAATGTCTCCAGGACGCTGATGGTCAGCAATGGGCTCGTGAATACTGTGGGGGTAAACCTGATTCATAGGCCCATCATTCGATTTACATTCTCCGGCAGAAGAATTACGTTGTTTGCACCAGCGCGCCTAGTGGATTCGTGATCCTTGCAAGCTGTTGAATTTTCTGCCGCAATCACACGTTGTAGCCGGGTACATATCCGGGTACATATATATATATATAATCTGAGGAGGAAATCCAAGAGGGAGGAGTATCCTAGTTGAATGTTCAATGTCAACGACAATAGACGTGTAATTAATTTGGGATTAAAAATACGTCAACACTCAACGTGCAGAGCTAAAACAATCTTTTTATATAAAAATATAAAGAAAAATTCACTCCCTTGGTGCCATTATAAATATATTTCTGGTCAGATGACCATCATCAGAAAAAGTAGAAAGAAAATTTTTATTTGGATGTCCTTATATGGCTTCTGGCGAGAATAGGATTTGTAAAAAAAATCTTTAATTTGGTGATTAAAATGATTTTTAATTAAAATGATTTTTTAATGTTTCCCATTATATTTTTTAATCAAGAAAATTTTTTACACTTGAGATATTATATCTATTATTATTTTCTATTTATACAATGTTTATATATATATATATATATATATATATATCTTGCTCTAGTATATACGTATCCGTTCATTTCAATCCCTTTCAGAGAGAATTTCCCGAAGATCTTTTCTGTTGAAATCTGGTCGTTGTACATACACACAGGAACACAGTATATACAAAATAAGTAAAGTTGGCGAACTTAGTCGAGGGCGCCTCGAAGGCTTCCTTTTCAATAGCTACTACACCGATGTGTAGGGGAGGGCGCCACTTCTTCCCCTGGATTGCTACAATTGACCCCTGATCCGTACCTTATAATACTGAGTGTTAATAAAGGAGACATCAAGTACCATTTTTTGAGTCTTTGGTATGATTCGACCTAGGACTGACCCCCGGTCACCCAGGCTATGGGTGAACACTCGAACTATTATGCTAATGGGCCCGGTACAGTATATATATATATATATATATATGGTGGAACGATAAAATTGTCGTCTTAAAGAAAACAACACTACGGCTTTATTTTAGAACTTTTATTGAAAAAATCAATTCAGGTAACTTGATTATGCCGTAGAGCTGACATCTATTCAGTGTAGCCGCCTTCAGCTTCAGTCACCACCTCGATACAGATCCGGAACTGGGAGCATGCTTTTTCCACAAGCACCGGCGGGAGTTCGGCGAATACTCGGGGGATGGCGGCGATCAGGCTGGCTTTGGTGTTGTAGGAGGTCATGTTGGTGATGTTCTCGACGTATGACCAAGCGAAGTAGTCCAGCGGGTTCAGGTCGGGGGAGGAGGGGGTCAGTGAGAGAAGGGTACGAAGTCGTAGCACTCCTTCTGAAGCCAAGCCTGGTTCTCTCTGGACTTGTGGGCCGGCGCCGAGTCCTGCTGCCACACCCAGGATCTGCCACCGGCCACCTGGGCACTTCCCTGTTATTCGTGGCAATCCAGATTTGCCTTTTGAGTGTGCTGACGATGGCCCTGTTGTCATAACTTGGATCGGTAGAGAGCATGAGTTGTACAGCGGCGCATCTCCGATCTCGCTCGTTGAACATTGTGTCACTTTCAGACTTGATAGAAGGCTCCTGTCGCTCTTGAGATTTGTACACAACTGGCCAACTAGTAGATGGTCTGCAACAAAAAAAGAAAACCGGTTTTCATTTAACGGAAATGGAATCATGTCGTCTTTTCTAGGACGGCAATTTTATCGTTCCACCCTCTGTGTGTGTGTGTGTGTGTGTGTGTGTGTGTGTGTGTGACGTTAATACCAAAAAGTCGTGAAAGCTCATGGTCAGTACGCTACCAATATGCTATTTTTTATCTTCTTGAATGCCAAATTGTAGCGATAAAAAGGGTCTTTCAGTATAAGCACAACATTTTAGGGTCTTTCAGTATAAGCACAACATTTTAGGGTCTTTCAGTATAAGCACAACATTTTAGCAAATGTAGCAATATTACTTTTCATTGTCAATGCAACTGACTCCAAGCCTACAAAACAAAACAAAACAAAAAAATAAAAACAAAAACAAAAAAAAAAACAACAATTTCTCAGTTGGCATCAAGGTTAAGTTGTCGTTTATTTTTCTGCATTCAGAGTCGTGTTTGATCGCTGATAGGAAATACAGGGTCGTGGCAAGAAGAAGAAGAAGAAGAAGAAGAAGAAGAAGAAGAAGAAGAAGAAGAAGAAGAAGAAGAAGAGGTAAGAAAGGTGGGTGTGGTGTTGATGAGGATGGTTATAGGACCGATCAAAGCATTTGTGTGGCATGCTCTGATTGGTCGGGTTGAAGGCCGAAGAAAGAACCAAAAAAAAAAGGGAAAAATAAGCAACAAAAAATAAAAAGAAACACCTTAAGTTTTGTGGGTACTTAAAAAGAAAAACCAAAATCTCACTTCGTCGAGTTGAAGAGAAATCGCTTCGATTAATGCATCAACACAGAGAATTATTTTTAGAATATACACAGTTGCGACGGGAACCTTTCAATGGACGATGGGTGTCTCCATCAGAGTGTATGTATGTGTGCGCATACGTGTGTGTGCTTTCTGACCGAGTCTGTGTGTTTTATGTTCGTATCTCTGTGTCTATATGTGTATGTGCTTAGTGTATGTATATGTGGGTGTGTGCGCTTCCATCAGAACGCGTGTATCTATGTATATATGTATATATACATAGGTATATATGTTTTATGTTCGTGTCTCTATGCAAATAGGCCTAGTGTATGTATATGTGTGTGTACGCTTCCGACAAAATACGTATATCTATGTATGTATATATATATATATATATATATATATATATATATATATATATATAGGTATATATGTTTTAGGTTCGTGTCTCTATGCAAATAGGCCTAGTGTATGTATATGTGGGTGTACGCATCCGTCAAAATACGTATATCTATGTATGTATATATATATATAGGTATATATGTTTTATGTTCATGTCTCTATGCAAATAGGCCTAGTGTATGTATATGTGTGTGTACGCTTCCGACAAAATACGTATATCTATGTATGTATATATATATATATATATATATAGGTATATATGTTTTATGTTCATGTCTCTATGCAAATAGGCCTAGTGTATGTATATGTGTGTGTACGCTTCCGACAAAATACGTATATCTATATATATATATATATATATATATAGGTATATATGTTTTAGGTTCGTGTCTCTATGCAAATAGGCCTAGTGTATGTATATGTGTGTGTACGCTTTCGACAAAATACGTATATCTATGTATATATATATATATATATATATATAGGTATATATGTTTTATGTTCATGTCTCTATGCAAATAGGTCTAGTGTATGTATATGTGTGTGTACGCTTCCAACAAAATACGTATATATATATATATATATATATATATATATATAGGTATATATGTTTTAGGTTCGTGTCTCTTTGCAAATAGGCCTAGTGTATGTATATGTGTGTATGCGCTTCCGTCAAAATACGTATATCTATGTATGTATATATATATATATAGGTATATATGTTTTAGGTTCATGTCTCTATGCAAATAGGCCTAGTGTATGTATATGTGTGTATACGCTTCCGTCAGAATACGTATATCTATGTACGTATATATATAGGTATATATGTTTTAGGTTCGTGTCTCTATGCAAATAGGCCTAGTGTATGTATATGTGGGTGTACGCTTCCGTCAGAATACGTGTATGTATATGTGTGTGTGTGTTCTAAGCTCGCATGAATGTGTGTGCATATATGAGTGCGTTTTGTATTCGTGTCTCTGTGTCTATATGATTGTGGGCTTTATAAGTGTATATGTATGTGTACTTGTAAATCAGTGTACTGGTATGTATATGTGTGTGTGTGTATGTGTGTTTATCGTATTTGTATGTATGTGTATGTATAAGAGTTTTGTGTTCGTGTCTCCATGTGTGTGGATGTGCGGTTCTTTTATATACGTGTTTATGTGTCTTCGTGTCTGCTTGCCTGCGTAAGTATATGTATGTGCATATGAGTGTTTCTTGCTCGTGTTTCTGTGTGTATATCTACATGTGTATATGCGTACCTGCGTTTGCACACACACACACACACAGACACACACACACGCACGCACGCACGCGCGCATACACACACATACACACGATAGACCTCTTCTTTTCCTCTCAGACGATATTTTCTCAATCCTATCTATTTTCTACTTCCCGGTTTTGCTCTCTGACTCGCCTTCTCATTTACATCTTATCTCCCCCTTCAACTTCCGGGATCTCCCTCCTTTTACCTCCCTCTCTCTCTCTCTCTCTCTCTCTCTATCTCTCTCTCTCTCTCTCTCCCTCTCTTTCTCCCTCTTGAACACTCACATTGATAGATGTTTTCAAAGTTTGCTTTAGTGTTAACTGAAGCGAGAAAATCAATAGTAAGTTTGTGCTGGGCTAGTCTTTCAAGCATGAAGTATTTCCAACTCAACTGAGGTTCAATTACGTGAAACACTGAGTTGTGAGTGGTTTATATCTTAGAATATCTGATATAGAGAGATATTAGTGTGTGGGTATGTCTGTATGTGTGTGCTTTATGTTTTTGTCTTTGTGTTTATATATGTGAGTATACATTTGCATACATTTAAAACGAATCCCCCCCCTCTCTCTCTCTCTCTCTCTCACACACACACACACACACACACACAAACACAAACACAGCAGTCCTCTTTCTATATAGTGGAGGACTCCTGTGGTGTAATAGCTAAATTGCTGGACTGCAGTCTCGAAGTAAGTGAGTTCGAACTCCAGTCATGCTATCACGTTCACTTCCGGACTGATTCACTTGAGAAAGAATCGAACCCCCTTATTTATCCCCAAGCTATCGACAAAATAATTATTGCTTGTTCTTCAACAAGGATGGCTTTGGTATGAAAAACTCCACAAAGGTTGATGTGCCATTAAAAACACAAAGAAAGAAACCAGTTCTTTCTTTATCTCTCAAGCGATACCCTTCTTTGTCTTGTTTTCTATTTTAGGGTCTCTCAGTTTCCCATTTATATACAATGCCCTTCAACTTCCAGTGTGACTCTCGCTCGCTTGCTCGCTCACTTTCTCACATTCATAAATGTTTGGTTTGGTTTCTTTGCTTAATGGCATATCAACCTTTATAGGTTATTAAATGCCAACGCCATTCTCCCAGAAGAACAGTTGTGGTGCTATTTAACCCATAGCCGGTAGGATAAGGGGGTTCATACATTTCCCAAGGGTATTTGCCCAAAGGTGAACGTTCGAACTCGCGTACTACGATTCCGAAGTCCATCGCTTTAACCATTACACTACGAGGACACCCCCATAGATGTTTTCAAAGTTTGGTTTACTACTGCAAAAGTTAGCTGAAGTGAGGAAATGAATGGTAACTTTCTGTTGTGCCAGTCTTTTAAGCATAGAGGTCAGTTCAGCCTTGAAAATCAGTTTTTGAAATAATGACCATTTTACATTCTAGGTAAGATATTATCAGATTTTGAAATTATCATATTTACCAACCCCTCCGCTCGGGCAAGACATGACACAAGGTCAATTTTTAAGCGGAGTTTAACAGGTTTGAATTCAGAATTTTCCTTCTCCTGGACTAGTTGCCTCACCAAGGCTGAAGAACCCTGTCTGCCCAACTATTTACCCATAAGGGAGGGAGAATAATTGGATTCATACCTTTCCCAAGGGTATTAGTGATATGTGAAATGCAATCAGTCTCGTCCAGGATTTGAACTCGTGTCACCGTGTCCATTTCCAACGACGATAACCATTACACCACGGGCACCTCAGATTTTGAAATTATGACCATTTTACATTCTAGGTAAAATAGAAATCATGAGATCCTTATGTATTTGGTTTTTTAAAAAAATACCTTTTTATAAAAAGTTGTTAATGGAGTACTTATTTATAGGTGACACAACATACAAAGATTTGACAAAAGAATAGAAATACCCAGAATCTTAATATCATAATTTTCAAACTCCTATAAAACCATCAAACGTTTATTGTTTTTATGATTTTTGAATAACAGGGTGGAACGATGAAATTGTCGCCCTAGAAAAGACGACATGATTTCATTTACGTTTAATGAAAACCGGTTTTCTATTTTTGTTGCAGACCATCTACTACTTGTGTACAAATCCCAAGAGCGATAGGATCCTTCTATTATGTCTGAAAGTGACACAATGTTCAACGAGCGAGATCGGAGATGCGCCGCTGTACATGCGCTGGTTCTTTTCAGACGAAAAGAACTTCTGCCAGGACCAGGTGCACAACAGCCAGAACCATCGCTGGATTGCCACGAATAACAGGGTGATGAAAACAAAGTTTCCGGCTACGGTTACGGTCTTTGGTGTGGTTTCAAGTGAGGGCCACATCATGCCACCCCACATCTTCGAAGTCGGCTTAGAAGTCAACACCAAACTGTACCTGGATATGCTGAAGAGTGGGGTGATCCCCAGGGGAAATCAGGTGGTCGATGGCAGACCCTGGGTGTGGCAGCAGGACTCGGCGCCGGCCCATAAGTGCAGAGAGAACCAGGCTTGGCTTCAGAAGGAGTGCTACGACTTTGTACCCTTCTCTCACTGGACCCCATCATCCCCTGACCTGAACCCGCTGGACTACTTCGTTTGGTCATACATCGAAAACATCACCAACATGACCTCCCACAACACCAAAGCCAGCCTGATCGCCGCCATCCATCGAGTATTCGCCGAGCTCCCGAGGGCGCTTATGGAAAAGGCATGCTCCCAATTCCGGATCCGTATCGAGGCGGTGATTGAGGCTGAAGGCGGCTACATTGAATAGATGTCAGCTCTACTACATAATCAAGTTACCTGAATTGATTTTTTTCAATAAGAGTTTTAAAATAAAGCAGTAGTGTTGTTTTCTTTAAGACGACAATTTTATCGTTCCACCCCGTATTATCAATTTTTCTTATCTTATTTTACAAAAATTATCTTTTTAACAGATATATTCCGATAATCAAAATTCATTAAAATGGCAGATCAATCAGACTTTAAAAAAAGGCTGAACTGTTGGTGTTCTTACAGCAGGCGCTAGTGTTACAAAAACCACTGAATTATTTGGTGTAGCAAGGAGTATTTTCTAGAAAGTAATGACAGCATCTGAGAAAGAAGGAAAAACCTTATCATTGAAGCAAAACTCTGGAAGAAAGTGAAAGCTGTTTGATAGGGACTGTTGGATTCTTACGCAGATTATTAGGAAGGATCACAAGAATACAGAAGAGCTTAATGACATTTCGAGAATCCAGTTTCATCAAAAACTGTAAAAAGGGAGCTACACAAACCCGGATTTCACGGAAGGGCTGCCATCGGAAAACCATATTAAAATATATTAGCTTGAAATTTCCGGGCGTTTCCATCAAAACCCTATATATATATATATATATATATATATGAGATAGATATATCTTAGTTTGAATAACCCATGTTGAGTTTCTCGCTGATGCCACCTAACGTTGGTCGATATACGCTTTATCACCGATATTGTGCACTTTTATAGCAAAGTAACCGGGACATTGGCCCAGCAGTTAGAGTGTTCGCCAATGGCCCGGGAGACCTGGGTTCAATCCCAGGTCGAGTCATACCAAAGACTTTAAAAATGGAACTTGATACCACCTTGCTTAACACTCAGCATTATAAGGTACGGTTCAAGGGTAAAGTGGAGCAATCCTGGGAATGGAGTAGCGCCCTCCCCTACACCTTGGTGTAGTAGCTATCGAAAAGGGAGCCTTCGGGTCACCCTCGACTATGGTCGCTAACTTTACTTACTTACATCATATATATATATATATATATATATGTGTGTGTGTGTGTGTGTGTGTGCGCGCGTGCGCACGCAACCATCAGATTTACGACTGTTTTCGATCTACAGATGCTTTTGAGGCGTTATTGCTGTCAAGAACAGTTATGGAATTACACAGTTTATTGATTAAATATAAAACCGTTGACAACTATGGTCTCGTATGTCCAAAACTGAAATACAACTTTCAATTCTTTTTTGTGTTTGAAAATGGAGACGTTACAATTTAAAACCAAATATTTTTTAACATTGTTAAATTGCTGTAACGTTTTCTCAAACCTTTTTATTCCTGTAAATTCATGACGTCATTATTCGGTCGTCAAAATATTTCGCTCACTTCTATGTCCTCCCATAAACTTCCATCAAAATTGTTTATTCAGTCAAAAAGAAAAAAAATTCTGTTTTGATTCAATAAAATTTTCGTGGAATTTTTGTGACAATGTTTAGAACTAAAATGTAGTGACGTTGTTGTCGAGCTGCAGGATAGAAAGATAGATAGATAGAAACACAGAAAAAGAGAGATTAAAAATAATGCTCCTGTTGAAATATGAGGCGTGACTAAAAAAATCTTGAGACCGAAGCTTTCTTTAAAATTTAGTATTTAAATGCAGGGGTGTGCTCTGTGGGGCACCTTTTATACTGATATATTAAAGTGATTTCTCGACATCTAGACTGCTGTCTAGAGGAAACAGGGCTAATTTGAAATGATTATGAAACCAGTCTCAATATTGCAGCTTTTGACAAAACACAAGATTGTGTAATTACAGCCCTCTACATACTCAATACACCCCAAGTTCCATGTGACCTTTTTGGTTTCATAACCTAAGAATTCATCTCCAGGGACCGATCAGAGGACATGGAATACGATGAAAGAAAAAAGACGGCACAGCTTTCCACAATATTGAAATAAGAGATTTAACTGTTCTTCGAACATTTGAAAACTCAGTGGAACAAGTCTGTTGAATACCAAATGGACAATTTAAAAGAGAATTAGTGATATGTACGTTATTCCCTTTATCATAGAGACCATGTTTCCTTGTGGTCGCTAAGTTGTCAATAGCAGTCTATGCTTTATCTACGCTTTTAGTAGATGAGATATTGCTACTGAGTTATAAGAACTGTTCGGCTAATTTCAGAGATTTGCCATTTTCTTAGGAGATGGGACCATCTTGATTAAAATATAGATATCTTATTTCAAAGAAACTTCCTCTCGCCCTGATGATCGGCTAAACTCTGGATATCTCTGTCTCAATATTTTAATAAAACTTTCTCTCATCATAACGACTGGCTTTAAAACTTGGATGCCCGTATCTCAGCAGTTAAAAGATCCTTCCTCTCATCCTGATGAACGACTTTAAACTCTGGGTATCTTTGTCTCCGTGGTTTAATAAAACTTCCTTTTGTCATAAAGACTGGCTTTAAAACTTGTTTGTTTGTTTGTGTTTTATGGCATATCAACCTTTGTAGGTTATTTAATTCCAAATCCATTTTTATACAAATAAACAGTTCTATCTCAAACAATTCAGTTAAACATAAGTACACAGTTTAATTGTCAAAAACATCTCTATTTCAAGTTATTCAGTTTAGTCAAACATTTTTAATTAAATTAATTCAGTTTAGTATAAGTATAGTATTTGTTTACACACAGTTGAATGTTAAAACAGTTCTATTTCAAACAATTCAGTTTAGCGTAGGTACAGTTTCAATATCAAAACCAGTACTATTTCAACCAATACAGTTGAGTATACAATAACAGTTGCATTTCAAACAACTTAGTTACGCATAAGTACCCTGTTAAATGTCAAAACAGTCATTTCAAGAAATTCTGTTTAACATAAGTACGCAATTTAGTTCTATTTGACCCATTGATAGGACCCTATCAGGTGCTACCACTCCAGGCCAGAGTGGATCTGGGAGCGATGGCAATGAATGAGTACTCCACATTCTCCAAAGCTCCAGTATTACTGGAACCTCAAAATCAGATTGTTTAGAGTCATATCTAGGACATTCGTTTGGAGGAGTCTTAACCCTCTGCTGAGGTACAGTCGGTGTATTCTACAGCCACACTCGACAGGACAAGATTTAAAACTTGGATACCCGTATCTTAACAGTTTTTAAAAACCTTCCTCTCATCTTGATGATCGACTTTAAAACTTGAATACTCGTATCTCAGCGGTTTAAAGAAACCTCTTCTTGTCCTGGTGACTGACTTTAAAACCTCGGTATTCGTATCTTAGCTGTTTAAAGAAACTTCCTCTCATCCTGTCAAACGTTTTGAAAACTTTGATATCCGTATCTCAGTTGTTAACACCAACATACTCACTTTCTAACTGGCCTGAAAATATGTAAATACACCCTTAAATAAAAACTTTAATTTTCTTAAAAACTTTAAAACTTTAATTTTCTTTTAAACCAAAGTTTACTTTGAATATATACTGCTCGTTTAGAATTTTAATATATGTTACATAATCTTTCTAGAAGAATATTACAAAATCAATATTAGGTGTTATTCATTACCAAACTCTGTTGGGCAGCAAAATATATTGACTACATCTCTGTACGGAGATAAGACTCCCCCAACGAATGTCCTGTATATGACACGAAACAATCTGATGGTGATGCTCCAGTAATTTTCTTTTAAACCAAAGAAAATAGGATTTATTCTTTTTTTCAAGTGGAACATTATCCAATCAAAATAGATATTGTTAGGTGTTATTTATTATCAAGCTCAAAAGCATCAAAATTTTGCAACCAAGTTAATTACAAGTTTACTTTGAATATATACTGCTCGTTTAGAATTTTATTATATATTCCATAATCTTTCTAGAGGAATATTACACAATCAATATTAGGTGTTATTTATTACCAAACTCTGTTGACCCAAACGGCTGGGATAACGAAATATACTGACTACATCTCTATACAGAGGTAAGACTCCCCCCAACGAATGTCCTGCCTATGACTCTAAACAATCTGATGTAGAGGTTCCAGTAATACTGGAGTTTGGGGAAATGTGGACTACCCTTTTATTGCCATAGCCCACATGTCTACTCTGTCCTGGAGTGGTAGCACCTCATAGGGTCCTGTCTATGGGTCAAACAGCAGTGTTTTACATTTAAACTGTACTTAAACTTAACTGAATTGTTTGAAATAGAACTATTTTTAACATTTAAACTGTACACTTATCCTAAGCTAAATTATTTGAAAGAGTACTGTGTATATGTATAAAAACGGATTTCGCATTAAATAACATACTATGGTTGATATGTCATGAAACCCAACCAAACTAAATCGGATATATTTAATATAGATGTATAAAGAGGATTTGGCATTAAGTAACCAACAATGGTCGATATGCCATAAAACCCAACCCAACTAAACCGAACCAAACCAAACCAACTAAACCAAACTCTATAACCAAGAAAAAGTTAAGTTTTGTTTAAAAATCTTGCTACTATGTATGTAAGGGGTTTATTTATCTCTGGACTGCTACATATGGAGGCGTGCTTAACTTGATGGTTTTCGTTGTAGGAAATAGAATAGACAACCCAAGTCCAGCTCCGGGATAATGTTTACATTTTCCTTCGTTCTTATGCGCTTGGAAAAGGCGTGAATCCACCTCTTCTCTCCCTGTGGTTAAATTTTTGATAGGATGGCTTCTTTAGGGTTTGTTTGGCAACCAATCTTGGAAAAAGGATAACTATGAATTCAAGGTCAGCTTTACTCCGCTTAAAAATTGGCCACGTGTCTCCTCCTGGTCGTGGTAGCGGTTTTTGTGCAAATGCATATTCATATTTCTATTCATGGGATTTCACTTCTGACAAGTTTGTGCTTGGGAGAGAGTGCCTCAACGATGTTCACAAATATTAAACACCCCTTCCCCGATGACATAGAAGAAGAGATATATTTTAGAATTGATCCTCTTACCTGAGGTTGCAAGGGTGGAATTCTCGTTCCCACAATTGCCAAAATCGAGAGCCCGACTCATTAGTGTTTGAATTTACTTAAAAGCTCATCCATATGAGCAGGGTGTGACACAAGGTGTTAGTTCTCTTTTTACTAGACTGGTTGCTATCATCATCATCATTATGTCGTGCCGCCCGCACGGATATCCCTGACCTTCTCTCGCCACTTTTCCCTATCGTTCATCGCCTCCGGCAGGTCTTCCGGCGGGTCTTCCGGACTACATCCCGTATATTCACATAGCTGCTATATGTATGTTCGAGCTGGTCATCCTGCTTTTGCTCGACCATAAGTGGGGGCTCCATAGGAGTACATCACTTATGAGCTCGTCGCTGTTCTTCAAGCAGTGTCCTGCGTGCCTGGTTCGTCTATATTGAGGTTAAAGAGTCCAGTCTGCCCTACTATTTACAAATAGCTGGATACATATCTTTTCAAAGGATATTAGCGCTATGTGAAATGCAAACTTCCTCGTATTGGATTTAAAATTGGGCCGCCATCTTCATTTCCTGTAATGATGAGTAGTACATCACGAGCGCGACACGGCACTTCTGATTTATCAATGCACCTCACTTGCAACCAAGATCAAGTACACGATGGCTTTTGGGGGTATTTCAACTGAACGCTTTTAGCTAGCAAAAAATGCTGCATCGGTCAGATGGTTTATTCGATAAATGTCAACTCAAGAGATCTTAATAGTGACCTGTCTTTTTTTCTTTTTCTTGTTTATTTATTCATTAATATTTTTTGCAATATTTAGCTGGTAAATCTCAGATTTGGCTCTTTATGATTAGTACTACTCCTCCAGGGAAATACTTCAAATTCTTTGCACTTAGTGAATGAATACGACCCGCAACAGACGAGGCAACTGTGTGCGTAGGAGTGTAAATGCGTGCGTGCGTGGCTGCGTGCGTGTGTTCTAGAAAAAGGAAAAAAAAAAACAACAGGAAATAGCAAGAAGCTTACTTGATTGATGCGCAGTTACCTCCCCTGAACAATTTCCCTGAACCGTGAAGTTTGATAATTTCTTAAAAGCATATATATATATATATATATGTGTGTGTGTGTGTGTGTGTGTGTGTGTGTGTGTGTGTGTGTGTGTGTGTGTGTGAAATAAATAGATACATAAAAAAAATAATAATAAAACTATTTATAGTGTTTATAGTTTGCAAAGGTTCATGGAATGAGAAGTTCTTTGATGGACGTTGAACATCGAAAAGTAAGTAGAGAAATATTAACTGAGAAGAAGAAGAAGAAGAAGAAGAAGAAGAAGAAGAAGAAGAAGAAGAAGAAGAAATATTAAAGAAGAAGAAGAAGAAGAAGAAGAAGAAGAAGAAGAAGAAGAAGAAATATTAAATGAGAAGAAGAAGAAGAAGAAGAAGAAGAAGAAGAAGACGAAGAAGAAGAAGAAGAAATATTAAATGAGAAGAAGAAGAAGAAGAAGAAGAAGAAGAAGAAGAAGAAGAAGAAGAAGAAGAAGAAGAAGAAAGTGGCGAGCTTTTTAAGAGATCAGATGTCTTTTAAAACGCAGCTTTAGTTTCTCCGAAGAACTAGAAGTCAAAGTTAAAAGAAAGAAAGAAAGAAAGAAAGAAAGAAAGAAGGCGTATGAAAAGAAAGAAAGAATGAAAGAAAGAAAGAAAGAAAGAATGAATGAATGAAAGAAAGAAAGCGTATGAAAAGAAAGAAAGAAAGAAAGAAAGCGTATGAACAACGAAAATGTAAAAGAAATAAATAAAGAAAGAGAGACTCTTAAAACAAAAGTTGAAAGAATAAACGTTTTTTCGAGAAAAAAACCCGTAAAGCAACAAGGAATTAGATTGAATAAATAAAAAACTGAACGAAGAAAAAAAAGAGAAAAAAGTTTTATTTTTTTTAAAATGTCATGATAAACTGAAAATTTAAAGACGGAAGAGAGAAAAACGTTTGATAATATCAGATTAAGGTCGACAGAGAGAGTTTGATGATGTATTTAGACAGAGAGAGGCAAAGACAAGAGAAAAAGAGAAGGAGGGAGAAGAAGGGAGGGAGAGTTTGGTGATGTATTTAGACAGAGGGAGGCAAAGTCAAAAGAGAAAGAGAGGGAGGGAGGGAAAGTTTGGTGATGTATTTAGACAGAGGGAGGCAAAGACAAGAGAGAAAGAGAGGGTGGGAGGGAGAGTTTGGTGATGTATTTAGACAGTGAGAGGCAAAGACAAGAGAGAAAGAGAGGGAGGGAGAGAGAAGGAGGAAGGGAGAGTTTGGTGAATACACAACTTGTCAAATAAGTAATTTACTGAGCTTTTTTTTTTTTTTTTTTGCTTCGAGGTGGCACAAGGTGACTGTGCGAAAAACGGAAGTTGTTTTCCGTCGATTGACGTTTAGGCACATTTGACTCGCCAACATAGATTTAAACATATGTTGCCGTGACGGGGGCAGACGGAAATGTTAGGCTTCATTATCACCCCCGTCTGTTTGGCGTCACCAAGCACGTGTACACGAATATACAACATGGGCACACACACATACACACAAGCACGCACACTAATTATTTATATAATAGCTATATTCTATCATTATCATTTGCACATTTCTACACTAAAATCAGCAGCGGTTCATTTGCATGATACCACCCGTAGATAAACAACAATGTGCCAGACTAACCTTTTTAAATACTGGATAACCTTTATTTAAATAAGTACATCCCGAACAATTTAAAAAAAAAAGAAGTTAATATTCTTCGACATCAAAGATATCATTATTTTATTATTTCTGGTGGAAGAGAGAGAGAAAGAGAAAGAGAAAAAGTGTGTGAGAGAGAGAGAGAGAAAAAAACGTAACGGTTATCGTCATCGGAAATGGATTCAGCTATTCGATAGCAAATCTTGTACTTAAGTTGTTTGCATTTCATGATTCTCCCGGATAAGTTCGAATCCAACTAGTTTCCCTTCAAATATGGGTAAATTAATATGGAAAACAGAAAAACTCTGAACTCACACCAGCTCTTAAACGAGCCAGATACCATTTGTTACTATTTACCAACCCCTCCGCTCGGGCAGGATATGACACAAGGTCAATTTTTAAGCGGAGTTTAACAGGTTTTGAATTCAGAGTTTTCCTTCTCCTAGACTAGTTGCCTCACCAAGGCTGAAGAACCTAGTCCGTCCTACTATTTACCCATAGCTGGAGGGAGAATAAGGGGGTTCATACCTTTCCCAAGGGTATTTGCCCGAAAGTGAACGTAATAGCGCGACTGGAGTACGAACTCGCGTACTACGATTCCGCAGTTCATCGCTTTAACCATTACACCACGAGGACACCCAGATGCCCAGATGCCATTTGTTTGTTAATAGTTAAATATTTTACAGTATTCCGACCAAACACTAACAATTTAACATCAGTAATTGGATTGCAGCAATGTCCCATCAACCGTGACAGACATCGACACGCGACTAGCAAAGGCATGAACAGCTATCGATATGACCGATAGGCTATCGGTCATATGGAAGTCAGACCTGACAAATAAAATAAAACGCAGTTTTTTTCCAAGCAGCAGTGGTGTCGATACTGCTATATAGATGCAACACATGGACGCTAACTAAACGTATCGAGAAAAAGCTTGATGGCATCTACACCAGAATGCAGCGAGCAATATTGAACAAGTCATGGAAGCAGCACCCCACAAAGCAGTAGCTGTACGGCCACCTACCACCCATCACGAAAACTATCCAAGTTAGACGAACCAGACATGCGGGACACTGCTGGAGAAGTCGGGACGAGTTCATAAGTGATGTACTCCTGTGGACCCCTTTTACATGGACAAGCAAAGGCAGGATGACTAGCTAGAACCAACATAGAACAGCTCTGTGCCGATACGGGATGTATCCCTGAAGACCTACCGGAAACAATGAAGGATACGAAGAGGTTTCGAGAGAGGGTCAGGGATATCCGTGCTGATAGCGCAACATGATGATGAATTTGATTGCACACAGTTAATTTTTATACATATATAATTTTAAGTAAATAGTTTGTAGGTAATATTTTTGATAAGTTTGAGCTAATTGGTTTTCACTCAATAAAGTATAGCTATTGTTTGCACACAGTCAAATAGTTTCAAGTATTTCTGTTATATAATAGCCGAGGGATTTCGGTTCATGCCTTTGAGTTTAGTTAGGCTGAGAACCTTTCGGCTCGGCGCATGGGTTAGTTGGGTGCAACATTGAGGCAGGTGTTAACGCGGGTGCGCGCGGGTGGATGGAGGTGTCACTCAGATGTCATAATAGTCCGAGACGAAACGGGGTGACAGGGTGCGGGTGACATCACGCACCGGAAGCGGGTGGAGGTTTGTGTGAGATTTGAAGAAAGTTAGAGTTGGAAACTAGACACCAAACGAGAAGGATCGACTTTTGGAGCTCGCAGACGCGAGGCAAACTTGCGCCCTAATGGGGCCGCTCGAGTTGGGGGCCAAATGAATAAGACAGCATAGAAGATTGTGTCTTTCCTCCTTACGTCGAAACCTTTAACTCAAAGCTAATAAAAAGGTTTCGTACCTGAACAAGAAGTCGTTACGTGTTTTCGAATTCCGAGATTCCTATGTTCTTTATATATTCTATCGTAATCAACATTCGATGTCTATTTCGAAAATAGCCGTATCTGCTGATGGTACATTTCTATGTAACACAAACAATTCAATTTGATATCACTGATTTCACATACTGTTAAATTTTCACACCATTCTATTTGACCCTTAGATAGAACCCTAAAAAGTGCCACCACATCGGGTCAAGGTGGACCTGGGTGCAATGGCAGTGGTGACGGTACTCCACATTCCCCAGAGCTCCAGCACTGATACTGTTAAGTGTCATAAACAGGACGCTTATTGGGCGAAGTCTTGCCCATCTGCAGAGATGCAGTAAGTGTATATTCAACACGCCCTGCTGACTGGGCTGATGTCACTAATGACGAGAAATATATCAAATAAGGTCATAAGATAGATAGATAGATAGATATGCACAGAAGGAAATGGATAGAAAAGCAATTGCTGGTAATGTACTCTACTTCTTCGATGTGTGCGCACGTGTGAGATAGATAGATAGATAGATAGATAGATAGATAGATAGAAGTACACACACACACATATACCGCTCAGTGGTCGAACCTGAGAATATGCTGACAGTATCTTCTCTAGAGGAGTAAGACTCCTCCAAAAAAAGGTGTCCAATGTTCGATACTAAACTGCATCTGATGACGAGGCTCCAATTCTGGAGATCTAGGGAACGTTGAATATCTCTTCATTGTCATTACTCCCAGGTCCACTCAGACCAGGTGTTAGGGCTCCCTCTACGAATTAATTTGACCTTTTTAGAAATTAGGAATACTTAATGCTATATAACTGTTAATTATTTGTATTAAGAAAGTTACTTTAAGCTATAATTATTTACGAAGAATTATTATTAATTACTTAAAACCATACTACTGTTATTATAGTGAAACCATAATACGATCATTAAATAGAAAGGATTATTTGAAACCAAACAATTGTCAGTGATAGATAAGAATACGGGAAACCACGCAGCTGGGAGCAAAGGTATACTTGATATCATATATTGCCCAGTCGGCTGGGGCTGCAGAATACCCCGACTGCATCTCTGCGGGGTAAGACACTCCCCAACGAGTGACCTAGATATAACATTAAACAATCTGATCGTGAAGCCCTAGTAATGCCAAAGCCATTCTCCAAGAAGAACAGTAGTAGTACTATTTAACCCATTGGTGGGAGGATAAGGGGGTTCATACCTTTCCTAAGGGTATTTGCCCGAAAGTGGACGTAATAGCGCGACTGGAGTACGAACTCGCTTACTACGATTCCGCTGGCCATCGCTTTAACCATTACACCACGAGGACACCCCATTTTCATTTGAAGCTAATGTTAAGCAATTTAAACCCAAATGTTTAATTTACTGATTTATAATGAAATTATTATAAAGAAATGCATAAAAAACGGATAGTAAAAACACGGAAACGTCCATTTAACTTTTATTACGGTAAATATGAATATACATTTTTTTAAATTATCCAAAACATAAGTATTTGAAGGATATTTTCATATTTATTTTAACTGTTCTCAAACGAGGTTACGATAGGTAAATGTTGCCATGCTCAATAGTAAACCAAAGTTTTTCTTCATTGATCGAAGGAGATTATGGATAGACCGTTTGAAACATGTGTAGTATATTGACTATATTCCGGCTGGGACAGTAGAATATGCCGTCAGTATCTCTGTAGAAAGGTAAGACCCTCACCTCCAACGTGTTTCCTGGGTATGACATTAAAACATCTGATAGTGAGGCTCCAACACTGGGGCTCTGTGGAATGTGGAATACCCATTCATTGACATAACTTCCAGGTCCACTCTGGTCTGGAGAGGAAGTAACAGTTAGGGTCCCATCAATAGATAAAATTGAACAATTCTATCATTTATTATTCACAAAACCATTTAGTGGTGTGTAAACAAATGAATAATGCTGAATAGAATTATTAGTGTTGAATTAGATAGCAATTCTTGAAATCATTTAATTATGTGAAAACAAATGAGATCTAGTTATTTAAAAATGCTACCAACAAACTGTTCACTTACAAATTATATATATATATATATATATATATATATATAGGGTGCAGAAGCAAAATTAGGAATATTCTTGTATAATAATAAACAACTCAATTATAAAACAAAATTAATTTTCATTAAAAAAAAAAAAAGGGCAACAAAACAAGAAGGAAGACACAAAACAGTAAATTTACTCAATATGGACACCATTTTTTTTAATTATTGTGTCAGCACGACTTCGAAATGAATTGCATGCCTTCAAAAGAAATTCTTCAGACACTTTATTCCATTTTTCCTCAATAGCAGTCTTAAGCGAACCAATATTTGGATGGGAAGTTGCATTTGTTTTATTTTCTAAAACGCCTTATTTAGCTTAATCAAGGCGCTAATGGTCTGGGTTTGATGGAAGCTATAAAGAAACTCCGATTATTTCGGATTTTTTAATTTGTTTTGGTTTCGGCGTTAAGCAAATCACAGAGTGCTTGAATAATTAAGTTAATCATGAAAATTTACATCTATCGCATTTTTTTTTTCCAAAATTGGACGAATCAGACGAAAAGATCGTTTTAAAAATTATTCCATATTTTGTTTCTGCACCATGTATATATATATATATATATATGTGTGTGTGTGTGTGTGAACAAAATCTGGCATTAAATAACCCACAAGGGTTGATATGCTATTAAACACAACCAAACCAAAAATAAACTAATTATTTAAATGATAAATTTAAAATATTTTGGAATCAGTTTCAGTGTATTAGCCATTGTTTTATGGGATTGGGAGTGATCGTATTATTCATCAATCAACCTTCGTGTGACAAAGAAGACAATTTTGATCTCCTTTCTCGGGAACTTTTTTTTTATCAAGGTCGTCAGGACACAAACTACCTGCAGGTGTTGCAAATTTCAAAAAGTCTTCAAATTTTGTGGGCGTACCGAGTTATTTAGGGACGAGAAAATTACAGCTAGGGATATTCAAACCTGGTGCCATACTGGCTGCTTTGAGGGAACCTTTTGAAGCTGATGGTTTTAAACTGAATAATTCTGACCTAATTCGCCAATTTTCATTCAGATGCGGAGCCGTGAGTGTCTAACAAATATCGACTCAAATTAATTCTAAATGCACATTTTGACATCATATGGGAATTGAAGAAGAAGAAGAAGAAGAAGAAGAAGAAGAAGAAGAAGAAGAAGAAGAATTTCAGCCATTATCGCGGGTGTTGTCTTTTCCTTAATGGTTTTGTTGTTGCTCTTGCGTTTATATATGTTCTTTGTTGTCGTTGCTAACTTTGCGATGAGTATATTTGATCTTGAAACCGTTTTCAAGCTAACGGTTTCAAGCTACCAAAGGAAAGAACGGTTTCAAGCCAACAAAGGGAAAAACGGTTTCAATCTAACAAAGGAAAGAAGCAGAAGATAGCCCACAAAAACAATTACCGACGCAGACTACGCAGATGACATAGCGCTTCTGGAAAATACACCCGACCAAGCCGAAACCCTGCTACATAGTCTGGAGCGAGCATAGGCCTCCATGTCAATGCACGCCAGACGGAATATATGCGCTTTAAACAAAGAGGCGACATCTCCACACTAAAGGTCTCTGAAACTAGTAAACAAGTTCATCTACCTAGGAAGCAGTGTCTCATCAACCAAGACAGACATCGACACGCGACAAGCAAAGGCAGGGACAGCTACCGATAGCCTATTGCTCATATTGAAGTCAGACCTGACAAATAAAATAAAACGCAGTTTTTTTCCAAGCAGCAGTGGTGTCGATACTGCTATATAGATGCAATACATGGACGCTAACTAAGCGTATGGAGAAAAAGCTTGACGGCAACTATACAGGAATGCTGCAAGCAATAGCGAACAAGTCATAGAGGCAGCACCCCACAAAGCAGCAGCTTACTACCCATCACGAAAATACCCCCACAACGAGTATCCAGGGTATGACACAAAACAATCTGACTGTGAGGCTCCAGTAATGCTGGAGCTTTGGGGAATGCGGAGTACCCCTTCATTACCATCGCTCCCAGGTCCACTTTGGCCCGGAGTGGTAGCACCAGGTAGAGTCCTATCTATGGGTCAAATAGACCTAAACTGTGTACTTACGCTAAACTGAATTGCTTGAAAAAGGACTGTTTCGTCATTTAAATTGCGTACTAATGCTAAACTGAATTGCTTGACATAGAACTGTTTTTACATTTAAACTGTGTACTTATGCTAAACTGAATTCTTTGAAATGGAACTGTTTTTACATTTAACTGTGTGCAAAAAAAATTGTTCTTATGCTAAGCTGAATTGTTTGAGAGAGAACTGTTTATATGTATAAAATGGATTTGGCATTAAATAACCTATAATGGTTGATATGCTGTAAAACCAAACCAAACGAAACCTGATCAGAAACCCGTAGTACTGACCTTGTGTTACAACTAGGTTAAATCACTAACCCATTTTATTGGCTTTTTATCACAACTAAGTAAAAGAAGGATTCAATACTAGCTGTCTTGGGCTACAACTAAGTTAAATCAGAACCTAATACTTCTTTAATTAAGGGCTCCATACAACTGACTTTGTGTCACAACTAAGTAAAAGAAGGGCTCCATACTACTGACCTTGTGACACAAAATAAATTAACTCAAAATTAATTTTGGCTGGGCTATCATATGAAGCCCAGTATGCGTCAAACTTAGTCATTAACTTTGATATTGCGAACATCTTGATATTTCAAATTATAATCATCTTTAACTCGAGCTGACATCACGGAGTTCCCTGACACGCACTCACACACACTAGCACTCTCTCTCTCTCTCTCTCTCTCTCATCCATCGCTTCAAGCAGGTCTTCTAGGCAGCACTGAGTTGATGTAAGTCTTGGCTGGTTGTCCAACTCTGACGGGTCCATTAGAGAATATAGCTTATGAGTTGATTTTGCTTTTCCAACAGTGTCCGTCTTACTTGAATGGTTTTGAGATGGGAGGTTGATGGCTGTACAGCAGCTGTTTTTGGGGCTGTTGAGTTCAGGATTTGTTCAAAACAGCATGCACTGTTCTTGTGTAGTTCCCATATATATATATATATATATATATATATATGTGCAAGGAAGGTTGAGAAGTTCTCATCCCAAACAAGAAGATGGGGTTGTTTTTTGATATTCATAAGATTTTTAGTAAGGGCTAAAGAAACTTGAGAATCTGTGTGCTAAGCGTGGGGAATATGAGAAATGTCACATTAAAAAATAAATTAAGAGAAAATAAATAATTCATTATTTCAAGAAAAAAACAACTTGTCGACTCCTGGATTTTGACGTTCCATGGAGTGAAAATAAAAGAAAGCAAAAAGATATAGAAATACTTGGATATTTCTTGAGAGCTTGAGAAAAGCTTTAAGATAAAAAGGTGACAGCGATTCTAATTGTAATTGGTACCTTTGTTAAGGTCCCCAAAGACTTGACAAAAAAGATTGGAGGAACGGGAGATCAGAGGAAGAATAGAGACCATCCAAATCAGGACACAACTAAATTCAACAAAAATATTCTTAAGAGCCCAGGAGATCTGAGGAGACTTGTTGTCACTTAAGCTTCTGTGAAAAACCACCTGCTAAAGCTGGAATGAAAACCTCGCGGAAAGATGATAATAAACATGATATTACCGGTCCATTGGCCTAGTGGTGAGAGTGTTCGCCAATGTCCTTGGAGACTGGAATTCAATCCCAGGTCAAGTCATACCAAAGACTCAAAAAATGGTACTTGACACCACTTTGCTTAACACTCAGTATTATCATATCATATTTACCAACCCCTCCGCTCGGGCAGGATATGACACAAGGTCAATTTTTAAGCGGAGTTTAACGGGTTTGAATTCAGAATTTTCCTTCTCCTAGACTAGTTGCCTCACCAAGGCTGAAGAAATCAGTCTGCCCTACCATTTACCCATAGCTAGAGGGAGAATAATTAGATTCATACCTTTCCCAAGGGTATTAGTGCAATGTGAAATGCAATCAGTCTCGTCCAGGATTTGAACTCGTGTCACTGTGTCCATTTCCTACGACGATAACATTACACCACGGGCACCTCCTACAGTATTATAAAGTACGAAACAAGAGTAAAGTGAGTGAAGCAAATCAGAGTAAGGAGTAGCTCCCTCCCCAACACTTTGATGTGGTAGTTAATGAAAAGGAAGCCTTAGGGTCACCCTCGAGTACGGTCGCTAACTTTACTAGTAACATTTTCCCATTAGAATTAATAAACATTATATACATAATCCCCTTCAACATAATTCCATAAGAATTAATAATAATGCACATTATATTACTTAATCCCCTACAACATAAACCCTTTTACACTTAATAATAATAGATATTATATACATCATTCCAAATAACATATTCCCAAATAACATAATCTCATATCAATTAATGATAATAGATATTCTGTATATAATCCCCTACGATATAATCCCATAACAATTAATAATAATAAACATAATATACATAATCCCCTACAAAATAATCCCCTAAGAACTAATAATAATAAAGATAAAGAATTGTTGTGGCCCCGGAAAGGGTCACCAATGAAAACGCAAACACGGATATTAGATAACAGATTATATTACACAAGAAAGATAGAGTTACATAGAAAAGGTAAGAAGTCTCGTACTGTTCGTATAACACCGATAGTGATCAGCGGTATTTGTTGCTCGCCCCACCTAGCGGGCAAGTGTGGCACAAGGCCTTTTTAGGTGGGTCCGGGCGCAGGGCTGTAGCCCACACACGCCCGGCATTCCCAAAAATGCCCACGGCCCCGTCGGCATTTCCCTTATTAGGGGCGCCTCAGGCGCCGGGCGATAACCCACCCCGAAGGGGGTAAAAGCCTGGGGGAAAGGCCCCCTGAAGCCGGAGGAAATCTCCAGGTACCGAGACACACTCGGCCAGATCCGTGCCACAGACAACACGGCCGGCCGAAGTGCTACCCGGTACCTGGAGAGGTGCAGACCGATATTGATCTGCGGTATTTGATGACCGCCCCACCCAACGGGCATGTGTGGCACTAGGCTGATATTGATCTGCCTCTCTGGCAGCGAAATCTCTCAATACTAATCACGGTGAGAAGAGTCCATTATGGTGAGATGGGTAAGGCTCCCACAACATGAATATAATCCTAAACAACATATTCCCATAAAAATTATGTCAAAGATAAAATTGATAATACGCAGAAGATTAGTGAGTATAGGTAATGTTCATCACATAATAAGCGAATACAGATAAGAATTTCCATTTTTTATAGTTATTTACGAAGTGAAAAAGAAAAAATTTAAATATTCTATTTATTTCAAAAAATATTCAATTTCTATTTGTAGTGTTTTGTTTTAAATCGTTCGATGTCATTAGTATCTCAATTTAATCCAACTATACGTTTTCGTAATTTTGTCATGATAAAAAAATTTAAAACTTTAAAAAATAAATCTTTACAATTGCAAACAACCCCTGATGATGGCTTATGAAGGGTCCGAAAGCGAAAGAGACAAATTCTACCAACTTCAACCTAAAACCAAGAGAAAAGGAGCAAAAAAGTAAGCATGACTTAGGGCTGAAAGTAACTCACAGGGAATTGTTCAAGGGACTTAAATTTGACCACACTGACAAATGGTATGTGGACAAGCTACAAATGTCCAAGAAAATGAAACTCATCAAATTATCTGGTTCGTGAATCCAGACCGGAAGACTACACTTCCTTTTAATGGACATGAAATAAAAGAAGGTGCTTTTCATCAAATGATTTTTGCTGTCCTGGTAAACTACAGAGTTAAACGGAAAGGAAGCGAAAAGATAAACAAATCTCTGGATTTTTTTTTTTCAAGGAGCTGAAAAAATCTGTGTAACATAAAGATGACGATGATTCTAATTGTAATTTGTGCCCTTGGAACAATCCCTAAAGGCCTAAGAAAAGAGACTTGGGTAAGTAGAGATTAGAAGAAGATTGAAGACTATTTGAATCGCAGGACTTGTAAAATCAGTTAGAATACTTAAGATAGTCCTTATGATCTGAAGAGACTTCGTTTCACGCAGATTTCAGTGAAAAGCCCCCAGTTAATAGTTAAAGAAATCTTATTAACAACTGATTAATTTTAATGACAAAGGCACCCGTCTGGGGTTATTCTATGCCGAGAAGTTAGAAAATCACGTTCATTTTACGTTCATATTTACATTTTTTTCTGTAATCGTTTCTTAAGAGTTAGTTGCACACAAAATATGGAATCAAGTATTCCTTTCTAATACAAATAATCTATTCACAATTATATGGTTTCAAGTAATTGATAATAATCCTAAGTAAATTGTAGCTTCAAAGAACTATTCTTAATATAAATAATTTACAGTTATATGGCGTCAAGCATTCTAATCGATTGTTTGTTTCTTTCTTTGATTTTTATGGTATATCAACCTTTGTAGGTTATTTAATACCAAATCCATTTTTATAGAAATAAACAGTTCTTTTTCAAATAATTCATTTTAGTATAAGTACACAGTTTGATTGTTAAAACATTTATATTTCAAGCTGTTCAGTTTAGTCAAAAAGTTTTATTTTTTAAAATTCAGTTTAGCGTAAGTACAGTTTCAATGTCAAAAACAGTTCCATTTCAAACAATTAAGTATAGCATACAAAAACAGTCTTCTTTCAAGCAATTCAGTTTAGCGTAAGTATACTGTTTAGTTCTATTTGACCTATAGATAGGACCCTATCAGGTGCTACCACTCTGGGCCAGAGTGGACCTGTGAACGATGGCAATGAAGGGGTACTTCGCATTCCTCAAAGCTCTAGCATTACTGGAACCTCACCATTTGATTGTTTTGTGTCATACCCTGGATACTCGTTGTGGGGGGTATTACTCCCTCTGCAGGGAAGCAGTCAATGTATTCTACAGCCCCTACCGCCTGGGCAATATTCTTATCGAATACAAATAATTTACAGTTAAATAATACCAAGTATTCTTATCAAATACAAATAATTTGCGCATAATTCTACGGTTTCAAGTATTCTTATCTAATGATACGAGGTGCCTTCAATAAGTTTACAGATATTTTTTGTACAGGCATTTAAAATTGTCGTAGACTCTTATAAAATATTTGGGATTTCACAATGAATAACTACAATGGTTGAAACGCCGTGCATTCTATAAGTTTCCAGACTTTTTTGTACAGGCATTCAGAATTGTCGTAGACACTTGAAAATTCACTGTGTTATTGCTATACATATTATGAGATGACTGACCAATTTTTATGATTTCAGGTTCAAATGAACAGCTACAGCAGGAATTGGAATACACCCTACTAAATCCTGATTGTCACAGCTGGTGAATTTCAAAAATGCAATCTGGACGTAAGGACACTTTAGAAGAAGGATATGCAATTAAATTCTGTTTTAAACATGGAAAAAATACCACAGAAACGTAGGGAATGCTTCAGACTGCTTTTGGAGCATCTTGCATGAATCGAGCATCAGTTTTTGAGTGGCATAAGAGATTCAAAGAAGGCAGGGAGTCTGTGAGGGAGGATGAGAGGTGTGGGAGGAGTAAGGAAGTCAGAACACCAGAGTTGATTGGCCAAATAAAGAATTTCATGGATAAGGACCGTGGTGTGTCTATAGAGATAATAATTGCACAATTTGATGTCAGTGTGGGAACTGTACACACAATTATTCGCGAGGAAATGAAGATGCGGAACATTTGCGTGAAGTTTGTTCCAAGGGTACTCAGAGAAGATCAGAAAGCAAGACGTTGTCATGACAGCAGGGAGATGGTCGAGCTGATCAATTCAGATCCTGCAGTTCTTGATGCTCTGGTGACCTGCGATGAAAGCTTGATATACTGCTATGACCCAGAGACCAAGAGACAGAGTTCCCAGTGGAAGCATGCGGGCTCTCCCAGACCCAAGAAGGCCAGACAGAACAAATCCACCCACAAACTTTTGATGATCCCTTTTTTTGACAGCACTGGCATGATCTACATGCACTGGGGTCCCACTGGACAGACAGTCAACAAGGAATACTATGTTGAGGTTTTTAGGGAGTTCAGGAAGAGATTCCTAGGGAAGAGGCCAGCACTCTTCAAATCGGGTCAGTAGCATTTCCACCAAGACAATGCACCAGTCTACAACTCCATCCTTATCACAGACTACTTGACCAAGATGGGCATCAAGGCTGTTCCTCACCGTCCCTATGGTCCAGACCTTGCTCCCTGTGACTTTTGGTTATTCTCTAAGCTCAAGGAAAACCTTAGAGGCAGTCGTTATGAGACAATTGAGGAGATGAAAGAGGCTGTGACGAAGGTCATTCACACATTCACACAAGAGTACTTCCATGGGGCCTTCCAGAAGTTGTTGGAACAGTGCAACAAGCGTATTGCAACCGGAGGATTTTACTTCGAAGGGGACAAGAGTTTCATGTGTGTACTATCAATAAAAGTGCCCATACGAAAAAAGTCTTGAAACTTATTGTGTGCTCTCTCTCTCTCTCTCTATATATATATATATGATTGCAAGTAATCATTTCTATTTGATAATAGCCCTTTGTATGCATAGAATTACATGGTTTTAAGTAAATAATAATAATAATAATCGTAAGTAAACAATTATAGCTTTAAGTACCTATTCTTAATGGAAATTTAGTCATAAGTCATGTGTTATCCCTATCGAAAACGAATAATTTGCACACAGTTGAATGGTCTCAAGTATTCCAAATACTAACATAGTTACAAGTATTTTATTTCTATTTGATAATAATCATATGTTTGTATACACTTATATAGTTTTAAGTAACTTATAATAATAATAATAATAATGATAATAATAATACATGCCAACAAATGGTATATGCACAACATAGCACCTGTCCTAGAAAATGACACACACAAACTCCTATGGGACTTTGACATACAAACCGATCACCAAATATCGGCCAGAAGGCCAGACCTTATAATAATCAACAAAACAAATATAATCTGCAAAATTGTCGACTTTGCTGTCCCGGCTAACCACAGAATAAAACTGAAAGAATGTGAAAAGAGAGACAAGTATCTCGACCTGAAAAAAACTATGGAACTTGTAGGCGACGATAATACCAATTGTAATTGGTGTATTTGGAACATTAACTAAAGGATTGCTAAAGGGATTGGAGGATTTGGAAGTTGGCGGACGAGCGGAGACCGTCCAAACAGCAGCACTATTGAAGACGGGCAGAATACTGAGAAGAGTCCTGGAGACTTGAGGAGACTTGCTGTCACTCAATCTCCAGTGAAAGTCCATCAGCTAACGTTGATGTGAAAAACTCTAATGTGTAAATAATAATAATAATAATAATAATAATAATAATAATAATAATCCTTCTTTTTACATTCTTTCAGTTTTATTCTTTGGTCAGCCGGGACAGCAAAGTCGACAATTTTGGAAGTTCTCTTTTTTGTTGATTATTATGAGGTCTGGTCTTCTGGCCGAGATTAAGTGATCCGTGTGTATGTCAAAGTCCCATAGGAGTTTAGGTGTGTTAAGTACCTCGACCTTGCTAGAGAATTGAAAAAACTATGGAACATGCAGGTGACAATTATACCAATTGTTATTGGTGCGTTTCGAACAGCAACTAAAAGATTACTAAAGGGGTTGGAGGGCTTGGAAGTTGGCGGACGAGTAGAGACCGTCCAAACTACTGCAGTATTGAGAACGGCCAGAATTCTGAGAAGAGTCCTGGAGACTTGAGGAGACTTGCTGTCACTCAAACTCCAGTGAAAGACCATCAGCTTGCGCTGTGAAAAACTCTAATGAGTAAATAATTATAATAATCCTTAGTAAACATTTATAGCTTCATGTAACTAATCTTAATACAAATAACCTACAGTTATATGGTATCAAGTATTCCCATCAAATACAAATAATCTTTAAGTAGATCTATTTGACGCCTGAATGAAACCATAACAGGTGCTACCACTCTGAGTCAAAATGAACCTGGGAATAATGATAATGACAGAGTACTCCATACTCCTGGGTCACAAAAATGGAGTCTCACCATCAGATGCAGTTTATGGGTTTCACCCTCCTGCAGAAGATATCAGTATATTTTTAGCTCCACCTACCAAAAGAGAAATGTTATGAATATTTCAGAGTGCCAGGTAATCCCTTCATTAGTAAGTTCGAGAACCTTTCAGCATCTCCAAGGTGTTAGATAAATTATCGTTTAAGCTTTTTATGTTCTCCAGCCTGCTGTGTCACCATATGCCACGAACTGCACACAATATTTCATGACCTCGTTTAAAAGAATGGAAAATGCTCCACTGCACGTGTTACAGTTAGAAAAAAAAACAGCTGTTCCCACCAAACACAAGGGTCTTTTCTTTTGAATGTAAGTATACTGTGCGTACGTGTGTGTGTGTGTGTGTGTGTGTGTGTGTGTGTACGTCAGTGAGACATGGTGCGGAAGCTTTAATGTTTTTCATTAATTGTTCTGTTGAAAAGCACCTCGTTCTACGTCAACAGGTCGTAAAAAAATGCCTCCACTTTCTGCAGTGCTATTCACTTCGATTAACGTTATGAATCGAATAATGATTTTTTTTTTTTTTTTTTTTTTTTGGTTTCTCTCATCAATTCTGTATACGAAAGTGCTTACGAATTACTCATTGATAACAATTTTCCACGCAGACAGCACTCTAAAAGAAAAAAAAAAACTCCTCCTACCCCGATATAACTGAAACTTAAACGATCATTTTAAATTTTCAATCTTTCGCCCACTTTACTTTCAATTTAAAATCCCCCCACTTCGCTGAGCTCAGAATTCACTGACTGTATCCCTGGCACCCCCCCACACACAGTATTGTCCTAGGTATGGCAATAAACAAGAAAATAGTCTAGCAGACTATAGTTAGTACCATTCTCATCAGGAGCTCCATAGTTCTGGCCTCGTGTCAAACTAGTTTCGGCTTACTTAATGAACGGACTTAATTCGATTTCATTGGCCCCACACCATTTCGAAACTTACTATACAACATGCAAGCACCACGCGTGATTTAATGAAGACTTGAAACCTAAGGACCATCATTAGTTATTTGAAAGTGTATATAGCTTGCAAATTATTGGTGTTTGTTGGGAATACTTGAAACCATATGACAATGTGCAAACAAATGATTGTTATCAAAGTGGAATAATTACTTTACACAATTATATATGAATTCTTAGTATTTGATAGAAAACCCTGTTGAGGGACCCAGAAAGCCCCGATTGCATCTTCTGCAGAGGGGTAAGACCCTCCCCACTAAAAAGGGGGGTGTCCTACGCATGACACTAAACTACTTCCATTAGTGAGGCTCTAGTTCTGGAGATCTAGGTAGCGTGGAGTACTCTGTCATTGTCATTACTCCCAGATCCACAATCATTAGAAGTGGTCGTACTTGTTAAGGTCCTATCCATGGGTCAAATAGATCGGTTTGAAAATTATTATAATTTAATAGGAATATTTGATATTATAATCTCGAGGAATAAAATAGTCCAAGTCGGGTTGATATGCCGTTAAAATCAATCAATCATTTTGTTTCAGTTTCTCTTTTACAAATATCTATGAGTAATCCTCCGAAAGTAATGCCTCATACTCTTTTCTACAAATTCATTGGGAATAATAACATCGTAGAATAGAAAAGTTTTCAGCTAGAAATCGCCATTTTTCGAGCAATCACCACCATTTTCGCTTGCGATGAACAAGAGTTTGCATGGCGTGGAAGCGACACACTTTTTTCCCTCTGCAATGAAATGTCAGAAAAATATTATCCTCGAAGTCCATCTTTTCATGGCCCATTACTTTACCCTTGATCCGTACCTTATAATACTGAGGGTTAACCAAGGAGGCATCAAGTACCATTTTTGAGTCTTTGGTATGACTCGACCTGGGATTGAACACTGGTCTCCCGGGCCATTGGTGAACACTGTAACCATTATGCCAATGTAATATAAAAAATTTAAAACAGTAAATTTAGTCGTAAATGATGATTATTTCCCTTCCACAAAGATAATAGAAAAAACTGATGTTATTTATCAATTTAAATGTCTCCGAAAATAAAAACCGATAAGTTACATTGGCCATACCACAACAAAATTATCAAGAAGGCTCACTCTACACCAATCAGATTTTAGCTCCGTCTGTCAGCATTTAAAAAACTCATAATCGTCTTACTGCAACATATAGAAATATTTTAGTTAATAATACAAAATTACTTCATACAAACAATAATATAAAAAATTCTTAGAAGCTGTGTATAGAAAATTTAGACAACTATTAATAGAATTAACTTCGAAACTTTAAATGTTTAAAATTGATTGAATAATCTATATTCCGAAATTCTTAAAAAGTATAGATCAAACAATTTTTTTTTTACTTCACGTAATAGAAATATTTAAAAATAAACAGCCACTACCGCTTAGCATCACCTTCGTGGTAAAAACAAGCCTCACTTTGTTGATATAAACAAGCCTCACTTTGGTGATATAAACAAGCCTCACTTTGGTGATATAAACAAGCCTCACTATGGTGATATAAACAAGCCTAATTTTGTTGGTATAAACAAGCCTCACTATGGTGATATAAACAAGCCTCATTTTGGTGATATAAACAAGCCTCACTTTGGTGATATAAACAAGCCTCACTTTGTTGATATAAACAAGCCTCATTTTGTTGATAAAAACAAGGCTCATTTTGTTGATATAAACAAGCCTCATTTTGGTGATATAAACAAGCCTCACTTTGGTGATATAAACTAGCCTCACTTTGTTGATATAAACAAGCCTCATTTTGTTGATAAAAACAAGCCTCATTTTGGTGATATAAACAAGCCTCACTTTGTTGATATAAACAAGCCTCACTTTGGTGATATAAACAAGCCTCACTTTGTTGATATAAACAAGCCTCATTTTGTTGATAAAAACAAGCCTCATTTTGGTGATATAAACAAGCCTCATTTTGGTGATATAAACAAGCCTCACTTTGTTGATATAAACAAGCCTCACTTTGGTGATATAAAAAAGCCTCACTTTGGTGATAAAAACAAAAATTTTAAAAAAATTAGTTTCAATATTAAACAGATTTAATTTAGAAATAAACATACACATTACCTTGATAAAGGTTCTGACAAGAACCGGAAGTACTTGGCATACCCCAAATGGCTTCTTTAGAGATCATATATATATATGAATATATATATATAGATAGATAGATAGATAGATAGATAGATAGATGGCATACTGCATTGTGTCACATTTTTAGCTTGATAGGAAGCTAAATGCTTTATATATATATATATATATATAAGGGTTGGACAAAATAAAGGAAATACCTAGAATCTTAGTATCATAATTTTGAAACTCTTATAAAACCATCAAACGTTTGTTATTTTTATGCATTTTGAATTTTGATTAATTTTTCTCGTCGTATTTTACTAAAAAAATTTTTTTTACAGATATCATCAGAAGAAATAATCAAAATTCATTAAAATGGCGGATCAATCAGACTTTAAAATTGGCCAAATTGTTGGTACACGTATGGTAGGCGCTAGTGTAAGAAACACCGCTGAATTATTTAGTGTAGCAAGAAGTACTGTCTTGAAAGTTATGACAGCATTCGAGAAAGAAGGAAAAACTTCCTCACTGAAGCAAAACTCTAGAAGAAAGCGAAAGCTGTCTGATAGGGACCGTCGTACTCTAACGTGGATTGTTAGGAAGGATCACTTGAATATAGCTTTAAAAATTATAGCAGAGCTTTATGACCATCTTGAGAAGCCAGTTTCCTCAAATACTGAAAGATGGGACCTGCACAAAGCCGGATTTCACGGGAGCACTGCAATCAGAAAACAATATCAAAATAAATTTGCTTGAAATTTCCAGGTGTTTCCATTATTTTGTCCGACCCCTATATATATATATATATATATATATTAAAGATTAGATTAGGAATGAAGTCCGACGATAAGAGAAAAGAGGGAGGCAATATGGAAAATCAGATGGATATATTTTGCAATAGCTTCATCAGAATCATTTTGACGAGGCAGTTCCTACGGTGAAACGTGTTAATCTGATTTTACAGTCTTCCTTCTTTTCTCATCTCAGCCAAGGTGGGTGGATAAGAAAATAATATTAACTTGGTTTCAAGAGGCCTGCCCCCAGGCAGCACCTCCCCCTTCGTTTAAAAGGTTTAAGGGCTGGGCATATTGGCCAGCGCTAGAGGCGCACCTCAAGGGATATGCCGACGGAATCCAAGCAATTTTTAAATGCGCTCTACTGGAGGCTACCCACTCTAAAATAGATTTGTGTCACATTCTAGCTCGCTTGGAAGCAATATATACATATTCTATGTAAATAAATATGTTTCCTAAAAGAAATACAGAGAGAATTATCTTCCAGCTGGGAGGTATGTTCTTAAGCCGCAACAGCAGCAGCTATCATGCCGTGAAATGGTGAATATCGTGTATTTGTTATTGAAACTTATTTTAAAAAATGGAGTCGTTATTATTGCAAAATGGTCTACTTTCCTTTGAATAGTTTCTTTGTGAGATAACTGAATGCTCAAGGGGGGTGTCCTCGTTAAAGCGATGGACTGCGGAATCGTAGTAAGCAAGTTCGTACTCCAGTCGCGCTATTACGTTCACTTTCGGACAAATACCTTTGGGAAAGATATGAACCCCCTTATCCTCCCAGCTATGGGAGGATAAGGGGGTTCAGAATAGCTTTGGCATTAAATAACCTACAAAGGTTGATATGCCATTAAACAAAGAAACCATGAATGCTCAAGACTTTAAACACTGACCACTGACCACTGACGAACTGTTAGATTTTACTCGTCAGGAAATTGCAGAGGGAATGACTTTGCAAGCGCCGCAGAACTTAAGGGTGAGGCTTCGTGATTACATAGTTTACTTTGTTTTAATGGCATATCAACTTCTGTGGGTTACTTAATGCCATCCCCGAAGAATAGAGAAGGGCAAACTTTTTGGTGGGAGGACCGCATCACTGGGTTATGAATCATCAAAGGGTTGCATCTTTTAAAATCAAAAGAATTTAGTGCAGGTGTTTATTTTTTCAGAGGGTCCTGTGGGCCGCACAGAACAGTGTAGCGGGCCGCAGTTTGTCTGCCCCTGTTGTAGAAGAACTGTAGGGGTACTATTTAACCCATAAGAAGGATGATATGGGTTCATACCGTTTCCAAGGGCATTAGTCCGAAAGTAAACGTAATAACGCGACTGGAGTTCGAACTCGTTTACTACGATGTTGCAGTCTGGCACGTTAGCCACCAAGCCATGAGACTACGATGTCACAGGCCAGAATGTTACCCATTACACAACCAGGACTCCCGGGCGTGCATAGTACATAAAGGCAGGCATTTGGACAGTTTCATCTTCAAAATAAAATAATAAGAAAATAAAATAGTAAACATTATTCTTCCATATTGCAAAATTAAATTTTGAATGGGATCTACCATGGCTTTTTGTTCCTGATAAGACTAAAATCCAACTCTAGCTTGATTCGTTGTCTTTTTTAATGGCATATCAACCTTCAGGAGTTATTTAAAACCAAAGCCCGCATTTTAGAAGAACAGTAGTTGTACTATCTAACCCATACAGTAAGTAGTTGACGACCGTAGTCGAAGGTGACCCAAAGACTACCTTTTCAATAGCTACTATACTGAGGTGTAGGGGAGAGCGTTACACATTTTCCTGGATTATTCCACTTTACCCTTAATCCATAGCTTATAATGCTGAGTGTTAAGCAAGGAGGTTTCAAGTACCGTTGTTTTTAGTCTTTGGTATGACTCGACCTGGGATTGAACCCCGGTCTCCCGAGCCATTGGCGAATACTTAACCTATTGCGCTACTAAGGGAGTTAATACATTTCCCAGGAATATGTCTGAAAGTGAACGTAATAGCACGGCTGTGGTTCGAACTCGCTGTCCACGAAGTCACAGTTTTGTACGTTAGCAACTACGAAGCCTGTTTTGAGAAAGGACCCTTCACATAACCCTTCCTACAAATAATATCCCAACAGGTGGAAGCATAATGATTTGGGGTTGTTTTTTCCTCTTGAGGCATGAGCACACTGCATATCCTCAATAGAACCATGGATACAGCTATGTGTTGCAGAATACTGGAGAAAAATATGTTTGCATCAGGGAAATTTCTCTAAGTACGGAGGGGTTAGATTTTTCAGAAAATTAACAATCTAGAGCATACGGCAATAAAAACGAAAAAGTTGTACCAAGTACAGAAAAATATGAATTTTACAATTGTTTAGTCCGTTATTTGACCCACTGGCGTCGGCTAAAAAGTTCATAGGCTGACCAAGATACTATTATGAAATGTGACGAAATGAACTTTATCATATTTATCAACCCCTCCGCTCGGGCAGGATATGACACAAGGTTATTTTTTAAGCGGAGTTTAACGGGTTTGAATTCAGAGTTTTCCTTCTCCAAGACTAGTTGCCTCACCAAGGCTGAAGAACCCAGCCTGCACTACTATTTAACCATAGCTGGAGGGAGAATAATTGGATTCATACCTTTCCCAAGGGTATTAGTGCAATGTGAAATGCCATCAATCTCGTCCAGGATTTGAACTCGTGTCACCGTGTTCATTTCCTACGATGATAACCAGTACACCACGGGCACCTTCATTATAATGAGCTTTATTTTTCAATATATGAGGGTTGGCTGAAAAGTTCATAGGCTGACCAAAATACACTTATGGAATGTGACGAAATGAGCTTTATTTTTCAATATATGAGGATTGGCTGAAACGTTCATAGGCTAACCAAAATACTTTCAAGGAAGCTGATTAAATAACGTTTATTTTTGAACATACGATAGAGTAGGCTGAAAAGTTCATAGGTTGACAAAGAAACTCGCCTGAAATGTGACTTATTGAGGTTTATTTTTCAACATACGAGAGGGTCAGCTAGAAAGTTTATACGCTGACCCAGATACTGTCATAAATGTGACCAAATGAGGTATATTTTCCAAAATAATCCTTCTTATCGGTTCGCACATTTCTTCCATCGGTGTTGCAATGCTTGGATCGCTTTGGTCAAAACAAGCATCAACAGCAGATATGACGTCGTGATACGAAATTACAAACTCCAAGTTCATCAAAGGAATCTACAAAATTTGACCCCACTGCCAACTGGGGCTGCAGAATACGTGGACTGCACTGCTGCAGAGGAACAACACCCACCTCTGAACGAGTGTTCTGAAACTTTGGTTAATGTGAAGTATTCTCCCTATCTATTTCTCCCTGGTCCTGTCAGACCCGAATTGGAAGTATCTGTAAGGATCCTGTGTAAGGGCCAAATAGAACTGTTCAATAATTTACACTGAATTATGGTAATTAGTTATTTTAAACCTTGCAGTCGTGTGAAAATTACTTATATTACATAGGAATACTTGATTAACATAATCACTAAAGCTAAATAGCAATACTTAAAACTATTTAACTGTGTGCGAACAAATGAGCTCTAACAACCTGTGTAAAGATAAGATTTCCCACGAACTATTCACTTAAAATTATATATATATATATATATATATATGTATGTATATATATATATATCCCACCGCACGAACAAAATGTGACACAAAGTCAATTTTTTTGCGCAGTTAAACAGGTTTATTTCAGGCTTTTTCTTCTCCTAGATCGGTTGTCGTAGCAAGGTTGAAGAGTCCAGTCTACCTTACTATTTACCCTTAGCTGGAAGGCGAATAATTGGATTCATACCTTTTCTGAGCGTAAAAATGCGTTATGTAAAATGCAAAAGTATCGTCAAGGATTTGCTGACGTGGTTCGCTTGCTGGCTGAGCGATATGATACTAAGTCTAACGTTAAGTTGGGCGGGTTTCCACCCCAGCGTCAAGCGTGCTTGGTGTCTTGCCACACTGACGAGTTGTGATACAGCGAAACAGTCTGTCTGTGGATGACGATATATACGTGGTGCATTTAATAAGTTTCTAAAATTTTTTGTACAGGCATTTGAATTGTCCTAGACACTTGAAAATTCAGTATGTTTTGCTATACATCTTATGAGATGACTGATCAATTTTTATGATTTCAGCTTCAAATGAACAGCTACAGCAGCAATTTGAATACGCCCTACTAAAGCCTGATTGTCACAGCTGGTGAATTTCAAAAATGCAATCTGGACGTGAGGACACTTTAGAAGAACAATATGCAATAAAATTCTGTTTTAAACTTGGAAAAATGCCACAGAAACGTATGGAATACTTCAGACTTCTTTTGGAGCATCTTGCATGAATCGAGCATCAGTTTTTGAGTGGCATAAGAGATTCAAGGAAGGCAGGGAGTCTGTGAGAGATGATGAGAGGTGTTCGAGGAGTAAGGAAGTCTATACACCATAGTTGATTGGCCAAACGGTTAGGGTTAGGGTTACTATGTTGAGGTTTTAAGGGAGTTCAGGGAGAGATTCCGTCGGAAGAGGCCAGCAATCTTCAAATCGAGTCAGTGGCATTTCCACCAGGACAATACACCAGTCCACAACTCCATCCTTGTCACAGACTATTTGACCAAGATGGGCATCAAGACAGTTCCTCGCCGTCCCAATAGTCCAGATCTTGCTTCCTGTGACTTTTGCTTATTCCCTAAGCTCAGAGTTTGTCGTAATGAGACAATTGAGGAGATGAAAGAGGCTGTGACGAAGGTCATTGACACGCTCACACAAGAGGACTTCCATAGGGCCTTCCAGAATGGTACAACAAGAGCATTGCAACCAGAGGAGATTACTTCGAAGAGGACTAGAGTTTCGTGTGTGTACTATCAATAAAAGTGCCCATACGAAAAAAGTCTGGAAACTTATTTAATGATCCTCGTACGCTCCCCCACAGTTGTTGAGCACTCTGACGAAGGAATTTACGGTTGCCACTCGCATAATGCAAAGCTCTTTGAACGAATTGAGCACTCTGGTAAGGCAAAAATGAGCACTCTGGTAAGGCAAAAATGTGAACAAACGAGAGTTACCACATAATGCCCTATAATTCCCGAGCTGACGTGGTTCGTTTGTTGGCTGAGAGGTATGATACTAAGTCTAACGTAAAATTGGGTGGGTTTCCATCCCAGCTTCAAGCATCCTACGTGTCTAGAGTTGTGATACAACGAAACAATCGCCTGTGGATGACAATATATATATATATATATATATATATATATATTGTTAGGTAGGTAGATGGATACCTGTTATATATGAATATTAAAATAGATAGATAGATAGATTCGTACAAATAGTCGTGACTCTCCTTGTCATCAGATAATCATCAGAAACGTTGAATGCAGATAAAAATGTGCGAATACAACCACTCAACATCACACACACACAGACACACATCTCTCGTCGATAGCTGACATACCCCTATCTAAATAATGTGTTTCTGACCCAATATTGCTGCCATAAACCCGACACCTCTACTGCTGCTTACTATTTTTTTTTATTTTTTTATTGTCATTCTGCAGCCAACGGTTCAAGTTTCATCAGAACATTCAAGCGTCCTTCCTTATCCTGGTGGCGCCAACCTCCCTCCATTTCTTGCTCTAATTTTCGAACTTCCCAAACTCATTTGTTTTTTTTGGTTTTGTTTTACGTTGTTTATTTTATTTATTTATTTTCTTTTAATTATTGGGGATGCCATCTTTCTTCATGTTTTGTTTATTCGTTATTTTTTAAATATCTTTGCTTTTCTCCATCCCCTTTCTTCTGGTTAGTTTATTGAATATATATATATATATATATATATATATATATATATATATATATGTGTGTGTGTGTGTGTGTGTGTGCGTGTGTGTGTGTGTGTGTGTGTGTAAGAGTGCTCGATGTCGGTGAGAGAACATATATATTTAAGTTAGCATACCGTGTAATGTGAGAGGAAAGGTGATCTTGTTTGTCGAATTTTCAAGGTAAGGTGACCAGTTTATACAGCGTGGTTATTTCCGTGATTATATTATATTAATGCTGTGATTGGTTTATTATATTATATTAATACTGTGATTGGTATATTATATCATATTAATACTGTGATTGGTTATTTTTTTATACTATTGCTGTGATTGGTTAATTACATTATGTTAACTCTGTGATTGGTTATTTTTGTTATTATAATGCTATGATTGGTTTATTATGTTATACGATTACAGTGACTGGTTAATTATATTCATAAGAGATGTACTCTTATGGATCCCCACACATGGCCGCGCAAAAGCAGGGCGACCAGCTCGAACGTACATTCAGCAGCTATGTGAGGATACAGGATGTTGTCCTGAAGACCTACCTAGGGCGATGAACGATAGGGAGGAGTGGCGAGAGAGGGTCAGGGATATCCGTGCTACCAGCACGATATGATGATGATGATGAATGCCATCGATTGACAAAATCAAAGAGAATGGTTTCGAACTGACGAAGAGAAGAAGCAGAAGATACCCGCAACAACAATTACCGACGCCGACTACGCCGATGACATAGCGATACTGGCAAATACACCTGACCAAGCCGAAACACTTCTGCATAGTTTGGAACAAGCAGCAGCAAGCATAGGCCTCCATGTTAATGCACACAAAATGGAATATATGTGCTATAATCAAACGGGGGACATCTCCACTCTAGAAGGAACCCCTCTTAAACTAGTAGACAAATTCACGTACCTAGGAAGCAGCGTCGAATCAACCGAAAAGGACATCGAAACGAGGTTAACGAAAGCATGGACAGCTATCAATAGGCTATCGACTATATGGAAATCAGACCTAACCGATAAAATGAAACGCAGTTTCTTCCAGGCAGCGGTCACATCGATACTGCTATATGGATGCACTACATGGACGCTAACAAAACGGCTGGAGAAGAAACTAGATGGCAATTACACAAGAATGCTGCGTGCAATCCTGAACAAGTCCTGGCAGCAACACCCCACATGACACCAACTGTACGGCCACCTGCCCCCTATCACGAAAACTATTCAAGTTAGACGAACCAGACATGCAGGACACTGCTGGAGAAGCAGAGATGAACTCATAAGAGATGTACTCTTATGGATCCCCACACATGGCCGCGCAAAAGCAGGACGACCAGCTCGAACGTACATTCAGCAGCTATGTGAGGATACAGGTTGTTGTCCTGAAGACCTACCTAGGGCGATGAACGATAGGGAGGAGTGGCGAGAGAGGGTCAGGGATATCCGTGCTGCCAGCACGATATGATGATGATGATGATGATACTGTGATTGGTTAATGTATTTACTCTGTGATGCGTAATTTACTGTTTTCTATTACTTGCTAATTAATTATTATTATCTATTGATTTATTATTATCCATTCGTTTGAGAGTTTTCCACGCCAGTGTTAGCTGGTGGTTTCTCACTGGAGTTTGAGTGACAACAAGACTCTTCTAGTCTCCGGTACTTTTTTCAGTATTCTGGCCTATCTCAATAATGCTGTAATCTGAATTGTCTCTACGTGTCTTCTTTTTTCCAAGTCTTCCATCCCTTTACCAATCTTTCGGAGATTGTTCCAAGTGCACCTATTACAATCAGTATCACCGTCTCCTTCATGAACTATGGTCTTTTTTAGTTTTCTCGCAAAGTATAGGTACTTATTTCTCTTTTCGCATTCTTTTAATTTTACTCTATACTCCAGGCCATTGGCCTAATGAGTAGAGTGTTCGCCAATGGTCCGGGAGACTGGGGTTCAATCCTAGGTCGAGTCATACCAAAGACTCAAAAAATGGTACTTGATGCCGCTTTGCTTAGCACTCAGCACCATATAAGGATCAAGTGGATTAAAGTGAATCAATCCTGAGAATGGAGTAGCGCCCTCCCCTACACCTTGGTATAGTAGCTATTGAAAAGGAAGTCTTAGGGTCACCCTCGAATAAGCTCGCCAACTTTATTTCACTTATTATTATCATTTTACTCATTAGAAAGTTTTCCACACCAGCGTTAGTGGATGGTTTTCTTCTGGATTTTGTGTGACAGCAAGCCTCTGCAAGTCTCCAGCACTCTTCTCAGTATTCTGGCCGATCTCAACAATGCTGTAGTTTGGATGGTCTCCACCTGTCCTCTTGTTTCCAGCTCCAGTTCTTGTATCAATCCTTTGGTAATTGTACCTAGTGCACCAATTACAATTGGTATCACCGTCACTTTCATGTTCCATAGTTTTTTTTTCAGTTCTCTATCTCGGTCTTGGTTCTTATCCAGTTGTCAGCCGCACCATACGGCAGGTTCTCTTTTTTCAGTTGACTATCTCTAGGTCTAGTTGTCTGGTCGAGATCTTTTTGACTCTCAAAATCCCCGAGAATTTTGTACGTTTCATTTTCTAAGACAGATTCTGGGTTATGTACAGTCAATTTGTTCGTATGGTCAAATTTAAATTTTTTGCAAAACACCTACTCAGTCGTGTCAAGTTTTATACTCTTTCTGCACTAATTTGCTACTTTTGCTAATTATTATTATTATTATTATTATTATTATTATTATTATTATTATTATTCCTTCAGAGTTTTTCACATCAGCGTTAGCTGATGATCTTTAACTCGAGTTTGAGTGTGAGCAAGTCTCCCCAAGTCTGCAGGACTCTTCTCAGTATTCTAGCCGTTCTCAACAATGCTGTAGTTTGAATGGTATCCACTCGTTCTCCAACTTCCAAGTCCTCCGGTCCCTTTAATAATCCTTTAGTTACGGTACCAAATGCATCAATCACGATTGGTATAATCGTCACCTTCATGTTCCATAGTTTTTTTTTTAATTCCCAAGCAAGATCTAGGTACTTATCCTTCTTTTCACTTTCTTTCATTTTTATTCTGTGGTCAGCCGGGACAGCAAAGTCGACAATTTTACAAGTTCTCTTTTTTTTTTTTCTTTTTTTTTTTTTTTTTTTTTTTTTTACTTACTATAAGGTCTGGTCTTCTGGCCGAGATTAGGTGATCCGTTTGTATGTCAAAGTCCCATAGGAGTCTGTGTGTGTCATTCTCCAAGACAGCTGTTGGGTTGTATATATACCATTTGTTCGTATGGTCAAATTTCAATTTCTTGCACATTTCCCAGTGGATCTCCTTGCCCACCTAGTTGTGTCTAGTCTTATACTCCTTTTGTGCTAATTTGCTGCATTCGCTTATTATGTGATTGATGGTTTTGTCTCTATCACCACATATTCTTGCTTTGATTTGATTAGTTCTAATGGTGTTGTTCTGTGCTGCTATTTGGAGAGATTCTTTTTCTCTTTAATATTATAATTATTATTATTATTATCATTTGCTAATTTCTTTTTGTAATTTTAAAAATTTATAACGAGTTTTTCTATTTAGTCTTTTAAAAATAAATAAATAAATAAGTAAATAAAGAAATGCTAGATTAATAAACGTGTCTCGCACAACAATATATAAAAGCGTAACCATCACATGGCCTGATGATCACATAGGTGAGAAACTGACAATCACCAAGCGCTGTTGATTCTGTGTCGACGCTATCCTTAATTATATATATATATATATATATATATAAAAGTAAAAGATATATATATATATATATATATATGAAACAGTATATATATATATATATATATATATACCTTTTAATATATATATATATATATCGCCCGCTTGGGAAGTCAGACCTGACCGATAAAATGAAACGCAGTTTCTTCCAAGCAGCGGTTGTGTCGATACTGCTATATGGATGCACTACTCGGACACTAACTAAACGGCTGGAGAAAAAGCTAGACGGCAATTACACAAGAATGCTGCGAGCAATATAGAACAAGTCCTGGAGGCAATTCCCCACAAAACACCAACTATACGGCCACCAACCTCCCATCACGAAAACTATCCAAGATAGACGAACCAGACATGCAAGACACTGATGGAGAAGCAGGGACGAGCTAATAAGTGATGTACTCCTATGGACCCCCACATATGGCCGAGTAAAAGCAGGACGAACAGCTCGAACCTACATACAGCAGCTCTGTGCCAATACGGGATGTAGTCCTGAAGACCTGCCAGAGGCGATGAACTAGAGGGAGAAGTGGCGAGAGAGGGTCAGGGATATCCGTGCTAGTGGCACGACATGATGGATGATATATATATATATATATATATATACCTTGTACTATTGTTAGACTATTTTTTATTATCATTACCATCTACAAGCAGACCATGGACGCCTCCGGTGGTGTAATGGTTAGCCAGATAAACTAGCAAACCTTCATGAGTGGGTTCGTGTCTCATTCATATGCCCTTGAGCCACATCTTAACAAAAACCTATCGGAAAAGCTGTAACCCGTAAGAAAAATTATTGTAAGATTACTGCACGCGTTGATATATTTTTGTTTGTCCGTGTGATTTTTCGTATATATGTGTGCGTGTGTTTCTGTATGGCTATGTCACTTCGTGTGTCCTTGTGTGTGTCTCGTTGTATATGTTTGTGTGCATCTGTGCGCCTCTTGATTTGTGTGCTCGACTTTCGGTTTGTGTGTGTATCGTTTAATGTCTCTTCTTTGTCGGTAATGCCTCGAGCAGTGTTTTCCACCATTTTGGAGCCAGGTATACTTTTCCTGTTTCAGAGTCTATCTTGTGGACGCCTTATAAATAAAAAGGAAATCTCGTGGACACTCATATCAATAAAAATGAAATATGGAGCACCCCATATCAATAAAATTAAATCTCGTGGACCCCATGTAAATCAAAATGAAATCTTATGGACCTCCTTGTGAATAGAAATGAAATCTCGTGGATTACATATCAGTAAAAATTAAATCTCGTGAACCATAGATCAATTTAAAAAAATATCTCGTAAAATCCCATATGAATAAAAATGAAATTACCTGAAGCAATTTATTAACAGAAATGAAGTTGAATGAACCTCATATGAATAAAAATGAAATCTCGTGGACCAATTTATGAATAGAAACGAAAAATCATAATAATAAAAATGAAATCTCGTTGACCCCTACGTAAGTAAAAAATGAAATCTAGACCAATTTATAAATAGAAATGAAATTTCATGGACCTCAAATAAATAAAAATAAAATCTCATGGACCTCAAATAAATAAAGATGAAATCTAGTGGACCCCTACGTAAGTAAAAAATGAAATCTAGACCAATTTATAAATAGAAATGAAATTTGATGGACCTCAAATAAATAAAAATAAAATCTCATGGACCCCCATATGAATAAAAAGAAAACCTCGAGGACCCCTATATAAATAAAAATTAAACTTATAAAAATATTTAATGAAAATCATATCTAATATTTACATTGACATTTAGTAAGAGGAGTGTCCTTGTGCTGCTTGGTACAAATTATCAATTCGTGGTCACATTTTTGACAAAGATATTCGTTATTCACTTTCCGCAACAATTTTAGAATGATATTTGGTTACCATATTGGTAAGAGCTGATAATTCTGTTTCACATAACTATTTTTTGACCACCTTTTGAGACAACAATTGATACTCAGAAATCACGTTAAACACAAATTTTGGCGGTGTTTTTTTTTTTTCTTTCTTTTTTTCATTAACAATTATGTCGTCGTCATGATTAACCCAAAAAGGATCAGCACTGTGTGGACACTGTATACTGTCAAGAAGACCTATCAGCAGCGATGGATGATTGATGAAAGAAAGTCAGTTAAATCCGTGCTGTCAGAGCGACATGATGATGATGATGATGATGATGAAAATCAACCAACCAACTTATTTGTGATTGTGCTTCCTTATGTGTGTCCGTGCTTTTTGTGCGTGTTAATGCATCTCCTAGTGGATATCAGTATCTTTTTGTGCACCAGTGTGTATCTCCGTACGTAACTTCTCATACATCCATGTTTCATTGTGTATGCAAGTCTCTTTTTGTGTATCTGTAAGTCTCTTTAAGACTGGGCGTCTTCCTGTGCGTAGTACCTGTATATCTGAGCATAGCATAGCTTGTGTCTCTCTATTATCTGTAGTTATGTGTGTCAGCGTGACTCTCGAAAAATGTCAGTCGTACCAGGCATTATTCAACAAAAAATTTTCCCCGCCATTTTCATTGTAATGTCTCAGCAATACATTTTCCAGGCAGATGTATTGAATAAAGACAGAGTGCTGAGTACGCATTGCATTCTGCAGAGTCAACCACACTTGATTTCTTTCATAAGAAAGCCCTATTTATAAATTCAATGCCATATAATCCAATACGTTTCTACACTCAGAGACTCCGAACGAATACAAGTCTCACAACGTTAATTAATGTTGGCAACTTCGTCTCTCAACGAGGCTAAAGAAAAATTTTAAATCTTATCTAATAGACCAGCATTTGCACCGAACTCAATTCTACATGGTTAAGATTTGGTTTTGTTGGGTTTTATGGCGTATCAACCATTGTAGGTTATTTAATGCCAAATCATCTTTATACACATGTATTAAATACGTAAGATTTGGTTTAGTTGGGTTTTATAGCATATCAACCATTGTATGTTATCTAATGCAAAATCTTCTAAAAATACATATATAAAAATACATATATACTAAATGTATAAGATTTGTACACACATTTTGTTGATAACATTTGCAAATGACCCTATGCTCATTTTTTTTTACATTCGGTTTAATGGTTTCAAGTATTGTTATGTAACAATAACAATATAACATCAGTCATTTGTTTGCACACAGTTAAATAGATATTAACAATTAGCAAGTTAATAGTTTTTATGTAATTTCGTTTTTAAAATGAGTTAGAATCAGTTTGTTGGCACATTAGAATGACTATGTATCATTAACAATCCAATTAAACATTTTTTTTACACACCGTTAAATGATCAAACAGTTCTTTTTAAACAATTCAATTTAGCATGTCATTTGTTTGCACACAGTTTCAATGTCTACAGTTCTATTTGATCCAATCATAGGACCCTATCTGGTGCAACCACTCCGGTTCAGAGTGGACCTGAGAGCAGTGGCAATGAAGGGGTGGTCCATATTTCCCAAATATTCAAGGATACTCCTTTAGGTGGGGGTATTACTCATCTGCAGAGATGCAGTTGGTGTATTCTACAGACCCAGAGAGTCATGGCAGAATTATTAGAGACTTAATAGACAATATTTGCCACCCCCTCTCGAATGTGTGTACTGTATACCGTGGCGGAAGGAGAATATATACAATATAATATACTACAGCATAATTTAAACATGGATATCACTTTTTTACTTTTCATTTGGCAATAAACTTAAACGCGATGAATAAAGTATATATTGAATTTATTGATTGCGATGAATCTGACAAGATAATAAAAACTACTGAAAAGAAGTGAAAGTACGAAGGGAAAAACAAAGAGTCTAGTCCAGGATTTGAACTCGGGTCGCCGATTCCATTTCGAATTAATATAACTAAGTGGTATTTTTTTGATTGCTTATGTTATAAAAGTATGCAAAATGGTCGTCATTCCTTTCAAACTTTCTTTTTTGTGTCTTCGCCAATGAATTTATAAATTAACCAATTTTCTACATAAAAATGAACAAATGTTTACTGATCATATTCATAAAACGAATATGAATCAAAATTTGCATGCATTTATACTTAAGTTATGGGAAAATGAGCAAAATGTCTCGTAAGTTCTAGAAAATGCAAAATAAGTTATCGAGTACTGAATCTATAATGTTCCGGTGTCGCATTGTCATCTGCTGATTCATGCAGAAATATACATATATATATACTGGATACATACCGACGCAATGATAACAGACGCACGCAGTAATAAACGACGCAGTGACAAAGACAGATGCATGAAGGAAGACGCAGGAAGACTTCTTTACAATTATATTTTACCTCTCACTTTATTGCAAGGGTTCGAAAGGGTTGTTCAAGGGTTGCATGCGAGAGGGAGCTGGAGACCGAACATAAACTTCATATTTTGACCCCACTGTTATGACCGTCACGTTGTGTCTTTATTGTTCTCCTGATGCTGGGGTCTACTCCATCGGGGTTCTCGAGGGCCCCCTCGGTCGGGTGTGGCTTTCCCTACCAAACCTCGTCTCCAACTGTCTGGAATTCTCCTGGCAACTGCTTCTTGGACTCAAACTCAACTGTGTTAAATAATAATTCAACGCCCACACGATCGCCCACTGGATCTTTGAAATCGAATGTTTAATCGTCATCAAGCGGAAATAACTGTCATGCAGTTCACAGGTCACTTTCTTCCGGTGCATCACTGTAGTGGCACCGTGGGACCTTCACCTTTCCCATATTATAAGCCTTAATCCGCTCACGCGATCTCTTTTGATTACTGGCCATTGGAATGTGTCAATTCCTTCCGGTGCATCACCTTGGAATAGCATTTTTGGGCCGGGTCGAAGGTCAAAACATAACACTGGGAAAATGAGTAGATTTTTTAAATTGCATTGTTTAATTCACAAAATTAAGTTTGGTATTTTCAAATTGTATATCCGTGTCGCTTTGTGTGTCCTTTTGTGTGTCACGTGGTATATTTTTCTGTGCATCTACGTTCCTCTCTGCTTTTGTGCTCGACTTTCTTTTCGTGTATACATCGTTTTGTGTTAATACTTTGTTGGCAATACCTCGAGCAATGTTTTCCAACTTTTGGGAGCAAAGACTCTTTTCCATTTTTAGGTCTATCTCCTGGACGCCATATAAATAAAAATGAAATCTCATGAACCCCATATAAATAGAAATAAAATCTCTTAGACCTCACAAAAATAAAAATGAAATCTCATGAACCCAATATAAATACAAATAAAATATCTGAGAATTCATAAAAATAAGAACGAAATCTTGTCGACCCCATATAAATAGAAATAAAATCTTGTGGACCTCATATAAATAAAAACAAAATCTCGTGAACCCCCATATAAATAAAAATAGAATCTCGTGGACCTCATTTAAATAAAAATGAAATTTCGTGAACCCCATATAAAAAGAAATAAAATCTCTTAGACCTCATAAAAAAAAAGAATGAAATCTTGTTGACCCTATATGAATAGAAATAAAATCTCGTGGACCTCATATAAATAAAAATGAAATTTCGTGAACTCCGATATAAATAAAAATAAAATCTCGGAAGCCCCAATATAAATAACAATAAAATCTTGTGGACCTCATAAAAATGAATATAAAATCTTGTGAACTCCCATATAAATAAAAATAAAATCTCGGAAACCCCAATATAAATAACAATAAAATCTTGTGGACCTCATAAAAATAAAAATAAAATCTCGTGAACTCCCATATAAATAAAAATAAAATCTCGGAAACCCCAATATAGATAACAATAAAATCTTGTGGACCTCATAAAAATAAAAATGAAATCTCGTGAACCTCCATATATTTAAAAATAAAATCACATGAATCCCTAAATGAATAAAAAATAAAATCTCGTGGATCCCATGAAAATAAAAATGGAATCTCGTGAACTCCCATATAAATAAAAATAAAATCTTGTGGACCTCATATGAATAAAAATGAAATTTCGTGAAATTTTAAGGACCTCATATAAATAAAAATGAAATCTCATCGATCCCGTATCAATAAAAATTGAATCTTGGGGACCTCAGATTAATACAAAAAATATCTCGTAGACTCCCATATAAATTTTTAAAAAAATAAAGTTTAAAGATAAAAATGGTATTTTCAAATTGCTATTAATACTAATAATTATGAAAAAAATAGTTTCCGTTCAGGAACAAGAAAAAAATTCTGATAAAGTATTATGAACGAAAGAATAGACAAAAAATTGATCTGTTGGCTGAGGCTGTCGAATACGTCGACTGCACTTCTGCAGAGGGGTAAAACCCCACCATTCATAGCAAGAGCGTCCTGTACATGACAGTAAACTGTATCGGATGGTGTGGCTCCTGTTCTGGAGCTTTGGAGAATATTGTGTACACCTTCAGTGCCATTGCCCCCAAGTTCAGTCTGAACCGTAGTTGCAAGTCGTATTAGGGTTCCATCAATCATTTACTAAAGATTATTATTAATCGTTATTTTAAACTATAGAGCTGTGTCCAAATTATTCATATTACATAGGAATACTTAGTAAATAGAATTACTAATATTAAATTGCAATACTTGAAACCATTTTGCTGTGTGCAAACAAATGATTAATATTAAACAGAATTATTTAAAACGTATTTGCCCAGGAAGCTGGGGATGTAGAATACAACGACTGCTTCTCTGCAAAGGGTAAGACCCCGCTCCAATGAGTCTTCTGGATATAACACTAAACAATCTGAAAGTGGAGCGTTGGGGAATGCGGAGTACCCTTTTATTGCCATCGCCCCAGGTTCACTCTGGCCCGGAATAGGAGCATCTGATAAGATCCTATCTATGGATCAAATAGAACTAAACTGTATCCTTATGCTAAACAGAATTGCTTGAAATAAGACTGTTTTGAGATTTAAACTGCGTACTTATGCTAAACTGAATTGTTTGAAACAGAACAGTTTTTGAATGCTAAACTGAATTGTTTGAAACAGAACTATTTTGACATTTAACTGTGTGTAAACAAAAAACTATAATTAAACGAAGCTGAATTGTTTGAAACAGAACTGTTTGACTAAACTGAATTGTTTTGAATTGAAATGTCTTAGAAAAACTGTGTATTTATGCTGAACTAAATTGTTTGAAATAGAACTGTTTGACTAAACTGAATTGTTTTAAATTGAAATGTTTAGACAAACTGTGTACTTATGCTGAACTGAGTTGTTGGAAAAAGAACTGCTTATTTGTATTAAAATGGATTTGACATTGCATAACCTACAAAGATATATCAACCTTAGTAGTTTATTCAATGTCAAAAAGGAGACATCTTCACACTAATTGGTGGTTTTCTGAAACTAGTGGACAAGTTCACCTATCTCGGAAGAAGCGTCTCATCTCTTGAAAATGACATCAATATGCGACTAGCGAATGTATGGACTGCTATCGATTGGTTATCGATCATATGAAAATCAAACTTATCCGATAAAATAAAATGCAATTTCTTCGAAGCAGCGGTTGTGTCAATTCTACTGCCTGAATGCACCACATAGACGCTAACTAAGCGTCTACAGAAAAAAGTAAGACGGGAATTGCATAAGAATACTACGAGCTATATTGAACAAATCCCGAAAGCATCATCCCACAAATCACAGCTGTACGGCCACCTACCTCCCATCTCTAAAACCATCCAAGTAAGATTAACAAGTGGTGTAAATTTCAGTGACAAAGCTTCATGAGCACCGGTAAAAAATCATACATAATAATAGTAATCCTTGTCAAGTAAGAACATTAAGTTTATAAGTCCCAGCAGGACACATAGGCATTGGTTCCCTAAGCTTCTAAGGAGACAATCATCCGGAGGTTGCAAGTTCAATCCTGACTGCAGGCGAGTAACAATACGGAAATACTTAATACTTGTACCCGTTTATGGCTAACGGAATCAGAACAGACGACCCCCGTAGATTCAATAAAGGACGTAGTTCGAAGTTCCGTGTAGGTTCCCGAGTTCGACAAACACCTGAAGAATGCCGGAGGACATATCGGCCGAAAAGTTGTGGAAATAACAATAAAGATGAAGACAATAGTCCGAAAATCCTTAATGATAAGATTAACAAGACATGCAGGACACTGCGGGAGAAGTAAGGTCGAACTCATAAGTGATGTTCTCCGATGGACCCCTTTCACACGGACGTGCAAGTGTTGGATGACCAATTCGAACTTCGATCTACAACAGATCCGTACGGACACATGATGTAGTCTAGACGACCTGCTGGAAGTGATGGATGATAGGGACGAATTGCAAGAGAGTCAGAGAAATCCGTGCTAACAGCTCCGTACGGATACATGATGTAGTCTAGACGACCTGCTGGAAGTGATGGATGATAGGGACTGATTGCAAGAGAGTCAGAGAAATCCGTGCCAACAGCACAAAATAATGATGATAATGATTAGTTTTAGACAGGAACACCTGAGACCATATGTATGTTAGCAAATACGGACGCAGACTATTCCGATGACATGGCGCTTCTGGCAAATACACCGGCTCAAGCCGAAACCCTGGGAGGAGCAGCAGCGGGCATAAGGCCCCATGTCAACGCACACAAGACGGAATACATGTGTTTTAATCAAAGAGGCGACATCTCCACACTAAAGGGTGGGCCTTTGAAACTAGCAGACAAGTTCACCTACCTAGGAAGCAGTGTCTCGTCAACCGAGAAAGATATAAACACACAACTAACAAAGGCATGGACAGCTATCGATAGGCTATTGGTCTTATGGAAGTCAGACCTGACCGATGAAATAAAACGCAGTTTTTTCTAAGCAGCGGTCGTGTAGATACTGCTGTATACATGGACGCTGACTAAACGTATGGAGAAAAAGCTTGACGACAATTATACAAGAATGCTGCGAGCAATAGTGAACAAGTCCTGAAGACAATACCCATAAAACAGCAGCTATACGACCACCTACCACCCATCACGAAAACTATCCAAGTTAGACGAACTAGACATGCAGGACACTGCTGGAGAAGTAAGGACGAATTCATAAGCGATAAACTCCAGTGGACCCCTTCACATGGACGAGCAAAGGCAGGATGACCAGCTAGAACCTATATACAACAGCTCTGTGCCGATACAGGATACAGCCTTGAAAATCTCCTGGGAGTGATGGACGATATTGAACGGTGGGAAGAGAGGGTCAGGGAGATCCGCGCAGGCCGCGCGACATGATGATGATGATGAAAATTATTAGTCTTAGATAGGAATACTTGGAACTGTTGCGGCACCGATAATTGCGTCGATCTCGCAAATGTTTATAGATGAAGAGTGATTGACAGAGGATTAGACAAATGACAAGGACAAGTGGGCAAGTTTTAAATATCAGGGTTTTTTGAGCGAATCGTACAAGAAAAGTCTGCGGTAGAATTGCTGTTGCTGTAGAGCAATAAAGGGGTATTCCACACAAATGATATCAAGTATTCCTATTCAATACAAATAATTGTCAAACAGATCTACTTGATCCAGAGACGGGATCCTAATAGGTACTACCACATCGGTTCATAGTTGACATGGGAGTAATAGTAATGAATGCGTATTCCACACTCTCCAGAACTTCAGAACTGGAGCCTCACTACTTGATGCAGTTTAGTATCATACCCAGGACATTCCTTATTGTGGGGTCATACCTCTCTGCACTCAGCAGAGGGGGTGTCCTTATGGTGTAATGGTTAAAACGATGAACTGCGGAATCGTAGTAAGCGAGTTCGTACTCCAGTCGCGCTATTATGTTCACTTTCGGGCAAATACTCTTGGGAAAGGTATGAACCCCCTTATCCTCCCAGCTATGGGTTAAATAGTACTACTACTGTTCTTCTAGGAGAATGGCTTTGGGATTAAATAACCTACAAAGATTGATATGCCATTAAACATAGAAACCAAACCAAACAGTCAGAATATTCCAAGATAAGGTGGAAATCGATGTTAAATGATAAATATTGAAACCAAATAACGGCATTTAACAAAATCAAAATTCATTAGAATAATAGAATCATTAATTCATAGAAGTTGTTTTTTTTTAAGTCAAAGGTTGTTCCTTATCATTTTCATTATATTGAATTTCAACCTTATAAGATTATTACTCATTATGCGTGTGCCGATTCCTGTGTTGAAGTACAATCAGCTGTTCAGATGCCGACTTTTCCAAACGAAGTCCAACCTAATAACCTCTTAAAGTTTTCAGAGATAATATTTATCTATCCAACCCGTCTAAAGGCAAAGGCAAAACGCGACACTGAAACACGGTTCTCCCTCAATCACTGCGTTGTTCAAAAGTCGATGCTGTAGAATGTCGTTGACTCGGCTGTCTATAAGTTCTTGGCGACAGCACGTTAAGAAGATCAGGATGGTCTTAGTGCTTGTTGCAGATCGTAGGTGTAGCTGTATGGTCATGTCGTAGACGAAGTTGGTGACGGTCGAAGAAGTGGACGTATTGGTTGCAGATACTGGATCATCACTGTCTCAGTTTTTGCAGTCCTTGGTTAACTGGGAGTATGTCGATGTGGCCTCGAAGCGCTGATGCTAGTCTGAGCAGATTTGTCGCTCGTGGACTTGGATGCTATGGTATTATCTGGTCTGCTTCGACGGAAAATGAAGGTGTTTGCTACTTGATGATAAAGGTGTCGGCTGCTTGGTGGTGCAGGGGTCAGCTGCTTCGTAATACTGAAACAGGTGCTGCTGGTTTGTTGCAAGAGTGGTTGGTTGTTGCGTCGTCATCTCGTGGAATCTGCGAAAGAGTGTAATGAGGAGACCAGTGGTGATCCTCAAAAGACTTTCTGAAATTAGCTCTTAAGAGGACTGTTTATAACTTTTGGAAATTAGCTCTAAAAATGACTTTTTGAGAGAGTTTCTGTAATTGGTTGGAAGCTGGCATTAGCTGTGCTGTGTCTGTGGTTGTGATTGGTTGGATTCCACGTCAACTGTTGACTGCTCGCTGGTGGTCGAAGTGCAAATCCCAAGTTGGTCACTGGCTGATGGGAGAAGCATACACACCTCTCCACCAGACTCATACGCCCGGCAACGCCTTTCTTGGTGGTCACTGACTGCTGTGTTTATGTTTTGAGTGAAGGAAATTCTGTGTTATCACGTACAGAAATTTACTCCATTAAATATAAGTAATAACAGAATACCTCATTGTACTTAGTATTTGTGGTTAAGAACTGTCTACGAAACAGCCAGTAGAATTAATCTACTTCAAAAAATAGTTCGTGTGTTTGCGACAAAAATTGACTCGTAAACGGAAGGGTAACGTTTCATTAGCTAACTGAGGAATTTAGGTTTGAGTAACTGGGACGTCTACGAAGAAAACATTTGACTGTGTGCAAACAAATAATCTCTAACAATTCGTTTCAAAATAAAATTACCTACAAACAATTAGCTCAGAAATCAGATAGATAGATAGATAGATATGTACGAGCTGGATGTGCCACACAGTTTTTTGTGTGAATTTAGATTTCTGCTAGACTGGTCACCATACCAATGTTAAAAAACACAATCTACCCCCTATTTCCCCATAGCTGAAGAAGAAGAATTAGATACATACCTTTCCTAAAGGTATTAGCGCTATGTGAAATGATAACATCATCCAGGATTTGAACTTGGGTCTCCGCGTCCATTTCCTACGACGATGAACATTTCACCACGAATACCTCCATATATATGTGTGTGTGTGTGTGTGTGTTAATCTGGACTGGTTTCAATCTTTGGTTATCATCATAGGTTAATTATTTCATAAACATTTTCATCTCAAGACTGAAAATCTTTACGTGTATATACATATATATATATATATAACCTTACCCAGAAGACGTTTTTTAAAAGCCAATACGTTGACAAAGCACATAAATGAAAATTCAGATTCTGAACATTTTGTTTTGTTTTTGTCATATATATATATATATATATATATATATATATATATATATATATATATATATATATATATATATATATATATATATATATATATATATATATATATATATATAGTATGCGCTAAAAGTCTCTTGATTTTAAAATAAACCACAAAATTTTATCAGAAAGGAAAATAATCAAAGAAAATTAAATATAACAGATTTTAAATTGGTTTTCAAAAATATAAAAAATACTCAATTAATCCAACATGTGGTGATGCAAAAATTTGGTATCTCGTAAACAAATTCTAAATTGCTCAATGAAGATCATTTACAAAAATAGCTTCAATTTTCTATTTTCTTATTGCATTTATTCATTTATTGATTCATTTATTTTCTACATTTTTTATAGCATTCAAACCTCAATCAATGGAGTATTTGTTCATTAAATGGCACTCTTCATAATTTTACAAACACTGCTAATTTGCGCTAGAACTCGCGTTTGTAGTTTGTAATTCCTGTATTGTTATTTCTTCATTTCTAGTTCTTTATTTATTTTTTTTTTTCCTTTTTTAGCGAAGGTTGATTTGTCCGGACAACATCTGGTAGGGATTTATTCTAAATAAAAAATTTTAATTAGATTTATTATTACAGTTTTTGATTGGGTTAAGTTTGGTTTTATGGCATATCAACCATTGTAGGTAATTTAATGCCAAATCCTCTTTATCCATATATATCAAATATATATGATTTGGTTTGGTTACGTTTTATGGCATATCAGCCATCGTAGGTTATTTAATTCGAAATGTTCTTGATACAAATATATTAAATGTATATGATTTGGTTTGGTTTGGTTTGGTTTTATAGCATATCAACCATTGTAGGTTATTTAATTCCAAATCCTCTTTATATATATATATATATATATGTATATATATTAAATAAATATGATTTAGCTTGGTTGGGTTTTATGGCATATCAACTACTGTAGGTTATTTGATGCCAAATACGTTTTATACCTATAAACAGTTCTATTTCAAACAATTCTGTTTAATATAAGTACCCATTTTAAATATCAAAAGCAATTCTATTTCAAAATTAAATTTTCTATTTGATCCATAGATAGGACCCTGTCAGGTACTACCACTCAAGGCCAGAGTGTGAACGATGGCAGTAAAGGGGTACTCTACATTCCTCAAAGCTCCAGCATTACTGGAGCCTCACCACCTGATGGTTTTGTGTCATATCTAAGACATTTGTGGGCGGAGTCTCACCCCTCTGCAGTGATGCAGTCGGTGTATTCTGCAGCCACAGCTGATTGGGTTATATAGTCTTTGAGTTGGGGTCTTTGCGTATTGTCTTCATACGCATAAAGCGCTGCGGTTGCATTTTCTCAATTTTTATGGAATAGATTATATACTACAGATAATCCAGTACTTATAGCCAGATTTTTAAAAGATTAGGAAAACTCTAAATACCAAAATGTTTTTTGTGATTAATCGGCTTTAAATAAAATTTTTGGTGTACTACCTCCATACCTACGTATATATATATATATATATATATATATATATAATATCCAAAGAAGATGAGTTGGGAATGATTCCATTTGAAAATATATGATGGTTTGTTGAGCCTTTTCAATTATATATATATATATATATATATATATATATATATATATATATATATATATATATCCTAACAGAAAGAGACAAACCCATCTTTAATTAATAAAAAAAATGAAAATATAAAAAACACTCAAAATACATATAAACCACTCCAAATGAATATGAATAAAACTCACAGCAATAAACGATCAAGCATAATCCCCAAAGATGATTAATGAAATAGTCGAAAGCGCTTGGGCAAATATAGGGTACTTTCTTTACCAACTTGACCCAGAAGTAAGAATACTAGTGAGAAGATTTGAACGTCTTCCCTTGAAGATTGTCAAAAAAGAAACAATCTGCAGTATACAGGCAAACCTATATATATATATATATATATATATATATATATATATATATATATATATATATATATATATATACAACGTACGGATACTAAAACGTTATAATTCAAAATTTCAGTTTTGAATAAAAATGGTTACCCAACCTCCTGAAAAAATAGCCTTCAACCAAAGATATAAATCCGTAGACCAAAACATCACCCACAAATAGACACACACACACACACACACACACACATTTGTATGCACAACCCCACTCCCAAAAGAAATGTTGATTCCATCATATAACAACAACGAAATCCATACAACTATACCAAACCTTCAATTACCCAAAGAAGTGTCACCAAGAACAATATAGAATAAATGCAGAAGTAATAACCATACTACACAAAAAACGAATACAGCAAAAAAAGTCTCCATAGGTTGGCTGCTGTAAAAACCAACCAACCAACCAACTGAGTAGCTTATGTAATAAAGTAGTGATGTCCAGACGGACCAATGACCATCTGAAATAGATCATGAAACCAGTCTCGATAGTTTTTGGAAGAAATATTTTTAGCGAAATACAAGAGACTGCAAGTGCAGCATTCTCCATCCTCAGCAGACAAACTTCCGTTCGCGTTTTCTTGTTTATGTAAAACTGAAAACTTTTACCTTTCTCCCTCATTCTCTCAGCTCTTCACTGCTCTCTTTTTTTTTCTTCTCTTTCTCTTTATCGGTCTCTCACTCTCTCTCTCTCTCTCTCTCTCTCTCTCTCTCTTCACCATTCCCCCTCAAACTCTCTTTTCTCTCGAAGATATTCTTTCTTAACATTCTTTTATCATCCTTTCATCCTTCAGTTTTTTGTAGCTTCTTTCTCTATTCCATATCGCTGATTTTCCTTTTCTCTCAGTCAACCTCTCTCTCTCTCTCTCTCTCTCTCTCTCTCTCTCTCTCTCTCTCTCTCTCTCTCTCTCATTTTATCATTTGTTATTTTGTCTACTTCTCATCTTCCATCTTTCAGCTTTTCCTATTCTCTCTCTGGCTCTCTTTTTCTCTCTTTCTCTCGCTCTCTCGCTCTCTCTCTCTCTCTCATTTTATCTTTTGTTATTTTGCCCAGGCAAATATATTATATATATATATATGTGTGTGTGTGTGTGTGAGAGAGAGAGAGAGAGAGAGAGAGAGTGAGAGAGAGAGTGAGAGAGAGAGTTTGGCTCAAACCTACATTTAAAAGATCTGACTATTTCTTAATTGCCCTCTGATTCTGTTATCACTCCTACTGTTTCTTTTCGCTTTTCTCTCAAAGCTGCTACCTCTGTTGCTTCCCTCGTTGTCTTCCCCATTCATACCATTGCTGACATGGCAGCTGCCGCTTGTCCAACAAATTCGTGGGCGTAAGACGTATTTACGTGCATTTCAAAACAAAACATTCTATTGGGTACAATTGTACTTCCCACATTGAACAACTAAATTGCCCTATTTACCAACACACATGGCATCACATCCAGGAGTACACATAAACATACAGACATAGGCCACATAGATTTGGCTTGCTGATAGATAGATAGATAGATAGATAGATAGATAGATAGATAGATAGATCTATTTAAATAAACTGAGATAGATAGATAGATAGATTGAGATAGATATATGGGTAGATAGATAAGAACAGACAAAAAAAGATGAGAACAGGCTGATAGATAGATAGATAGATAGATAGATAGATAGATAGATAGATAGATAGATAGGGAACATACTGAGATAGATCATTAGATAGACGGATAAGGAAGACTGGGATAGACAGATAGATAGATAGATAGATAGATAGATAGATAGATAGATAGATCTGAATAAAATGGGATAAATAGATAGATCTAATCAGACTGATAGATAGATAGATAGATAGAGAGAGAGAGAGAGAGAGAGAGAGAGAGAGAGAGAGCTAAACAAAATGAGATAGATAGATAGATAGATAGATAGATAGATAGATAGATAGATCTATTTAAATAAACTGAGATAGATAGATAGATAGATAGACTGACTGACTGACTGACTGAGATAGATATATGGGTAGATAGATAAGAACAGACAAAAAAAGATGAGAACAGGCTGATAGATAGATAGATAGATAGATAGATAGATAGATAGATAGATAGATAGATAGGGAACATACTGAGATAGATCATTAGATAGACGGATAAGGAAGACTGAGATAGACAGATAGATAGATAGATAGATAGATAGATAGATAGATAGATCTGAATAAAATGGGATAAATAGATAGATCTAATCAGACTGATAGATACATAGATAGATTGAGAGAGAGAGAGAGAGAGAGAGAGAGAGAGAGAGAGAGAGAGAGAGAGAGAGAGAGAGAGAGAGAGCTAAACAAAATGAGATAGATAGATAGATAGATAGATAGATAGATAGATAGATAGATAAAACAAAATAATTTTTATAACAATTAAAAGAAAACACCTGCATCTTTCCACTTGAGTATTTGCAGCATTTAAAACTGTTCCGACGAGAATAAATGTGTACATATTTAAAAGAATATAATTTCTGAAAGCTTATTATCTACTTTTGAATTCACATACCTACGCACGGACTTCGCCCAAACATGCATACACACACACAAATATACCTGGGGTGGGGGTCTGTGCACGTGCCGATTCAAATGCTTTCTTATACAGAAACATTTTTTGCATGCACTTGGACACACACACACACACACACACACACACACACACACATATATATTAATATATATATATATATATATATATAGTGACTGGCATTGACTGAGGTGGATGGATGCGTCATGGAATGTTTAAAATAGGTTAATATAATATGAATTACATAAATGTGAAATGCGAACATAGATAGATCGATAGATAGATAGATAGATCTATGTTATATGAATATTTTTCAAAGGAAACAGGTGACGTTTTTAAAATAGATTTTTTTTACATTAATTATATTATGATAATTTGAAACAAAATAACTTCAACGGAAATTGTTTGTTTGTTTGCTTTGGTTTTATGGCATATCAACCATTGTAGCTTATTTAATGCCAAATCCTCTTTATACATATGTATTAAATACGTAAGATTTGGTTTGGTTGGGTTTTATGGCATATCAAACATTGTAGGTTATTTAATTCCAAATCCTCTTTATACATATATATTAAATATATATGATTTGATTTTGTTTAGTTGGGTTTTATGGCATATCAATCATTGTAGGTTATTTAATACCAAATCCATTTTTATACAAATAATCAGTTCTATTTCAAACAATTCTGTTTAGCATGAGTACACAGTTAAATTGTCAAAAACAGTTCTATTTCAAGTAATTTAGTTTAGCCTAAGTACGCAGATTTTCTTTATTTAAGCCTTAGATAGGGCCCTATCAGGTACTACCACTCCAGGCTGGACTGAACTTAGGAGCGGTGGCAATGAAGGGGTGCCCCGCATTCCCCAAAGCTCCAGTATTATTAGAACCTCACCATCAGATTGTTTAGTGTCATATCCAGGAAACTCGTTGGGGGGGGTCTTCTCCCTCTGCCAAGAAGCACTAGGTGTATTCTATCGCCCCAGCCGACTAGGCAATGGAAATTGAAAATTAAAAACTTTCTCATCTTTTCGTTTCACTTAAAAATTCATACAACCTGATCAAGGTTTAAAAACTGAAACGTTTAACTATGGCAAATAAGTCAAACTCTAAATATAATTATCCTCTGAGGACATGGTGTTTTTTCATATTTGTACATTTATATATATGGCCCAGTTGGCTGGGGCTGTAGAATACATCGACTGCATCTCTGCAGAAGGCTAAGACTCCTCCAACAAGTGTCCTGGATATGACACTTCAGTAATGCTGGAGCTTTGGGGAATGTGGAGTACCCCTTCGTTACCATCGCTTCCTGGTCTCCTCTGACCCGGAGTGGTAACACCTGATAGGGTCTTATCCATGGGTCAAATAGAACTAAACCGTATTTATGCTAAACTGAATTGCTTGATATAGGATTGTCAGCCGGGATAGCAAAGTCCACAATTTTGCAAGTTATCTCTTTTTTGTTGATTATTATAAGGTCTGGTCCTCTGGCTGAGATTAGGTAATCCGTTTGTAGATTAAAATTCCATAGGAGTTTATATGTCACATTCTCCAGAACAGATGTTAGGTTGTTCATATTTCATTTGTTCGTATGGTCAAGTTTAAATTTTTTGCACAACTCCCAGTGAATCACCTTACCCACCCAGTTGTGTCTAGTCTTATACTCCTTCTGTGCTATTTTGCTGCATTCGCTTATTATGTGTTTATAATTATTATTATTTTACTCCCTGAGGGTTTTTCACACTAGCGTCTGCTGCTTGTCATTTAGACTCATGTGAATGACAGCAAGTCTCCTTGACTCTTCTCAGTCGATCTAAAAAAAATGATGTAATCTAGATGGTCACAATTCTTCCTCTGATTTCAAATTCTCCCATTTTTTCCAAACCTTTTGCGACTGTTCCGATTGCACCAACTACAATTGGTACCACCGTCATCTTCATGTTCCACAGATTTATTTTACTTCTCTGGCATATTATTTTTATTTAGTCATTTGAGTGTTTTTCACACCAGTGTTAGCTAATGGTTTTCACTGGAGTTTGAGTGACAGCAAGTCTCCTCGAGTTTCAAGGACTCTTCTCAGTATTCTGGACGATCTTAATAATGCTGTAATTTGGATTGTCTCTTCTTGTTCTCTTTTTTTCCAAGTCTAAATATATGATTTCTAAACACATTTTGTAGAATTGTTTTTAATGAGCCCAGGCGTATTTTTTTCTCACAGTAAAATGGTTTCACTTATTTCAATCGAATACGAACAATTCTATTTATTATTAATCATTTGTTTGCACACAGTTTAATTCTTTCAAGTATTGCTATGTAACACTAGCAATTCAATTAAACATCAGTCATTTGTTTATACAGAGTTCAATGATCAAATAGTTCTATTCCTAACAATACAGTCGAACATAAGTACACAGTTTAAATAACACACTGTTCTTTTTCACTTATAGATAGGACCCTATCAGGTGCTATCACTTTAAGTGAGAGTGGACCAGGGAGCGATTTTACTCCGAATTTCCCAAAGCTATAGCATTACTTGAGCCTCGACATCAGATTGTTGAGTGTCATAAAAGGATATTTGCTGGGGGGGGGGTCTTACTTCTTTTGCAAAGATGCAGTCGGTGAATTCTGCAGCTCCAACCGACTGGGTCTGATTCTTTCTCTAATCTCCAATTCCTCTAGTCTCTTTTCTAAACCTTTGGGAATCGTTCCAAGTGACCTAACTACAGCAGTAATCACCGTCTCAGTTATGTTCCACAGCTTTTTCCGTTCTCCGGCAAGGTCCAAGTATTTGTCTATCTTTTCGCTCTCTTTTATTTTCACTCTGTGGTTTTCTCGAAGGGCGAAATTCACCAGATGACAAGTTCTTTTTTTTTTTCTTAATAATTAAAATTAGGCCTGGTTTTCTGGCTGGGATTCGATGATCTGTCTGCATCTCAAAGTCGCAGAGAATTTTATGTGTTTCATTTCCCATAACGGATTCTGGTTTGAGCATTTACCATTTAGTAGTATTGTCAAATCTCTTGCACAGTTCCCAGTTGATCGCCTTTCTAACCAAGTCATACCTAATCTTTTGTTGCATACTGACCCTTGACCGAGCCGTTAATCAGATATTCTCTGCACAGGACGCACCTAGGAAAATGAGTGGAAGTAGTCAAGTGTTGAATAGAAATCGTCGGCGTTTTGAAATGATATATGCACATGCCCACGTCAGAGTTTTAGTTTGAGTCCCAGTCTGTCAGCTTAGAGCGGTCAGTCGAGCGGGCAGATAGGGAACAGTGGCCGCAGGGGTCGAAGCGGCCTCCTGGTGAGGAGAATAAAGAGAGTTATATTTTAGAACCTAGTGTTATGGTCATTCTTCGCCGTGTATATTGATTTATCACGGCTATATAACACAATATTTACCACAGCTATATAACACAATATTTATCACAGCTACATAACACAATATTTATCACGGCTATATAACACAATATTTACCACAGCTATATAACACAATATTTATCACGGCTACATAACACAATATTTATCACGGCTACATAACACAATATTTATCACGGCTATATAACACAATATTTACCACAGCTATATAACACAATATTTATCACGGCTACATAACACAATATTTACCACAGCTACATAACACATTATCACGGCTATATAAGACATTATTTATCACGGCTACATAACACAATATTTATCACGGCTATATAACACAATATTTACCACAGCTATATAACACAATATTTATCACAGCTACATAACACAATATTTATCACGGCTACATAACACAATATTTACCACAGCTACATAACACATTATCACGGCTATATAAGACATTATTTATCACGGCTACATAACACAATATTTATCACAGCTACATAACACAATATTTATCACGGCTACATAACACATTATTTATCACGGCTATTTAACACTTTATTTATCACGGCTATATAATACAATATTTATCACGGCTATATAACACATTATTTATCACGGCTAGATAACACATTATTTATCACGGCTAGATAACACTTAATTTATCACAGCTATATAACACTTTTACTCTTTTTGAGCCAGGTGTATCATTATTATTATTATTTTACTCCTTTGAAAGTTTTTTTGACACCTGATGGTTTGTAACTGGAATTAGAGTGACAGCAAGACTTCTTAAGTTTCCAGGACTCTTCTCAGTATTCTGGCCGATCTTAATAATGCTGTAGTCGGGATAGTCACTTCTTGTCCTGTTATTTCCAAAACTTCAAGTCCCTGTAGCAGTCCTTTGGGGATTGTTCCAAGTGCACCAATTACTATTGGTATCACCGTCGCTTTCATATTCCATAGTTTGTTTTAGCTCTCTAGCAAGGTCTGAGTATTCATCTCACATTTCACTTTCTTTTAATTTTACTCTGTGGTCGGCCGGAATGGCAGGTTCTCTTAATTATTATTATTATTATTATTATTATTATTATTATTTTGTTGTTGTTGTTGTTGTTTCTTGTGAAATTCAGTATTCTGAAATGCAATACGTTATCTATCAACAGAAATGATCTGCTATGTTGATAAAAGCTTCAATTCCACGTTCCTTGAGTAAAATGTTAATCATAATTCTTTTTTTCTTCTTCTTTTCTTTTTTTCTTTAATTTCAAGTTGTCTTCACTATGAAACAAGAGATATATGCGAATATGGAATCTTGATTTTAATGAACATCCATATCTTTTTTCAAGATTTTATTTGGCTACCATCTATTCATATCATTTTCTTTATGTTCAATATTTAGAATTACGATTGAAATAATATCAACTGATATAATCTTGAATAAAGTTTTATAAGCTGTTATTGAATCAAATTTGGAATCTAACCTGTTCACAAATATGTCTACACGAATGCCTTCATGTATAAGCGAACAGGCACAAGAGCATGTGTGTGTGTGTGTGTGTGTGCAGAAAGTGAAAGAGGAAAGGAGGGAAATATTTTTATCTCTTTGTATCTAGATATAATTTCCATATTATCTCATTGAATACTTTTTATTATTATTAGAGTTTTTCACATCAGTGTTTACTGACGGTCTTTTACAGGAGTTTGAGCGACAGCAAGTCTCCTCAAGTCTCCAGGACTCTTCTCAATAATGTAGTATTTTGGATGGTCTGCACTCGTCTGCCAACTTCCAAGTCCTCCAGTTCTTTTAGTAATCCTTTAGTTACTATTCCAAACGCACCAATTACAATTGGTAAAATTGTCACCAGCATGTTCCATAGTTTTTTTCAATTCCCAGCAAGGTCGATGTACTTACCCTTCTTTTCACGTTCTTTCAGTTTTATTCTGTGGTCGGCAAAGTCGATAATTTTGCAAGTTCTCTTTTTTTTTCTTTTTTTTTTTTTTTGCTGATTATCATTAGGTCTGGTCTTCTGGCCGAGATCAGGTGATCCGTGTGTATGTCAAAGTTCCATAGGAGTTTAGGTGTGTTATTTTCTAAACAGGTGCTGAGTTGTGCATATACCATTTGTTCGTATGGTCAAATTCAAATTTCTTGCACATCTCCCAGTGGATCACCTTGCCGACCCAGTCGTGTCTCGTCTTATTTTCCTTCTGTGTTAATTTACTGCATTCGCTAATTATGTGATTGATGGTTTCATCTTTGTCACCGCATAGTCTACATTTGCTATTTTGTTGCGTCTTATCTATTCTCACTTGGATATGATTGGTTCTTACGGCCTTGTTTTGTGCTGCTATTAGGAGAGATTCTGTTTCCCTCTTAAAGTTTCCCTTTCTTAGCCACGTCCAGGGTTTTTTCGTGTGAAATGTTGTTTAATAGTCGTTTATAACGCCCATAGAGTCGTTTTCCTTCCCATTTTTGTTTCCTTATTATTGTCATTCCGTTGTCCATCGTGTTACCATTATCGTTTCTGATGGCTGTAATCAGTCCTCCATCGTGTTTTTGTATATAGTCTTCGAGTCGTTGTATCGATGCGTCAACACTGTCTTCAATACTGGCAAGTCCTCTTCCTCCCTCTTTTCTTGATACATATAGTCTGTCAACGTCGTCTCTGGGATGTAATGCCTTATGCATGATCATAAGTTTTCTTGTTATTTGGCCCATTTGTTTAAATTCATTTCTGGTCCACTTGAGAAAGGGTCCGGAATATCTAACGAGGAGTACAGCCCAGGTATTTATTCCTTTGATAAGGTTTCAGTTAGAGAGTTTTCTCTCTAGTAGTTTTTTAGTTCTCCTGAGATATTCTTTTTGAATTTTGTCTTTCATTTCCACTTGTTTGATGGTATCAGCCTCCAAGATGCCCAAATATTTGTAGGTTTCGTTTTCTGCAAGCGTTCCAATCTTGTCTTGCTTTGGTAGTTCCATTCCGTCTGTTAGATGTCGCTTGCAACTTTTCTTTATAAGCATTGCACATTTTTCTTACTCCTGGATAGTTTTTCACGTCTGTTTTACCTAATGGTCTTTCACTGGAGTCTGAGGGACAGCAAGTCCCCAAGATTCTTCTCAATATTCTGGCCGATGTCAAAAATGTAGTAGTTTGGATTGACTTCACTCGTTCACTTATTTCCAAGTCCTCCAGTCCCTTTATTAATCCTTCGGTGACTGTACCAAAAGCACCAATCACGATCGGTATAATTGTCACCTTATGTTCCATAGTTTTTCAATTCCCTAGCAAGGTCAAGGTATTTATCCTTCTTTTCACTTTCTTTCAATTTTACTCTGTGGTCAGCCATGATAACAAAGTCCACAATTTTGCAAGTTTTAGGAGATCTGTTTGTATGTCAAAATCCCATAGGAATTTGTGTGTGTCATTCTTTAGGACAGATGCTGGGTTATCCATATACAAGTTGTTCGTTTGGTCGAACTTCAATTTCTTGCACAATTCCCAGTGGATCACCTTGCCCACCCAGTTATGTCTAGTCTTATACTCTTTCTATACTAATTTGCTGCATTCTCTTATTATGTAATTGATGGTTTCGTCTCTACCACCACATAACCTACATATGCTGTTTTGTTGGGTCTTATCTATTCTAGCTTTGATATGATTGGTCCTTATGGCGTTGTTTTGTGCTGCTATTCGAAGCGATTCGGTTTTTCTCTTAAGGTTTCCCTTTCTTAGCCACGTCCACGTTTTCTCGCGTGAGATGTCGCTTGTTAGTCGCTTAAAATATCCATAGAGTTTTTTATCTTCCCATTTTTGTTTTCTGGTTAATGTCAGTATTGCTTCTGGTGGCTGTAATCACTCTTTCTCCACGCCTATTATTATTATTATTATTATTATTATTATTATACTCTTTGCGATTTTCTTACTAGAGTCCGAGTAACAACAAGTCTATCAGGTCCCCAGGACTCTTCTCAATATTCTGGCCATATCAAAATTGCTGTAGTCTGGATTCATCCTTCGATTTTTAACTCTCCAGTTCTCTTTCCAGTCGTTTATGAACCGTTCCAAGTGGGCAAATTACAACTGATATCACCGTCACTCTCATGTTCTACAGCTTTCTTAATTCTCTGGTAAGATCTAAGTACTAGTTTCTTTTTTCCCTTGCTTTGATTTTCAGTCTGCTGTCAGCCGGGACAACCAAGTCCATTTTATGGCAAATTCATTTTTTTTGTTAATTAAAAAAAAATAGTGTGGTTTCTTGGCCGGGATTAGGTGATCCGTTCGTATCTCAAGATCCAAGAGAATTTTATGTGTCCCATTCACAAGTGATTTAGTTTTTTGTTCGCACTATATACATATTGGGTTTGGTCCGCTTTTTTTATAATGTTTTCCCGAACGTTTTTAGTTGGTAAGCTTTGATCATATGCTGCTTTTATTAACCCTTCTGTCTCCACCTTTAATCCTGTACTTTTCAGCCATCAATTAGTCTTTGCTATATCTTTATCAGCATTTTTAATTCATATAGAGTCTTTTATTCACAAGCATTTTTTATTGATCGTTTTTATTTTTTCATGTTTTTGCTGCCAATATTGCTTTTTATATCAATTTCTTTCAGTGATTAATAAATAAATCTATTACTTTTGTTACTAATTGAATATTTTTCCTTTTGCTTGTCGTCTATGTTAACTAAATGTTGCATCCAATCTATTATAGTGTTTAATTGGCCCTGTCAGCTGGAGCAGCAGAATACACCAACTGCGTCTCTGCAGTGAGGTAAAACTCCCCCAACAAGTGTCCTAGATATGACACTAAATAATCTAATGGTGAGGCTTCAGTAATCCTGGAGCTTTGAGGAATGCGGAGTACCCCTTCATTGCCATCGCTTCCGGGTCGACTCTGAGTGGTAGCACCGAATAGAATCATATCTAATGGTAAAATAGACCTAAACTGTGTACTCATGCAAAACTGAGTTGTTTAAAATAGAACTGTTTTTTTTACTTTGAACTGTGTATAAATAAAAAAAAACTGTACTATGTTAAACTGAGTTGTTTAAAATAGAACTGTTTTTTTACTTTGAACTATGTATAAACAAAAACCTGTACTTATGTTAAACTGAATTGTTTAAATAGAACTGTTTATATGTATAAAAATGGATTTGGCATTAAATAACCAACAATAGTTGATAAACCATAAAACCCAACCAAAAAAAATCTTATATATTTACTATACATGAATAAAAAAGGATTTGGTATTAAATAACCTACAATGGCTGATATTTCATAAAGCCTAACCAAATCAAACCAAACCTTTAGTTTTTAATTATTTCTTTGATCATATAGTTGTTTTTTTAGGTCAATTCTAGTCGGATTAATCCCCTTTCACAATTTTCTTTCTTATCGGGAATAAGATTGGGTTGGGTTTTATGGCATATCAACCATTGTTGTTTATTTAATGCCAAATCCTGTTTTTACATATACTTTAAATATATGATTTTTAAACACATTTTGTAGATACACACAGTTAAATGCCCCAACAGTCCTATTTCAAACAATTCAATTTAGCATAAATCAACTAAGTAATATGGTCCCAAGTATTATTATGTATCCCTAACCATTTAATTAAACATCAGTCCTTTGTTTTTTTTTTAAACACTCGTCATTGTTTTGGTGTTTTTTTATTTTGTTTTATTTTGTTTTGTTTTTGGTTGTTGTTTTTTTTTTTGTTTCTTTCTTTTTAAAATTTTTTTTTTTTTGTTGACTTTCAGTATGTCTGATTGTCTGGCCGAGATTAGAAGGTCCATTTGTACCGGCTCATTGCTCTAGTGGGTAGAGTGTTCGCCAATGGTCCGGGAGACCTGAGTTCAATCCTAGGTCACGTCATACCAAAGACTTTAAAAAGGGTACTTAATGCCTCCTTGCTTAACACTCAGCAATATAAGGTACGAATCAAGGTTAAAGTGGAGCAGTCCAGGGAAAGGAGTAGCACCCTTCCCTACTCTTCGGTGTAGTAGCTATCGAAAAAGGAGCCTTCTGGTCACCTTCAACTACGGTTGCCAACTTTACTTTTACTTGTATCTCAAAATCCTTGAGAACTTTATGCTTTGTTTGTTTGTTGTTTTGTTTTTTTTTTTTTTGTTTAATGGCATATGAACCTTTGTAGGTTATTTAATGCCAAATCTATTCTCCTAGAAGAACAGTAGTGGTACTATTTAACCCATAGCTGGGAGGAGAAGGGGGTTCATACCTTTCCCAAGGGTATTTGTCCGAAAGTGAACGTAATACCGCGACTGGAATACGAACTCGCTTACTACGATTCCGCAGTCCATCGCTTTAACCATTACACCACGAGGACACCCCCAGAACTTTATGCGTCTGATTCTTCTGGATGTATTCTGCATTAGGCATACACCACTTGTTCGTATGGGCAAATTTAAATTTTTTGCCCAATTCTCAGTGGATCACATTTTCCACCCAGTCGCATCTAGTCTTATTTTTTGTGCTAATTTGGTACATGTCAATAAATATGAATAGTTGCATCAAAACATATAACTGTGTATAAATTATCAATATTAGATTGCCCAGTCAGCTGGTGCTGTAGAATACACCGACTGCACCTTTACAGAGAAGTAAGACCTCCCACTAACGAGCGTCCTGATATGACACTAAGCAATCTTATGCTGAGGTTCGAGTGATGTTGGAGCTTTGGGAAATGCGGAGCACCCCTTCATTGCTATTGCTCCCAGGTCCGGTCTGGCCCGGAGTGGTAGCACTTGATAGGACCCTATATATGGGTTAAATAGAACTAAACTGCGTACTAATGAAAAACTGAATTACTTGAAATAGAACTGTTTTGATATTTAAACTGCGTACTTATGCTAAACTAAATTGTTTGAAATAGAACTATTTTGACATTGAAATTGTACTTCCGTAAATTGAATTGTTTGAAATAGAACTGTTTTGACATTTAACTGTGTGTGGGCAAACACAATACTTATACTAAACTGAATTGTTTGAATTAGAACTGTTTGACTAAACTGAATAGCTGGAAATAGAAATGTTTTTGACAAACTGCGCTCATGTTAAACTGAATAGTTTGAAATAGAACTAATTATTTGTATATAAATGAATTTGGGATTGAATAATCTACAAAGGTTGATATGCCATAAAACCTAAACAACCAACCAACCAACTGAAACCATATGACTGTATCCAAATTATTTGTATTAGATGGGATTATTTGAAAACATATAACTGTGTCCAAAAAATGTTTACTATAAAAGTATGATTAAATGTTTACTATAAAAGTATGATTAAATATGATTGAAAGGGAACGATAAAAACACAAATAGCTATAATTATAACCATGATTTATAACAATATAAGATTTCGGTATTAAATTACCCATAAGGGTTTGATATGCCATTAAATAAAACCAAACTGACAGAGATTTTAAAATCGATATCCTTCATCGCTAATGCTTGCGTGCAGGATAAATATCGGCATGCTTACACATTCTGAAACATTCCTGTTGGCCATAATGATAAGCAGATAGGTGGAACTTCGAGGAGCGTATGGACAGACTTGTGTATTTCCCCGGGGCATTATTTCTATCTGTGTATTTTTTTTTTTAAGCTTTAAAATCATGGCCATTAGGAAAGAAAAGAAAAAGAAAGAAAAAAAGAATAGATAGATAGATAGATAGATATGGAGAGAAAGAGAAAGAGAAAGAAAGAAAGAAAGAAAGATAATGAACTGTTGGATAGATATATCAATAGATAATGTATAGTGAATTAGATAGATAGATAGATAGATAGATAGATAGATAGATAGATAGATAGATAGATAGATAGATTGTGATTTAGATCAAGAAATTTTAAATATATCGTAAGAATTGAGCACTCTGGTAGCCAATAGGGTATAAAAAATATAAACAAAGGCTGCTGCTGCTGTTGCTAAAAATAAATACCTTAAAATTCCCTTAGCCAACGTAGTCCGCTTGGTGACCGACAGGTCTGAAACTTAGTCTAACGTAAAGTTGGACGGGTTTCGATCCCGGCTTCGAGCGTCCTGCGTGTCTAGCCACACTGAAGAGTTCTGATAGAAAGAAACAGTCTGTCTGTGGATGACAATATATATATATATATATACATATATATATATATATATATATATATAGAGAGAGAGAGAGAGAGAGAGAGAGAGAATGAACTGACAGATAAATAGCGTTGTGACCTAAAAAAAGGTTACTCAAACGGAGGTCGGAAATGAAATGGAAATCTTATTAACATTAATAAAATACAATACTAGCTAGCGGCGTGAGGAAAGTAACCCCTGCTCGTGGTGAACTACTTAGTGAACACATTTAGCTATTTGCCACGCACCCCACTAAACGGACAAGTCAGCCAAAAAGTTTTTCTTAACTTGGTCTGGGCGCGGGGCCGTGGCCCAGACACGTCCGGCGGTTCCAGGCGCCAGGAGATAAACCTAGTCCACCGAGGAGGGTTAGAGTCTGGGGCAACGGCCCTATGAGGCTTGTGGAAGATTGGCCGCGTGATGTGAATGTTAGGCTTCTCCGGCATCCACGTCAGGCAACCTCAACTGCGTAAAACGCGATCACCAGAGACTGTCATTATATTTGTCCCCCTCACAATAATGTCCGACATATTTGTGAGGAACAGAACACACATCAATGTTCATAGGTATATAACTGATATATATATATATATATATATATAGAGAGAGAGAGAGAGCGAGAGAGAGAGTTAGCAAGAGAGAAATAATAAACTGACAGATAGAGAAAGAAAGAGAGAAATATATATATATATATATATATATATATATATATATATATATATATATATATATATATATAAAATAGAACTGTTTTTAAGTAGAAGTAAATAGAATTAAACTGTACTTATGATAAACTGAACTGTTTGAAATAGAACTGTTTTTGACATTGAAACTGTGTACTTATGCTAAACTGAATTGTTAAAAATAGAACCTTTTTGACATTTAACTGAACTGCTTTCACATTTAACTGTAAGTAAACAAAAAACTATACTTATACTAAACTGTATTGTTCGAAATTTAATTCGGCGTTAAATGAGCCAAAAAGGGTTGATACGTCGTAAAACAAAGCTAACAACCAACCAACCACATTAAACGACAGTCCTCTAAAATTAGTAAACCATTTCCCATACCTCAACAACAATATCTCATCAATTGGAAGTGATGTTATTCTACGCGCAGGAAAGCCAAGGACTGCTATCGATAGGTTATCAATCATCTGGAAATATAATCTCAGATAAAATAGAACGGAAATTCTTCCAAACAGTAGCCGTGTTAGTACTACTTTACGGCTGCACAACTAAGGCTTTTATAAAGCTCTTGGAGGAAAAGCTAGACGAGAAGTAGACAAGGATGCTGCGTACCATTTTGAACTAACCAACGATGCAGCAACCCATCAGACGTCAGCTGTACGGCTACTTACTGTCTATCTCACAAATATCCGCGTAAGACTAACAAGAAATGCAGGGCACTACTGGAAAAGTAAGAACCAACGACTTGTGGACCCCAACACACATAGACATCAGTGTTGGTCGACCAACTAAGACCTATATTTATCCACTTTGTTCGTTTATTGGATGCCGTCCGGAGGACCTGCCCAGAATAATGGACGATAGTGATGGATGGTGGGACAGAAAGTCGTGAGAATCCGTCATATCAGCGCGACGAGATGATGAGACAGATAGACAGATAGATATGAACAGACTGTGATAGATAGATAGATAGATATATAGATAGATAGATAGATAGATAGATAGATAGATTGCAGCACAGTTCAGCTAATACATCTCTGTCATATTCCATTTGGAATTTGAAAAAAAAAACATTCTAATAAAAAATAAATCTTCTTAAACAAAGATAAAGTAAAGTTGGCGACCGTAGTAGAGGGTTACACGAAGGCTCCCTTTTCTATAGCTACTACGCTGAGGTGTCGGGGAGGGCGCTACTTCTTTCCCTGGATTGTTCCACTTTGCACTTGATCCTTACCTTATAATGCTGAGTGTTAAGCAAGGCGGCATCAAGTACCATCTTTGAGTCTTTGGTATGACTCGACCTGGGATTGAACCCTGGTCTCCCGGACAATTGATGAACACTTTACTCATTAGAATTTTATTATTACAAGTGTAAAATGATAAAATCAAAACGGATATTATTAAGTATTAATTATTACCATTCTCTATAACATTGACGCTCTACGACCAAAAATTTGAATAAGTAACATTCCCCAAATAGGTATACACTTTATATCTATCATGCTAATCCCACTGACCATTACTATTATATTTTCTTCTCGAAAAGTCGGCTCTAGGGAATATCTTTGATACATTTACAAATAGATTCGTCCAAAATATTATCTTTGGCAATAAGATGTGCATGTGTTTTGTTGTGTAGTGTCTACTTTGGCAACACTGAAGTCGTCTCAGCAATCAAATCAAGGTAAATGTAGAAGACAGATAACTGAAGCAGACTTTTTGATAGAACAAGGTATATTTTATTAAAATGTTCCTTCCATTCAAAAGCGTCTCTGTCCATTCATGCAGACATGAGACGCAGTCACCGTCAGCTGTCAATGACTGGTAGAAAAAAAAGAAAACAAAAAAATAAAAAAGATACATCTCCACTCCTTCAGAAAACTCGACTTCTGTTCACCTCTCTCTCTCTCTCTCTCTCTCTCTCTTTCTCCCTCTTTCTCTCCTCATTTCCCTATTTCCTCGTCTATGCTTTCTTCTCTATAACTCTCTCTTTCTCTCTCTCAATCTCTCTCTGTCTTTCTCTCTCTCTCCCTACTTTGCTTTTTTTTTTCGCTTCTTTTCGGCCTTTTTAATCATCTTTAATTCTTTTTTCGTTTCTTTTCTGCCTTTTTCATTCTTTTTGTATTTTTCCGCAGTTATTTTTCTTTTCTTTTCAGCCGTTTTTATTTTTTGTCTCTTTCTGTAGTTCTTTTTCGGTTATTTTCAGCCTTTCAAAATGTTTGTCGTTCTTTTTTTTGTTTTGTTTTGTTTCTATTCAACCTTTTATATCCTTTTTGTCTTTTCCTGCAGTTATATTTTCGGTATTTTTTTCAGCCTTTTTCCTCCTTTTTGTCTTTACCGCATTTATTTTTCGTTTTTTTTTTTCAGCTTTTTTCATCCTTTTTGTCTTTTTCAGCAATTATTTTTCGTTTCTTTTAAGCCTTTTTCATCATTCTTATCTTTTCCAGTTGTTATTTTTTCGTTTCTTTTCAGCCTTTTTTATCCTTTTTGTCCTTTTCCGCAGTTATTTTTTCGTTTCTTTTCAGCCTTATAACTGCGGAAAAAGACAAGAAAGGATAATTTCTTGTCTTTTTCCGCAGTTATTTTTTCGTTTTTTTTTTATCCTTTTTGTCTTTTTTCGCATTTATTTTTCGTTTTATTTTTTTTTTTTTTCAGCTTTTTTCATTCTTTTTGTCTTTTTCAGCAATTATTTTTCGGTTTTATTTTTTTCAGCCTTTTTCAGCCTTTTTATCTTTTTCCGCAGTTATTTTTTCGTTTCTTTTAGGGTTTTTTCATCCTTTTTGTCTTTTCCCGCAGTTATTTTTTCGTTTCTTTTCAACCTTTTTTCATCCTTTTTATCTTTTTCCGCAGTTATTTTTTCGTTTCTTTTTAGCCTTTTTCATCCTTTTTATCTTTTTCCGCGGTTATTTTTTCGTTTCTTTTCAGCCTTTTTTATTCCTTTTTGTCTTTTTTCGCAATTATTTTTTCTTTTTTTTTCATGACTTTTTCTTCCTTTCAGCTTTTTCCTCATCTTTTGTCTCTGTAGTTTTTTTTTTCTCCTTTTCCGTGTTTTTCATTTTTTTTTTTTTTTTTGGTCATTTCCCGCAGTTCATCGTTTTTCTCTTCTTTTCTCTCCAGCACTTTCCATCATTTTTGTGAATTCCTCCAGTTTTCTTGCATGAATCTTTTCTTTACTGGAACAGCAGACGAGATATCACATTTTTTTTCTTACTTCAAAAGAGGTTGATGAGATGTCACGTAAATACTTTCTCTACGTAGATTTAGAGTGTAGGATCTGTTCTTCCTGTGGCTAGGTACCGATGATCAGAGATAGACGACTATCAACAAAATCTGATGGATAGATAGATAGATAGTAACGATTAATCTGATATATATATATATATATATATATATATATATATATATTTAATAAAGAGATGAAGAAATTTATCTAGCTAGCAAATATATATATATATATATCAGTGTAATCATTATCTATCTTTCTATCTATTTATACGCTTGCAAAGGTAAATCGTTCATCTCGGTATTAATCATATATATATATATATATATATATATATATCAGTGTAATCCTTATCTATCTATCTTCTAGTTTATGGTTCTTACGAGCCCACTTGACGAGTTAGTAGAGCATGAAACCTAGGGTTACAGACACTACCACGACATCTATCTGCAAGCAAAAATAAATTATTCATCTCTATCTTATATTTATATATATATATATATAAGAGAAAGATAGAGATTAACAATTTAACTTTGCTAGGAGATAGATAGATACATATAAAGATCTGAGTGGATAGGAGTATTATCGATTTGGTCTCTTGTAAGACACAACATGAGTAAAAATGACGTGGAGTTATCAAAACCTACGGGAAGTAGTCACTCTGTGGGATAAAATATAGGTCCTTTGAGTGCAACTGGATGTGTACATCTACGCATGCGCATCGTGAGAAAAAGGAAACAATGTTATCCTTAAAATAAGCTTGATTCTGTAAAAAGAAAAAAAAAAGATGTAAGCCTTCGAGTTTCTTTTTGCTCCACAAATGTCAATTAACTGCGTCCGGCTCAGTTGGTATGCACTAACCTGTCAGGTATTTAGTGGGCGGGGGAAGAATCTGTCAACTTTGCAGCAAAGCCTACGGGCTCCTTAGTGCATCGATAAGGCAAAGAAAAAAGTAGGTGGAGACCAAGAGAAAGGCTAAGAGATAATCTATGTAGGTAAAATTACAAGTAGGTATTGGTTCGCTTTGTATATTGGCTACCTACTTGGTTGGTTGGTTGGTTTTACGGCATAGAAACTCTCGTTTATTGATTGATTTTAACGGCATGTCAACTCATCTAGGCTTATTCTATGCCTAAGGGTTAGGGAATTGCTTTTCTATCTATATTTGTGTAGTTATTTCTTAAAGTATTTTCACATTTGCTCACGGTCCTGTCAAAAACGAATAGTTTTTAAAAGATCTATTTGACTCATTGTAAGTTATTTAATTCCAAATTCATTTTTATACAAATAAATAGTTCTATTTCTAACAATTCAGTTAAACATAAGTACTCAGTTCAATTGTCAAAAACATTTCGATTTTAAGCTGTTCAGTTTAGTCACACAGTTCTAATTCAAACAATTCAGTTTAGTATAAGTATAGTTTTTGTTTATTTACAGTTAAATCTAAAAAAAAAAGGTTCTATTTCGAGCAAATCAGTTTAGTGTAGTACAATTTCAATATCAAACACTGTTCTATTTCAAACAATTCCGTTCAGCTTAAGTATGTAGTTTAGTTTTATTTAACCTATTGATAAGGGCCCATTCAAACGTTACCACTCCGGGCCAGAGTGGACCTGGGAGCGATGGCAATGAAGTGGTACTCTGCATTCCTCAAAGCTCCAGCATCCCTGGAACCTCACCATCAGATTGTTTAGTGTCATATCCTGGACACTCGTCGGGAGTCTCATCCCTCTGCAGAGAAGCAGACTGAGCAATCATAGATAGAATGTTAACTGGTACTACCATTCCGGGTCAGAGTGGACCTGGGAGTAATGGCAATGCGGAGGTAATCTACACTCTTCAAAACTGGAGCCTCGCCATCAGATGCAGTTTTGTGTCACACTCAAGGTTCTCTTTTTAGGGGGTGTTACCCTTTTGCAGGAGATACAGTCAGTGTTTTCTTAGCCCCGCAGCCAGTCATTGTTAAGTAAGTTTTCTTTGTTTGTTTGGTTGGTTGGTTGGTTGGTTGGTTTTTTCTTGGTGGGCGATGGGGGGGAATCAGCAGTTATATGGTTTCAAAAAACTGATTAATAATTATTTGTAGTCACAAATAACTATTCTTCATACAAATAATTTACACACAGTTGTATAATTTCAAGTAAAGTTTGTTATGGTTTCTTTATTCAATGGCATATCAACCTTTGTGGGTTATCAAATCCCAAAGCCATTAATGAAGTGGAAAAGCAGTGATACTTAGTAAGTAAAGTTGGCGACCTTAGTCGAGGGTGACCAGAAGGCTCCCTTTTCAATAGCTACTACACCGAGGTGTAGGGGAGGGCGTTACTCTTTCCCTGGATTGCTCCACTTTACCCTTGATACGTACCTTATGTAGCTGAGTGTTAAGCAAGGAGGTATCAAGTACCATTTTAAAAGTCTTTGGTATGAAGCGACCTGGGATTGAACCCAGGTCTCCCGGACCATTGGCAAACACTCTACTCATTAACAGGAGGGATACGGGGTTTCAGTACTTGGGTATTAGTCCGAAAGTGAGCGTCATAGCATGACTACAGTTCGAACTCGCTTACTCCGCGGTCGGAATTGAACACATTTACCACAATACCACGGGAACTCCTTTGGTTTCACGTAACTATCCTATTTTAAAATAATTTGTTTGGACACAGTGATACGGTTGAATGTACTTTAAACAATTATATCCTTTTAAGTGTTAAACAATAATTATTCTTTATAAACACCTTGCTTCAAGCTACTATTCTTAATTCAAATGATCTGTGTGGTTTTAAGTATTTCTGTCTAATACTAATAATTTTTGGACATATCTCTTTGACTCATAAACGGCACCCTAACATGTAGTATCACTCAGTGCTAGAGAAGTACTTTGAGAAAGAAAGCGGTGATTCCACACACAGACACATACACACACTCATTTTGTCTCTGTCTGTCTGTCTGTCTCTCTCTCTCACTTGTTATCTCTCTCTCTCTCTCTCTCTCTCTCTCTCTCTTTTGGTTTCTTATCTATTCTCTCTTCCTATAATCTATCCTTCTATCTACTTGTCTATTTTTCAATGTATTTTTGCAAGACCAGCAGGTTAGCTTCAACGCCACGAGGACTTCACCACACCCACCTGTATCTATCAAAGTTACATTTAAAGAAATTAGTTTCACTATGCCTCTTTTGTACTCTCTCTCTCTCTCTCTCTCTCTCTCTCTCTCTCTCTCTCTCTCTCTTTTATTTTTCTCCCAGTTTTCCAATATGTATTTTTATCAATCTGTCTAACTTCCAATCACTTTTTTCTTCTCTTTCCAATTTCTCTCTCTCTCTCTCTCTCTCTCTCTCTCTCCAATTCATGTATCTAGTTGTATTGATAAAAGTAGGTTTGGCTTCCTTCTCTCTCTCTCTCTCTCTCTCTCTCTATCTATCTATCTATCTATCTATATATATATATATATTTATCTATCTGTTTATCTTTCACGAGATTTATCAGGTTATACTGATAGAATGTTCTCTCTCTCTCTCTCTCTCTCTCTCTCTCCCAATGCTTGTATCTAGTTGTATTGATAAAAGTAAGTTTGGCTTCCTTCTCTCTCTCTCTCTCTCTCTCTCTCTCTCTCTCTCTCTCTCGTTATCTCTTTTTCTCACTCATTCGATTTTTCTGATTCTCTCTCTCTCTATATATATATATATATATATATATTTATCTATCTGTTTACCTTTCAGTAGATTTATCAGGTTATACTGAGAGAATGTTCTCTTTCTCTCTCTCTCTCTCTCTCTCTCTCTCTCTCTCTCTCTCTCCCCAATGCTTGTATCTAGTTGTATTGATAAAAGTAAGTTGGGCTTCCTTTTCTCTCTCTCTCTCTCTCTCTCTCTCTCCCGACCGTTCCCTTCTTATCTCGCTCTCACTCACTCTCCTTATCTATCTCTACTTTTATCTATGTATCTATGTATCTATCTATCTATCCTACCTTTTTGCCCAGTCAGCTGAGTCTGTAGAAATCTCTGCAGAGGAATAAGACCCCTCCCCGAATGAGTGTCCTGTATATGACACTAAACAATTTGATGTTGAGGTCCAGTAATACTGGAGCTTTAGGAAATGCAAAGTACCCATTCATTGCCATCGCTGCCAGGTTCACTCTAGCCCGGAGTGGTAGAACCTGATAGGGTCCTCTATATGGATCAAATAGAACTAAACTGCGTACTTATGCTGAACTGAATTACTTGAGATAGAACTGTTTTTACATTTAAACTGCATACTTATGCTAAAGTGAATTGTTTAAAATAGAACTGTTTTGACATTTAACTGTGTGTGGACAAAAACTAATCTGATATTGAACTGAATTGTTTGAAATAGAACTGTTTGACTAAACTGAATAGCATGAAATAGAAATGTTTTTTGACAATTCAACTGGGTATTCATGCTAAACTGAATTGTTTGAAATAGAACTGTTTATTGTATGAAAATGGATTTAGCGTTAAATAACCTACAAAGGTTGATATCCCATTAAACCTAACCAACCAACCAACCATCTCCTTACCTTTCCCTCCCTATCTCGCTCTCTCTCCCTCTCTTTATGTATCTCTACTTCTCTCTCTCTCTCTCTCTCTCTCTCTCTCTCTCTCTTCTCTTTCTCTCTCTCTCTCTCTCTCTCTATCTCTTTCAGTGCATCTATGTTACATCCAAATCTTTCTTCGGATAAATACGTCTGCGTTCGCGCCTGGATTGCTTACAGCTGTTTCTTCGATCTTGCCGCGTCTGCTTACTTTCCAGAAATCAGATCTCTGTATGTATCGTCTTTTGTCTACTTTTGACTCCTCGATTTTGGCGCAGATAAGCGTTTGGGGGCGATATCGAATTTTCGTCGTCATTGTTTGAGCGAAATTGAAACCAATTGCGTCCTCAAGGAAAAGCAGCTACGTTGCTGGCAATAAAATCAGGAAAAGAAAAAAAATACATATATAATCATTATTATCATCATCACCAAGTCAATCTGACAACTCGGAGTTACTTGAGTCTCTTTCGCTAAACATCCCTATCATCCAACGCTTCTGCATACAGTGTTATATATATATATATATATATATATATATATATATATATATATTACACACACACACACACACACACTTATACATATATATATGTATGTATTACATTTGAACAGAGAAATTGCATTATATATATTAATTGAATTACCATGACTTGAAAATTCAGCAAGCACTCACATGCGACATACGGAACACTGAGGACTACCCCCCCCCCGGCCTTTTGGCTGGGCCGTCTGACATTCGTGCCGGATGGGTGATCGAAACCAAGAGCAGACCCGGGGCCGAATAGGCCCCCAGCTTCGGCTGGGCAACCTTCGGGTGGGCGAGCTGCTTTTTCAGATCCGTTTGCACGCCTTGTATAGCACTAGACCTCACGGTCTAGTTCAAGCTATATGCTGGCATACGTGCCCGGACCTAGATTTAGGTCCGTGATACGGCTTGACTCATTAGATCCACATTGCACTTAGTGGGTCAATGACTAGCAGGGTTCGAGTCTCGGCTCGTTCCCGACCTTCCCCTCCCCTTTATCCCCAATTTAATCGGCCTTCGGGCTTTTGACCTTGTGTCAAGTCGTGTCTGGTGGGAGGCAGTGACAAATAAACGACATACGGAACACTGAACAGCTCTTTCGACCTTATTAGGTCTCATCAGCAGTGCATACCGTGATCTCCACCACTGGGTTAAGCGGTCGCGCATTTACCATGACTTTGGGATTGCTTATGTGCAATATGGACCGGTGGCCCGGTTCTAGAGTTTTGGCTCTGCATTATGTGGTCGCTGGTTCGATCTCCAGTGGTGTAGATCACAAATTGCACTGCTGATGAGACCCAATAAGATCGAAGCAGCAGTTCATTGTTCTGTATGTCACATGTGAGAGTTCGTGCCGAGTTTTTTAGTCATGGTAATTCAATTAATATATATATATATATATATAGTCATCCACAGACAGATCTGTTTCGTTCTATCAGAACTCATCAGTGTGGCTAGACAGTATCTTCCCGTAGCTGGGATCGAAACCCGGTTGACTCAAACGCCAAACCAAAGCTTCTAACAATTCAGCCACGAGGAGATATTAGCTGTGAAGTAAATTTTAAACGTTTATGAATCACAATTACTATTGTTTACATACATCCGTTCAACGAAGAGGTTTGCAATAGACGCTAATGGCAACACGATTACTTCTTCGCCAGAGAACTCAACCCCACGGGGGTAGGGGAGTATATATATATCTCTATAGTCATCCATATATATATATATATATATATATATATATATATATATATATATATATAAAGAAGAAATATACATAAAGATTTACATTTATATTGATATATATTTTGAGATTTTATCGGGGGATACAAAATCTAATAATTACCCAAAAGAGACCTATTTTATTTATGTTATGATATTAAAATATGAAGGTCAACCGGTTTCGATCCACGATAATCACTACCTTTATTGTGGATAAACGATTAAGATATAAAGTGGGGGGATTTGTGATGAGTGAAAAAAAAAGAAAATAAAGAGGGGTGCGTAAATTCAAATGGTGATCAAATTCAACCCCAGTAAATAGTCCCTCTGTTTACAGAGGACGGTTTATAAGTGAGAATATGAACGGTCTCAAGGATTTTCCACAGAAAATCCGTGTGTGACTTGCCCAATACGGTGAACACGTCATCACTGTAAGAGAAGACGCAATTACGATTATTTATAAGATGTTCAGCAATCACAGACCTGTATGTTTTATTAATTTTATCAGCAAGCCAATTTCCCTCCCGATGTTTTGTAGGCACGAGCTGCTTAATTATATATTTGTACATATACCTTTACATATATGTGTGTGTGTGTGTGTGTTAGTGTGTGTGTGTTAGTGTGTGTGTGTGTATTAGAATACTAATAGGGCCGTGCACGTTACAGAATAAAAATCTTATCCCACGTTATGTTTACTGGTTCTCAGCAGAACGAGTCGAAATGTCTGATGGTTTGGTTTGGTTTCTTTGTTTAATGGCATATCAACTCTTTTTAGGTTATTTAATGCCAAAGCAATTCTCCTAGAAGAACAGTAGTGGTACTATTTAACCCATAGCTGGGAGGATAAGGGGGTTCATACCTTTCCCAAGGATATTTGCCCGAAAGTGAACGTAATAGCGCGACTGGAATACGAACTCGCGCACTACGATTCCGCAGTCCATCGCTTTAACCATTACACCACGAGGACACCCCTCGAAATGTCTGAGTCCGAGACGGTTCCACAAAGGGAAGAACAAGGTGAATACAAAAAAGTTGAATTAATGTTTTTTAAAGAGAGAAAGAAGTTCGTGTATCACTTCGCAATGAGATGTCCCTAAACTAAGTAAAATAAATAAATAAATAAAACGAAGCTGACCTCTAGATATTCACACCTGACGTCACGGCACAACGTAACGTTTTTGCGAATCCTCACTTTGGCAGGCGAAAATTCTCTTAACAAAAAACTAAAGTTCACTGCCAGATTTTCGAGTTTTTATATCAGTTCTGGTCTTCTCAGCCTATCTGCATGTCTGTCCCTGTCCCTTATCTCTTCTCTGTATCTATGGTCCCATATATCTCACCTTCCGAGTCCCTTCTGTGTCTATTTCTTATCCCTTCTAGAAGCTCTCACTCTACCTGCATATATCCAGGAGTGAACGTTTCCTATTCTCGGACATTCAGCAACCCAAGACTGGACTTAAAAATACTGGCAGACAAAAAGTCCTGAGGACACACTTAAAGATGTGACAATATTTTTAAGTCATTGATCCACTTTTTTCTGACATCTGTGTTATATATTTGCAGGAAAGAACTCATGTTTCCCACGCAAATACGTCTCGGACTCTAAATGGACACACACATACTTCCACATACGCATATACAAACCCATGTTCGACTCGCAACCATACACCTGTATACAGCCACACCTACATACATACACACATAACTGTAGTCACATCCACTTACATAGGGCTAAGTCTGTATGCCACCATCAATAGTGACACATATGTATGAAAAAAATTATATTATTATTCAGAGTGTATTCAGTGTTTTCCTTCTCCCAACTGGTTGCCATACCAAGGTTAAAGATCTCAGTCTTCATTTGTTGTATATATATATATATATATATATATACCATTATTATCATCATCATCAGTTTGTGCTCATCGCACAGCGCTCTCTCTCTCTCTCTCTCTCTCTCTCTCTCTCTCTCTGTTTCTTTCGTCAGTCACTTTTGGTTCATCTTCTTGGCTGCATCAGATGTTATATAATTAAGGAATGCTTTTTTCATATTAATCATTTTTCGTTAATTATACTTTATTATTTAGTTTGGTAAGGCTTTGAACTACTCGCGTCTTTTAGTCCAGGTGCATAGTCAGATAGTCTAGTCTTACGCCCGTGCAGAAAGGATACGACAATCATCATATGTCATAATAAACCTCCAAAGAGGAATTTGAGCTAGGGTGTGGATGACGTCATGCTCAGAAGAGATGGTCCTGAGAATTTGAGGATTTTGAAAAAATAGTTGAGTTTTCTATCGTTGAAAGTAGCGGTTGAGTTTTACGGATCTCAACCAGCAGAGATCTTAAACACCACAAGATGAACCGCACGTTGTGGGTGGGTATGGTTAGCATAGGCTTTTAAGAATTGTATCTCTCTCTCCTCGTGTCACCAAAGACCTAAGCCATAAATTAATAAACCCGTTGGTATCTGAAACGACAGTCTGCCTGTATTTGTATATTTATTTGTATTACTGTTGGTATTGATATCTTTATGGCTATACAATACAAGTGCCCAGACAGAGCTGATGAATGCAAGTCCTTGCTTGTCGGCACACTGGCGCATCCATATATAGAAGTCGATAAGAAAAGTCGCTTTCCAGTAATTATTTCTATTCATCATTACTTCTCCAGCAGGGCCCCCGTGTCTTATTTGTCTTACTTTGATGGATTGTAAGACCAATCAATCGTAAGAAGAATGGTGGCCATTAAATGAAGTAAGCAGAAGGAAAAGCACTCAGAGAACAAAACTAAAAAACTACCACTCAAGAACAAAGATTTCACAAGGGAAAATAACATTTCAAGAATTTGCTTTGAAACCCTTTTGAAATGACTGATAAACTTACCAAAAAAAATTATTGATAGCCAACATTTCATGAATCTGCTTGGAAACCCTTTTGAAATGACTGATAAATCAACCGAAAAAATTATTACTTGCCTACATTAAAAGAATCTCCTTGGAAACCCTTTTGAAATGACTGATAAACCTACCGAAAAAATTATTACTTGCCTACATTAAAAGAATCTCCTTGGAAACCCTTTTGAAATGACTGATAAATCAACCAAAAAATTATTACTTGCCTACATTAAAAGAATCTCCTTGGAAACCCTTTTGAAATGACTGATAAACCTAACGAAAAAATTATTACTTGCCTACATTAAAAGAATCTCTTTGGAAACCCTTTTGAAATGACTGATAAATCAACCGAAAAAATTATTACTTGCCTACATTAAAAGAATCTCCTTGGAAACCCTTTTGAAATGACTGATAAACCTAACGAAAAAATTATTACTTGCCTACATTAAAAGAATCTCCTTTGAAACCCTTTTGAAATGACTGATAAATCAACCGAAAAAATTATTACTTGCCTACATTAAAAGAATCTCCTTGGAAACCCTTTTGAAATGACTGATAAACCTAACGAAAAAATTATTACTTGCCTACATTAAAAGAATCTCCTTGGAAACCCTTTTGAAATGACTGATAAACCTAACGAAAAAATTATTACTTGCCTACATTAAAAGAATCTCCTTGGAAACCCTTTTGAAATGACTGATAAATCAACCGAAAAAATTATTACTTGCCTACATTAAAAGAATCTCCTTGGAAACCCTTTTGAAATGACTGATAAACCTAACGAAAAAATTATTACTTGCCTACATTAAAAGAATCTCCTTGGAAACCCTTTTGAAATGACTGATAAACCTATCGAAAAAATTATTACTTGCCTACATTAAAAGAATCTCCTTGGAAACCCTTTTGAAATGACTGATAAACCTACCGAAAAAATTATTACTTGCCTACATTAAAAGAATCTCCTTGGAAACCCTTTTGAAATGACTGATAAACCTACCGAAAAAATTATTACTTGCCTACATTAAAAGAATCTCCTTGGAAACCCTTTTTAAATGACTGATAAACCTACAGCAAAAAGTATTACTTGCGTACATTTCAAGAATCAGCTCGGAAAACATTTTGAAATTACTGATAATCCTACCGAAAAAATAATTATTTTCCTGTGTTTTAAGAATCATCATGAAAACCCTTTTGAAATTTCTGATAAACCTACTGAAAAAAGTATTAATTGAACACATTTCAAGAATGTTCCTGGAAACCTTTTTGAAATGACTGATAAACCTACCGAAAAAATTATTATTTGGCAACTAGACATCGAACTTTGACAGTTAACAGAGGAAGAATTTGACGCACTACTGAAAACAATCCAAATCAGAAAAGCTTCAGGCCTTAACGAAATACCTCCGGAAGTATGGAATACAAGAAAATTTGATCACATACTTCTTCACTTCTTCTGTAAATAAACAAAACACATTAAAGAAATCGACGAAAGGCTGCATCGGGCTCTTTTCTCTAATACAGGTAACCTCAAAATCACGAAGAATTACAGATGCATAATTCTTATTGCTAAAGATGTTGACTTTATAATGCTCTGCTTCTCGTATCGTATCTGACCTGAAGTCGAGAAAATTCTCTTGAAAAAATTGAACGGCTTTCCGAGAAATCGATCAACAAAATCTCTATAGAGAAGACAAACTGTTTCGTTGTATCACAACACTCCAGTATGACAAGACACACTTGAAGCAGAGATCGAAATTGATCTAATTTCCCGTCAGACCGAGATCATACCACTCAGCCATTTCGGCGACCTAATGTCGCCTCGGGAATTTAACGCATTTTGTATTAATTTTCGTTTGTTTACATTTTACGCTATCGGACACCAGAGTGCTTATATATATATATATATATATATATATATATATATATAATTTATAAAAGATTGTTTGTAGGTAACATTTTGAACAACCTAAAGCATATTTGTTCGTACAATGTTAAATCATTTCAATTATTGCTATCTTGCACTAATAATCCTTTTTAATGTTATTCTTTTGTTTGTACCCCGTTAAAAAGTTTCATGTATTGCTATCTAGCATGAATAATCCAATTTAATATTATTCTTTCGTTTGCGAACAGTTAAATGGTTTCAAGTATTGCTATCCAATACTAATAATTCTTTTTGATACTAATCATTTGTTTGCACATAGTTAAATGGTTAAAAGTATTGCTATCTAACACGAAAAGTTTTATTTGATCACTGTTAAAGGATTTCAAGTTTGACAATGTGACACCAATTTAACATTATTTGTTTGCACACAGTTAAATAGTTAAACAGTTCTATTTGGCTCATAGATGAAAACCTAGCAGGTACTACCACTTCGAGAGAGAGAGTAGAACTGGGAGTAATTGCTAAGAAGAAGTACTCTACATTCCCCAAAGTTCCCGTACTGGAGCCTCACCATCAGATGTAGTTTAGCGTCATACCCAGGACACCCCTAATTGTGTGGAATCTAAGCCTCGCCGACAGGGTTTTCTATCTAATAATGATAATTCATATATATTTATATGTTTTAAAGAAACTTTTCTTATTTAATGATAATCGTTTGTTTGCAAACAGTTATGTGATTTAAATGGACGTGCCCGTCGTGTAATGGTTATCGTCGTAGGAAATGGAGACGGCAACACGAGTTCAAATTCTGGACGAGACTGATTGCATTTCACATAGCACTAATACCCTTGGGAAAGGTATGAATCCAATTATTCTCCCTCCAGCTATGGGTAAAATAGTAGGGCAGACTAGGTTCTTCAGCCTTGATGAGGCAACTAGTCTAGGAGAAGGAAAACTCTGAATTCAAACCTATTAAACTCCACTTAAAAAATTGACCTTGTGTCATATCCTGCCCGAGCGGAGGGGTTGATAAATAGGGTTATATGGTTTAAATTATTCTTATCTAACAGTAATAATTTGCAAGCACTTATATAGTTTCAATAACTAATAGTAATAATCTTGGGGTTTCAAATCTTCATAAACAATTCTATTTATTAATGATCATCAATTCGGACATAGTTATATATGATATCTAGTATATCTAATACAAATAACTTTCTAATATATCCTTTTGACACATAGATGGGACCTTAACAGGTGTTACCACTTTGGAGCTTAATGGACCAGGGAGTAATGGCAATAGAGAGATACTCTGCACTCCCCAAAGCTCCAGGCGTACATTCTCATCACCAGAAGCCCTTTAATGTCATACCCAGAACACTTTTTCTGAAGGGGGAGTGGGGGGGCCTACGTTTCTGCTGATTATGTAATCAGCGAATTCTAAGCCCATATTATTAAATTCAAATTAGAACTGCCACCATCCAAGTTTGGTTTGGGTTTGGCTTCTTTCTTTAATGGCATATCAACCTTCATGGGTAATTTAATGTCAAAGCCATCCTTGTAAAAGAACAATAGTGGTATTATTTAACCTCTATCTGGGTTTCTTTGTTTTATGGCATATCAACCTTCATGGGTTATCTAATGCCAAATCCATCCTTGTTGAAGAACAATAGAGGTACTATTTAACCCCTAGCTGGGTTTCTTTGTTTAATGGTATATCAACGTTTGTAGGTTATTTAATGCCAAATCCATCCTTCTGAAAGAACGGTAGCTGGGTTCCTTTGTTTTATGGCATATCAACATTTGTGGGTTATTTAATGCCAAATCTATCTTTGTAAAAGAACAATAGTGGTACTATTTAAATAACATCTGGTGGTTGGATCAGATTTCGAACTAACTTACTCCTACGTCCCAGTCCTTGCACATTTACCACTACGCCACGCTCCCCACAAAAAGCTAAAACGACAGTATCTCCAGTTAGAAAATAAAGTGTCCGATACACAAAAAAGTTTTAATCTAATCTAGCAATATTAAAACATTAGAAATAAAAAAGATTTATAATTAATAACTATAACTCCGATCATCATGTGTGATTCATTGAAATATATATATATATATATATATATATAAGCCTCGCCTAGATTTTAGATTTGTCGAACGCCTCTCACTTTTGTTTGAGCATTACCAGCACAGAAATTAAGACAAAAAAATCTATATTAGTTTGTCTTGTCTGGTGAAAATGTCGCAGAGTGTTGCCACAATAAAAAGGCTCAGCTCTGACTCTTCTTTCGGCGTGATGCTTAGAACTTTTTAAACGACTCTTGTGAGTATATATATATATATATATATATACTTCAGTATTTAAAAGTTTTATATAGAATAATAACCAAAATAAAAAAAAAAACCTGAAAAAATTTAAGAATTTTGAATTTCACGTTTCTGATCCTCTGATTCGACACGCTTTGTGATATAGCTTTCCAATTTTGCTCTTCAAATTTTTTACTGATTTTAATCGTATTTAGCATTAAATTCAATAATTATATATATATATATATATATATATATATATATATATATATATATATATATATATATAGTACAATTTGATAGAGACTCAAATTCGGTTAAGTCATCATAATAAATTTATTTCGGTGGAGAATATGACTATATTCTCCGTCTCGTCAGATGACTATTTACATGCTTCTCTCTCGTCGCAGAGTAGCAAATATGGAGTTACAGTTCGTAATCAGAAGATGAAATAAAGGAATCAAAAAATAAAAAATAAAAAGAATAAAAAATAAAAATAAAAATTAGAAGTGTGTGTGTGTGTGTGTTGAGTGGTTGTGTATGTGTGTCTATATATATATATGTATATATAATTATGTATTAAATTCATCATTTAGAAAATTAGTTGATCAAATTCTTAGAGCTCCGAGGAAGAAACCTATAAAAATGCCACTTTTTATTTCATCACTTGTTTCGAATAAAACTTTATGTAATCATTTTTGCTGTTATCTTTGTGGTAGACTTTAAATCTTAACTAATTGCAATTATTTATTAATCGGAGGTAAAAAAAAAAAAAAAAAAAAAAGATCACGTATTGTTTTGTTTTATCAAATCTGAGAGTGCTAATTTATTTCATTCGTTTGTTTTTCATGAAGCACATAAAAAGAATCTCGATCAATTGTGTCTTTATTCGAACTGATAATAATGTTATTTACTAAGCTTTGCTTAGTGTGAGACTGTAGGCCATAGTTTGCTAACTGTACATGCTTTTTCTATATAGTCACCCAGCTAAGTACTGAACAGGCCCACCGCTGCTTAACTATAGCTGATATGCCCAGAACCTGTGCTCTTAGCATAACTTGACTTACTACGCTCTCAACGAATTCGATAGTGTTAGATTTGAATTGTTTGTTTGTTTATTATTTTTGCTTCTTTGTTTATTTGTTTTCTATCCTCTTTCCAAAAAAAGCAATATTACTTCCTGTTCAACGGAATATGTATGCATTTGAAGGATTGTAATCTATTAAACAAGGTTTAAAGCCTAAATGTTCTGAAAGGATAATACCGAAATGAAGGAAGAGGAAGGATTGGTGAACTTCAAAAGGACTTGAATTTGATGTTGAGGTCAAGAAGCCGCTCCTTACAAGCCCGTCTATCGTAAATATGTATTGACATCAGCCCACGTCACCAAACCTGAGAGAACGCTCGCGAAACTTAACACTCACCATAGGACCTGCCGAGTAGCACCCATTATAATCGTGCATAAGTCGATTTTGTGCATAGGCTGATAACGAAATTTTTAACTTGTAGAATAAATCTTTAATCAAGGCATGCCCTTTGACCTTTCCATCATATCTGAATTTCGACCTTACAGACTTATCATCGATGTATAAAGGTCGACGTTTACTTCTTTTTATTAACGCAACCTTTTAAACAACTTTAGAAAAAATATTTCTGATTAGATAAAAATATTTTGAATTTGAAAAAATATTTCTAATGAAAAAAACAATGTTTCTAATTTTTTTTTAATCTTCTAAAAAATGTAACCATGAATTATTAAAAAATATTTTTAATTCAAAAAATATTTCTAATTTGAAAATATTTCTAATCTTAAAAGATATCTTAATTTGAAAAATTATTTCAATTTTTAAAACCTGTTTCTAATTTTGAAAAAATTTGTATTTCAAATTTTTAAAAATATTTCTAATTAAAAGAAAACGTTTCTAATTTTTAAAAATATTTCTTATTTAAAACAAAAACATTACTAATTTTAAATTTTTGAATCAGTCAACGTCAGTTTTTTTTTGTCTTTAAAATTTGGTCTTCAAAATTTCGATTTATGCCTGACGATAACGGAAATTCTTCGACTTCCCTGGCACAATCAGCTTAGTTGCAGAGGTCCTTCTTCCACGCAGCACCTGCCTCCTCGTTAAAAACGTGTAAGCGCTGGGTTTATTGCTCAGCGCCTGAGGTGCCTCAAAATAAAGAATGATCGAGCAATTTTTATGGCAACAGATGAGTCTTAACTCGATCGTGCCCCCTCCAGCCAACAACAAAATGAAGGGGGAGTCCCGTAGTGTGATGCTTAAAGTTCTTGACTGTGAACTCGAAGTAAAGGAGCTCATTGGCGTTGTTAGTATAACGTTTATTCAAAGGCTAACAGCAACAAATAAATCAATTAATACTTCGTTTAATTCTAACAATTTATTATTCAACACGTGAAACAATTAATAACAATATACAGTCCTCCCTGTGTATAAAGCTGAGTTTTAAAGGACTTACCGGCGTGCTGAAGAGGATATCTGGTATCTTAAGGTTGTCTTTCTGAGAGCTTTTAACGTTCGCACCTCACGGAACGTCTGGAGGAATCTGTCTGACTGGGTTTGGGATTTTTGTGCCAAGACTTTTGGGCTCATCACGGGTTTAGTATATCCAATCACAGAGAGCCTCTCCTTCACTCACTCCATACACAGGAATTACCATTTTACTAACCCAACTGCGTTATTATGTTCACTTTCGAACTAATACCCTTGGAAAAGGCTTGAACTCCCTTATCCCTCCAGCTATGGGTTAGTTTGGTTTAGTCTGTTTTGATTTGGTTTTATGGCATATCAACCATTGTAGGTTATTTAATGCCAGGTCCTCTTTATACATATGTATTGGGTATAATTTGTTAACATTTTGTAAGATAACATCTTTAACGAGGCCAAGCTCTTTTACATAGAGTTAGATGGTTTCAAGCATTTCTATCTAATATGAACAATTTTATTTACTCTTTAGTTGGTTGGTTGGGTTTTATGGCATATCAACCTTTGTGGGTTATTTAATGCCAAATCCATTTTTAAACAAATAATCTGTTCTATTTCAAACAATTCAGTTTAGCATGAGTACAGTTTGTCAAAAATATTTCTATTTCAAGCTATTCAGTTTGGTCAAACAGTTCTAATTGAAACAGTTCAGTTCAGTATAAGTATGCAGTTTAGTTCTATTTACCCTTTAAATAGGACCCTATCAGGTGCTACCATTCCGGGCTAGAGTGGATCTGGGAGTGATAGCAATGAAAGGGTGCTCCGCATGCCCCAATGCTCTAGCATCACTAGAACCTCACCGTTAGATTGTTTGGTGTCATATCCAGGACATTTGTTGGGGGGGGGGTCTTATCCTTCTGCAGAGAAACAGTCAGTGTATTCTACACCCCCAGTCGAGTGGGAAAAGCTATAGGTTAAATAGTATCACTGATATTCTTCTACAAGGTTGGGTTTGGCATTAAATAACCCACAGAGGTTGATATGCCATTATACAAAGAAACCAAACCAAGATAAAAGTTGAACAATCCAAAATGAAAAAAAGTAGAGCTTTTTAAGAGGAATTTTACGAAAAATAATATTTATCTTTAAGTTATAAACTGATTTACAAATACACCGAGGTGTGTGGGGGGGTCCCTGTAGTATGGTTGTTAACGAAATGGACTGTGAAATCGTAGATTCTTCTAGTATTTCCCAAGAGTCCATTTCCTATCACGATAACAGTAACGCCGCCTCAGTCGGATTATTAAACTCACTTTTGTTTGGTTTGGTTTTATGGCATGTCAACCATTGTTGGTTATTTAATGCTAAATCCTCTTTATACATATGTATTAAATACATAGGATTTGGTTTAGTTGGGTTTTATTGCATATCAACCATTGTAGGCTATTTAATACCAAATTTTCTTTATACATATATATTAAATATATATTTGGTTAATTTGGGTTTTATAGTATATCAATCATTGTAGGTTATTTAATGCTAAATCCGCTTTATACATATATATTAAATACATATATATAATTCATTTACACGTTTTGTAGATAACATTCTTAAATGAGCCTGAGCTCTTGTTTGCACACAGTTAAACGTTTTGAAGTATTGCTATATAACAGTTACAATTTAACATCAGTTATTTGTTTGCACACAGTTTGTTCTATTTGACCGATAGATAAGACCCTATCAGGTGCTATCACACCGGGTCAGAGTAAACCTGGGAGCAATGACAATGAAGCGGTACTCCACATTCCCGAAACTGCTGCATTTATGGAACCTCACCATCTGATGGTTTAGTGTCATATCCTGGACAATCGTTGGGAGAGTCTTAGCTCTCTGCAGAAATACATTCGGTGTATTCTACAGCCCCAGCCGACTGGGCTGTCTTCTACCAGGATGGCTTTGACTTTGAATAGCCACAAAGGTTGATATGCCATTAAACACTGAAAACAACCAAGCTCTGTAAAATGTCATCTTGTTGAATCTTACTTAGAAGTCAGATAAGAATCATACCTTCTCTACGACTAATTCAGATTCTATTTCAAAACAAACCCAGACACTTGGACGTTTATAACTGCTATGTTAACCCTGCCCGATCTGTCTGTAAAAAGTTAAAAATTTGTCGTCTACAACTCTGTCGACTTAAGTAAGAAAAGAAATCACATAGAAAATGATGAGTTATTAAATCCTACCGTGATAATTAGAGTACAGAAAATATAGAAAGAAAAAAGAAAGAAAAAAAGAAAAGAAAAAAACTCTGCTGAAAGTGATGTCATCAGTAATGTACTTTTAAATATACTTGTTTTTTTCGTTTGTTTGTTTTTGTTTGGTTTTTTTCAGAAATTTTGAGAAGCTAGTTTAGCGACACCAGACTTCCGAAATTTATGAAATTTTTGTTTCATTATTTTGAATAAAAAAACCAGTGCGCATACGTGAAATATTTTTAGCTGCAGAAAGGGCGAAAAGTCACTCCGAAAATGATTAACAGGCAAAAATGGTGTGTAATCTATATCAATGATTAAGTAGGGTTTATTTGTCCGTCCTCGATAGATAGACAAATAGCTTAATGTATATGTTACATAGCCCCTTTACCAAGAGTGGGATCTTTCTTCTTGACTGGTTGTCATACAAAAAAGGTTAAAGCGACGAATAGTTGGATTCATGCTTTTTTCCCAATGGTATTAGTGTGATATGAAATGCAAATATTCTCGTCGAGTATTTGAAATCGGGTCACAGAGTCCATTTCATACGATGATGACCGTGACACTACGAGCTCCTCATAAATATTGATATGTCTTCTCACTGGTCCCGGGAGAAGGTTTTGTGGGATTCCCATTAAGAATGGTATCAAATAATTGTCAGCTAGAAGCCATGTTGCTGCAAGACGTAAGTATATAAAATGAATTTATATTTCAGAAATTTAAAAGAAAATAGAAAAAGAAAACATTGATTTGTCTTACTTGAATAATTAGTTACATTGGATTAGAGATAACTAATTAGGTTTACTGGTAATTTTTACAATCCATAGATGTAAAATAATGTTATTGCTTAATTACGTCTGGCAATATGAACAGTTTTGGGGGGGGGGGTTTTGTAAGCTGCTCATTTCTTAAGTTTTACTCACTTAAATTAAAGTGTCCTGTGGGTATGACTCTAAAACTCTACTGAGGGTGAGAATTAAGCCCTGGAGTTTTAGGGATTGTGGAGTGCCCCTTCATAACCATTACTCCCAGGTTCACTCTGACCCGGATTTTTAATCTCTGTTAGGGTCCCATCTATGAATCAAGTAGAACTGTTCAATCATTTACGAATGATTATTATCATTAGTTATTTGAAACCATACAGCTGTGTCGAAATTATTTATATTACATAGGATTACTTGATAAATAGAGTGGAATGTCCTCGTGGTGTAATGGCTAAAGAGCTTTCTAGGTTTATTTTATGCCAAGAGGTTACGGGATTGCGTTCATAGTGCATTTATATTTACATGTTTTGTCGAGTTATTTCTTTAGAGTTTTTTTATGTTTTTGTTTTTGTTTTGTTTTGTTTTTGTTTTTGTTTTGTTTTTTGTTTTTTGTTTTTTTTTCCTCATAGTTATATAATAACAAATCTTACTGAAAACGAATAAATTGCTCTCTGTTGTGTGGTTTCTAGTATTCCTATCTAATACTAATAATTTTATGGTTTCGTGTAATCATTTCTATTTAGTCTTTTGATTGCACACCGTTATATGGTTTCAAATATATGTATGTAAGAAAAGGGCCAAAAATCACTTTCTGGTTTGCTTGCTAGTAGAATCTGTGATGTCAACCTTTGATTAATGCCGAAGTCAATCATTTCAAATCCTCTACACGAGCAGAATATGACACAAGGTCATTTTTAAGCAGAGTTTAACGGGCTTGAGTTCAGAGTTCCATCCCCTGGACCGGTTGCCATAGCAAAGGTTAAAGAGCCCACTCTACCCTACTATTTATCCATAGCTAGAAGGTGAATAATTGGATTCATACCTTTCCCAAGCGCTATGTGAAATGCAAACAGCTTCGTTCAGGATTTGAACTCGAGTCGCTGTGTCCATTTCTTACAACGGTAATCATTACACTACAAACGCCTCCATCATGGTTTCACGTAACAAATAATGATCGTTGTTTTCGAGTAACTAGTCTTAGCACAAATAACTAAGAGTTATAGGACATCAGGTATTCCTAGTAAATATGAATAATTTTTAAACAGATTTATTTGACCAATAGATGGGATTCTAACTAGTACCGACCATTCCGGGTCAGAGTGGGCCCGGAAGTAATGGTAATGAAGGGGTTCTCAACACTCCAAAACAAATCCAGTTTAGTAACCTAGCTAAGACAATCCTTTAGGAGGAAATAAGTTAAGAGTCCAAAGGTCTAGATCAGTAAAAAAAAAAAAAACATCGAAAAGATGGTACGGTTACAGGAAACCTTAATTTAGCGATTCATTTTGATGCTATTGTATTTGAATGCCTTAAAAGTTCATGCAAGTTTGGAGATAGAGGAATAAAAATGAAGGGGAAAAAGGGAAAATAATGGTCTTTAGCCATCTTGTTGTAACATTCTTCTTTGAAAAATTAATTGTGTAAGAACTTTTACTGATATACTTTGTTGTATTATGTACAGTGTTCCGTATTTCGTAAAAGAAAAGGACAAAAGTAACTTTCTAGTTATCTTGCAAGTAGATTCTTCGATATGTCAGCCTTTGAAGAATGCCGAAGTCAGTCATTTCTTCCAAGTAATTCTATGGCTTCAAGTAACTAATGATGATCTTTAATAAACAATTATAACTTCAAGTAACTATTCTTAATACTAATAATTTTTACACCTGTAGGGTTACCAAAATGGTAATTCCTGTGTATGGAGTGAGTGAGGGAGAGGCTCTCTGTGATTGGATATATTAATCACGTGATGAGCCTAGAAGTCTTGGCGCAAAAATCCAATCAGACGGATTCCACACAGACGTTCCGTGAGGTGCAAACGTTAAAAGCTCTCAGAAAGACAACCCTAAGATATCAGATATCTTCTTCTGCGTGCAGGTAAGTCCCTTAAAACTCAACTTTATATACAGAGAGGACTGTATATTGTTATTAATTGTTTCACGTGTTGAATAATAAATTGTTAGAATTAAACAAAGTATTAATTCATTTATTTGTTGCTGTTAGCCTTAGAATAAACGCTATACGAACACAATACACCATTATAGAATCTTATGTAACAAATGAGATTAATTCTTTGTATACAACTATAACTTCAAGTAAAAATTCTTAATGATAAAATAAGTTGCACACAATTTTATGGTTTCAAGTATTCCTATCTAATACAAATAATTTTCAAACAGGTCTATCTGACTATATCCTTTTCAGAGGCGTTACAACACTTCTCTATAAAGGGATGTACATGTTGTGACTCTAAACTGCATCTGATGGTGAGACTCCCGTTCTGAAGATCTGGTGATTGTGGAATACCCATTCATTGCCATTACTCCCATGTCCACCCTAATCCAGAGTGGTTATAATTGTTTGGGTGTCACCGATGGACTAAATAGAGCTGTTTGAAAACGATTTGTATTGGATAGAACATTTCACACAATTTAACAGTAAATTATTTGTGCTGAGTAGAGTTACTTGAAGCTATAATTGTTTACTTAGGATTATTATTATTATTATTATTATTATTATTATTATTATTAATTACTTGAAAGCATATAACGGTGTGCAAATTATTTGAATTAAGAATAGTTACGTGAAGCTATAATTGTTTACTTAGGATTATTATTATTATTATTATTAATTACTTGAAAGCATATAACGGTGTGCAAATTATTTGAATTAAGAATAGTTACTTGAAGCTATAATTGTTTACTTAGGATTATTATTATTATTATTAATTACTTGAAAGCATATAACGGTGTGCAAATTTTTTGAATTAAGAATAGTTACTTGAAGCTATAATTGTTTACTTAGGATTATTATTATTATTATTAATTACTTGAAAGCATATAACGGTGTGCAAATTATTTGAATTAAGAATAGTTACTTGAAGCTATAATTGTTTACTTAGGATTATTATTATTATTATTAATTACTTGAAAGCATATAACGGTGTGCAAATTATTTGAATTAAGAATAGTTACTTGAAGCTATAATTGTTTACTTAGGATTATTATTATTATTATTAATTACTTGAAAGCATATAACGGTGTGCAAATTATTTGAATTAAGAATAGTTACTTGAAGCTATAATTGTTTACTTAGGATTATTATTATTATTATTAATTACTTGAAAGCATATAACAGTGTGCAAATCATTTGAATTAAGAATAGTTATTTGAAGCTATAATTGTTTACTTAGGATTATTATTATTATTATTATTATTATTAATTACTTGAAAGCATATAACGGTGTGCAAATTATTTGAATTAAGAATAGTTATTTGAAGCTATAATTGTTTACTTATTATTATTATTAATATTAATTACTTGAAAGCATATAACGGTGTGCAAATTATTTGAATTAAGAATAGTTATTTGAAGCTATAATTTTTTTACTTAGGATTATAACTATTATCATTATCAACCGAGAATGACATCAACACGCGACTAGCAAAGACATGGACAGTTAACGATAGACTATCGGTCATATGGAAGTCAGACTTGACCGATAAAATAAAACGCAGTTTTTTCAAAGCAGCGGTCGTGTCGATCGATACGGCTGCATGGATGCACTACATGGATGTCAACTAAATGCATAAAGAAAAAGCTTGACGGCAATTACACAAGAATGCTGCGAGCCATATTGAATAAGTCTTGGAGGCAGCACTCCTCAAAGTAACAGCTGTACAGCCACCTACCACTCATCACGAAAACTATCCAAGTTAGACGAACCATACATGCGGGACACTGCAGGAGAAGTAGGGACGAACTCATAAGCGATATACTCCAGTGGACCCCTTCACATGGACGAGCAAAGGTGGGCCGACTACAAAATATAGCCTGGAAGACCCCCCGGGAGCGACGGACGTGCTAGCAGCGCGACATGATGATGATGATGATGATCATCATCATCATCATCATTAGTTACCAGAAGCCTTATGACAGTGTGTAAATTATTTGTATTTGATAGGAATACTTGATTAAATTATCTCTTAAGAAATTACACAAAAATTTACACATAAATTTAAAACGAAACGGTAAAATCCACTAAACAGGAAGTTCTATTTTTTTTTATTTTACACTAGGTGTGGTCTTCTTGCCGGAATTTGGCGATTTGTTTTTATGTGAAAATCCTCGAGAATTTTGTACGTGACTTTCTCTGGGACGGATTCTGTTTATATGCGTATAATGTTTAGTGGATTTTGCTGTTTCTGCAGATCACGGAATGAAAATAAAAGAAAGTTGAAAGAGAGACAAATACGTAGATGTTGACAGAGAACTAACAAATGCCGTTGAACATGAGGGTTATGGTGGTTGGTTCGTTCAGAACGGTCGCCAAAGGCTGGGAAAGAAGATTGAAAGAATCGAAAATCAAAGGAAGAATTGAGATTATCCCGGCTACAGTATTGTTGAGATCGGCCAGAATACTCAGAAGAGTCCTGAAAACCTGAGAAGACTTGCGGTCACTCCAGTGACTCAAGTGAAAAACTACCAGCTATTCGGCCAAATTCCCAACAGTCTCTCGCCTTCAACCATATTGTGCTACACATCACTGTACATATATTCATGCGACAATACCTATTATTCCAGTTTATTCTATAATCCGGCATCCGAACCTGGACTCAAGTTTGAGTCCATGTTCAGCTAGGTTCATCAGGCTCACATTGCATTAAGTGAGCCGATGACCAACAAAGTCCAGCTAGGTTCGAATCTCGGCTCGTGTCCTACCTTCCTCTTCTCTCACCCCCTCTATAATCCGACCTTCGGGTCATTGGCCTTGTGTCAAATCTAGTTTGGTGCGAAGCAGAGACATATGAATTCATCATACACACACATGCACACACTAACAATCACATATACGATAATACTCAAAAATAATCCACACACACACACACACACACACAAGACTTATACACACTTGAAACGTAAAAATTCTTTTGATTATATCTTTTCTATTTTTTCGATTTCTCTAAAATCTTTCCTTTATTGCCTGATGATTGTTGTATAAAGACGGCATGAAACCAGAGGTCAAAGATAAGCTTCCATACTTTTAAATATATATTTTTAAAATAGTATATATGTATATATATATATATATATATTAGCGGCCATAGATTAAGGAATGGAACAACAAATATTTAAAGGATTTTTACAAGAAAAAATTTGCAAGTACGGTTTTGAAATTTTCACAAAATATTCTTGGGACATATATACATTTACTACATATAAAGTTTTTTAAATTTTCTTTTACAGTTGAAAAATTTTCTTTTACAACTGAAAAAATAAAAATATACATTTTGCCCAGGTCAAAAGTTAAGGAACGCTTAATAAATCCTTGTTAGATCAATATATAAACTAAAAAAAAATTCAATATTTAGTGAATTTTCCTTTGCATTGGATTACCTCATTGCATCTTCGACCACATGACCCAATTAACTTCTAACAAAAGGTGGCAGTGATACTTTCCCATTCTTCTTTCAGAAAACCCCATAAATCATCAATATTTTGCGGATTTCTGTTCTGAGTTTTGTCTCCTATGATTTTCCATACATTCTCTATAGGATTTATATCAAGGCTTTGAGGTGGCCACTTCATAACACCTATTCCTTCCTCTTCAAGAAAACTTCACGCAATTTTAGCTATGTAGCAAGGCGCGTTGTCTTGCATAAATATTGGAGTTTCAACTATCCCTTGACGTAAATGAGGAAGAGCATGCTGGCGAAGAAGTTCATTATAAACACTGGCATTAATATTACCGTGAAAAAGCTGAAGAAATCATCCCTCACACCATAACGTTCCCCTCTCCAGTTTTCTTAACGCGTTGAGGGGATAAGCGTTCCCCATTTCTACGTCTTACAAACCTCTTACCTTCAGATCCAGACAAGTTAAATGTAGATTTATCACTAAAGTGAACCATATTCCATTGTTCCTCTATCCATAGGATATGCTCTGTGGCAAAGTCAAGACAAACCTTTTGAGTTTTCTTTGAAATCAAAGTTTTGCGACATGGAATCCGAACTACTAATTTTTCCTTATTTAACCTGCGAGAAACATTTTTTCTAGAGATTGGCTTTTCTGTCTGCTCACAAAATGCACGAGAAATAGACGTTGCTATATCGAAACGGACTTTTAAAGACATTTTAACAATCATCCGATCTTCCCGTTTGATAGTTATATGAGGCCTGCCAGTTCTCGGTTTTGTTTCAAGTGTCTTGACAGCCTTAAATCTACTGATTACACGATAAACAACGCTTTTTGACCTTCGTACGATGCCAGCAATTTCAGAATACGATTTTCCTTCTTCATGATTTGCTAAAATGAGCTTTTTTTTCTTCTCGAGTTAAACAATTCCGTGCTCTCGCCTCCATCTTGCTTAAAATAGTTCCAGCGATGAAAGAAAGTTGTCAATAAATCAAAATTAGCAATCAAGTTGTTTAAAAATTACCTAAATTACTTCAACAGCGTTCCTTAACTTTTGACCATGGAAAAATGTATATTTTTGTTTTTTTTAGTTCACCATTAATTTACAGTAATAAAAAAATTCAGAAAACTTTATATGTAATAAATACCTGATGTTCCAAGTATATTTTTTGGAAATTTTCGTAAATGTACATACAAATTTTTTCAAGTAAAAATCATTTAAATATTTGTTGTTGTTCCGTTCCTTAACTTATGGCTGTTATTGTATTTATAAGTGTTAAAAATGATAGTAAATGATTACTCAAAAATTATATACATATATATATATTTGTGTGTGTGTGCGTGTGTGTGTGTGTGTGTGTGTGTGCCTGTAGAAAATTCTTTGGAGTATATTCATAATATTTGAATGATTTTTAACTATATAATTCTAAAATAAGTCGTCGTTGATTTCTATCTTTATTTAAATTTTTTTTTTTTTGTAAAATGAAAACAGCACATAATCCTAACAAAAAAAAATGAAATATTGTCTTACAATAGCAAAACAAAAATTAAAATTCATCATCAAGTTTCATTTTCAAAAATTTAGACAAGTAAAAAATTAGAATTAAAAACTTTTTTTAAAATCTCATATTAAGATTAAATCAGTATATATTTACCAAACCCCTCCACACTAGCCGGATACGACACAAGGTCAATTTTTTACGCGCAGTTTAACAGGTTTGAATTTAGAGTTTTCTTTTTCGGGGGCCGATTGCCATACCAACAAGGCTAAAGAGCCCACCCTGCTCTATTGTTTACCCATTGCGGAAAGCACCTAAAAGCTATATGAAATGCAAAAGGCCTCGTTCGAGATTCGAACTCTAGTCATCCTGTCCATTTCCAAAGACGATAACCTCTACATCACGAGCACCACGAGTATAACTTTCAATCAGTCTTTCTTTTATTAACAATATGCAGAAGACGGTGAGAATAAACATCGAAATATCCTTCCATAGTTGTTGATCAGATATTGATCATCGACCATGTTTTATAACAGTTTATTTCATTTGCAAGGAAGTGTAATATATATATATATATATATATATATATATATATATATATATATATGTATGTATAAGAGTAACGTGCTTGCCCGATAAAACATGACCCTGATTTTTCGCATCTAACCATCGCTTGCACACGACTAAGCGAGCGTGCCTCGTATCCACATACCTCACACATAGCAATGAATTCGTTTATCTGCATCAGATGCAAAAAGAAACAAGAAAGATTGAAAGCTGAGATGCACTTGTGTACGTGGAGGGAGGGGGAAGATCCGTCTATTTAATGTAAAGCCTCCTTCTCCTCTTCCTCCTGTCTTCAATACCCGTTGTCGACCGGAAGGGTATGCATAAGAGATAAAGAAAAAAAAAAGACCCACTCTTTCCCCATTTGCAACTTGTACAAACCAGCTCAGAACTGCAGAAATGAACGCTTTCAGAGCTTCGAACTGAAGACACCAACACACGAACAGCTACAACAGCGCCTGCTGCCATTAACAACTGCACACAGCCGTAAAAGTAAAAGTACACTTGACATGTGTGATTAAAAGTACTTATATTGTATATGTTGCTAAGTGGGACATTGCTTGATGACGTAGCAGTCATGTGATCTAAGAGAGTGAGTTACAGTGAAAGAGCAGCAGTAGCAACACGCACACATAGCACAATAACAGGGAGTGGTATGCAATTATCTACATAACTTCATATAAGGTGCAGCTGTACGGAGACGCACACGCAGTAGGTTATATTAGTAACTCTCTCTCTCTCTCTCTCTCTCTCTCTCTCTCTCTCTCTCTCTCTCTCTCTGCTTCTCCTTGGTGTTGTGCATACGACTACAAAAGGAGTCCTCATATCAAAGTAATATTCCGTCTACTCAGTCGATTCAGTCATCGTCTAACTTGTTCATTAATTGGATTTTTTTTAAAATAAAATACGTTATGTACACTTCCTAATAAACACTTTCTTTTTGTCAATAACATACGTATGATAATTGGCCAGTTCTGTCATAAGTCTGGTCTAAAATTCTGAACAATGACAATTTCTTTTTTCTGATTGAATTCTAATGCATTTCTCTGGGAAAATTATTTCCTACACGTTTAACAACAATGGTTTTCTTAATTCCTGGCAGCCGACAACTTCCTCTGACATTATTCATAGCAATTTTATTACAAAATCATTTGCAATGCATTTTTATTAAACATATTATAGTCCTTTCTCTATAGTAAAACTTGCATTATCTTCTAATCACTGAAATCCCTTTTTTCTTTCTTTTCTTTTTTTTTTTTCCATATTTCTTTATGCTTTCGTACATTGTAAGATTATCCAAAATGCGTCTGTATTGAAAAATAATTGTCCACTAGTACAATATGATTTATTGATTGATTTTAACAGCATATCAACTTGTCTGGGATTATTCTATGCCCAGATGTTTGATTGATTGATTGATTGATTGATTTTAACGGCATGTCAATCTGTTTAGTGTTATATTATGCTTAGAGGTTAGGGAATAGTATTTATTGTATATTTGCATTTATATTTTTTCTGTAGTTTAAGAGTTTTTTTGCCGGTGGGGGGGATTGAACACGAATAACTTTTAAAAAGACCTATTTAACGCATAGACGAGATCCTAACAGGTATCACCATTCAGGGTCATAGTGGACCTGGGAATCATGTTAATGAACGACTACTACACATTCTCAAGATCTACTGATCTAGAACCTCTCTAGCAGATGTAGTTTTGCATCTTACTCAGATAACCCCTTTTGTGGGGAGGTCTAACCCCTCTGCAGGGAATACAGTCAGATTCTAAGCCTTGCTAATAGGATAACAAAACTACAGAAGCACAATAGTAAAAGATAATAACCTACCTATCAAATGGACTGTATAACTTATATTTGTCTGTCAATTAGTAACTTCAGCAGAATTAATTGTGTGGTTTCTGTGCACTCAGTCTATCGGAGAGCCAAGATTGAACACTTCAGCACTGGATCAGAGTGTAGTGCCAGTAACGCCAGGAAATCTAAATATTATGTAAAAAAAGTAAAAGAATTAAACTATCGGAAAGTCACTATCGAACGCTTCAACTCAGGATCAGACTGTAGTACCTGTTATCCTCGGAAATCTAAATATTATTTTCAAAAAAGAAAAGAAATTTAAGAATAAAACAAATAAAATAACCTTGTATTTATTTATACAATTGCTTATTATTATTATTATTATTATTATTATTATTATTATTATTATTATAGTTTTTCACATCAGCGTTAGCCAATGGTCTTTCACTGGGGTTTGAGTGACAGCAAGTCTCCTCAAGTCTCCAGGACTCTTCTCAGTATTCTAGCCGTCCACAATAATTCAGTAGTTTGGATGGTCTCCACTCGTCCGCCAATTTCTAAGTCCCCCAGTCCCTTTAGTAATCCTTTAGTTACTGTACCAAAAACACCAATCACGATTGGTATAATTGTCACTTGCATGTTCCATAGTTTTTTCAATTCCCTTGCAATGTCGAGGTACTTATCCTTCTTTTTGCATTCTTTCAGTTTTATTCTGTAGTCAGCCAAGACAGCAAAGTCGACAATTTTGCAAGTTCTCTTTTTATTATTATTATTATTATTATTATTATTATTATTATTATTATTTACTCCGGGAGAGTTTTTCACATCAGCGTTAGCTGAAGTTTGAGTGACAGCAAATCTCCTTAAGTCTCCTCAAGTCTCCAGGACTCTTCTCAGTATTCTGGTCGATCTCAGTAATGCGGTAATTTGGATGGTCTCAACTCATTATTTTCAAGTCTTCCACACCCTTTATTAATTCTTTGTTGACTGTACCAAGACAACCAATTAAAATTGGTATAAACGTCACGTTCATGTTCCACAGTTTTTCAGTTCTCTAGCAAGGTCCAGGTATTTATCCTTCTTTTCCCTTTCTTTCAATTTTACTCAGTGGTCAAGCCGGGACAGAAAAGTCCACAATTTTGCAAGTTATTATTATTATTATTATTATTATTATTATTACCTGCATTTTTGTGGGAGTCTTAAATGTGCAGTTCGATATACTATCTGTTTAAACTTTCATAGTTTAAATTTTACCAGTTAAAAAAAAAAATAACCACTGGACTACTAGATGCACAGATACAACACTTAGATCCTAAGCAGAAATGCCGCGCGAAGGGCATCTCTTTGATCTTGAAGATGGTGTATATGTATGACATTCGTAGATCTTAACTCCGATTTGTATGTAAATAATGACGTAATTTTCTTGGTGGAACCAATGTTAGTATATATATATATATAAATGCGTGTGTGTGTGTGTGTGTGTGTGTAGACAGAGAGAGAGAGAGAGAGAGAGAGAGAGAGAGATACTTATAAACTCCACTCATGAAGGTTGAGAGTAGCAGAGATGAGAATATCTTTCACACACACACACGCACACACACACACGCGCGCATATATATATATATATATATATATATATATATATATATATATATATATATATAAATAATTGTGAAAAGTTTGTCAGTAGCCAACCATATAGAGGTACGAATTTTGGGATATATATATATTGGATCCAGGGGAACATTTTCAACGGGAAAAAAATCAATTTTAAATTTTCGAAAGAAAAAAATGAGTTACGTCTAACCAAAATAATTATTTCCATTCAATTAAGCCATTATGATTGAGTTTATAATTAGTTTTTTGTTGTTTTTGTTTTTGTTTTTTGTTGTTGTTGTTTTTTTTTAGATATCTTTTCTTTTTTTATTTGTATTTTGTTTTTGTTTTTTTTTTGGTTTTTTTTTTTTGGTTTTTTTTGGTGTGGGTTGTTTGTTTTTTTTCAAACGGAAAAGGTACAATATTTACTGACTATTATTTGTTCGTGCCAACAAATTTGGAAAAAACAAAAATGTTTTAGGCAATAAATCTCTTAAGTGTCACTTATTTCAATAAAAAAGCAATTGTTTTTTGCTTTTTTCGCGAAAATTGGTGCGATCCATATTAACTTCAGAAGATAATATGAAAAATATAATCGCTAAATCTTTCTGCTACGCAAATTTTTACTGGGCATAGACAGATATTTCAGATAATATATATATAGTTATTTACTAAGCTTTTTGCTTAGATGTAGCACTATGCCATATGAAAGGGGCACCCAATGAGACTCGAACTCACTCGTGTAGGTTTGCTAGTCGAGTTTGCTAACCAGTACACCACCAGAGGCGCCGTCAGATAATATATATAGTCATCCACTGATAGACTGTTTCGTTGTATCACAACTCTTCAGTGTGGCTAGACACGTAGGACGCTTGAAGCTGGAATCGAAACCCGCCCAATTTTGCGTTCGACTTAGTATCAGACCGCTCGGCCAACAGTCTCAAACTAAATATGAGTATATATGTAAACACATATATCTTATTATAATGGAGATTATGTGTCTGTCATCGAAACGATGTTACCACCGATGTCACAATTCCCTTACTTTATATTTATCATCGGTTTTTAATCATTATCAAATATTTATTTACATCTTATTAATAATGTCTCAATAAAAGTCTCAAAACAGACACTGTTATTAATGTAATTAAAATTCTGCAATGTGCATTATCTATCAATAAAGAAATAAACGTTTACATTGTATGTGATGTGGATAATTTGCATACTGATTTTAACAAAATCAGGTTTAATAAACAATTATCCGGTGTTGGTGATTTTTTAAAATTAAGTTTTCTTCTCAAACGTATTAAGTAATGCTACCAATAATTTTACAAAATTATATATAGTATTAAGTATTAGTATTATTTATAGTATAACTCTTAATAGGTTTCTATGTATAGAAATTGATAGAAATAAAATGAAAGACACGTCTAATCTTTTTATGTGTTCTTTACTTGTGTCAGTCTTTCTAATTTATTATAATATTTTATTACGTTAAAGCTTTAATACTTGCGTCAAGAGATCGTATATTTTTCTAAGCTAAATATAATTACTGGTAACAAACGTATAAAAAATGTAGTTCCAAGTAAAAAAAAATGTAGTTCCAAGTAAAAAAAAAATGTAGTTCCTAGAAAAAAAAACTTTATATTTAGGGATATAGGATATTTTTAAAGCTTCAAAGACTTAAATATTTCTTAATTTCTTTGTGGAGAATCTATATAAGAAATCAAGAAGTTTAAATTGTTTTTTTTTGTTTTGGGGGTTAAATGGGGGGGGTTGTTTTTTTTTGTTTTTTTTTGTTTTTTTGTAAAATAACTTCTTCAGTTTCTTTTGGTTTTCTTATTTAACACAAAAACTTATTTTACATTAAAACTTAAATACTTACGACCGGAGAACGCATATCTTTGCCAGTAGAAATTATTACACCTTTTCCTATAGTTACAAAGAAAGAGTGTTCAATATCGGTGTTAAAGCATATATATATATATATATATATATATATATATATATATATATATGATTTGGTATAGCGTAGACAGAGAGCCAACGGTGCTTGGTGACCGTCAGTTTCACGACAATGCGATCATCAGAGGAAGTGGTTCTCATGTTGTAGATGGTCCTTTATGTACTGTTAAATGACATTTAGTTTTTCATTCATCTTATTTTATTTTTTATTACTCCAACGTAACAACTCCAAAGACCAGTAAAAGAATTTTTCAAATAGATAAATTTTAAAATAAATACATACATAAACAAAACTGAATAATAATAAGGACAATGATATGTGCAAGAAATGGTATATGCACAAGCCCGCACCTGTCCTAGAAAATGATGCTCATAAACTCCTTTGGGATTTTGACAAACAGACGGATCCCTCAATCTCGGCCAGAAGACCAGACCTAATAATAATCAACAAAAAAAAAAAAAAAAAAAAAGAGAATTTGCAAAATTGTCGACTTTACTGTCTCGGCTAACCACAGAATGAAACTGAAAGAATCTAAAAAGAAGGATAAGTACCTCGACATTGCAAGGGAATTGAAAAAAATATGTAACATGAAGGTTACCAATTGTGATTGGTGCTTTTGGTACAGTAACTAAAGGATTATTAAAGGAACTGGAGGACTTGGAAGTTGGCGGACGAGTGGAGACCATCCAAACTACAGTATTATTGAGAACGGGCAGAATACTGAGAAGAGTCCTGGAGACTTGAGGAGACTTGCTGTCACTCAAACTCATATGAAAGACCATCAGCTAACGCTGATGTGAAAAACTCTAATAAGTAAATAATAATAATAATAATAATAATAATAATAATAATAATAATAATAATAATAATGCTCTGTTTACAGTCACCAGTGGATTGATACAAGGACTGGAGGACTTAGAAATAACAGGACGAATGGAGACTATCCAATATTGAGATCAGCCAGAATACTGAGAAGAGTCCTGGAGACTTGAGGAGACTTTCTGTCATTCAAACTTCAGTGATAGACTATCAGCTAACGCTGATGTGAAAAACTCCCAAGGAGTAAAAATAATAAGTTGACTTTGCCGTCCCGGCAGACCACAGAGTGAAAATAAAACATAGCAAAAAGATATGTAAGTACCTAGATTTTGCAAGAGAACAAAAAAAAGGAACATGGAGGTGACGGTGATACTAATTGTCATTGGTGCACTTGGAACAATCCCCAAAAAAGATTGATAAAGGGACTGGAAGACTCAGAAATCAAAGGACAAATACTGACCATCCAAACTACTGCATTGTTGAGATCGGCCAGAATACTGAGAATAGTCCTGGAGACTATAGGAGACTTGCTGTCATTCAAACCTCAGTGAAAGACCATCAGCTAAGTCTGAAGTGAAAAACTCCCAAGGAGTAAATAATAATAATAATTTCTCAGTGATTTTGAGATACAAATAGATCACCTAATCCTTACCAGAAGACTAGACCTAGTAAGTAAGTAAAGTTGGCGACCGTAGTCGAGGGTGACCCAAAGGCTCCGTTTTCGGGGCAAAGTGTAGGGGAGGGCGCTACTCCTTTCCCTGAATTGCTCCACTTTACCCTTGATCCGTACCTAATAATGCTGAGTGTTAAGCAAGGAGACATCAAGTACCATTTTTTGAGTCTTTGATATGACTCGACCAGGAGATCGAACCCAGGTCTCCCGGGCCATTGGCGAACACTCTAACCATAGTGCCAATGTCCGGTACCATTATTTTACTCTACCAGACCTAGTGATAATTTTTAAAAAAGCAAGAGAACTTACCGTATAGTGGACTTTGCCTTCCCAGCATAATACAGAGTGAAAATCAACAAAGCGAAAAGAGAGATAAATACTAAGACCTTGCAAGAGAACTAACATACGCTATTGAACATAAAGGTGACGTTGATAGTAATTGTTGTTTAGGCGCTTGGAACGGTCCCCAAAGACTTGGAAAGGGGGCTGAAGAATTGGAAATCAGAGGACGAATCAAGACCATTCAAACTACAGTATTCTTAAGATCAGCCAGAATACTGAGAAGAATCCCGGAGATCTGAGGAGACTTGCTGTCTCTCAGACTCTAGTGAACGACCATCAGCTATGGCTGATGTGAAAAATTCACCAGAAGGAACATGATAATAGATAAAAAAAAAAAAAGAAAATGATAAAGTAAACGTTACAGAATAAATAAATAAATAAATAAATAAATAAAATTAATATAACATAGCCACATAAATAACCACACAGTATAAATTAGACGGGCCTTCCAAGAATTCTCCACAAACTAGATCACCCTTCCCATCATGCACTACAGCAAAAACCAAACATCCACCATATGGGAACCACTTGCTCTGACGGACATAGAGACGAGAAACTGATAGTCACCAAACGCCGTTGACCCTGTGTTTTCACTATCCTAACTCTCTCTCTCTCTCTCTCTCTCTCTCTTTCTCTCTCTCTCTCTCGCGCACGCTCTTTCTTATATATATATATATATAATGTAACTCCCAATAAATAAAGAGTTATTTTTCAATCCCTACAAGTGTGCGTGCGTGCTTGCGTGCGTAGTAAACAATTTATCCGACTTCCAGAAATCCGGTAAATCCCGAGAACCGGTTAATTTTGAATTTGCTGTAGTCCGCCGTGCCGTCGTTTTGTTTTGGCTTTTGTGACATACGTAATATTGAATTTACAGACTGTTTTAAAAATGTACCACAATTAAATTGTATCTATTAAATACTATTTAAACTATCGGAGAGTCATTATCGAACACTTCAGCACTGGATCAGAGTGTAGGACTTGTAACCTTTGGAAATCTAAATATTTATTATTCTAATAGATTTATGGAAGAGTTGGTTATTTAATGCAATATATTCAATTTTCTCTACCGATGTATTGAATATCTGTAAATTTACTTTCTTTACAAATCCTTAGTCTAATATTCATCGTATAATATACGCAGTTATTCGTTGTAGATATTTAAAGAATTTTCCGAAGATGGGTTGAAAAGATAATTCACTGAAAAGTTCATATGATAACGTCATACCTGCTGTTGATGACTTTTTTAACCAAAGGGATCCAAATACTGTAACACTGATGAAAGAGTTGTGTGGACCACATAAGGAACTACGTTGAAAAATAAACTTCATTTGGTCACATTCCATGAGAGTATATGAGTCAGCCTATGATGAACTATTCAGGCCAGGTTACTTTGTCTTACAGTACATCAATCTTTGTGGGTTATTTAATGCCAAAGTCATCCTTGTAATAGAACTGTAACAGTACTATTTAACCAAGAGTTGGAGGGATAACAGGGTTCATACCTTTCGAATGCACATTCCTTCGAAAGTGAAAGCAAATAGCGCGACAGGGGTTCGATTTCACTTACGACAATGTCGCAATCTCGCACGTTATCCATTACACCAAAGGGTCTTCTTCTTTTGAGTTTACTATCGTATATTGAAAGATAAACCACATTTGTTCACTTTCTATCAGTGTATCTTGGTCAGTCTATGAACTTTTCAGCCGACTATCGTAAATATATTAATTTGTACTCTGTAAATAAAATTACGCTCCTTTGTTTTTTCCAGTAATTTTCATCGAGGTTCAGGTTTTCTATTCAGGTATTTAAAATTTTTTAAATGGATTAATTAAATCTTAAATGGATTAATTAAATTTTAAATGGATTAATTAAATCTTAAATGGATTAATTAAATCTTAAATGGATTAATTAAGATTAAACAAACTGCCCAGTCGGCGAAGCTTCGAATACATTAAATGTATCTCCTACAGAAGGGGTCTCCTAAAACCAAAAAGTCGACGGGGGACTTGGGTATGACACTAAACTGCATCTGATAGTGAGGCTCCAAGTCTGTAGATTTGGGGAGTTTAGAATACCCGTTCTTTGGCATTACTCCCAGGTCCACTCTGACTCAGAGTGGTAGTACCTGTTCGGTTCATATATATGAGTCAGATAGATCAGTTTAAAAATTAATCGTATTCAATCAGACCGTGAGCAAAAAAAAAATGATAATAATAAATAAAACACAAGAAATGTCAATATGAATATGCAATGAATGCGATTCCTAAACTTCTGGATATAAAATAATCCCAAACGTATTGACATACTGTTAAATTCATTAAATCAATCTATCATTTGCAGCCACCTCACTAATTAGATTTTTATTGCTTCAGTCTCAACGTCCCTTGGGCAGTCGGGCAACACCCAATTAATTGACACGGCAAATTCTGCTGGTGTGTAAAAAGACAAAAACTATCTTGATTGCATTTGAATGCAAACTATTTTTGAGCCTGATATAAGGGATCAATTTTTTGGTATCTATAACACATTTTTTGTTCCTAGATAGTATGAATTATTTCTTAATTACCTATTTTGTAAAAGTGTAGAAAATAACCTTTATTCCTTTATAACTTCGCTTTTCTGCCCTGGACTATGAAATTTAATAGATACAAGTTAATTGTGGTACATTTTTAAAACAGTCTGTAAATTCAATATTACGTATGTCACAAAAGCCAAAGCGAAAATTAACTCACATGGCAGGGACTGTAGAATACACCGACTGTATCTATGCAGAGGGTTAAGACCCCTCCCCAACGAGTGTCCTGGCTATGACATTAAACAATCTGATAACGAGGCCCTAACATTGGAGATTTGGGGAATATGGAGTACCTCATCATTGCCATTGCTCCGATGTTCAATCTGGCCAAGAGTGTTAGCACCTGATAAGGTCCTATCTATGGGTCAAATTAAACAAACTATATGTGCAATGACTGATGTTAAACTGTTCCTGCTATATGGCAATACTTGAAACCATTTAACTTTGTGCAAAAAAGAGCTTAGAATCTTTTAAGAATGTTATCGAGAAAATGTGTGTAGAAATCATATATATATATATATGTGTGTGTGTGTGTGTGTGTGTGTGTGTGTGTGTGTGTGTGTGTGTGTGTGTGTGTGTGTGTGTAAAGAGGATTTGGCATTAAATAACCCACAATGGTTGATATGCCATTAAAACCCAATAAAACCAAAACTATGTAAAAACGGACAAATTTGCTCATTTTCATTTTGGTTTGAAAAAACATATGGATTAGAAATATAGAAGCATTTTACTATAAGTCATTGAAAAATGAACAAAAAAAGTTTTAGAAAATTCTCTATCTGCCACTCAGCCCTGAATTTATCGGGAATGTTCTGGAAAATGGATTAATTTGAAGATTCTATTAGCCAGATCACAAATCAGCTACTCAGCCCTGAATCTACCTGGAATGTTCTGGAAAATGGGTAAATTTGAAGATTCTATTATCCAGATTACAAATCGGCTATTCAGCCCTGAATCTAGCGGGAATGTTCTGGAAAATGGGTAAATTTGAAGATTCTATTAGCCAGATCACAAATCAGCAATTCAGCCCTGAATCTAGCGGGAATGTTCTGGAAAATGGGTAAAACTGAAGATTCTATTATACTAATTACAAAAACAAAGTTTGAAGAGAAAAATTAATCCTTTTCATTTATTTTTTACATATGCAATGGAGAAATCACACCCTCTGTCCAGAAACAAAAAAGTAAAAGTTTTTCTATTAAACTATAAACGATGCCCATTGCCTTTATCACTACTCCACACTATGGCTCATATGAAGACGCTAATAAACTAAGTATTTTTGACAACAGGGATAAAATTGATGATTGAGATGGAATGCCAATATTACAGTTAGGTTAGACTTACATTAGAATTGCATTGAAAATGAGGATAAAACATTGTCAATCCCAAAGTATGACTGCAGGAATTAAATTAAGAATTGAGATAAGGTTTTATGCATTATATGAATGTATTGCTTATAACTTTTACAAATGAAATGCATAGGAAATATTTTGCTATAGAATTGGACCGGAAATGTAATTTACGAAGCTCTTTGCTTCGATGAGGCACAAGGCCGAATGAATGGGGCACCCAATGAGACTCGAACTCACTCTTGTAGGTTTGCTAGTAAAGCTTGCTAATCATTACACTATCCGAGGTGCCCGGAAATGAGTTCATTGAAGAAATTCAAAGAAAATCTGGAATGAGAGGACAATCAAAAATGAAAACAAGCACGACTGACAAAATATAGTATTATAGGAATAAATTACTTAGGATTTTTGCAATAGAAATGCATAGTAAATGATTTTTACTATAGAATTGGACTGGAAGAGAATTCACTATAGAAAAATCGCATAGAAAATTATTTTACTATAGTAAGTATAACTATTGAAATACTTTCAACTCCGTGGGTTGGTTGGTTGGTTTGATTTTAAGGCATACCAACCACTATGGGTTATTTAATGCCAAATCCAGTTCACATATATGCAAGCGCATATATTGTAGAGAACATACCTTTAAAAAAAAAAGCATAGCTCATTTAGTCGCACGTGAGTAAATAGTTTCAAGTATTTCTATCGAAAATGAGGTAGTTGATTTGATATAATTTGTTTGCACAGCCAAGTAATTTGACTCGGGTAGAAAAGGGTTGTCAGTGATCAGAAATTAACACAAACATTGCTGATAGGACATTTTTACTGAGATGAGACTGAATTTGACCATGAAGAAATTTTCCAAAATAGTTTCCGGGGGATATATAGTCATGCACGATAATTTAATTAAATGGCCGTTTTAACAACATTCCAACCCTTGTTGACTTATTTAATGTCAACGCAAGTCTTTTCTTTTTTGATTTGACTAGCGATTATACTATTTCAAATTGTTATATAATTAAGGCATTGATTTTTTTTTATATTAATCCTTTTTCGTTAATTATATCTTATTATTCAGTTTAGTAAAGGTTTGAACTATTCGGTGTCTCTTAGTTCAGGTGCCATAGTCAAATGGGGCACTCTTATGCCCACGCGGAAAGGATATGACAATCATCATCTGTTATAATAAACTCCCGACAGAAAATGGGGCTGTTGGAGTGAATTGAGTGGGTGGCTGACGTCCTACTCGGAAGAGATGGTTCTGAGAATTTGAGGATTTTGAAAATACGGGCAGTTGAGGTTCGACCGTTGAAGTGCGCGGTTGGGTTTTTCGGATCTGATCAAAGCAGAACAGTTTGGATCTCAACCGGCAGAGATGAGTTGAGATCTTTGATACCACAAGATGCGCCATGCGTGGATGGGGGTCAGTATAGTATGGTTAGCATAGGTTTTTATGATTTGTGTCTCTCTCCACGTGTCGCCAAAGACTGAAGGTAGAAACAAATAAACTCGTCCATACCGCCTATATTTTTATTAGTATACAACAAAATAACTAACACCACTAGTCATTGTAAACTATTATAGCTTCAAATGATTATTCTTAATATAAATAATTTGCTCATAGTAACGTGGTTTCAAGCATTCCTATCAAATATAAATAATTTTCGGAGATATCAATTTGATTCATAGAAGAGAACCTAAAAAATGGCACCCTAACAAATGGGATCTCGTCAGAATTGGCTTTATAGGAACGTACCCCGGTACACACGTGAGCTCTGCAAATTGTAGCCTCAACAACACCTATGCATGATAATATTTTGACTTTATATATATATATATATATATATATATATATGACGTGACGGAAGAAAACTCTAGGTACAGTTACCGCGCCATGATAAATTTATTTCCACACACTTTTACCCACCTCATCAAATGTCACAAAAGGTCATCGAAATAGATTTATAATGCCACGATAACTGTAAGATGAGATTTCTTCCTTTACGCTCCTTACCCAGTCGGTTGGGGCTGAAGAATACACCTACTGCATCTCTGCAGAGGGATAAGACCGCGCCTCCAACGAGTGTCCTGAATATGACACTAAACAATCTGATGGTGAAGTTCCAGTAATGCTGAAACTTTGGGGGATGCGGAGTACCCCTTTATTGCCATCGCTCCCAGGTCCACTCTGGCCCGGAGCAGTAAGAACAGAAAAGATCCCATCTATGGGTCGCAGACACTACTGAAGAAGCAAGGACGAACTCATAAGCGATATACTCCTGTGGACCCCTTCACATGGACGAGCAAAGGTTGGATGACCAACTAGAACCTATCTACAGCAGCTTTGTGCCGATGCAGGAGGTAGCCCAGAGGACATGCCAAGAGCGATGGACGATAGGGACGAGTGACGAGAGTAGGTAAGGGAGATCCGTGCTATCTGTACGACATGATGATGAATTGCTTGAAATAGAGATGTTTTATCATTTAAACTACGTACTTATGCTAAAATGAATTGTTTGAAATAGAACTGTTTTTGCATGTTAAACAGAATTGTTTGAAATAGAACTATTCTTTTGATAATGAAACTGTGAACTTATGGTAAACTGAATTGTTTGAAATAGAACAGTTTTGACATTTAACTGTGTGTAAGCAAAAAACTATACTTATCATTATCATCATGTCGCGCTATCAGTATGGATATCCCTGACCCTCTCTCGCCACCCTTCCCTATCGTTCATTGCTTCTGGCAAGTCCTCAGGGCTACCTCCCGTATCGGCACAGAGCTGCTGTATGTAGGTTCAAGCTGGTCATCCTGCTTTTGCATGTCCATGTGAAGGGGTCCACAAGAGTAGATCACTTATGAGGTCGTCCCTACTTCTCGGGCAGTGTCACACATGTCTGGTTCGTCTAATTTTGATAGTTTTCGTGATGGGTGGTAGGTGGCCGTACAGCTGCTCCTTTGTGGGGTGCTGCCTCCAGGACTTCTTCAATATTGCTCGCAGCATTCTTGTGTTGTTGCCGTCAAGCTTTTTCTCCATACGTTTAGTTAGCGCCCACGTAGTGCATCCATATAGCAGTATCGACACGATCGCTGCTTGGAAGAAACTGCGCTTCATTTTATCGGTTTGAAATAGAACTGTTTACATGTATAAAAATGGATTTGCTGTTAATAATCAACAATGGTTGCTGTGCCATAAAACCAAACCAAATCCTTCGTGTTACAGACATATTCCCTCAGTGAGTGTTTATATTTATATATCAACCGGGCCATGGGCCTTATGAGTAGAGTATTCGCCAATGGTCTGGGAGACCGGGGTTCAATCCCAAGTCGAATCATACCAAAGACTCAAAAAGGGTACTTCATGCTGCCTTACTTAACACTCATTATAAGGTTTGGATCAAGAGTAAAGTAGAGCAATCCAGGGAAAGGAGCAGCGCCCTCCCCTACACCTCGGTGTGGTGGCTATTAAAAAGGGAGCCTTTGAGTCACTCTCGACTAAGGTCGACAACAACTTTTTTATAGATCTTTTTACTAATAGACATACATCGAGCACTCCTGTGGAATCATACGAATTTTTTATAACTTCTATATATGAATATCCCAAACTCATAGCCTCTTAAACTCATATATATATATATATATATATATATATATATATATATATATATATATATATATGTATATATATATATAATTTCAAGAAAAAATAATATTCGGTCACATTAGGATTATAAATTTATTTCCATCCTGTTAAGAGTATTGATATGAATCAAAAACTCAAAAAATATTTTTTAACAGGACTTCTTCAGATCCAACATTACCAAGAATATTTAAATATTCAAATTTTGAATAATTTAATTGTCCTGGCGGAATTGTTCCCTACTCCGGATTTACTGGATTGAAGAATACCTTATATATATATATATATATATATATATATATATATATATATATATATATATATATTTAAAGAGGTTCACTGAATGAATAAAGTGAATTTTGTCAAAGGAGTTGGTAATAAGACCCACAATTTAAAGTTGCACCTTTTTCAAGAAATTAATAGTGATAGGTGCTTTCATGACCCGAAAGACAATCAGCATGACTTTCTTTACTGATCGCTGTGCCCGGATCTTTATCTTTACCGGAAAGTCATTGTGTTTCCACTCATTGGGCTGTTTTTTCGACCATGTTTAACCCATTTGTAAATATTTTTCTGACTAAAACATGCTTTTCCAAACACATCACACATTCTTCTATTAATTTCACATGGTTTGCACTTCTGAACCATTAAAAATTTGATGACAGATCTCTATTCATGTCAAGCGCACTGAGATGATTTGCCGCCATTTTGAATAGCCTTAAAACAATTTTTTTTCCGAGATCAAAATAATTTTTGGTATAAATCAATTCCTCACAATGCAGAGTTTGCATTTATGGAAAAAATTTTGCTTAAAAAATCCCTTATTTCTGAAATGAACCTCGAAGATATATATATATATATATATAAATATATAAATATATATATATATATATATATATAGTGCACTTAGAAGAAAACTCAAACCTGGTTAGATCGTCATTATAAATTTGGACGCTGACTGGATATATATAGATAGATAGATAGATATTATCATCCATAAAACACCTTAAACAATTTTTATAAAACGATAATTGAATAAGTATTCATGGCATTTATGGTCGATACTATATATATATATATATATATATATATATATATATATATATATATGTGCGAGGGTCGTTCAAAACCTTCTAAACCTCACCTAGATTTTAGATTTGTCGCACACCTCTCACATTTTCTTGACCTCACCTGCACGAAAATTAACACAGATATTTGAAATAATTTTCCTACAACCATAAGAAGTGGGAGTGTGTTGATAGACTTAGAACTTATAGAACGATCTTCGTACGCACGCGCGCACACACACACACACACACACACACACATATATATATATATCCTTTTGCTCCCATAAATTCGCTAAATGACCATCTGTAGATATATGAACGTTTTAAAACACGGCGGAGAATATTACAATACTCCGTCTCGTCAGATGACTATTTACATGCTCCTCTCTCGTCGCAGAGTAGCAAATGTGGAGTTACAGTTCGTATTCAAAAAAGAAAAGAAAATTTTTGTTAAAATAGATAAAAAATTAAAAAATTAAAATTAGAAAATAAAAATAAAAATAAAAATAAAATAAAAAATAAAGATAAGCATAAAAATAAGACTAAAAGTGGAAATCAAATTACAAATTATTTCATTCATAGACGTGGGTAGAGGGGGTCAAAATGTTAGGTGTTAGAACGATTAAGAAACAGGAGTAGAATTAATCTACCGGTCAACCCCAGCGAATAAATAGGGAACTAACAATAGTCATACATTGAGTACTCTAATAGATTCATATGATTTTCCTCATATATTCTATGTAAAGAATAATCCACACCCACTGTCTTTGGACACTGACTGGATATTTTAAATAAATATATATATATATATATATATATATAGGATTCGTAAACATGTCGACTAAGTTAAATAGTTCCGAGTATCACTTTGTAACATTCAATTAAACACCAGTCATTTATTTACACACAGTTAAATGATCAAACACTTCTATTCCAAACAATTCAATTTAGCATACGTCAACAGACTTAAATGGTTCCAAGTATTGCTATGTATCACTAACAATTCAATTAAACATCAGTCATTTCTTTACACACTGTTAAATGACCAAACAGTTCTATTTCTAACGATCCATTTTAGCATTAGTCATTTGTTTTCACTCAGTTTAAATATCAAACAGTTCTATTTGACCGACAGATAAAACTCTATCAGGTGCTACCATTCCGGGTCATAGTGGACCTGGAAGCAATGGCAATGAAGGGCTACTCCGCATTCCTCAAAGCTCCAGCATTACTGGAGTATCACAATCAGATTGTTTAGTGTCATATCCAGGACACTTGTTGGGGAGGGCGGGTCTTACCTCTCTGCAGAAATGCAGTCGGTGTATTTTACAGCCACAGCCTAGTGAGAAAAATCTGATATAAAAATTCTTTCATTGTATTATACAGAAAAAAGTTATTTGTTTTGAAAAAAATGTGTTTACATTCGAAAAAGAAAATATAATTCGGTACATTTTTCAGTGCGAAATGATTTTAAATTCTACGAGTGCTTACCTAATTGGTGGTAAGTGTTCGGGTTCCATAGATAGGTCAAATGGATCTGTAAGATAGGAAGAATTGATATTACATAAACGTAAGCCAAAAAAATTCTTAAGAAACGACTTGAAAATATAAATACGAACACAATGAACGCGTTTCCCTAATCTCTCAGCATAAAATAACTGTAGATTGGTTGCCATTAAAATCAATCAATCAATAGAACTCAATTCAAAAGATATAATAAAGCTTTTTGAATATTTTCTCCCGTTATTTGTCTTGTATATTGTGTAATATTCCGGGCCATTGGCCTAATGATTAGAGTGTAGGCCAGTGGTCCGGGAGGCCAGGGTTCAATCCCAGGTCAAGTCATATCAAAGACTCAAAAAATAGTACTCGATTCTACCTTACTTAACACTCAGCATTATAAGGTAAGAATCGAGTGTAAAAGTGAAGCAATCCAGGAAATGGAGTAATGACCTACCCTACACTTCGGTGTCGTAGCTATTGAAAAAGGAGCCTTTGGGCCTTAAAAAGGGGGTTCCTTGTTATGACACTAAACTGCATCTGATGATAAAGCTGTAGTTCTGGAGCTTTGGGGAATGTAAAGTACCCTTTCATCGCCATTACTCTCAGGTCCACTTTGACCTGGGGTGGTAGTACCTATCAGGGTCCCATCTATTGGTCAAATAGATCTGTTTGCAAATTATTTGTATGAGATAGGAATACTTGATATGGAAAAAAAGACTCTTAAAAAGTAACTATACAAAAAATACAAATATCAACGTACAATGAACACAATTCCTTAACCTTTTGGCATAAAATAACCCCATACGGGTTGTCAGGACGTTAGAACTATCAATTAACCAAATCAATCGATCAATCAATCAATCAGATTTTTAAGAATTAATAATTTTTGGTAAATCTTTTAGACGAGAAAAAAATTCGCTTAAGATAAATGTAGGGATATGGGTAAATAGTAGGACAGACTAGGTTCTTCAGCCTTGGTGAGGCAACTAGTCTAGGAGAAGGAAAACTCTGAATTCAAACCCGTTAAACTCCGCTTAAAAATTGACCTTGTGTCATATCCTGCCCGAGCGGAGGGGTTGGTAAATATAAAGATAAATGTAGGGATTTGCATGCATCATTTTGGAATTTTAAAGCCATTTATACATCTATAATCCACACACACACACACACACACACGCACACACACACACACACACACACACATATATATATATATATATATATATATATATATATATATATATATATATATATGAGATGGATGAAACACAATACACTCCAGTTGGTCAAACGTGGAGAATAACCAAAGTGGTAATTTACTAAGCTTTTTGCTTAGATGTGGCCCAAGGCCATATGAATGGAACACCAAATGAGACTCGAATTCACTCGTGTAGGTTTGCAAGTCTAGCTTGCTAACCATTATGCTACCCGAGGCGCCCTGGAGAATAACCAAAGTGAAACTGAATGATAATTGG
>OY757918.1:80816375-80843875 GCA_963585895.1 Sepioteuthis lessoniana
ATATATATATATATATATATATATATATATAATTTAATTCTAGAATTTGGGTCTGTGAATGTACAGAGACCAGAAGTCTTCGCAGACAATTTACTACTATGAGACATTCATGGACACAAATCCTTGAATTACAAAAAATTAAACCCCATCAAAACAGTTCACATCATAAAAACCACAACTGAAATTTAACTCAACCATTCGAAATCTTCTGAAAAAGACTTAAAGCCCGAAACACGTGTAGAACACAAGTATATTAAGTAATAAAAAACTTAGTACCAAATTTGAAATCATTTGTGAACCTATTAATTTTAGTATATATACATATATATATTATTATTTACTCCTTTAGAGTTTTTCACATCAGTGTTAGCGGATGGTTTTTCACTGGAGTTTGAGTGACAGCAAGTCTCCTCAAGTCTCCAGGACTCATCTCAAGTCTCCTCAAGTCTCCAGGACTCATCTCAAGTCTCCAGGACTCATCTATGCTGTCGTTTGGATAGTCTCTACCCGTCCGCCAACTTCCAAGTCCTCCAGGCCTTTTAATAATCCTTTAGTTATTGTGCCTAACGCACCAATCACAATTGGCACAATCGTTACTTTCATGTTCCACAGCTTTTTCAATTCTCGATTATTATTATTATTATTGCACTACTTGGACGCTAACAAAACTGCTGGAGTAGAAGCTACACGGCAATTACACAAGAATGTTGCGAACAATATTGAACAAGTTCTGGCGGCAACACCCCACAAGGAGCCAACTATACGGCCACCTGCCTCCCATCACGAAAACTATCCGAGTTAGACAAACCAGACATGCAGGACACTGCTGGAGAAGCAGGGACGAGCTCATAAGTGATGTACTCCTATGGACCCCCACATATGGCCGAGCAAAAGCAGGACGACCAGCACGAACATACATACAGCAGCTCTGTGAGGATACGGGATGTACCCCTGAAAACCTGTCAGAGGCGATGAACGATAGGGAGAAGTGGCGAGAGAGGGTCAGGGATATCCGTGCTAGCAGCACGACATGATGATGATGATGATGATGATATATATATAGATATATATACTAGCAGAAGAAAATAATGTTCTATAGATTGTCTATTTTTCTTTCAATATCTACCAGTTTAATAGTTTTCTTAACGAATTAAATTTCCTCAACTTTTAAGTTAGAATAAACTTCTTTCGCTCGTATGGCGGTAAATGTCCTGTTTTGTGAATATAACAATCCTTTGTCATACTAACCAGTTTTATGCAAATTAGCACACACACACACACACACACACACACACACACATATATATATATATATATATATATATTAATATGAATGATTGATTGATTTTAATGGTGCGTCAACGAGTCAAAAGTTATGTTATGCCTGCTAGTTAGTCAATTCATGTTGAATGTACACTCATAATTATATGTTTTGTGTTGTTGCTTCTTTTGCACACGGTCCTATCGAATACGAATTAAAAAAAAAACATCATCAATTTGAATCATAGATAAAACCCTAACAGTTACTACGACTACGAGTCAGAGTGAACCTGGGAGTAATGACAATGAATAACCACCCCACAACACCCAGCTATCCTCAACTGGAGCCTCACCATCTGACTCCTACTTTTTGATAGAGTTTTACCTTTTGGCAGGGTGGTCAGTATTCTAAATCACATCGACAGAATAATATAGACATATATATATATGTATGTATGTATGTATGTATGTATGTATGTATGTATGTATGTATGTCAAAATTGGTGACTGTAGTCGAGGGCGACCCGAAGGCTCCCTTTTCAATAGCGACTACAACGAGGTGTTGGGGAGGGCGCTACTCCTTTCCCTGGATTGCCCCATTTTACCCTTGATACATACCTTATAATGCTGAGTGTTAAGCAAGGAGGTATCAAGTACCATTTTTAAAGTCTTTGGTATGACTCGACCTGGGACTGAAATCAGTCTCCTGGACCATTGGCGAACACTCTACCAACAGGACCAATGTGTATATTTGTATGTTTGTGTGTGTGCGTGTGTGTGTGCAGTTAGATTTCTAAATATTCTTTAATGCACTTAATACAATCATATATTCATTATATATATATATATATATATATATATATGTGTGTGTGTGTGTGTGTGTGTGTGTGTGTGGTTCCGTAAGCTTTCGTATCATATACATTCATGGCCTAATTTCAGTCTTTGCCGTTACGTTACATTAAAGTTGTAATGAAAACAAAGGCCAGAATAAACTTAATGTTAAATGTTACTCAACTTTGATAGCATTTCAAAAACACATGACAAAATAATAAAAACCTTAAACCTTAAAACCTTAATAAAAACTCTTGATTATATCCAAACGAAAATCGTCTGTTACGACTATTGCATTTTTACAAAGGGGTGATCGGTATGGAGTAATTTTCATACGATAGAAATACACGTTTTTGATAGTCTTAAATGCTGTTAATATCATGATTATATATATATATATATTAGGATTATATATATATATATATATATATATATATATATATATATATATATATATATATATATATATATATATATATATATAGTATTCTTAGTCCAGTTAAACCGGAGTTGGGAGTAATTCCATCAGGACAAGAAATGTTAATTTTTTTTCGTGTTTTTGGAAATTTCAAAAATGCGTAACAGGATGGAAAAAAGTTTATAATTCTTTGTGATTGGTTTTGTTGTTTGTTCTTATATATATATATATATATATATATATATATATATATATATATATGTGTGTGTGTGTGTGTGTGTGTGTGTGTGTGTGTGTGTGTGTGTGTAAGCTTATCGATCATATAAATTCATAGCGTAATCTTTGTGTACTCTTACGATCCATTGAAGTGAACGTTTTTATTATTTGACGTATTGTTTATAAGTTAGAAGAATATATGAATTAAACAAATCATTAAAAAAAAAGAATAACTTTTTAATAATTACGTCAAACTTTGCTTAAACTATCAACTCCCAATCAACGTAGCCAAAACAAAAAACTGGGCGGTCGATTTGCCTGTTCGACCGAAGATATTTCAAATCGAAAAACAAAATACCCAGTGAACAGAGATCAGGAGGAAGAAGCCCTAACAGAGCGACACCTTGTTCTTGATCATCAATACACTCCCAAATCTTCCGGAAGAAACACGCCTTGACACAAGATTCGAACCTGCGGAGAACGTATTGGGGGCGTGTTTACACACAGTGTTATTTGTCATTGGGCGGATGTGGCGGATGCAGTAACTGTGTGATTGGGTGAGTTGGCTTGTTGAATGAATTGGCGGAGTGATACGAAGTTTACCGAACCGAATTATTTTAGCAGGAAAGAATACAACGGACGAGTTATTTTGCTGACTTGCCGAGAGCGGAAATGTTTCTCTTTCGAGTGCGGTCACAAATTCCGATGAAGTCATTCGTAGATGACTAGTACAACAAGTGAATAATATATTGTTTAGGCGTATTAATAAAAGGTAAAGTATATATGGTTAGCAAACAACGAGTAAAAATCTTTTTAGATAACTCTACACAATTCTCTGTCCTGTCGACGGGACTTAACTATATCCCTTGTGAATGGTGAGGATCCAGTTTTTGAGGACAGGGTAGTGTGAAGTACCCCTTTGTTGTCATTACTCCCAGGTCCACTCTGATCTGGAGTTGTACCTGTTAGAATCCCATGTATTGTCAAATAAGTCTGTTTGAAATTTATTAATATTGAATAAAAACCTAAATACAATAAAAAATCAACTTTTCTTGAAAGAGCAGCTGTACGGCCACTTGACTACCATTTCCCAAACCATCCAAGTAAGACGAAGAAGACATACTGGGTACTGCTGGAGATGTTAGGACAAACTCATCAATAACATTCTCCTATGAACTACCACGCACATACACACCATTGGTAGCAGACCAGCAAAGATTTACGTTCATCAGCTCTGTGCGGACTTGGATACCGTCTAGAGGACCTTAGTAGCAACGACCAATAGGAACGGTTAGCGAGATAGAGTTAGAGGAATTCATGCTATCAGCATGGCTTTATTATTACTATTGTTTACTCCTTTAGAGGTTTTCACATCAGATAGTTTGAGTGACAGCAAGTCTCCTCAAGTCTCCAGGACTCTTCTCAGCATACTGGCCGTTCTCAATAATGCTGTAGTTTGGATGGTCTCCACTCGTCTTTCAACTTCCAATTCCTCCTGTCCCTTTAATAGTCCTTTATTTACTGTACCAAATGCACCAATCACGGTTGGTATAATCGTGACCTTCATGTTCCATAGTTTTTTCAATTCCCTTGCAAGGTCGAGGTACTTATCCTTCTTTTCAATTTCTTTCAGTTTTATTCTGTGGTCAGCCGGGACAACAAAGTCCACAATTATTATCATTATTATTACACAAACGGGTTGTTAGATTTCTCATAATTTGAAATTTTAGGCTAACAAATTTTTCACACACACACACACACACACACACACATATATATATATATATATATATATATATATATATATATATAACAGATCCTATTTATTTCCGGGAGAGCAACAATAACAAGGAGAAAAATTAAAGCGTTGGATAGAGCAAATTTTCATTTACAAAAGACGATTTTTTTCACATATTCACCACCATTGTCTTAGATGCTGTAAAAAAAATGTTAGTCGCCTCCGATGGTGCAGATTTATATAGTTACCGGTTTGTTGATTTGTTTTCGATGGTTTAGTATTGTATGTTTGACCTTCATCTGTCTTTTGAATTGTGTCCTAAATAAGATACTATACTGCATATGGGTGTTGAGGTTCCACTTCTAGACATCGTTGGAGTGTGGAGTACTCCTTCATTAACATTACTCCCAGGTCCACTCTGATCCGGAGTGATAGTTCTTGTTAGGGTTCATCTGTGGGTCAAATAGATCTGTTTGAAAATTATTTGTGTTAGATAGGAATACTTGATACTAGATAACTGTTTTGAACAAACGATTTCTAAATAGAAACAATTACTTGAAACTTTATAATTGTGCATGAATTATAAGTATTTGATTGGAATACTTTAAATAATACAATTGTGTGCTAGTTAATTATATTAGAGAGGAATACTTGAAACCATACAACTATGTGCCAACAAAATGATTATAGACAAATAGAAAAGTGCAATTCAAAATAAAATGCAAAGGGTCATTGAAAATATAGTTATGATTACAATCTAATATTTAGAAAGGAATCGAATTTCGGCATTAAATGACCCATAAGGGGTTGATATGTCATTAAAGAGAAAAAAACCTTTCTTTTGATACGGTACTAAACTAAGCTAAATAATTAACCACACACACATATACATACACATGCACATACATATCTGGGGGTGTCCTCGTGGTATAATGGTTAAAGCGATGGACTAAGCGAGTTCGTACCCCAGTCGCGCTATTACGTTCACTTTCGGGCAAATACCCTTGGGAAAGGTATGAACCCGCTTATTCTTCCAGCAATTGGTTAAATAGTACGACTACTGTTCTTCTAGGAGAATGGCTTCGGCATTAAATAATCTACAAAGGTTGATATGCCATTAAACAAAAGAAACCAAACAAACACACACACACACACACACACATATATATATATATATATAGAGAGAGAGAGAGAGAGAGAGAAAGTAAAATATAGTTGCTGATAAAAGTTAAAATTACAGTCATTCTCATTGAATCAATCAATGATGACTTTGTCCCTTTTCTAGAAAAAAAAGCCAATTAAAGTATTAAAAAAAAAGTCAGTTACGAATTGTGATAAACTTTATTTGTTTTCATGTAACTTCTTACTGACAAATCCCGGATTAGACAAAACTTTGTAACAAAGAGAATCTGTTCTACGTATCTTCAAATGTGACTACCGTTACCTCATTCATAATCCCTTGGACTGACATACCCCGGGTAGGTAATGACTCAATATATTTGCCTCTTCAATTCTTTCATTCGTATAATTTTGATTCATCGTAATTTTTATCGTCATTCATTCTTGTATATTAACCTAATCATATATATAGGTATCCACTGACAGATCTGTTTCGTTCTATCAAAACTCATCAGCGTGGCTAGACATATTAGCTTCCCGTAGCTGGGATCGAAACCCGGTTGACACAAACGCCATTCCAAGCTTCTAACCACTCAGCCACGAGGAGACAGTAGCAGCGAAGTAAATTCTAAACGGTTATGAATCACAATTGCTATTGTTTACATACATCCGTTTAACGGCTACCGAGACCTCAATTCATATATATATATATATATATATATATATATATATATATATATATATATATATATATATATATATATATATATATATATATATAAGTGTTGGACAAAATAATGGAAACGCCAAGAATATTAATATCCTATAAAACTATCAAACCTTTGTTATTCTTGTTTTTGATTTATTATTAATTTTTCTCGTCTTATTTTACTAAAGTTGTTGTTTTTTTTTCTTTTTACAGATATCATCAGAAGAAATTAATCAAAATTCATTAAAATGGCAGATCTATCAGACTTTAAAAGAGGTCAAATTGTTGGTGCTTGTATGGCAGGCGCTAGTTTTACAAAAACCGCTGAATTATTTGGTGTAGCAAGGAATACTGACTTGAAAGTAATGACAGCATTTGAGAAGGAAGGAAAAACCTTCTTACAGGAGGAAAATTCTGGAAGAAAGCGAAAGCTCTCTAGTAGGGACCGTCGGACTCTTATGCGGATTGTTAGGAAAGATCACAAGAATACAGCACCGAAAATTGCCACAGGGCTTAATGACCATCTCGAGAACCGAGTTTCCTCAAAAAAGAGAAGAGCAGCACAAAACCGAATTTCACGGGAGGGCTGCAATCAGAAAACCATATTAAAATAAATTTGTTGGAAATTTCCCGGTGTTTCCATTACTTTGTTCAACCCTTTATATATATATATATATATAAAAGGTCAATTTCTGGTGATGCTAATATGGATCGAAATATTAACTCAAATAACCGCGTCTTATCAATCATTTAAATAAGTAACAGATTTATATAAAGTCAGATTTTTCACGTACAATATAAAATCAAATAGTCAGCAAAAAGAGAATAAAATACACACAAACACACACACGCACACACACACAAACCCCACCCCACACACACACCCACACACACAAATCCTCGAAGCAATAACTATTTAAAAAAAAACACTAAATTCAGAACAGGATGGACATATTAAACATATTTAATAAGTCACCACCTACCCTAAACAGAATGATTGCTCTGTCGCCTGGGGCTGTAGAATACACTCCCCCAATGAGTGTCCTGGGAACGACACTAAACAGTCTGATGGTGAGGTCCCAGTAATGCTGGGGTTTGGGGGAATACGGAGCACCCCTTCACTGCCATTGCTCCCAGGTCCACTCTAGAGTCCTATCTATGGGTTGAATAGAACTAACGGCATACTTATGCTAAACTGAATTGTTTGATTAAATTGAATGGCTTGAAATAGAAATGTTTTTGGCAATTAAACCGTACTTACATTTAAACTGCGTGCTTATGCTAAACTGAATTATTTCAAATAGAACTGTTTTTTGACATTGAAACTGTATTTACACTAAACTGAATTGTTTAACGTAAAACTGTTTTGATATTTAACGGTGTGTAAACAAAAACTGTACTTATACTAAACTGAATTAACTGAATTAGAACTGCTTGACTAAACTGAATAGCTAGAAATAGAATTTTTTCACAGTTAAACTGTACTTACATTTAAACTGCGTGTTTATGCTAAACTGAATTGTTTGTAATTGAACTGTTTTTGACATTGGAACTGTACTTACACTAAACTGAATTGTTATATAACTGTTTGAATAAACTGAATAGTTTGAAATAAAAATGGTTTTGACAATTAAACTGTGTACTCATGCTAAACTGAATTGGTTTAAATAGAACTGATTATTTTCATAAAAATGGATTTGGCGTTAAATAACCGATAAAGGTTGATATGCCATAAAATCCAACCAACCAGCTAACTAAACAGAATGGACCAAAATACACTAAATGAATATAAATAAAACTCACAGCAACAAACAAACACAACCCCTGAGGATGACCAGCGAAACGGTCGAAAGCGCTGGGGCTAATATAGAGTACTTTCTTCACCACCTTGACCCAGAACATAAGAAAAATAACAAGAAGATTCGAACCTTTACTTGAAAATTTTGAAAAGGAAATAATCCGTGGTCTTTTACCTTACATGTTTAAAAATTGACCGTGAATCACATTATACCCGAAGCGGAAGGACTGAGTAAACACACACACACACACACACACACACACACACACACACACTGTCTCAGTCTCTGTCTCTGTCTCTGTCTCTCTCTCTCTCACACACACACACACACACACACACACACACACACACACACACTCCCACACACACACATATATATACATATATGTATATATATTCGGTTGCACGTTCTTTTTTTAAAGAGGTTTTATTAAACGCAACGAAAACGGTTTGTTTTACGATTTTCCCTAATTTTCTCATTTTTTTAATTTTCGGACAAGTTTTAAAATATTTTCTTTCATGTTCATGTGGAGAAAAATGTGTTTTGATACAATTACATAGCATTATTGCTAAATTAGGACGAACAATCCAGCCAATATATATATATATATATATATATATATATATATATATATATATATATATATATATATATATGCGTTTAGACACATTTTATACAGAAATTTGAATCAAACATATTTGCGAAAACAAGAGAAAAATTTTGATCTAGTTTGGTTTGGTTTAGTTTGGTTTGGTTTTATGGCATATGAACCATTGTAGTTTATTTAAAGCTAAATCCATTTTTATACATGTAAACAGTTCTATTTCAAATAATTCAGTTTAGCATGAGTACACAGTTTAATTGTCAAAAAAAAATTCTATTTCAAGCTATTCAGTCAAGTCAAACATTTTTAATTCAAACAATTCAATATAGTATGAATATAGTTTTCGTTTATACACAGTTAAATGTCAAAAACAGTTCTATTTCATACAATTCAGTCTAGGATAAGTATACAGCTTAGTTCTATTCAACTCGTAGATAGGACCCTAACAGGTGCTACCACTCCGGGCTAGAGTGGACGGGGGAGCGATGGCAATGAGGGGGTTACACTGTATTTCCCAAAGCTCCACCATTACTGGGACCATCAGATTGTTTAGTTTCATATACAGGACACTTGTTGGGGGGAGTCTTACCTCACGGCTGAGATGCAGTCGGTGTATTCAACAGCCCAAGTCGACTGGGCCTATAAAATTTTGGAGTGTGAAATATGCAATACAAATATTTAGTTATTTTTAATGAATTGATTTTTTTTTTCGTTCAAATATCTTAACCACATTGACAAATATCAACATACAACATATTTATCATACATATGCTACCTTGCTTTACACTCAGTATTATAAGGTAAGGATCAAGGGTAAAGGGGAGAAATCCAGGGAAAGGAGCAGCGCCCTCCCCTACGCCTTGGTGTAGTAGCTATCGAAAAGGGAGCCTTCGGGTCACCCTCGACTACGGTCGCCAACTTTACTTACTTTTATATGTATGTTAGGATAGTGTAGACATGGAGTCAATTTCAGCGTCTCGCCTATCCGTTTCTCCAATCATATGATAGGTATCGCTTTATCTACTGTTGTTCAGAGCATGAAGGGAAGGGTGATCTAGTTTGTGGGGCATTCTGGGAAGGGTGATCTAGTTTATACTGCATGATTATTTAAGTGACTATATCATATTAATTTTGGGATTTGTTATTTTATGTACCCATTTCTGTTTATTTTATTAGTACTTTTATTTATTTGTTCATTTATTGGTTATTATTTTACTCTTTTGGAGGTTTTCACACCAGCGTTAGCAAATGATTTCTCCCTGGCGGCTAAGTGACTGCAAGTCTCCCCAATTTTTCTGGGCCCTTCTCAGTATTCTAGTCAATCTTATTTTCAAGTTCACCAGTCCCTGCACCAATGCTTTGGTGACTGAACCAAGAGCACCAATTACACCGTCACTTTCATGTTTTGTAGTTTTTTCTGTTCTCTAGCAAGTTCTAGGTTCTCATCTTTCTTTTCTCTTTCTTTCAATTTTACCTTGTGGTCTGCTGGGACAGCAAAGTCCACTATTCGGTAAGTTCTTAGTTGTTGTTTTTTTGTTGTTGTTGTTGTTGTTGTTGACACTGAGCACAATATGTATACGTGGTTCATTCAATAAGTTTCCAGACTTTTTTGTTCTGGCATTTAAAATTGTCGTAAACTCTTGAAAATTCAGTATGTTATTGCTATACATCTTAAGAGATAACTTAACAGTTTTTATGATTTCAGGTTCAAATGAACAGCTACTGCAGCAATTGGAATACACTCTACGAAAGCCTGATTGTCACAGCTGGTGAATTTCAAAAATGCAATCTGGACGTGAGGAAGAATGATATGCAATAAAATTCTGTTTTAAACTTGAAAAAATGCCACAGAAACGTTTGGAATGCTTCAGACTGCTTTTGGAGCATCTTGCATGAATCGAGCATCAGTTTTTGAGTGGCATAAGAGATTGAAGGAAGGAGGGAGTCTGTGAGGGATGATGAGAGGTGTGGGAGGAGTAAGGAAGTCAGAACATCAGAGTTGATTGGCCAAAGGGTTAGGGTTAGGATTACTATGTTGAGGTTTTAAGGGAGTTTAGGAAGAGACTCCGTCGGAAGAGGCCAGCACTCTTCAAATCGGGTCAGTGGCATTTCCACCAGGACAATGCACCAGTCCACAACTCCATCCTTGTCACAGACTATTTGACCGAGATGGGCATCAAGACAGTTCCTCACCCTCCCTATAGTTCAGACCTTGCTCCCTGTGACTTTTGGTAATTCCCTAGCTCAGAGGATGTCGTTATGAGACAATTGAAGAGATGAAAGAGGCTGTGACAAAGGTCATTGACACGCTCACACAAGAAGACTTCCATGGGGCCTTCCAGAAGTTGTTGGAACAGTACAAGTGCATTACAGCTGGAGGAGATTACTTTGAAGGGAACTAGAGTTTCATGTGTGTACTATCAATAAAAGTGTCCATACGAAAAAAGTCTGGAAGCTTATTTAATGATCCTCGTATGTATGTGTTTTCTCTTGTCTGATGAAGAAAGTCCAAGATTAGTCAAGGACGCGGACGTTGAGTTGGTAATAAAACCTCGGCAGCCGAACTCGATAGGAAATACATTGGTTATCCAGTCATTTCAGACACTTTGTTCTCGCAGGTCGTGTGGCCAAGATTAGGTGATTATTATTATTACTCTTTTGAAAGTTTTTCACATCAGTGTTAGACAATTGTTTCTCATTGGAGTTTATCATTATTATAATTAATTCATAGAGAATTTTTCACTTCAGTGTCAGCTGATAGTTTTTCACTGAAGTTTGAGTGACAGCAAGTTTCCTCAAGTCTCCAGGACTCTTCTCAATATTCTGGCCGATCTTAATTAGCTGTAGTTTGCATGGTCTCAATTCTTCATCTTATTTTCAAGTCCTCCAGTCTCTGTATCAGTACTTTAGTGACGGTACCAAGTTCACCAATTACAATTCGTATCACCGTCACTTTCATGCTCCATAGTTTTTTCGATTCTCTAGCAAGGTCCTGGTACTTATCTTTCTTTTTTTTCCTTTTTTTTTTTTTTTTTTTCGAATTTACTTTGTGGTCCGCTGGGACAGCAAAATCCACAATTCGGCAAGATCTCTTTTTTTTTTTTACTTTTTTCTTTCGTTATTTTAGTTTCGACCGGTCCATTGGCCTAGCAGTTAGTGTTCACTAATGACCCGGAAGACCTAGATTCAATCCCTGGTCGAGTCATACCAAAGACTCAAGAAATGGTACTTGATGCCTCCTTGCTTAACACTCAGCATTATAAGGTATGGATCAAGGGTAAAGTGGAGCAATCCAGGGAAAGGAGTAGTGCCCTTCACCTACACCTCGGTGTTGTAGCTATTGAAAAGGGAGCCTTTGGGCCACCCTCGACTAAGGTCGTCAACTTATTTTAGTTTAGTATATTTTTCATTTGAAAGAACGCATATGTTCTTCATTAAGAACATATATATTTTTATTAGTCTTTGAGGTAGTTAGTTTTCATGTGGTTTAGTAGAAATTTTTCATGCTTACATCTAAATATAAGTTCTGACTGTTTATTTATTTGTTCTGGGAAGGTAATTATAGGTATTTTTCTTCTAGGTAAAGAAGTCAATGTTTTGAACTGTTATTAACTGGTACTACATTTATTAGAGGGGGTCCGATTGATCTTTCGATGACATGCAGGAGAAACTGACAGTTAACAATCACTGTTGACTCTGTGTCTACTCTATCTTTGATATCTCTAATTCGTTTATGCTCTATCACTAACACTGATATATATATATATATATATATATATAGGTATCATACAATGACTGCAGTTTGTATAGCAGCATTGCTTCCAACAAAGCCTTCATCAGATGATGACTCTGGGTTTAGGCATGGTTTCGGGGCTGAAGCATCATTACCATTAGCCCAGCAGTAACGCACGATACCATCAGACTGTGTTGGTTATCGTCACTCTATGCCGTTACCATATCCACGTTGATGCAGTAAAAGCCTTACCTTGGATTTTTTTATGTATTTTCTCTTTGATGGAGAAAATCCAAGATTAGTCAAAAATACGGAGGTTGAGTTGGTAATGAAACCACGGCATGCGACCTCGATTGGAAATATTTTGGTTATCCAGCCATTTCTGACACATTGTTCTCGCAAATCATCATATTTTTCCAACTTGCCCAGTCGAAATTTCCTTCAAAAGGAAACGTTAACTCAATTAATCAATTAATATATATATGTAAGTAGTAAAGTTGACAACTTTAGTCGAGGGTGTCTCGAAGGCTCCCTTTTCGATAGCTACTACACCGAAGTGTAGGGGAGGGCGCTACTCCATTCCCTGGATTGCTCCCTTTACCCTTGATCCTTACTTTATAATGCTGAGTGTTAAGAAAGGAGGCATCAAGTACCATTTTTTGAATCTTTGGTATGACTCGAACTAGGATTGAACCTTGGTCTCCCGGAGCATTGGTGAACAGTCTACTCATTAGGCCAACGAAGTGTGTTTGTGGGAGCGTGTGCATGTGTGTATATATATGTATATGTAGTGTATGTCTCTACAATCCTTCACGGATATATATCCTTTATCAATGATTTAATCACTCTTTATTTATAAAAATACCAAACTATATATATATATATATAGAGAGAGAGAGAGAGAGATACACGGGGGCCATTTAATAGATAAGGGATTTTTTTAATAAAAGCAAAATGATCTTTTATTTTTCAAAATTCTTTTCCATAAATATAAACTCTTCACTATTTGAAATTAGTTTATGTCAAAAACTATTTCAATTCAACAAAAATATTTACTTTGAGTCTTTTCGAAATGGGGGCAAATCAAACAGAGTGCTCTAGGCTTGAACAGAGGTCTGTCATCAATTGTTTATTAGCTGAAAAATGCAAACCATGTAAAATTTACAGAAGTATGTGTGATGTGTACGAAGAAACATGTTTTAGTTTTGAGAAACATTTACAGAGGGACTAAGCGTTGATGTGCCACTACAAGCCTGAGTTGAAAAGACAGTCCGGTAATGAAAACTTCCGACCGCAGTATTCATTAAATAAGGTTAAGTTTACAGTCTTCAGTTTGACTTTCATAACTCTACTATATTTGCTTTCATTCATGACGGAGATAAATGCAGAATAATTGAAACCTGTTCGAAAACATATTTTGACATAATCATACAAAGACAAGGTTTCTATAAAATAACACGCTCTCAAGAAAAATGATGCAAAGAGATTTCTAAATCTATTTATTACTTAGCCTTTTTCTACACATTTAAAATTGTAAGTCGTTCTCAAACCGTAAAACGATGTTGCCTTTTTTCAAAAAAGATTCCACCTCATGACGTAATAAATTTCTAATATATTTTCACTATGTTACTCGTCTTCGTAAAACCAAAACATTTAGCCCAAATGTTGACTTCAGACTTGCATGAAATTTTTTTTTATTACACTAGTTTACAAAGAAATTGAGGCAAGCACAAAAATACCCGTTTTTACCTAATTTGAGGGTGCTGAATTCAAATTTGAAATCCGTTTTCACTCATCACATGATAGCATTACATTATATATATATATATATAGTTATATATCAAGACGGATTTTGACAGTTAAGGCAGCAGGTCTCAATCCACACTCTGGCAGTCATTGGAAGAGGTTGTCTCGCAGGCGGCGCAGGAGGATGACGTCTCTCAACAATCGTGTTACACATCTTTTGGGTTACTAAATATTAGTATTACATTTTCAAATGCACATTTAGTTTTACTTTGTTATATTTTCAGATTCTCCAATGGCTTCAAGCACGTCAAAATGTCGAGGGTGCCTCAACAAGGCCAATTCTTTCTGCTACGTGTGTGGGGACTTCATAACAGTTGCACAGCGTCGAACCATCACTTCCCTCCTCAGAACCGCCTACTTTCAATATTTTCACAGTAAAATTGGTGATCAGGACAAGTCTTGGGCTCCACACATCTGTTGTAACCCCTGCTACAATGGACTAACTGCATGGTTTAATGGCAAGAAAGAGGCTTTCAACTTTGCAGTCCCGATGGTTTGGAGAGAGCCGCGAAACCACGCAGATTGTTATTTTTGTTTAACTAATATAACTGTTTTCAATGCATCTTCTTGGAAAAAGATCAAATATCCAAACCTTCGATCTGCTATGAGACCCTTTCCCCATTCAGAGGATCTTCCTGTACCCACACCTCCACTAAATAAGGATCTTCTTTCCTCATCAGATGAAGAAATGCCTTCAAGGGAACATTCTGCCGAGTCAATATCTTTGGAAGATATTGAGTTTACATATTCAGGAACAAGTGGCAATGAGCCACACTAGATCATGCAAGAAGACCTGAATGATCTTGCTCGTGATTTGTATCTGTCAAAACAGCAGTCAGAGCTCTTGGCTTCTCGGCTTAAACAGTGGAACTTAGTCCAGGAAGATGTAAGGATCACCAGTTTCAGGAATCGGAACAAATAAGGTCATTGGTCTTATGGGTATGCAAGCGGGCTTCACAAAGTACTGTTGTTTTCTCTGTATCTGGGATAGTCGAGCTGTATCCCAGCATTACAAGCAGAAAGACTGGGGGTCTAGAAGCACTTTTGTTCCTGGCGAACACAGCCTCAAAGAGAATCCTCTGGTGGACATGAATAAGGTGCTTCTTCCTCCTCTTCACATCAAGCTTGGTTTGATGAAGAATTTCATGAAGGCGTTGCACAAAAATGGTGCTCCCTTCCAACATTTGTCTACTGTGTTCCCAGGTCTTAGTGCTGCTAAGCTCAAAGAGGGCATCTTTGTCGGACCTCAGATCCGAGAAGTGCTGAAGGATACTGATTTTGAGGAGCTTCTTAACTTAAAGGAACTGAGAGCATGGGAAGCATTCAAGTCAGTCTGTAGTGGCTTCCTTGGTAACACACGTGTACCATATTACCAAGCCTGTATTGAGAAGTTGCCAAAGTCTTACGAGGATATGGGGTGCCGAATGTCACTCAAGATTCATTTTCTCCATTCCCACCTCAACTTCTTCCCGCCAAAGCTTAGAGCAGTGAGTGATGAGCATGGAGAAAGATTCCACCAAGAAATTACGAAGATGAAGAGCAACTATCAAGGCAAATGGAACCCCGGCATGAAGGGAGACTTCTGCTGGATGCTCTTGCGTGACATCCTGGAGGCAAAATACACCAGATCTTCTAAGAAAACACACTTTTGGCTGTCTGTGATACTATGAATTGTGTAATTGTGTCATCCAAGTATATTGATTCAATCAGTGTTCTTTATCTATCCTGTTTTATCTGTTATAAGCTGCTGCAACACTTGAAATATGCACATGTATTCTCTGTTTATACCAAAATGAGACTATTTAAAAGCCAGAAAACTAGAGGTGATAGAGCCAAATTATTTATAAATTTGAATTCAGCACACCCAAATTAACAAAAAACACTTATCTCCATTCTTGCCTCAGACCCAAATTTTTTTTTGTAAACCAGTGTTATGATTATTTTATTACATTCTCATACTTAAAATACCTTTTTTTGATAGAACGCTTTTGTATACGGGCAAATTTCTAAGTCGAAACGCGTTGGCAAAAATGAATAGATAAATCATAAACTACACCAAATATGTATCTTTTGTCCGTTTACCTTTTTTCCACATATTCTGTCTGATTCATTTCATTTCCTCTCTCTTTCTCTCTCTCTCTCTCTCTCTCTCTCTCTCTCACACACACACACACACACACACAAATATATATATATAAATATATTGAACTGTTCAAATCCTGGACGAGTCAGCTTGAAGTATTTTAGTGCTATTCTCCCTCCAGCTATGAATAACTTTTATGGCAGACTGGGCTCTTTAACCCTGTTATGGCAACCGATCTAAAAGGAAAACTCTGAATTCAACCCTGTCAAAACCCGCTAAAAAATTTACATTGTGTCACATCCTGCTCATGGTGGAGTGGTTGGGTAAATACATATATCTCTATATATATATATATATCGATGCATTTCTCAAGGGCATTAGTGTACAGTGAACGCAAATGATACCGACTTAACCTCGTTTCACTGATTTTGTTTTCCTCACGGTTAACCTTTATGTCACGCTGTACCGCCAATTTTGAATGATTGGCGCAGTATAATCTTGGTGAGACTATTTTCCTCAATTTGACCTTGCACCATACAAAGCTAAATTTATTAAAAATCAATGAAGGAGGGACTTTAAGACTTAAGTATTCAATCGAAAGGAAAATATATATTTACACAAGCCCTCCCCAACGAGAAGAATGCAACACAAGGTAAATTTTTAACCAGAGTACAGCTAGTCTGAACCCAGAGTCTTCCTTCTGCTAGACCGGTTGCCATTTGATGGCTAAAGGGCCAAGTTTGCCAAACTATTTACCCATATTGGAGATAGAAAAAAAGATATAGTTTCATGCCAATCTCAAGGACGAAGTGAAATACAAACAGCTTCGTCCAGAATTTAAACTCACTCCGTCGAGTCGATTTCCAAAGACAATGACCGTTACGCTGAGTGTGCCTCCAGGTAAGAGTGCCCCATGTGCTTGTCTATGACATCATAGAAAGAGAGTTCGAACTCCAGTCAAGCTATTATGTTCACTTTCGAACTAATTCCCTTGAAAAAGTTGTGATGAGCCCCTTATCCTCTAAAATATGGATTAGAGAGTATCACTTCCATCTTTCTTTAACGATGGCTTTGGCATTAGATAACCTTCAAAGGTTGATGTGCTATTAAACAAAGAAACCAAACAAAACATATGTATAAGCGTATGCTTGTGCGCATGTAGGTTTTTATTGACTGGAGTTGATATACCTACACCCCCAAGTTTTTATTTCACCTCGACCAGTTTGTTTATCATATTTACCCAACCCCTCCGCTCGGGCAGGATATGACACAAGGTCAATGATTTTAAGCGGAGTTTAACAGGTTTGAATTCAGAGTTTTCCTTCTCCTAGACTAGTTGCCTCACCAAGGCTGAGGAACCTCGTCTGCCCTACTAATTACCCATATCTGGAGAGAGAATAATTGGATTCATACCTTTCCCAAGGGTATTAGTGTTATGTAGAATACAATCAGTCTCGTCGAGGATTTGAACTCGTATCGCCGTGTCCATTTCCTGCGACGATAACCACTACACCTCCAGTTTGTTTATCTTCAAGATGAGAGAACCGATCCTGTCCAACTATTTACCCATAGCAGATAATCAAGGGCATCACCGCAAAGTGAGACGTAGAAACCACGTCCAAAATTTGAACTTTTTAAGCGGAGTACAGATGGTTTGAAATCAGTCTTTCCTTCTCCCAGATTGCTTGCTTAATCAAGGCTAAAGAACCCAGTCTGCCCGACCTTTTACCCATAGTTGGCGGAGAGCAGGAAAGAGCAGATCAAAAAGAAAGTACTAGTTAATCTCCAAGGTATGCGACCTTTTTTCGTCAAACAAAAACGAATGAAAAACCTACAAGGTGGGAAACGCCCTTGTAAAATTATCTACATAACTTTGGGAGACTCATCGAAAAATACAAGCTGAAGCGCCACCTATGTGATCAACAAAAGAAAGAAAACAAAAATGGAAGTCACAAGTCTGAAAACGATTACCTTTTTTTTAATCATAGATTTGTTAATATTTCATGCTTATTGTCTTGATACGAACATGGTACAAAGAAAATAAAACAGACATCTGATCTGTCCCTGTCTGTCTGTCTGTCTGTCTGTCTCTCTCTCTCTCTCTCTCTCTCTCTATATATATATATATATATATATATATATATATATATGTATATATATATATATATCTGTGAGAGAGTATAGAGAAAGCAATTAAACAAGGTGAGGCTTGAAAACACGGGCGTTTACACAAGTATATATTGAATATATGTTCACGTATTTTTTCGTCATTACTGTACACTCTCAGCCATAAACTTTATATATATATATATATATATATATATATATATATATATATATATATATATATATATATATATATATGGATATATGTGTGTGTGTAAAAAATAGAAGAAGAGAAACAGCCTCAGAGACATATTTACAGTTTTGACAACACGACTGAACTAACTTTTTAGATTGGAACACACGCAAACGCAACTGAAATCTGAATTTGTATATATATATATATATATATATATATATATATGTGTGTGTGTGTGTGTGTGTGTGTGTGTGTGTGTGCGACTGCTATTTATAAGATACGAGGGTAAAAAAGCGAAATAAATATTTTTCGGATTTTAGTGAGGATGAATGCCAATTCTGCATTGTTTAGAATTGATTTTAAACGAAAAACATTTTAATCCCTTAAAAATATTTTTTGAGGCCGTAGAAAATGGCGCGAAATTAAACGGGGTGCTCTAGGCTTGAACAGAGATCTCTATCCTTTTGTATCGCAGACACATTCAATACACGTGAAATTTACAGAAAAATGTGGGACGTCTAAAGAGAAATATGATTTGGTAAAAAATGTTTAGAATTGGGATGAACACGTTTGCACAACAGGTTGGGTCAAAAAAATAGTCCAAGGAATGGAAACACACAGACTGTCTGGTAAGGAAAAAGTTTCGGACACAGCGATTATAAATGATGTTATGTTGACATGAAAAGAGCCATCACTATTGATTTTCTTGAAAATGTGCAGCTATAAATTATGCTTCTTAATGCCAATTCCTTGAGGAAAATTTGCATTATTTATTGAATGACTCTATATATATATTGTCAGTATCTTGGCGAGATGCACAATACTGACACACAAAAGTATTGGTATTGTTTTGGAAAACCAAATAAAGAAAAAAAACCTAAACACTGAAGCATGTAATAAATTTGAAAGGATCTTAATAAAATGATATAGACCAAATGTGTCTTTATATATATATATATATATATATATATAAGAAGTGGACAGCTCTGAGTGTACATTAGTAAATATATATATATATATATATATATATATATATATAGAGAGAGAGAGAGAGAGAGAGAGAGAAAGATAAATAGATAGACAGAGAGAGAGAAAAGAAAGAAAGAAAGAGAGAGAGAGAGAGAAAGTGGATCATTTTCAGAATATATTTTTATAAATGTAAGTACTGCACTGTTTGTTATTGGTTTATATGAAAAATTGTATATACATATATATATATATATATATGTGTGTGTGTGTGTGTGTGTGTGTGTGTGTAAATAAGTAAGAAAGTAGAAAAAGAAATAAATTCGACAGTATGAAGAACAGTTGAAAAAGCAAATAAGCCAAACTTTAATGAATTTATTATGAAAGTCTACGTTGACGTTTTGGTTCTTATAACCTTCTTTAGGAATTCAAATTCATGAACAGTGTTGTTAAAGTAGCGATCGATGTTTGATGAAATAACAGGAAAAAGAAAGTATGCTTAAAAAGATACATTCTTAACAGCATAATCAACGTTCTTATTTTTGTATATATATATATATATATATCGGGAGACCTGGGTTCAATCCCAGGTCGAGTCATACCAAAGACTCAAAAAATGGTACTTGATGCTTCCTTGCTTAGCACTCAGCATTATAAGGTACGGATCAAGGGTAAAGTAGAGCAATCCAGGAAAGGAGTAGCTCCCTCCCCTACACATTGGTGTAGTAGCTATCGAAAAGGGAGCCTTCGGGTTACCCTCGACTATGGTCGCCAACTTTACTTACTTATATATATATATATATATATATATGTAATATATAAAAACAAATACATCAAGCGTTCTGTTTCAAAAATATGTGACATAATTTGTTGCTCGAAATTTATTTATATTTGTCAAATAATCCAACTATTAATAAAACCATCCCTTGAATTCCTTTTTTTTTCATATTTGTATTTCTAAACACACACACACACACACACATGCACACATACACACACACACACACATATGATGACCCCACCTCGTGGTGTAATGGTTAAAGCGATGAACTGCGGAATCGTAGTAAGCGAGTTCGTACTCCAGTCGCGCTATTACGTTCACTTTCGGGCAAATACCCTTGGGAAAGGTATGAACCCCCTTATTCTCCCTCCAGCTATGGGTAAATAGTAGGACGGACTAGGTGAGGCAACTAGTCTAGGAGAAGGAAAACTCTGAATTCAAACCTGTTAAACTCCGCTTAAAAATTGACCTTGTGTCATATCCTTCCCGAGCGGAGGGGTTGGTAAATAGTACCTCTCTCTCTCTCTCTCTTTATATATATATATATATATATATATATGATGATGATGATGATGGCCACATCTTGACAGATGATTCCACCAAAATCACAACTCAAACATTCTGATTGATGACTGATTCACTTTGTGAAAAATAAACAAGATGCGTAAGATGATACGGTAGTAAGATATCTGTACGTGGTTGGATTATATTGGCAGACGCTTGCACGCAAACTTACCCCTCGTCGGGTGTAAATAGCTTCAACCCAGTGACTAGAATAGCAAGATAACTGATGTCGATGCAAACAGCCAGTTTTATTTCTGAGTACTTTCTCTTAGACTTTTCTCATCAAAGAATACCTGCAAGTCAGCAGAAGTTTGATACTTAAGTTTTCTTCTCCAATTTTCATTGGTTACCTTCACTATGGCTTTGTCATTAGACGGGAGCTCCAACTCCACAATATATATATATATATATATATATATATATATATATATATATATATATATATATATATATATGTGTGTGTGTGTGTGTGTGTGTGTGTGTGTGTGTTTCAGATTATATAATAAAGACACATTTTGTCAATATAATTTTATTAAGATCCTTTCAAGTTTCCTGGGAGTATCTTGGTTTTAGGTTGAAATTGATAAATGAATTTACCGAGATTGTCCCGAGCAACCTAAAACCAAAACACTTGTCAGGAAACTTGAAAGGATCTTAATAAAATTATATAGACAAAATGTGTCTTCATTATTTAATCAAACTTGCTTAAATGAAAGACTGCTGTTCAACTATATATATATATATATATATATATATATATATATATATATATATATATATATATATGCGCGCGCGTGTGTGAGTGTATACAAGGAAGACGAGTTGGTAATGCTTCTATTTGTGAATATATCAGAGGTTTTATTTGTCTCTGCCTCCCACCAGACAAGACTTGACATAAGCTAGATGACCCAAAGGTCGGTTTAAAGTGGGTATTAGGGAAGGAGAAGGTCGGGAAAGAGCTGAGGTTCGAACCCTGTTGGACTTTGCTGGTCATCGGCTCACTTAGTGCAACATGAGCCTGATGAGCCTAGCTGGACATGGACCCAAACATGGATGCCTGATTGATTTTAGCTTAAACTGGACGACGAGGTCCAGTGCAATACTTGCTGGTCAATGGCCGTTGCGCGCCCACCCAGCTAAAAGTCCGAAGGGCGTGCAAGGTGAATATATAAGAGGTTTCGCATAAATCTCCAGGAGTGCTCAATGTGTGTGTGTGTCCGGGGGAGTAAATTTCCATATAATTGAAAAAAGTCAACAAACTTATTTGGATATTATAAGTTTATTTTTTATTTTTATAAGAGAAATCAGCCACCGCAGGTAACCATCACACAATGGAGGGAATCAATTTATTTTTACTAGACTCATACTGGTTTTTAAAAAAATGGTGGAGGGGGACAAAAACATGTGCGAGAAACTAGTGCCAAAAATAGATGTAATGCCATTGTCTGGTGTGTATGTATTTTTATGGATACAAAATTTTGCACCACTCACAAAACCTTCAGCAACTAAAATCTTGTTGATAAATTAACCTATTTTATTTTAAGAAAAAATCTCTCTATTTATTAAGGAAGACGTGGCGACAAACACCATCAATTATATCAAACTTATCTTATTTAGTTTTTTTTTTTAATTATCGGTTTTATTTGATTTCCATTTAAAATGAAAATTTAGTCTTTATATCTTTATTCTGAATATTGCCATTCCAATTACCTTTACAATCATCAATATAATTATGATTATTAATAATTGATAATTTTATTATTAATAATTCAAAGTAACTATTATAACAATTATTGATAATGTATTATTATTTACTCCTTTAGAGTCTTTCACATCAGTCTTAGCAGATGGTTTTTCACTGGAGTTTGAGTGACAGCGAATCACCTCAAGTCTCCAGGACTCTTCCCAGTATTCAGGCCGTTCTCAATAATACTGTAGTTTGGATGATCTCTACTCGTGCTCCAACTTCCAAGTCTTCCAGTCCCTTTAATAATCCTTTAGTTACTGTACCAAAAGCACTAATCACGATTGGTATAATTGTCACTTTAATGTTCCATAGTTTTTTCAATTCCCATGCAAGATCGAGGTACTTATCCTTCTTTTCACATTCTTTCATTCTTATTCTGTGGTCAGCCGGGACAGATTTACTACTTGAGAGTTTTTCCCATTAGCTTTAGCTGATGGTTTTCTACTGAAGTTTGAGTGACAGCAAGTCGCCTCAAGTCTCTTGGACTCTTCTCAGTATTCTGGGCACTCTCAACAATGCTGTAGTTTAGACAGTCTCCATCCGTCTCGTTACTTCCAAGTCCTCCAGTCCTTGTACTAATCCTTTGGTGACTTTACTTAGAGCACTAATTACAATTGGTTTAATTGTCACTTTCATGTTCCACAGTTTTTTCAATTCCCTAGCAAGGTCGAGATACTTATCCTACTTTTCGCATTCTTTCAGTACAGCAAAGTCCACAATTTTGCAAATTCTCTCTTTTTTGTTGATTATTATAAGGTCTGGTCGTCTGGCCGAAATTAGGTGATCTGTTTCTATCTCAAAATCCCATAGGAGTTTGTGTGTGTCATTCTTCAGGACAGATTCTGGAATGTTCATAAACCATTTGTTCGTATGATCAAATTTCAATTAGTTTCGCAATTCCCAGTGGATTATTATTATTATTGTTGTTGCTTTTTTACATAAGGTGAGGAAAAGTCTTCTTGTTGCTTTTTTTATATATTTGGTGGGAAAGTGTCCCATGTCTACCCAAATACTTTCAACCATGTCTCTGGTCATCCTCAGCATATTGACTCAATTATATGTTGGCGATTTTTATTATTTTTCCAGCGACCGGGGTTCAATCACAGCTCGAGTCATACCAAAGACGCAAAAAATGGTACTTAATACCTCCTTGCTTAACACTCAGCATTAATAGGTACGTATCAAGGGTAAAGTGAAGCAATCCGGGAAAAGGGGTGGCGCCCTCCCCAACACCTCGGTGTAGTAGCTATTGAAAAGGGATCCTTCGGGTCGTCCTCGAATACGGGTGCTAACTTTACATACTTTTGTATTGTCATTGAGAATCTTTCGTATATCAGAGGATATATATATATATATATATATATATATATATATATATATATATATATATATATATATATATATTAAAAGGAATAGGTTTTTAAAGGATTTCCAATGTGGTATTATAGTGTTTTATTTTCTCGACTCCTGTTTTGGACATTGAGGTTCTTTTTAAGAGACTAATAAAGTGTTTGTTTTGACTGAGGAGTGATTATTTTTAATTCAAAATTAATTATTCATTTATATTAACCAGTAGATATTTGTGTGTTTCTGTGTATATATTAGTATAAATACATATATATGAATGTATACACTTAGAACTCCTAAGTAACTGCAGTCCAATTTGCGACTGAATGGCAATTTTGTAGGATCATCAGGTGTTCGTGCAGGGTGACTGTTTTAAAGTTAAACGCATGATACTTAGCCGCCATTTTTCTCCTCACAAGAAAGTACCAGCTTAGCAGATCTGAGTATATTGCTTGGTAAAATACTCAGGCGTTAGGGGTGTAATGGTTATCGCCATAGAAATAGACTTGGATTCAAATCTTGGATGAGGCTGTTTATATTTCACATAGAACCAAGGGAAAGGCATGAATTCAACTATCCTCTGGTCCAGTCGTTTGCGGCTGTTAAATACACCGACTGCATCTCTGCAGAGGAGTAAGACTCCCCACCAACCATGTCCTCGATATGACAATCTGATGGTGAGGCTCCCGTTATACTGGAACTTTTGGGGACGTTGAGTACATCTTTATTGCTATTGCTCTTTGTCCACTCTGGTCGGGAGTGGTAGCACCTGATAGGGTCCTATTTATGGATCAAATAGAACTAAACTGTGTACTGAACTGTTTTTACATTTAACTGTGTGAAAACGAAAAAAACTGTTCATATGCTCAACTGAATTGCTTCAAATAGAACTGTTTTGACATCTAAACTGCATACTTATGCTAAACTGAATTGTTTGGAACTGTTTTTATATCTAAACTGCGTACCTATTCTAAACTGAATTAGTTGAAATAGAATTGTTTATATGAATATAAATGTATTTGCCATTAGATAACGTCCAATGATTGATATGCCATAAAACAAAACTAAAACAAGTATTTTTCCTCCAGCTATCGGTAAGTAACAGGGTATACTCATCTCTTTAACTTTGTTATATCAATCAGTATATATATATATATACATCATTATATATATATATATATATATATATATATATATATATATATATATATATATATATATATACATATATATATGTATGAACTTTCTTTAAGAAAAAAAACATAGACCGGTTACTTTATGATTATAAATTTATTTCCGTCCTGTTCTGTGTTTCTGATGTAAACCAAAAATACGAAGAAAAATATAACAGAACTTCTTCAGATCTTATGGATAAAATAAATTAGAATGGACACGGGGGAGGGCCAACTATATATGTATATATATATATATATATATATATATATATATATATATATATATATATATATATATATATATATATCAACCAGTATATATCTTAGGGAAGGACTACTCTGAATTTAAATCTTTTAAACTCCGCTTAAAAATTGACTTTGTGTCGCATCATGCTTGTGGTTAATACATATATTGCTTGGCACCTGAGGCACCCCTGTTGAGGATGGTGAGGGAACTAAGCATTCTTCAGTGACAGCAATGCATTTTTCGATTCGTGCGTGACCTTTCACTTTAGAATGACCTAATGCCACATCTGATTTGGCAGGAAGTCGTTTAAATCCCCAAATCCATCATACGCGCGCGTGTGTATATGCCTGTGTGTCTTTACACATGTGCGTGTCAGTGTGTGTGGTTATAGAAGTGTGTGTGTGTGTGTGTGTGTTTATATTTCTTTGCACATGTGTGCATCTGCCTATGCGGTTGTACATAAGTGTGTATAGGTGTGTGTGAGAAAAAGAGAGACAAAGAGAGAGACAAAGAGAGAGAGACAGACAGACAGTCAGGGTGTATTGCAGGGGGGTCTTTTTGCGTGTCTTTACAGATATCTGTGTCTTTATATATGTGAGTGTCCGCATATGAGGTTAGAGAAGTGTAAGAGTATGAGAGAGAGAAAGAGAGAATGAGAGAGAGAGAATGTTTGTATGTGTGAGAAAGAATGTGTGTGTGTGTGTGTGTGTGTGTGTCGTGTGTGTGTGTGTGTGTGTGAGTCGTGTGTGCGTGTGTCGTGTGTGTTTGTGTGTGTCGTGTGTGTGTGTGTGTGTGTGTGTGTGTGTCGTGTGTGTGTGTGTGTCGTGTGTGTGTCGTGTGTGTGTGTGTCGTGTGTGTGTCGTGTGTGTGTGTGTGTGTGTGTGTGTCGTGTGTGTGTGTGTGTGTCGTGTGTGTGTGTGTGTCGTGTGTGTCGTGTGTGTGTGTGTGTCGTGTGTGTGTGTGTGTGTGTCGTGTAATGAATTTCCTGTCCGAAAACACAAAAGAGACTCCTAAGAAGATGGAAATTTGTCATTAATATTTAGATCAGTGACGTTTTCACACTTCTCGACTATATCCAGTGCTCAGAGACTTCAAGTCGGCCAGAATAAACATCCGGATTTTAAAAATTGCCGCCGCGCAGGTTTATATCAGCAATCAACGGCTGAGAGATATATCCTTGAGCAATAGCAGCAGCAGCAGCAGCAGCAGCCTTGAGACAAATCTATCCGGGACACGTGATCTCATTCCGTCGTTATTACAATCAGGCCAGCCCGTTCATCTCCTTATTATTTCCATTGGTGATAAGTGAAACCTCAAGTCTTTCAAACGTAGGCCGCTGACAACTGACAAACTGAAAGACTTTATTTATCAAGAAATCACAGTGATGCTAGAGGTGAGAGTTGTAAAAGTTCGGACAATAAGAGTCAACGGCTCATGGGGGCAAGCATTTGAACGATATCATTTTTCAAAAAAGAAAGTGAAGATAAGAAAGAAAAATGGCGAATATTGTTCTTTCTTAAAGCGAAATCAAATTTTGAATGGGACTCACGTTGAATTTTTTTTTTTTTTTTTTATCTATGTTCGAAACCTGATAGATCAGTCTACCAGACTCAATACTTTAATTTGACACAGATTGATTAAATGTTTTATAAGAGGAACAATTAGATGGCAATACGTCAACAAACTTACACACATGTAGTCTCTCTCTCTCTCTCTCTCTCTCTCTCTCTCTCTCTCTCTCTCTCTCTCTCTCTCTCACACACACACACACACACGCGCACACACACACACATACACACACACACACACACACGCACACTCATATATATGTTTTACAATAATAATAATAATGATGATGATAATAATAATAATAAACGGATCACCTAATCTCGTCCAGACGACCAGACCTAGTGATAGTCAACAAAAAAGAGAACCTGCCGAATTGTGGACTTTGCCGTTCCGGCAGACAACTTGGTAAAACGAAAAGAAAGATAAATACCAAGACCTTGAAAGGATAATTAAAAAAACTTTGGAGCATGAAGCTGACGGTAATAC
>OY757918.1:80848875-80906375 GCA_963585895.1 Sepioteuthis lessoniana
GTTATACGCTGGTGTTGCCCGTGTAATACTCTCTTCCCTCAGAAACTATTATCCTGTGACAAGACAGATAACTTTCGTATGAGTTTAACCACTCTCCAGTTTTATTGACGCAGATTTGTTGATCCCCACTATTACGCTTGAAACGTTTTGATATTGTGAGTTTTCTATGCTCCAGGTATCACGGACTCTATTTGTAAGTATTACCACCTTTAAAGAGAATTATATATATATATATATATATATATATATATATATATATATATATATATATATATATATATATTAGCCAGGCTATTGGACTAACGAGAAGAGTGTTCGCCAATGGTCCGGGAGACCTGGGTCCAATCCCAGATCGAGTCATACGAAAAACTCAAAAAATAGTACTTGATACCCTCTTGCTTAACACTCAGCATTATAAGGTACGAATCAAGGGTAAAGTGGAGCAATCCAGGGAATGGAGTAGCGCTCTCGCCTACACCTCGGTGTAATTGCTATTGAAAAGGGAGCCTTCAGTTCACCCCAACAAAGGTCGCTAACTTTACTTATATATATATATATATATATATATATATATAATTATTGCCTTTAAAGGTTATATATATATATATATATATAACTAGTGTCTCAAAATAGATGCTACCGATTAATATGATAATGAGTTATCACTGAGACAAGAAACTCCGTGTCAGCCGGTGTGAGTTTATGTTTGATCTGAATTCTGTATGAGTACAGCTGAAGATCGTTCTTTAAGATTCTTTACAACGATGTACGTGAGAGACCAAGTTCTTAGGAACGTCTTCGGTGGGTATTTTTCAGACTCCTTCCGACAGAATCTCTTGTAGTATCCTGATTATCAGGGCGTCTCGCAGTCTATTTCCTTTCAAATCTGGGATTTTCTACCTTCTTGTTGAGGTTATTTACTGACTCTGTGGTTAGAAATTTGTGTATCCAACGATAAATTTGGCTTTTCTGGGGATAATTGTTAAACTTCCTGCGAAATTTCGCTTGCACAGTTTTGAATGATTTTGTCTTCAAACAAGTGGTGACGCAAAATATTTTTTCTTCTCTTGTCAAAGGCATTGTGATCAAGGATTAATAATTGTTATAGTATACTATTTTCCAATCTAAAACAAAAAAGAAAACATTATTATTCGTAGAGATATTAACAGTCATATGAATCCTATGTATATTGAGAAACACAGCATATTTATACATATACTGAGTGAGCAGAAATAATAGGGCTCCCATGTATATTAAAACTCCCGACATATTTATACATATACTGAGTAAGCAGAAATATTAGGGCAATCAAATGGGTCCTATATATAATAAGACTCTATATATTTATACATATACTGAGTGAGCAGAAATAATAGGGCAGTCACATGGCTCCCATGTATATTAAAACTCCGATATATTTATACATATACTGAGTTAGCAGAAATATTAGGGCAATCAAATGGGTCCTATGTATAATAAGACTCTATATATTTATACATATACTGCGTGAGCAGAAATAATAGGGCAGTCACAGGACTCCCATGTATTGAGACACCGTATATATTCATATATATACTGATTGAGCAGAAATATTAGAGTAGTCAAATGGTTCCTATGTATATTGAGACTCCCTTTATATATGGTTTGGTTAGCTTTTATGGCACATCAACCATTGTAGGTTATTTAATGCCAAATCCATTTTTATACATATCAACAGTTCTATTTCTAACAATTCAGTTTAGCATAAGAACACAATTTAGTTCTATTTGACCCATAGTTAGGACCCTATCTCCGGGCCAAAGTGGACGGAGTAGCGATGGCAATAATGGGGTACTCCGTATTCCCCAAAGCTCCAGCATTACTGGAACCTCACCATCAGATTGTTTAGTGTCATATCAAGGACATTCGTTCAAGGGGGTCTTACCTCTCTGCCGAGATGCTGTCGGTGTATTCTGCAGCCCCAACCGACCTTGGCATAAATGGTAAGCGTCTGAAATTAGTAGATCAAATCATATACCTCGGTAACAATATTTCGTCTATTGAAAGTGATATCAACAAAAGCATTGGTCAATCTTGGACTGCTATTGACAGTTGATGGACCATATTGAAATCTGATCTGATAAAGCAAAACGAGAATACCTTCAAGCTCTTGCCGTGACTGTACTACTGTATGGTTAAATTACCCAGACTCTCACAAAACGCTTCGAGAGCAATCTAGATAGACACTGCACAATTATGCTGCACACTGCTTTGAACAAATCTCGGAAGCAGCACTCAAAAAAACAGCAGCTGTTTTTTTTTCTTTTTTTTTTTTTTCTTTTGCAATTGTACCATTCATCTCCTATCTCTCAAACCATTCAAGAAAAGCAAACAAGACATGCTGGTAACTGCTGGTGAAACAAGCAGAAACTCAGAAGTGATGTTTTCCTATGGACTCCTACACATGGACACACCAGTGTTGGCTGACTTGCAAAAACTTACATTCATCAGCTTTATGCAAAAGCTGGGTGCCGTGAAGAGGAATTATCAAGAGCGATGTGTGATAGGGACGGATGGCGAGAGAGAGAGAGAGAGAGAGAGAGAGAGAGAGTCAAAGGAATCTGTGCTGTCAGATTTGATAATGATGATGATTATGATGATATATTACCCTACAGATTTTAGTTATCAATCGAGATGAGATGATTGCCCAGTCGGCTGGGGGTGTAGAATACTCCGACTGCATCTCTGCAGTGGGGTAAGACCCCCGCCCATGACTGTCCTGGATATGACCCTAAACAATCTGATGATGAGGCTTCAGTAATACTGGAAATTTGGGGAATGTGGAGTACTCCTTCACTTCCATCGCTCCTAGGTCCACACTGTTCCGGAGTAGTAGCACCTGATAGGGTCCGATCTAGGGGTCAAATAGAACTAAACTGGGTACTTATGCTAAACTGAATTGTTAGAAATAGGACTGTTTTGAAATAGAACTAAACTATGTATTTATGCTAAACTGAATTGTTTGAAATAGAACTGTTTTGACATTTAACTGTTTGGAAACAAAAAGTATTGTTTTACTAAACTGAATTGTTTGAAATTTAATTCGGTTTTAAATGACCCGAAAAGGGTTGGTATGCCGTAAAATAAAACAACCCAACCTAAATGAGATATAAAGGATTTTTTTTATTTTTCATTTGTCGATAATCTTTACTCAAACTTGCTTGATGAAAGAATGCAGTCTATGTAAAGTTTGTAGAGTAACTGAGTTGTCTTTTTGGGGGGTGGGGTTGAAGGGGTTACCTACAGAACCTAAGCTTTGCTCTCACCTGTATTTTACAAACTGCGTAATTGCTTTGCTAGCAGTTGTTCAGCTGCAATATGCCTCGTTTTCGTTAGTGGTTACGCAATTAAGTACTGAATAGGCTAATCGATACTTAGTTTGGTTTTATTTATTTTGTTTAATGAGATATCATCGGTTGTTTAATGTCAAATTCTGTTTTAACACACACACACACACACACACGTATATATATATATATATGTGTGTGTGTTTTAACACACACACACACACACACACACACACACACACACACACACACATATATATATATATATATATATATATATATATATATATATATATATATATATATATATATATATATATATATATATATATATATATATATATATATATATATATATATATATATATATAAACAAGATGTATGTAAACAATAGTAATTGTGATTCATAACCGTTTAAAATTTACTTCGCAGCTAATATCTCCTCGTGGGTGAATGGTTAGAAACTTTGGTTTGACGTTTGAGTCAACCGGGTTTCGATCCCAGCTACGGGAAGATACTGTCTAGCCACACTGATGAGTTCTGATAGAACGAAATAGATCTGTCTGTGGATGACTATATATATATATATGAAGGTAAATATACTGTCGAATTTTAAACCATTTTTACCTTCATACTGTCCTTTCGGAAAAAACAAATACCAAATGCAATCTTACGTTACATTTGGCATGGATGATTTCTAACGATCTAAATATATGAAAAGTTACTTGTTGCATATTTCTCAATAAACGGGAGGTTTTGTCTCGTTTCTTTGGGAAATCCAACGTTTTCAAATATCATTCCACGTGCCAGACATGTTCTTATGACTTTCGAATTATGAACGCTATGTGCATGTTTATGTATCTTTTCGTTATATATTTCTAATTTGTTCCTATCATCTCAGCAAGCATCCATCGCTATGTGAACTATTTTGATATCCAAGTCCTGATGATGGTTACTGAAACCGAAACCTTAACGTCGACTTTGCATCATAATATATTCACCTATTTGGATTATGTTTTTTCTACTACCTTCATACTGTCGGATTTTAATTCATATTTACTTTTATATATATATATATATATATATATATATATAGAGAGAGAGAGAGAGAGAGGATTTGGCTTTAAATAATAATCATACTAATAATTCTATTTAATATTATTCTTTTAAATAGTTTCAAGTATTACAATTTAACCAAAATAATTCCATTTGATATTACTCATTTGTTTGCACGCAGTTAAAGGGTTAAAGTTATTGCTATGGAATATTTATAATTCTATTTAATGTAATTTATTTTTTTGTACCTAGTTTAAATGGTTACAAGTATTGCTATCTAATGTTTATAATTCTATTCAATATCAAAAATTTGTCTGCAGAAAATTAAATGGTTTCAAGTATTGCTATCCAATACTAATAATTCTATTTTTTATTAACTGTTTGGTTGCACAGTTTAAACTGTTTAAAGTAATGCTATGTAACAACAATAATTCTTTTTGATATCATCCATTTCTTTGCACACATTTAAAGGTTTAAAGTTATTGCTATCTAACATTTGCAGTTCTATTAAATGTTATTCATTTGTTTGTGTTATATAATTAAGGAATTATTTTTTTATACTGATCATATTTCATTAACTATATTTTATCATTCAGTTTAGTAAGTCTTTGAACTATTCGAGTTTCTTCGTCCAGGTGCATAGTCATTTGGTGCAGTTTTACGCTCACGTGCAAAGGATATGACTATCACCATTTGTCATAATAAACCCTCAGACGGGAAATGGGACTGGGGTGTGGATGACATCATGCCCAGAAGAGATGGTCCAGAGGATTTTGAAAACGACGTCAGTTGGGTATTCGACCGTTGAAAGAGTTGAGTTTTCTACCGTTGTGGCGGCGGTTGAGTTTTTCGGATCTCGACCGGCAGAGATGAATTGAGATCTTAAACATCACAAGATGCGCCGCGCGTTGGGGTGGGGTCAGCATAGTATGGTTAGTATAGGCTTTTAAGAATTGTGTCTCTCCCCTCGTGTCCCCATGGACCGAAGCCAGAAATTAATAAACCCAATCGTATCCGAAACGAAAGAGTCCGCCTGTATTTGTATATGTATTGTATTACTGTTGTGATTGATATCATTATAGTATACAACATTTTTACCCAGTTAAATGGTTACAAGTATTGCTATCTCAGCGTAATTGACCTTCAGCTAACGCCTTCAAGCACCTTTAAGATAAAATAGGGTTGGGTACTTGTTTGTCACAGGAGCAATATGAAGAGTACGGTCGGGACAATTATATTGGTGCTATGGCTTGACAAAACCTGCCGAATGATCAAATCGGGCCTCTCTGACAACCGATCTGCTTTAGTCAGAGTCAAAATAAAGTGATACATGTCACATGACCACTTTGGCTATCGAGTCATGGATTGCTCAACCACCCGAATCCTGTCTTCAATCACTACGGGTAGCCATCAACGGCCAACAGGTGAGATTTTTGGTGGGGTAGGTCTTACACCTCTGCAAGGATGCTGTCGGCGTATTCTACTGCCCCCAGCCGACAAAGTGGTCATTACCCGGCCATTGTACCGGGCTTTTTAGCCAGGGTGTCTTTCTTTTGTGCCGAATGGCGCTCAAAGTCAAGGACAGATTCGAAGCCGAATGGCTCCAACTTTGGCTGGGCCACCTCCGGGTGGGCAAGCTACAATATTGACACCTTTGTCACTTTTGTATAGCACTGGACCTCGCTGTTCAATTTAAGCTATAATCAAGCATCCGTTAGGGTCCATGTCCAGCAAGGCTTATCAGGCCTACATTGCACTAAGTGGGCTGATGACCAGCATAATCCAGCAGGGCTCGAGCCTCGGTTCGTGCCCGACCTTCCCTTCCCCTAAATCCCCACAATAATCGACCTTCAGGTCAATTACCTTATGTCAAGTCCGGTCTGGTGGGAGGCAGAGACAAATAAAGCCCCCGGCTTCGACTGAACCCCCTGAAAGTGGGCGATGACAAGCATTGCATTGCACTAGATTCTCTGGTCTAGTTCAAACCATGTTCAAGCGTACATGCAAGATTCACGTAATGTACATTGTGAGCCTATGACCAGCATCGACCAACAGGGTACGAGTCTCGGCTCATGCCTGACAACCCTCTCCCTAAAACCTCACTATAAAAAAGAACTTTGTGTCAAGTCCTGTCTGGTGGGAAATAGAGACAAATATCGGTATAGCCCTCTGAAACTAGTTGACAAGTTCACCTACCTAGGAAGCAGTGTCTCATCAACCGAAACAGATATCGACACAGCTATCAATAGACAATCGGTTATATGGAAGTCAGACCTGACCGTTAAAATGAAGTGCAGTTTCTTCCAAGCAGCAGTCGTGTTGATACTGCTATATGGATGCACTACATGGACGCTAACTAAACGTATGGAGAAAAGACTTGACGGCAACTACACAAAAATGCGTCGAGCAATATTGAACAAGTCCTGGAGACAGCACACCACAAAGCAGCAGCGGTACGGCCACCTACCACCCATCACGAAAACTATCAAAATTAGACGAACCAGACTTGGGGGACACTGCTGGAGAAGTAGGGACGAGCTCATAAGTGATGTACTTCTGTGGACCCCTTCATATGGACGTGCAAAGGTAGGACGACAAGCTCGAACCTACATACAGCAGCTCTGTGCCGATACGGGAGGTAGCCCTGAAGACCTGCCGGAAGCAATGGACGATAAGGAGGGGTAGCCTGAGAGGATCAGGCATATCAGTGCTGATAGCGTGATATGATGATTATGAATGCTTAACTTCGGTGATCCACCAATATTTTCAGCGTAACTTGACCGTATATCCGCTCTGTTGGTGAAGCTGCTGAATATGTTGACTGTATTCCTTGCAGAGGAGGGAGTGTTGTATATTGACCTTCGACCCGGCCAAACATGCCATTCCAAGGGGATGTACCGGAAGGAAGTGACACATTCCGATGGCAGTTATGGGAAGAAATCGCGTAGACGGGCTTGGCTGACAATATGGGACAAGGTGAAATCCCATGGTACAGTCATAAGCTGATGCACTGGGAGAGAGTGACCTGTGAACTGCATGACAGTTATTTCCGCTTGATGACGATCAAACATGCCATTCCAAAGATATTGAGTGGGCGATTGAACTATTATATAACTCGGTGAAGACAGGAAATCAGTGAGTTTGGAGGCCCGTTGGTGACAAGATGCGGTAGAGAAAGCCCGCATCCAGCGGAGTGGTCCCCTAGGCCTCCGGTTGAGCATCCCTGGAGAACGAGAACGACACACGGCTATGTCCGGAGGGGCTGGAGAGGTCAATATGTTGCAGTTCTGTTCGGTCTCCAACTCCCTCTCACACACAAACCTTTCAAATAAAGTGAGAGGTATATTTTTCTAAGAACTGTGTCACTCGTCTTGATTGTGTCGTCGTTATGATTCTGCATGCATATGTATTATGTGGCTATACAGCAGGAGATCTCTTCCCCCAAATAAGAGGGAGAGTCATTGGTATAACACTAAACTGTATCCAGTGGTGAAACTCCAGTTGTATAGGGTTTGAAGTACCCATTGATTGCCATTAATCGTAGGACCACGCTGACTCTGTGTCGTTGTAACTATTAGGGTTACATCTTTAGGTTAAAGAGATGTTTAAAAATAATTTGAATTCGGTTTGTTTGATGCCATACCGACCTTCATGGGGTATTTAATCCCAAAGCCATCCTTGTAGAAGAACAGTAGAAAAGAGACTGAATCTTCATTAATAACAGAACAAAATAATGCCAAATAGACCACCCATCAACGATCATCCTGATATGACACTAAACAATCTGACGGTGAGGCTCCAGTGACGCTGGAGCTTTGGAAAATGCGGAGTTCTCCTTCATTGCCATCGCTCCCAGATCCACTCTGGCTCGGAATGTAGCACCCGAGACGGTCCTATCTTTGAGTCAAATAGAAGTGTTTGACAGTTAAACCGAGTTCAAACAAATGACTTACGCTAAACTGCATTGTTTGAAATAGAACTGTTTGATCATTTAACTGTGTGTAAACAAATGACTGATGTCTGATTAAATCGTTAGTGATGCATAGCAATACTTGGAACCATTTGACAGTTGGTAAATGAATGAGTAATGTTGAATAGAATTATAGATGTTAGATAGCAATGCTTTAAACCATTTCATTTTGTTGACTTATCCCAAATCAAATTGTTTGAAATAGAACTGTTTGATCATTTAACTGTGTGTATCAACCAAATATATTTATAAGTCATATATTTGATATATATGAAAAACAGAATTTGGCATAAAATGACCAACAATGGTTGATATGCCATAAAACCCCACGAAACCAAATCATATATATTTAATATATCTGTATAAACAGGATTTTGCATTAAATTACCAATAACGGTTGATATGCCATAAAACCCCACGAAACCAAATCATATATATTTAATATATCTGTATAAACAGGATTTTGCATTAAATTACCAACAATGGTTGATATGCCATAAAACCCAACGAAACCAAATCATATATATTTAATATATCTGTATAAACAGGATTTTGCATTAAATTACCAATAATGGTTGATATGCCATAAAACCCAACGAAACAAAATCATATATATTTAATATATCTGTATAAACAGGATTTTGCATTAAATTACCAACAATGGTTGATATGCCATAAAACCCAACGAAACCAAATCATATATATTTAATATATCTGTATAAACAGGATTTTGCATTAAATTACCAACAATGGTTGATATGCCATAAAACCCAACCAAAACAAACAAATTAAACCAAAGCAAAAACTCATAATAGAGAGAGGAATAGCAAGGATAATCTACGTTTGGTTTCTTTGTTTAATAGCATATCAACCTTCGTGAGTTATCTGATAGCAAAGCCATCCTTGTAGAACAGTAGCTGAGGGGATAACAGGTGGTTTGAGTATGGGTCATGGTAATCTTTCGATGACTGTTTTTATTTTCATCTATCGAAGCCCCCACCCTTATAGATGAGCAGCAGTAGTTCCCCGATCGAACTATTGGATCCTAGCCGTTGAACCGTGGGATTCATACGCCCAAGACCGGGTTAGGTATTGCGCTGAACCGTTAGAGGGTTCATCCGCTCGACTTTACGTCCTGCATGCTGCTTCCTATGGCTTTCGTGAAAAATAAGTTTTTTTTTTCTCGCGGTACGGCCCTCGCGGCACTATCTAAGTTAGAAGAACCAGACATGCGGGACACTGCTGGAAAAGTAGAGATGAACTCATGAGTGACGTACTCCTGTGGACCCCCTCACATGGACAATCAAAGGCAGGACGTCCAGCTAGGACCTACATACAACAGCTCTGTGCCGATACAGGATGTAGCCTCGAAGACTACCGGAAACAATGGACGATAGAAAGGCGTGGCGGGAGATCCGTGCTGATGGCATGACATGAGGATGATGATCCTATTTACCCAACTCCTCCGCTCGGGAGGGATATGACACAAGGTTAATTTTTAAGCGGAGTTTAACAGGTTCGAATTCAGTGTTTTCCTTCTCCTAGACTAGTTGCCTGACCAAAGCTGAAGAACCTAGTCTGCCCTACTATTTACCCATAGCTGGAGGGAGGATTGTTGGATTCATACCTTTCCCAAGGGTATTAGTGCTATGTGAAATGCAATCAATCTCGTCCTGGATTTGAACTCGTGTCGCCGTGTCCATTTCCTACGACGATAACCATTACACCACGGACACCTCCTCATGAGGATGAAGATGATGATGACGGGATAAAGAGATTCATGCCTTTCCCAATGATATTAGTCCGATAATGAACGAACTCGTTCTTTATGATGTTGCACTTCGGCACGTTAACCAGAACATTGTATTTGATAAAACTGTGTGCAAAAAAGCCTCTTATTAACAACTACACAATGGAAATATGAGCGTATAATAAACGCGATTCCCTAACCTCTATACATTAAATAACCCTTGATTTCACATGCTGTTATAACCAAACGATCGACTACATTCTCATGCAAAGAAAAATTTCAGATAAAAAAAATTGCTCTTTGATAGAAATACTTGATATATAACTGTACAAACAAATGATTATTATTAAAAAGAAATAATTACTTGAAACCATAAAGTTGCGTGGGAGTGATTAGTATTGAATAAGAATACTTAAAACTATACGACTATTAGCAAATTATTTGTATTAGATAGGAATACTTGATATATAACTGTGTAAAATAAGCCACACAAAAAATGTGACCTATAAATGTACGATGAACCAGATTTTTTGACCTCTGTATAAAATAGCTCGAGATCGGTTGACGTGCGGTTAAAATTAGTCAATTGACCGTAAATCGTATGTTTAATCGTCTTGGTCACACACACACACACACACACACACACACACACACACACACACACACATATATATATATATATATACACTGGATCCTGTTGCCCCGTCGGCTGGGGCTGTAGAATACACCGACTGCATTTCTGCAGAGGGGTAAGACCCCCCTCAACGAGTGTCCTGTATATGACACTAAACAATCTGATAGTGAGGTTCCAGTAATGCTGGAGCTTAGGAGAATGCAGAGCACCCCTTCATTGCCATCACTCCCCGGTCCACTCTAGCCCAGAGTAGTAGCACCTGATAGGCTCCTATCTATTGGTCAAATAGAACTAAACTACGTACTTATGCTAAACTGAACTGCTTGGAATGGAACTGTTTTTGTATCGTAAACTGAATTGTTGGAAATAGAACTGTTTTGACATTTAACTGTGTGTAAACAAAGACTATACTTATACTAAACTGATTTGTTTGAAACAGAACTATTTGACTAAACTGAATAACTTGAAAAAAGAAATGTTCTAAAAAATTAAAACTGAATTGTTTGAAATAGAACCGATGATTTGTATAAAAATGGATTTGGCATTAAGTAACCTACAAAGGTTGATATGCCATAAAACCCAAATAAACAAATTCTGGATCCTCGCTCTATCTCATTTGATTCGGTGGATAAGGATTTTAGAACCATGATCTTTTTAAGCTCTTCATAAGGTTTTTTTGAAGGATTATGTTTTTTATTTGTTTTTGTTTTCTTTTTTGTTCTTTTTTGTTTTCTTTTTGTTTTGTTTTGTTTTGTTTTGGGTTTTTTTTTGTTTGTTTTTTTAACCCTGTGAGCCTAAGCTTTGTCCCTACCTGCATTTTAAAAACTGCGCAGTTGTGTTGTTAGCAGTATCCTAGCTGCAATAGACAGCATTTTCTATGCTCTTTTGTTATTCTTATTGTTAGTTTTGTTTTTTGTTTTTGTTTTGGTTTTATTTTTGTTTCGTTTTGTGTTTCTTTTTGGAGTTTTTTTTTTTTTTTTTTTGACTTCGTTTTTTTTTTCTTGTTAATTTTTTATCTGTTTTGTTTTTTTTTCTTTCTTTTTGGTTTTGCAGCCGAACACACAGACAAAAGACAAAGTGCAATCCACACGGACATCTGCCTGCAACTGCTTCGTTATTTTTGCTAAGAATTTCAACAGCTTTCATGTTTATTCCTCCTCCTCCTTCTTCTCTCTCTCCTCCTCCTTCTTCTTCTTCTTCTTCTTCTTCTGCTGGTTGTATTATTACTACTACTTCTACTACTTCTTCTTTTTGCTGCTGCTTCTTCTTTTTACTGATTATTAGCTGCACGCTGCAATCTAACCTAGTACCGTTAAAAGTACACGGGATACCCGCCCGAGATAAGCTGTATTCTAGGCAGAGCTGAGTTAAAATATAGGTCACCGTTTGTTGGTGACCTTGCTGTTTGATACGGCTCTGGTGGTCAAAATGAACGAGCACGTATAGACGAAGAAGCTAATATATATATATATATATATATATATATATATATATATATATATATATATATATATATATACATACATATATATATATATATATATGTGTGTGTGTGTGTGTGTGTGTGTGTATATACATATATATATATATATATATATATATATATATATATATATATATGTATATATATAAGTATATATACATATATATGTCGGAAGATGGACACCTATTATATATAAAAAGAGTAAACAAAAATTTACTGCTGTTATGGAAAAATGAACTTTTCCAACCCTACGAAAAGTTAAAGGGGTTAATTAACCAACGAGATCTTTTTGTTTTCCGTTTTTCTTTTCCTTTTTTTTTTTCTTTTCTTAAATGCCTTCTTCGGTTTCATGTTGCATAACTTAAGATATACAATTGCTTTTGAAGATGGGGTACTTGGGTACGAGAAACTAATTACGGGTGGTAAATATCTAAAACTAACGATGCGAGTGGAACTTGGTTTGAAACTCTAAGATCCACCCGGAAGGACAACCGGATACGGTAAGAATTTCCCTCGTTCTCTCTCTCTCTCTCTCTCTCTCTCTCTCTCTCTCTCTCTCGCACACACACCCACACACACACACACACACACACACGCACGCACACACACACATGCACACACAGAGACATATATTTATATATTATATATATATAAAATCAGTGATGCTTAGAGATACACTGACTGTATCTCTTGCATAGGGTTAAGACCCCCCATTCCCTACATTGCATCAGATAGTGAGACTTCAGTTCTGAAAATCTGAGGAGAGGAGTACACCTTCATTGCCATTACTACCAGATCCACTCTGACCGGGAATGGTAGTACCTGTAAGTGTTTCATCTATGAGTCAAGTAGATCTGTTTTCAAATTATTTGTTTTTTAGATAGGACTACTTAATATAACCGTATGCCAAAAAAAAAAAAATAATAAAAAACTACTTAAAAAAATGTAAATATAAATGAACAATGCATACAATACCGTAACCTCTTGGAAGTATCAACATATTTTTCAAGTATGAAAAAGGAAAATGATAAAACCGAATATAACTGAGAGTTGCACGTAATCAATCATCAGGTGAACTAACATTTTTATCCTTTTTTTTATCCTTTTTTGTACTTGTGGAAAAATAGACAATTATGGTTTACACTTAATGTTAAATAGCCAAAATCAGGAGCGTCCCGGACAGCCATCTTAAAAAAAGCGGGGTGCTGTCTCATTAAGTTCCCGTGGCTTAGTAGCTAACTTGCAGGGCAGCAACATCGCTATAAGCGAGTTCGAACTTCAGTCGCGTCATTATTCTCAATTTCGGACTAATACCCTTGAAAAAGTATGAATTTCTAAATCTACCCCATTCCCATCTATTGGTTAAATAGTACCATCGGGGTTTCTTTGTTTATAGGCATATCAACTCTTTGTAGGTTATTTAATGCCAAAGCCATTCTCCTAGAAGAACAGTAGTGGTACTATTTAACCCATAGCTGGGAGGATAAGGGAGTTCATACCTTTCCCAAGGGTATTTACCCGAAAGTGAACGTAATAGCGCGACTGGAGTACGAACTCGCGTACTACGATTCTGCAGTCCATCGCTTTAACCATTACACCACGAGGACACCCCTTAAGAGTACCATCACTGTTCTTGTAGAAGAGTCTTAGGTATTAAATAACCCTCAAACGTTGATATGCCATTAAACAAAGAAATGAAACCAGAAGGACAATGCAAAACAGTCAACTTTACAAGATAACTATTATAATTTATAAATGAGACATCTAATGTTGCTTGCAATCACAAAAAGATTGACAAAAAGAACACATTAGACAAGGGATGATTTTACTGTCGCGAATGCAGAAGGACAATGCAAAACAGTCAACTTTACCAGATAACTATTATAATTTATAAATGAGACATCCAATGTTGCTTGCAATCACAAAAAGATTGACAAAAAGAACACATTAGACAAGGGATGATTTTACTGTCGCGAATGCAGAAGGACAATGCAAAACAGTCAACTTTACCAGATAACTATTATAATTTATAAATGAGACATCCAATGTTGCTTGCAATCACAAAAAGATTGACAAAAAGAACACATTAGACAAGGGATGATTTTACTGTCGCGAATGCAGAAGGACAATGCAAAACAGTCAACTTTACCAGATAACTATTATAATTTATAAATGAGACATCCAATGTTGCTTGCAATCACAAAAAGATTGACAAAAAGAACACATTAGACAAGGGATGATTTTACTGTCGCGAATGCAGAAGGACAATGCAAAACAGTCAACTTTACCAGATAACTATTATAATTTATAAATGAGACATCCAATGTTGCTTGCAATCACAAAAAGATTGACAAAAAGAACACATTAGACAAGGGATGATTTTACTGTCGCGAATGCAGAAGGACAATGCAAAACAGTCAACTTTACCAGATAACTATTATAATTTATAAATGAGACATCCAATGTTGCTTGCAATCACAAAAAGATTGACAAAAAGAACACATTAGACAAGGGATGATTTTACTGTCGCGAATGCAGAAGGACAATGCAAAACAGTCAACTTTACCAGATAACTATTATAATTTATAAATGAGACATCCAATGTTGCTTGCAATCACAAAAAGATTGACAAAAAGAACACATTAGACAAGGGATGATTTTACTGTCGCGAATGCAGAAGGACAATGCAAAACAGTCAACTTTACCAGATAACTATTATAATTTATAAATGAGACATCCAATGTTGCTTGCAATCACAAAAAGATTGACAAAAAGAACACATTAGACAAGGGATGATTTTACTGTCGCGAATGCAGAAGGACAATGCAAAACAGTCAACTTTACCAGATAACTATTATAATTTATAAATGAGACATCCAATGTTGCTTGCAATCACAAAAAGATTGACAAAAAGAACACATTAGACAAGGGATGATTTTACTGTCGCGAATGCAGAAGGACAATGCAAAACAGTCAACTTTACCAGATAACTATTATAATTTATAAATGAGACATCCAATGTTGCTTGCAATCACAAAAAGATTGACAAAAAGAACACATTAGACAAGGGATGATTTTACTGTCGCGAATGCAGAAGGACAATGCAAAACAGTCAACTTTACCAGATAACTATTATAATTTATAAATGAGACATCCAATGTTGCTTGCAATCAAAAGAAGACGTAGAGTTAAATGAAAAGGTTGATGTTGCAGGGAAAGACAGTAACACTGATGTATAAAAATAACCTCTGCTTCTTTTCTTTTCCTTTTATAACTCAAAAAGAACGGATGGGTTGAGTGAGAGAGAGTCGAAGACAGCTGAGCTGCACACACAGGGACCGAAGAACGAATCTTAGGCGAAATTTCTTCTGTTTTAGATCCAAACCTTCCTGATTATATAATATCCTAGACGATCACTAAAATTCTCGTGGTCACACTGCCTCCAGCCAGTCGCTTTCACGTCGCAAGTGGACACGCTCCCATCTTGCATGTTACCAACACAAATTCTCGTAGTCACACCTCCAGTCTGCCGCTACACAATGCATATCATCCTGCTCCCTTTTAGCATGGCACCCACACATTTACCGCGACATTTCCGCTGAGAACCCCAATGTCCTGTTAACTTAAGGTACCAGGTGCATTTCCTGTTATTTTTGCTCCCAGTGTCCGATTTCCGCAGCAGCATCGACAGATGTCAAAGGGGTTTTCAAGTCAACATCCCACATTGACAAAAAGAACACATTAGACAAGGGATGATTTTACTGTCGCGATACGCAGCTTAATCTTGACACGTTTCATTTTGGAGAACTGTTCGCGGTTGTATATAGTTCAAAACATACTTATTACTTACTAGGTGTGGGTGATAAAGTTGGGGAGTCGTCTAGATCGATGCATGTGATTCTTAAGGAAATCGATAATATGGCAAACAAGAAAATTGGACTTCAAGTCTCCTGAACACTGAAGATCAATGAGTTCCATCTGCTGATGTAATGGTGCTTTTTCACTGTCAACAGGAAAAAAGCGAAAAAAAAAATTTGAATATTAAGTGAATGCTCACATAGATGGGCTTCGAGGGTCGCAAGCGAGCGGCGCTTCGCGTGTTGAAGATCACTGTTATATATATATATATATATATATATATCGACATTGTAGCAGGAGTACTACAAGGGGACACGCTAGCCCCATACCTCTTTATCATCTGTCTAGACTACGTGCTTAGAACACCGATTGATAAAATCAGAGAAAACGGCTTTGAGCTGACAAAGAAAAGAAGCAGAAGGTACCCCACAAAAACAATTACCGACGCCGACTACGCCGATGACATAGCGATACTGGCGAATACACCCAACCAAGCCGAAACACTACTGCATAGTTTGGAACGAGCCGCTGCAGTAATTGGCCTCCATGTCAATGCACACAAAACTGAATATATGTGTTATAATCAAACAGGCGACATCTCCACACTAGACGGACCTCTCTGAAACTGGTAGACAAATTCACCTACATAGGAAGCAGAGTCTCATCAACCGAAAAAGACATCGACTCACGGCAAACAAAGGCATGGACAGCTATCGATAGGCTATCGATCATATGGAAATCAGACCTAACCGATAAAATGAAACGCAGTTTCATCCAAGCAGCGGTCGTATCGATACTGCTGTATGGATGCACTACTTGGACGCTAACTAAACGACTGGAGAAGAAGCTAGACGGCAATTACACAAGAATGTTGCGAGCAATATTGAACAAGTCCTGGCGGCAACACCCCACAAGGCACCAACTGTACGGCAACCTGCCTCCCATCTGAAGACCTGCCGGAGGCAATGAACGATAGGGAGAAGTGGCGAGAGAGGGTCAGAGATATCCGTGCTAGCGGCACGACATGATGATGATATATATATATATATATATATATATATAATATATATGCTGGAGGTGCCCGTGGTGTAATGGTTATCGTCTTAGGAAATGGACACGGTGACACGAGTTCAAATACTGGACGAGATTGATTGCATTTCACATAGCACTAATACCCTTGGGAAAGGTATGAATCCAATTATTCTCCCTCCAGCTATGGGTAAATAGTCGGATAGACTGGGTTCTTCAGCCTTGGTGAGGCAACTAGTCTAGGAGAAGGAAAACTCTGAATTCAAACCTGTTAAACTCCACTTAAAAAAACTGACCTTGCAGAGGGGTTGGTATATATATATATATATATATGTGTGTGTGTGTGTGTGTCTGTGTGTGTGTGTGTGTGTATAATATCAAGGAAACTTCAACAGATTTTAAGCCATTATAGATTTATTTATTTCAACAATTCCTTCAGTAGGAATTCCCTCATCAGATGGCAAACAGTTTCAATGGAGAAATACAGCTATTCTGGGGAAATAAAGTTTATCATAAACTAAACAGTAAAAGGTTTATACTTAAAATTTCTATCCTAATAGAAATGTATAACCCCACTTTAACGCAATAGATTATAATCCAGTTGTTATCCCGTTATAATAGCCAGTGATATATCATAATAACCTGCTGAAATATAGTCTCTGTTTTTAATCTTAATTAATCTCCTATTTTTTACTTTTTAATTAATCTCCCATATATATATATATATAAACCCCTGCATGAACAGGATTGAACAAGATCAGTTTTAGAAATTTTTACTTAGTTTTACATGTTTAAATTCATAGTTTTCTTTCTCCTAGACTGGTTTCCACACCAAGATTAAAGAGCCCAGTTTGCAGTAATATTTACCGATAGCTGATTGGAGAATCGTTCAATTGGAGAATCATTTCCAAGGGTAGAAGCGCTATGGAAAATGTAAATTGAATTTGAACTCGAGTCATCGTGTCATTTCCTCCTCCTATAACTATTACAAAAGCACCTCCAAAGATAGATAGATAGATAGATAGATAGATAGATAGTCTAAACTTAGTCACCAAGCACCATTGACTCTGTCTATGCTATTTTTAGATACTCTGTCACAGATATATGAAAGAGGAAATATGGTATGAAATGAAAACTCCATATATATATATATATATATATATGTGTGTGTGTGTGTTTGTGTGTGTGTGTGTGTAGTTGATTGTTTGATTTTAATGACATGTCAAACTATCTTGGGATACTTTATGACAAGAAGTTGGGGTATTTTGTTCATTTTTACATTTTTTGTACAGTTATCAGTTAAGAGTTTATTGGCTTTTGTTTATTTTATTTTGGTTGTTTTTTTGCACAGTCACACACCTATATATATATATATATATATATATATATATAGGTAGGTAGGTAGGTAGGTAGGCAAGTGAAGAAAGAAAGAGAGAGAAATGTATATTTAAAGATATGTATTGATATATCTTTATTTCTAACACTTGTCACATGTTGAGGAGACGGGAGCCAACCAAAAAAAAAAAAAAAACAACTTAATTCTCAAGAAATGTCATGAATACGCCAAAATGCTATCCCATTGATCATCTAACTCATAGGCTAATTTGAATTTGATTTTGAATGTGTTCATGTGACGTGGCTTGAAGGTGGAAAGACGATCACGTTGAAAGGAAATGAGATAGAATTCGCTGACTCACAAGCAGATTATATATATATATATATATATATATATATATATATATGTGTGTGTGTGTGTGTGCATACGCATATGTGCGCATGTGTGCAGTCTTGTGTAAATAGGTTAACGATAGGAAACTGCGAATTGTGAACAGGTGGAGATGTACGCGCGCTTGCGCACTCTGGATTGTGTAGAGATATAAAATGACTGAAATATGTAAATACGAGTATTGTTGAAAGAATAAGTGCACACTTGTGTAAGATAGGCTTGAATATTTTACATAAGTGTCATCACGCCATGATAGATGAATAGGAACAAACTGATAGATAGATAGATAGATAGATAGATAGATAGATAGATAGATATGGACAATCTGAAATTGGTGCATATATATATGTGTGTGTGTGTGTGTGTGTGTGTGTGTGTGTGTGTGTGAAGAGAATGAGAAACTACGATGACACAGTCCATCATGTAAGCCACGAGGTAACCGCCAAATATAGATAGATATTGACAGTCTGAACTGGATACACACACACACACACACATATATATGAACTGTGTGACATAGATAGATAGATAGATAGATAAGACTGAAACAGACTGATAGACACGAACAGACTACGATATATATATATATATATTATATATATATATATATATATATATATATATATATATACGAATACCTACAGAGTCAGAAGTAATCTACTGAGGTTTTTCCTAACCGGTTCATTAGGATAATTTTTCCCAGATATCAGTTCGTGTAAAGCTTTTTTTTATTCTCAAATTGTATAATCTGGGTTTTTTTCACACCGTCAGAATTATAGAATAGATATAAATTAAAAATAAGATACATATATAGAGAGACAGACAGACAGACAGACAGAGAGCGAAAGAGAGAGAGACAATGAGAGAAAGAGAAAGAGAGGGAAAAATATTTAAAATGACGTAGATATATAGAGAGAAAGTAAGAGAGAGAGAGAGAGAGAGCGAAAGAGAGAGAGAGAGAGAGAAAAAACTGAGATAGATAAGAATGGACTCTGGATTGTTTGAAATTGGCTTATATAAAGATCACTCTAATCTCGCAAAAATATTTGTTTTGAGCCAATTCAAAATGGCGGCAAATCAAACATAGTCTTCCTGGCTTGAATGGACATCTGTCATCAAATTCCTGTTGGCTGACACATTTAAACGATGTGAAATTAACACAAGAATGTTTGATGTGTATGTAGAAGCATGTCTTAGTAAAAAAGAAAATTGCATACAATTGGGCTTGATATGTGTTTGCCACGACGATTCTGGGTCGAAAAGTCAGTCTATGCAGACTCTCCGGTAAAGAAAAAGTTTCGAATGTAGCGACCAGAAAAGAAGTTCATGTTGACAGCCTTCTGAAACTACGAAAGACCCTATCACAATTGAATCTCTAAAACAAGAAACCAGATGTAAGCAGTGATTCTTATTGCCAATTCCTAAGGCAATAATCAGCTTATTTATTGAGTGACGCTTACATATATATATATATATATATATATATATATATATATATATATTGCAATAGAAAAAGAAAGAGGGAGATTTAAACTGACTTATACATATATCATCATAATCGTCATGTCGTGTCGCTATGACGGATATCCCTGACCCTCTCTCGCCACTTATCACTATCGTTCATCGCCTCTGGCAGGACTTCAGAGCTAAATCCCGTATCCTCACATAGCTGCTGTATGTATGTTCGAGCTGGTCGTCCCGCTTTTGTTCGGCTATATGTGGGGGTCCATAGCAGTACATCACTTATGAGCTCGTCCCTGCTTCTCCAGCAGTGTCCTGCATGTCTGGTTCTTCTAACTTGGATAGTTTTCGTGATGGGAGGCAGGTGGCCGTACAGTTGGTGCCTTGTGGAGTGTTGCCGCCAGGACTTGTTCAAGATTGCTCGCAGCATTCTTGTGTAATTGCCGTCTAGCTTCTTCTCCAGCCGTTTAGTTAGCGTCCAAGTAGTGCATCCATACAGCAGTATCGATACGACCGCTGCCTGGAAAAAACTGCGTTTCATTTTATCATATATATATATATATATATATATATATATATATATAGAAACATACATATATATATATATATATATATATATATATATATACAGAAACATACACACGCACACAGACAGATGACGACGGCAAGAGATGGACAGATTGAAGAGATATTTGTATGAAATAATGGAAAAAATGTCACTCTGTGATAGCGCATTTGTTCACTCAATGAGAAAAAGATTTTAATGGCATTAGAGATACCTTGACAGGTATTTACTAAGTTGTAGAAATTCCTCTCCACTTACAACCAATCAAATACACAATAATCTACAGAGATGGGTCGGTCGACGATTTAGAAATTTTTAATTGTTTGTTTATATATTTATGTGTGCAGTTTTGTTCTTGTTTTGTTTTCCTTTCGTTTGGCGAGGAGGAGTAGGGGCTGTAGGACTTGAAATATAACTTTCGATGTTGCACTTTTTGGGTGGTGTTCTTGGGAGCTAGGTACGGCAAGATACCAATCTAATATGATAGGTAGATAGACAGTCACGTTTACAAAAGCGTAGTTTTGTCTGGCTCAAGGCCAACAGGCTTAATTGGGATTGTATTTCAGTGCTTTGCTTGCTTATTGTGCCGTGATAGATAGATTGATAGATAGATAAATTTGGCTTGGTTATGTTTTAAGGAATATCAACCCTTGTGGGTTACTTAATGCGAAATCTTATTTATTGATAGATAGATAGATAGATTTGGCTTGGTTATGTTTTATGGAATATCAACCCTTGTGGGTTACTTAATGCGAAATCTGATAGATAGATAGATAGATAGATTTGGCTTGGTTATGTTTTATGGAATATCAACCCTTGTGGGTTACTTAATGCGAAATCTGATAGATAGATAGATAGATAGATAGATAGATAGATATGAAAAAAATTCAGATAGGTGCGATCAGGCTTATTTATATCTAATAGATAGATAGATAGATAGATAGATGTCCACAGTCTGAAATCTGCTTTTAACAGCAATTTTAGTTTTAGGAAAGGCAAAAGGTCTCAAGGCTCCAAATCTTGAATGGAGTTAGGAGGAACTATCAGATCAGTGTAATTTGGTGTTATAGAAAAAAAAACTGTTCGAGACATGAAGAATGGTCAGCCGTGGTATTCAAAATGGAAGGTACTTTTCTGACAGTTTGTGGAATTTTGATTGTAGCCAGTACGCTGTTATTTTCGTCACATTGATGGACCATGGAATGCCGAAAGCCTTGATAATAAACCTCCCGTGTTGCCACAGAAAATTGTCTATCGGGTTTCCTAATATCTTCAACAGTTAACTTTAGATATTAAAAAAAACTATTTCTTATGTAAACTCCTTGTACATTTTGTATGGCAACGATTTTGGGCAAACGTGTTTCGTCAGTCGTCTGTGTCTATTCAATGCCTGATACTCAGTCTCTCATACTTTCACTCTCTCTCTCTCTCTCTCTCTCTCTCTCTCTTGCATACACACACGCGCGCGCGCACACACACATATACACCCTCTCTCTTTCTATCATACTTGCACTTACACACACACTCTCTCTCTCTCTCTCTCTCTCTCTCTCTCACACACACACCTATACTTTCGACCTCTCTCTTTTCTATTTTCTCACGCACAGATTCTCTCTCTCTTTCACATACTTTCTCTCTCCTATTCTCTATCTCATACACACTCTCTCTTTCTTTTTCTCTTGCTCTCTCTCTCTTTCTCACACACTCATACATACATATACACACACTGTTGTCTCTCTATCTCTTTCAAACATCCACTCTCTTCATCTCTCTCTCAAACACATACGCACAATCTCTCCACCCCCCCTCTCTCTCTCTCTCTCTCTCACACACACACACACACACACAAACATACACAGAGTCTCTCTCTCAAACACACATACTATATCTCTCTCTTCCTCTCTCATATTGTCACACGCTCTCACAAAATCTCCTCCACAATTTCTCACATGCAGGCTCTCTCTCTCTCTCTCTCTCCCTTTCTCTCTCTCTCTCACTCTCTCTCTCTCCCGCACACACACACACTCACACACTTTTTCTCTCCTCCACTATCTCACTCAAACACTTTTTTATAACCCTACTCTCTCTCTCACTCCTTCTCTCTCACACACACACACACACGCTTTTTCCCCCACTATTTCACTCACACACTCTTTTATAACCCTACTCTCTCTCTCTCACACACACACACACACACACACACATTTTCTCTTCCCCACTATCTCAATCACATACTATTTTATAACCCTACCCACTCTCTCTCTCTCTCTCCCTCTCTCCCTCTCTCTCTCTCATACACACACTCTTCCTCCCCACTATCTCACTCACACACTTTTTATACACCCTACTCTCTCTCTCACACACACACATACACACACACACTTTTTCCCCCACAGTCTCACTCACATAGGCGCCTCTGGTGGTGTAATGGTTAGCAAGCTCGACTAGCAAACCTACACGAGTGAGTTCGAGTCTCATTGGGTGCCCCTTTCATATGGCCTTGTGCCACATCTAAGCAAAAAGCTTAGTAAATTTCCACAGTCTCACTCACATGCTCTTTTATAACCCTACCCCCTCCCTCTCTCCCCCTCTCTCTCTCTCTCTCTCTCACACACACACACACACACACAAACATACACAGAGTCTCTCTCTCAAACACACATACTATATCTCTCTCTTCCTCTCTCATATTGTCACACGCTCTCACAAAATCTCCTCAACTATTTCTCACATGCAGGCACTCTCTCTCTCTCTCTCTCTCCCGCACACACACACACACACTTTTTCTCTCCTCCACTATCTCACTCAAACACTTTTTTATAACCCTACTCTCTCTCTCTCTCTCTCGCTCTATCTCTCTCTATCTCACTCTCACTCTCTCTCTCTCTTACTCACACACACACGCTTTTTCCCCCACTATTTCACTCACACACTCTTTTATAACCCTACTCTCTCTCTCTCTCTCACACACACACACACACACATTTTCTCTCCCCACTATCTCAATCACATACTATTTTATAACCCTACCCACTCTCTCTCTCTCTCTCTCGCTCTCTCTCTCTCTCTCTCTCTCTCTCACACACACACACACACACACACACACACACATTTTCTCTCCCCACTATCTCAATCACATACTATTTTATAACCCTACCCACTCTCTCTCTCTCGCTCTCTCTCTCTCTCTCTCTCTCATACACACACACACACACTTCCCCCCCACTATCTCACTCACACACTCTTTTATAAACCTACCCTCTCTCTCTCTCTCTCTCTCTCCCGCACACACACACTTTTTCTCTCCCCCACTATCTCACTCACACACTTTTTTATACACCCTACTCTCTCTTTCTCACACACACACATACACACACACACTTTTTCCCCCACAGCCTCACTCACATAGGCGCCTCTGGTGGTGTAATGGTTAGCAAGCTCGACTAGCAAACCTACACGAGTGAGTTCGAGTCTCATTGTGTGCCCCTTTCATATGGCCTTGTGCCACATCTAAGCAAAAAGCTTAGTAAATTTCCACAGTCTCACTCACATATTCTTTTATAACCCTACCCCCTCCCTCTTTCCCCCCTCTCTCTCTCTCTCTCTCTCACACACACATACACACACACACTTTTTCCCCCACAGTCTCACACACATACTCTTTTATAACCCTACCCCCTCCCTCCCTCCTCTCTCTCTCTCTCTCTCTCTCTCTCTCTCTCTTACACACACACATATCAAATAGTGTAACTACTGTCCTAATAAAATAAACGTTACTAAACGGTATGTTAGAAGACCAACTGTAAACATAGTTTTTTAAACAGTACCAACTGTAATAAAAGACTTCTCTTCCGGAGATCGAATGTCTTCTGGTTCAGAGATTATATTGTCGGGATTTGACTAAAAACCTCTGTTAAACGTGTTCATTTCATTCGAATTATTAGCAAAAGAGAATAAGAGGTCGAACAACAGATTAGATTTCTTCTTGTCGATCAAACAAAGAACCCATTTCATCAATCTCCCCACCCCAAGGCTTTCCAACTTAACAGAAGATCTCTCACATATTGACTCGACCAACCATTCAAGATCTACCCTGACACAAAATGACAACACCTGTGAGGGTCCCATCAGTGGGTCAAATACACGCTTGAGATTATGATTAGAATAATTTTGAACTGCGTAAATAAACTGACTCTGAAAGCGTCGATATTAGAATTAAGTATTAAACTAACTAAAACAACGACTAACTACATTTCATCATCATCATCATGTCGTGCTGGTAGCACGTATATCCCTGACCCTCTCGCGCCACTTTTCCCTATCGTTCATCGCCTCAGGCAGGTCTTCTGGACAACATCCCGTATCCTCACATAATTGCTGAATGTATGTTCGTGCTGGTCGTCCTGCTTTTGCACGGCCATGTGTGGGGGTCCATAAGAGTACATCACTTATGAGTTCGTCCCTGCTTCTCCAGCAGTATCCTGCATGTCTTGTTCGTCTAACTTGAATAGTTTTCGTGATTGGAGGCAGGTGGCCGTACAGTTGGTGTCTAGTGGAGTGTTGCCGCCAGGACTTGTTCAAGATTGCTCGCAGCATTCTTGTGTAATTGCCGTCTAGCTTCTTCTCCAGCCGTTTTGTTAGAGTCCATGTAGTGCATCCATATAGCAGTGTCGATGCGACCGTAATCTAAATGCTTGTAAATTATAAGTATTAGATAGGAATACTTGAAACTATATAATTGTGTGCAAATACCAGATAATTATTATTAAGTTATTATTGATGGGGAAGTTTATATGAATCTTTATAATTTCCTTGCGAAAAGATGCAACTGTAGACTTCACTTCTATTTAAAGCAATTCAGTTTTGCAGAATTACACATTTTAATTCTATTTGACCCGTAGATAGGACCCTAGCAAGTGCTACCACTCAAGGCTAGAGTGGACCTCGAAGCGATGGCAATGAAGGGGTACTCCGCATTCCCAAAGCTCCAGCATTACTTGAACCTCACCATCAGATAGTTTAGTGTCATATCTAGGACACTCGTTGAGAGAGTCTTACTCCTCTGCAGCAGAGCAGTCAATGTATTCTATAGCTCCAGCCGACTGGACAAATTTATTTAATGACTCTCTCTCTCTCTCTCTCTCTCGCACACACACACACACACACATATATATATATATATATATATGTGTGTGTGTGTGTGTGTGTGTGTGTGTGTGTGTGTGTGTGTGTGTGTGTGTGATTTGCCGGTGAATAGTTAGCAGGTTACATATTTAAACAAGCCAGAGCTCATTTCTTTGCACGCAAATAAGCGGTTTCAAGTATATCCATCTAATACTAACAATTTCATTCTGTAATAATACTTTGTTAGCATGCAGTTTGCACGACTTTAAGTATTACTACTTAACGCTAATAATTCTCAACCCAGTCCGCTTGGGCTGTAAAATACACCAACAGCATATCTGCGGAGGGGTAACACTCCCCCAACGAGTGACCCAGTCAGCTGGGGCTGTAGAATACACCGACTACATCGCTGCAGAGGAGTTACACAACCCCAATGAGTGTCCTGTATATGACACTAAACAATCTGATCAAGGTTCAAGTAATGCTGGAGCTTTGGGGAATGCGGAGTACCCCTTAAATACCATCGCTCCCAGGACTGATCTGACCTGGAGTGTTAGCACCTGATAGGGTTCTATCTTTAGGTCAAATATAACCGTTTCAAATTTAATCTGAGTGCGAGCAAATGAGTCAGGCTTAATTGAATTGTTAGAAATAAAACTGTTTGATCATTAAACTATGTGTAAACAAATGATTGATGTTTAATTGGATTGTTAGTTATACAAAACAATACTCGGAACCATTTACCTGTGGGTAAACGAATGAGTAATTTTGAATTGAAAAATTAGTGTTAAAAAGCAATATTAGTATCCACTTCACTGAGTGCAAACAAATGATAAATATTGAATAGAATTATTTGTTAGATAGCAATAATTGTAACCATTTAACTGTGTACAAAAGAAATGAGCTCAGGCTTGTAACCTACAAACGATTCGCCAATCATATATATATATATATATATATATATGAGGGTCTTCCAATAAAAGCTAGTTTTAAAATGTATCGACAAAATGAGTTTACCAATCATATATTTAATATGTATGTAAAACAGGAATTGGCATTAAATAACCAAAAACGGTTTATATGCTATAAAAACAAACCAAACAAAACAAATAATTCTATTTAATATTAATAATAATCCTTAATAAAATAATGCTAATAATAATCCTTAATAAAAGAGTAAACAGTTCTATTTGACCCATAGATGGGATCCGAACAGGTTCAACCAATCCAGATCAGAGCGGATCTGAGAGCAATGGTAACGAAGGGTACTTCACATCTCTCAAACTCTGAGACTGGAGCCTCACCATTAGATGGTTTATTGCAATATCTTGGACACTCGTTGTGAGAGGCATCCTATCCCCTCTGCAGAGATGAAGTCAGCGAACGAGGTGACTTCAATTTTTCCAGTACCTGTACAAAAAAGTACAGGTATTTAAAATTGTCGTAGAGTCTTGAAAATTTAGTATGTTATTGCTATACATCTTATGAGATGACTGACCAATTTTTATGATTTCAGCTTCAAATCAACAGTAACAGCAGGAATTGGAATACACACAACTAAAGCCTGATTATCACCGCTGGTGAACTTTAAAAATGCAATCTGAACGTGAGGACTCTTTAGAAGAACGATATGCAATAAAATTGTGTTTTAAACTTGGAAAAAATACCACAGAAACGTATGGAATGCTTCAGACTGCTTTTGGACTACCTTGAATGAACCGAGCATCAGTTTTTGAGTGGAATAAGAGATTCAAGGAAGGCAGGGAGTCTGGGAGGGAGGATGTGAAGTGTGGGAGGAGTAAGGAAGTCAGAACACCAAAGTTAATTGGCTAAATAAAGAATTTCATGGATAAGGACCGTCGTGTATCTATAGAGACAATAAGTGAACCGTTTGATGTCAGTGTGGGAACTGTACACACAATTATTCGCGAGGAACGGAAGATTTGCGCGAAGTTTTTCCCAATGGTGCTCAGAGAAGATCAGAAAGAAAGACGTTGTCATGACAGCAGGGAGGTGGTCGAGCTGATCAATTCAGATCCCGCAGTTGTTGATGCTCTGGTGACCTGCGATGAAAGCTGGATCTACAGCTAAGACCCAGACACCAAGAGAGAGAGTTCCCAGTGGAAGCATGCGGGCTCTCCGAGACCCAAGAAGGCAAAACAGAGCAAATCTACCCACAGATTTTTGATGATCCCCTTTTTTTGACAGCACTGGCATGATCTACATGCACTGGGTTTCCACTGGACAGACAGTCAACAAGGAATACTAGGTTGAGGTTTTAAGGGAGTTCAGGGAGAGATTCCGTCGGAAGAGGCCAGCACTCTTCAAATCGGGTCAGTGGCATTTCCACCAGGACAATGCACCATTCCACAACTCCATCCTTGTCACAGACTATTTGACCAAGATGGGCATCAAGGCAGTTTCTCACCCACTCTATAGTCCAGACCTTGCATCCTGTGACTTTTGGTTATTCCCTAAGCTCAAGGAAAACCTTAGAGGCAGTCGTTATGAGACAATTGAGGAGATGAAAGAGGTTGTGACGAAGGTCATTGACACGCTCACACAAGAGGACTTCCATGGGGCCTGCCAGAAGTTGTCGGAACAGTACATGTGCATTGCAGCCGGAGGAGATTACTTCGAAGGGGAGTAGAGTTTCATGTGTGTACTATCAATAAAAGTGGCCATACGAAAAAAGTCTGAAACTTATTGTGTGCGCCTTGTATTTAACAGTCCTAGCCAACTGCGCTACTTTATAATTCTGTATAAATTATAGGAGTCAGATTAGAAACCATGAAACAATCTAATCACAACTTCGATTTCAATTCTGCAAAGATGCTCATTTACATTCATAATAAGAGTGAGACGAATTTTCGAAGCCGCAGCTATTTCATTCTAATTCCCTAAATAGTCTTCCTGGCTTTTATAATATTTCTCCTTACTTAAGCAAATCCATTTTAAATAGCTAAAATATATTCCATCTTTGGTTATTATATTCCACATATATCATAATTTTATGCTTTCTTTTTTTCTTTCTTTGGCTTTCTTTTTCTTCCTCCTTTTTATTCGAAAACTTTCTCGATAAACGAACAGGACATAAATTCTACACAATATTTCTAATAAGTCAAATGACGTAATTTAAAACAACCAACGCTGATTCATTACTTAAACGGCCAACTTTTTCTTGTTATTCAATTCTTCCCTAGGTTTTTATATTTTGCACTTTTAAACATCCATCGTTGATTTAACATCACTAATATCATCCCTCATAAACCTGATGATTGTTCATAAGCACCGAAACGCCATAGTGTCGACTTTGCGTCTCAATAAATCTCTCCTTCTACTTGGATTACCTTGTTATCCATTTTTCTCTATATAATATAATAATGTATAAATTATTTTAACTACAATAGTTACTTGAAGCTCTAATATTATGATTATTATAATTAGCCACTCGCAAAAATAGAGTGACAGTAGCTTTAAATAAACCAGTAAGAGTTGCCATGCCATAAAATCAACCAACCCATAAATAAATTTAACAACATAAATTTGCCTGTGTATTCTAGTCTGTAAGGAGGAATTTGCATAAAGATAGATTTTCATGTGTACTTTAGTCTGTGAAGGTAAATTTACATGTGTACTTTAGTCTGTGAAGATGAATTTACATGTGTACTTTATTCTGTGAAGATGAATTTACATGTGTACTTTAGTCCGTGAAGATGAATTTACATGTGTACTTTAGTCTGTGAAGATGAATTTACATGTGTACTTTAGTCCGTGAAGATGAATTTACATGTGTACTTTAGTCTGTGAAGATAAATTTACATGTGTACTTTAGCCTGTGAAGGTAAATTTACATGTGCGCTTTAGTCTGTGAAGATAAATTTACATGTTTTTTTAATCTGTGAAGATGAATTTATATGTGTACTTTAGTCTGTGAAGACGTTTCCTGTGGAAGAGTCAAGCAACTCATTACTTTTGCTCTTCTTATTTTCAGTATCACAATACATTCAGGTCAGTTTTTGATCGATTTCTATCAATTGATTCATTATTATTCATCGTGTTCAAATTATTTACCTCAAGCATAAATACTTGAAGATAGAATTGTTTTCGAGTGATTATTAGTGAATAGAAATAATTACTTAAGACCATATAATTACTTGCCAAAAAAATATTCGGCTTTGAATAGCTCAACGCGGGTTGATGTGCCATGAAACAAACCAGCCGACCATACGTAACAAACTCTCTTTTTTTTCAATTTTGTATATTTTGCTTATCTGCAAAAAGTGGGCTTCGGCACTAGGACGAATGCACGGTTGAGGGCCATGCTAAAATAGTTTAGGTCCGTCTCTATACTGTAATATAATGGCCGAGGGATTTCGTTTTATATATCTTGCCTTTGGGTTTAGTTAGGCTGAGAACCTTTCGGCTCAGCACATGGGTTAGTTAGATGCAAACTTGAGCGCAGGTGTTAACGCGCGCGGGGGAGGATGTGTCGTTCACAGATGTCAAAATAAAAATCCCAGATAGAAAATTTGACCATGGGATGTGAATGACGTCATGCACCGGAAGCGCACGCGGAGGATTTGGGGAGATTTGAAAAAGCCGTGAGTTGAGTTGAGAACTAGACACCGAACGAGAAGGGTCGACTTTTGGGGCTCGCAGAAGCCAGACGAATTTGCGCGGAACGGGCGCTGCATGAGATGGGGGGGCAGATGGAAAAGCCAGAATAGAAAGAATGTGTATCTCTCTCCTTATGTCGAAGAACCTTTAAACTCAACGGTAATAAAAAGTTTCGTACCTGAACTAAGAAGTCGAAAGTGTTTTTCGTATTTCGGGATTCCTATGTTCTATGTATATATGTTATAAACATTCTATGTACGTTTCACATATCCGTATCATGGGTATGTTACAATACCACTATTTAGAACACCTCCAGTATCAGGCAATAAACTCGACCCTACCTCTTTTAAACGATAGAGCAGGGATTGCTTGTAAGAACGACCTCTTGAAGCCAACCAAACCCAGCACGGATGCCAGGATTCCACTGAGGTTACACCCCGCTTCACACATATTACAATTAAGACTAAAATGTTAACCTAACTGAAACTACGATGAACGGTGTTTAATTGCTTGGAAATTATTATTATTAGAGTTGTATCGTCTTTTATGGATTCATCAACGAGATAATCCAACAGGATTTACGAAATTCAATTAACGAAACGAAACACACTTCTTTAAAAAAATATATCTCTCATTTTATTCTCAAAAGAGCCACACAGTTTGTTGTAAGTTTGAGAGATAGATGGAGTGACATATACTCAGAGAGGGGACTTCTTCTTGCCCCATATCTTCTTCGTGAAGCCAAGGGGTGCCAACACTTGCACCCCCTTGCAAGCCGTATGGTCAGAGACGACACTAACGCCTCTGATCGGCTGCGTATTCCTGGCTCGACTCTCGATTTTGACTGGACTGACTGTCTAAATCTGACCGCATGGTTCTCATATCACGTGGTCTCCTACCGATTACACACCTGCTCGACCGGCCTACTCGGACGCACTGCCATACCCATGTTTACAAATCTCAACGTGACAGCTTGTCAAAGCACACGGGGTCACCAGGAATTAACCCAAAATCCATATCAACAGTCATTATATAACACTAGCAGGTGGTTAGTCACTTCTTTCTTTTTGAGGTTTTCAGAGATAAATTCATGTAACCATGTCTTTCATAAAACATTTTTATCACTTGGAATATTCGGACAATTATCTTTGCATTCACACCGTTTTCACCGATGTGTCCTTCGAACTTCTTCAATTGTTTCATGTCGAACTCAGGAGACCGTAGAGAACTTTAAACCGAGCCCTTTATTTAATCCACGGATGTACGTGGTCCGTTAACTATGACCGGGGAGAAGTGTTAGGCTATAGTAACTATTCCTTTTTATTTACTTGTTGTTGGGATCGAACCTGCAACCCCCAGATGATTTCCCTTAAAAGCACTTTTCAACCAAATGTCTATATCTATTGCGCTATTTGTCCTGCTGAACGGATAATTCAGAGTTTATAACCGAATGTCAACCCATGAGATATGATTATTGTGTACGTTTTTTTTTTATCCTAGCTAATATTGTTTTTTGTTTTGTTTTTTTTCATCACGCCTTATCGATTATTGGTTCCTTATATTGTATTCGTCTCTATACATGGTCTACTCAATAGGTCACTGTAGCCCAATATATCCGTTGCTTCTTTAAAACATCTTATTCTCCAAAGTTCTTCCCCTTATATTATTTTAGATTCATCCCATGAGGGCGGATGGTTTCCTTTTTCTTCCCATAATATAATCAGTCATAACCGACTGTTCGATTTCACCTTATCATACAGCTTTTCGATATTCCTCTCGCCTTATTTTTAGTGGGCGGCAAATCTCCCCATTGTATGCTTTCCTGCAACTATATGGCATGTATTACAAGTAATTCTTGGTCAGGTTGTATTCTGTTTGGGGTTTGACTCAGAAGAAATATTTTCGAAGAGTCATGACACTCTTGAATATTGTACTCATATAATATGGACATTTCTTTTGACTCTTTTTTTGGCTACGCCTTTGACATAAGACAGACAGACTGTAATGAGTTTTCGGGTATTGTTCTATATCATTCGATGTCTTATATATATATATATATAAATTAAATCGCGAGTCGGGCATTTCCTACAAAAGTTTCGCCTCACCGGCTACTCGGTTCTAGATTCCCTGAGGAGCCGGTGAGGCGAAACATTAGTAGGAAAGGTCCGACTTGCGATTTAATTTTTGTAATTGGCTCTACTTTGTATTGAGCACTCTCTGTAATTGTAGCATTGCAGCATTTTACGGTGGGTTTTTCTTTTTCTTTTGAACAACTGATTGCATATCTCTTGATTTTTTTCAACTGGTGTGACGAAGTTGGCCTTTTTTTTTTCTTTTTTTTTTTGTCCTATGATATTTTTTTCTTTTCCCCCCGGGCGGTAATTCGAGATATTATTATCTCTAGATCCTGGCAGGATTTTTTTCTTTCTTTTTTCCTGGTAACCGTGAATGCTGGTAGATCGTAGGTTAGTATATATATATATATATATATATATATATATATATAACGAATCTGCTAATATATATATATATATATATATATATATATATATATATATATACGAGGGTCGGCTAAAAAGTTCATTAGGTGACCAAGATGATCTCATAAAATGTGAACAAATATAGTTTATTTTTCAACATAGTCCACCTTGCGGTCCACACCCATCTATTGGTGATGCAGTGCTTTGAAAATATAACTTTATTATATGAACTTTTCAGCCCTCCCACACACACACACACACACACACACATATATATATATATATATATATATATATATATATATATATATTAGTAGTATTTTTCTCTTTTAAAATTAAAGCTGTATAGGTGTGGTTTCTTTATTTGATTGCATATCAGTATTCGTGGGTTATTCAATGCTAAAACCATCCTTGTAGAAGAACATCAGCGGTACTATTTAACCCATAGCAAGGTGGGTATGGCCATACCTTTACCATGGGCATTAGTCCAAAAGTGAACATAATAAGGTGAGTGGAGTCCGAATTTGCTCACTGTGATGTCGCAGTCAAACACGTTTACCACTATGCCACGTGGTCTCCCACCATATGACATACTTATAATTATTTTTATATAATTTTACAGAGTCAGATGGAGGGCTGTAGAATACACCGACTGCTTCTCTGCAGAGGGGTAAGACACCCCCCCAACGAGTGTCCTGGATATGACACTAAACAATCTAATGCTGAGGTTCCAGTAATCCTGGAACTTTGGGGAATGCGGAGTACCCCTTTCTGCCATCGCACCCAGGTCCACTCTGACCCGGAGATAAGGGACTTATCTATTGGTTAGATAGAACTAAACTGTGGTTTCTGGACTAATGTTTTTTGGGGGTGGGGTGCATTTAAACCGCGTATTTATGCTCAACTGATTTTTTTTTTAATAGAACTGTTTTGACGTTTAAAATGCGTACTTATGCTAAACTGAATTGCTGATAATAGAACAGTTTCGACATCTAAACTGTATACGCATGCTAAACTGAATTGTTTGAAATAGAACTGACAATTTGCATAAAAATGGATTTGGCGTTAAATAACCTACAACGGTTGATATGCCATAAAAAATCCAACCCACCAACCAACCAACCTTTTATATAATCGTTGAATATGAATACAAGTTTTATAGTCTAATGCTATATGTTGATTAACGTGTTTAAGAGTACGGCTAAGATTTTATAGGCAAACAGCTTCGTTTATTCAACTCCCACCTCACCCAACCACTGGCAGCAAGTGACACAAGGTCAGTTTTGAAGCGGAGTAAAGCTGGTTTGAAGTTATAGATGCTATTCTCCTTGACTGGTTGCTTAACCAAAGCTAAAGAACCCAGTCTAACCCTTCTATCTACCCAGAGTCGGAGAAAGAACAGATGGGTTCATGCCTTTCTCAAAGTGAAACGGGGGGTCCTCGTGGTATAATGGTTAAAGCGATGGACTGCGGAATCGTAGTACGCGAGTTCGTACTCCAGTCGCGCTATTACGTTCACTTTCGGACAAATACCCTTGGGAAAGGTATGAACCCCCTCATCCTCCCAGCTATGGATTAAACAGTACCACTACTGTTCTTCTAGGAGAATGGCTTTGGCATTAAATAACCTAAAAAGAGTTGATATGCCATTAAACAAAGAAACCAAACCAAACCATCAAAGTGAAACACAAACAGCGTCGTCCAGGATTTGAACTCTGTTTGCTGATTCTATTTCGATTACCTTTACACTAAGCGTACATTCAATATAAGTAACATGCTATTCTACGAGAGGTGATAGTCGAGTAACTAATGTAACTATCACTTTTCTTTTATTATAGCTATTGGAGATGCAGAATAAGCACGATAGTTTATAAACATTAGAGCCCAATCGACTCAGACTATAGAATACACCGACTGAATCTTTACGAATGGGTGAGACACCCACCCAATGTGTGTCCTATACACTAAACAATCTGATGGTGAGGCCCCAGTAATGCTGGATCTGTGGGAAATGCGGAGAAACCTTTCATTGCCATTGCTCCCTGGTTCACTCTGATCTAGAGTGTTAGCATTACATAGGGTCCTACTATGGGTCAGATATAAATGTTTGACCATTTAACTGTGTGTAAACAAATGACTGTTGAATTGAATTGTCATTGATACTTAGAACCAATTAACTGTGTGCAAAAGCTCATTTAAAAACGTTATCAACAAAATCATTTATACTTAATGTATATGTATAAAAAGAATTTGGCATTAAATAACCTACAATGGTTGATATGCCATAAAACACAACCAAACCAAATCTTATATATATATATATATATATATAAAGATGATTTGGCATTAAATAAGCAACAATGGTTGATATGCCATAAAACCCAACCAAACTAAATCCTGTGTATTTAATATATATATGTATAACGAGGATTTGCCATTAAATAATCTACAAGGGTTGATAAGCCATAAAGCCCAACCAAACCAAATCTTATATATATATATATATATATATATATATATATATATATAAAGATGATTTGGCATTAAATAACCAACAATGGTTGATATGCCATAAAATCCAACCAAACCAAATCATATATATTTGTTATATATGTATTAAGAGGATTTGGCATTTAATAACCTACAAGGGTTGATATGCCATAAAACCCAACCAAACCAAACCAAATCATATATATTTAATATAAAGAAGATCTAGCATTAAATAACCTCCAAGGGTGGATATGCCATAAAACGCAATCCAACCAAACCAAACTTAGAAACATTAATTTTACATGATTCTTTTTTTGTGTATTTATGGGTCGAAGTGAGCGTTATTAGCGTCGTTGTTGTTAACTGTTTTATATTTTCTAAAGTAAATTATAAAACATTAGCTTTTATTGCAATCAGTAATTGATATGCATCTGGGCATAATATTTTTAATCACCGTTTCATCCTGTTCATAATTGAAATGCATTTCGTTGCAGTAAAATAAGTTAATGATATATATATATATATATATATATATATATATATATATATATATATATATATATACACGTCAGGATAATTATTCATGTTATTCTTACGAAAAAGCTTTAATGTTGTCTTTATTTTCCCGTTGTACGGTTCCAAGAATTATTTATTATATAGCGTCGTATGGTGTTCAGTTACAGACGGTGCTTACAGATTAACGAAAACAATTACCATCTACACAAGCATCTGATGATCGATTTTTCCCTCCGTGAAACTACAAGTTATGGTAAAGGGATTATGACGACTGTTCGATTTTATAACTTGTTTTTAATTCTTGGTCGATATTCGATGCAGGCTGCTTGGTGCTTTATGGTATACCAACCCTTGTGGGACCAGTAGTTGGAGTATTCGCCTATGCTCCGGGAGACCAGGGTTCAATCCCAGTTCGTGTCATGCCAAAGACTTTAAAAACTCGATACCTCCTTGCTTAACACTCAGCAATATAAGGTACGTATCAAGGGTAGAGTGAAGCAATCCAGGGAAAGGTGTAGCGCCCTCGCCTACACCTCCGTGTAGTAGCTATTGAAAAGGGAGCATTCTGGTCGCCCTCGACTACGGTCGCCAACTTTAGTTGCTTACTTACTTACTTATATATATATATATATATATATATATATATATGTGTGTGTGTGTGTGTGTGTGTGTGTGTGTGTGTGTGTGTGTGTGCGTATATGTATGTATGTATGTATGTATGTATGTATGTATGTATGTATTTTTATAAGAGAATGGTTTGCTGGTAAGAATTTTTCAACGAATTTCATCTGATTTGATTAAAGGGAATTTAAGTACTGCTGTTTAACACTAAACGAGTTTCATCTGATTTGTGTGCGCACAGTTAAAGGGAATTTAAGTACTGCTGTTTAACACTAATAATTATATTTAATATCAATTATTTGTTTGCACACAGTTTGATGGTTTTAAGTATTTGGTGCTTAACACTAATAATTCTATGTAATATTAATCAATTCTCCGCACACAGCAATATGGTTTCAAGTATTGCTATCTAACCCAAGTAATTCTATTCATCAAGTACCTTTCAGCCCAGTCAGCTGGGGCTGTTAATACACCGGCTGCATCTCTGTGGAGGGGTAAGACTCCCCCACCAACAAGTGTCCTGGATATGACATTAAACAATCTGACGGCGAGATGGAGATTTGAGGTATGTGAAAAACCCCTTTATTTCCATTGCTCCCAGATCCATTCTGACCCAGAGTGGTAGCACCTGATAGGATCCTATTTATGGGTCAAATTGAACAAGCTATGTGTTCAAACAAATGACTGATGTTAAATTTTTACTGATAATTAGCAATACTTGAAACTTGCCCAGTCGGCTGGGGCAGTAGAATACACCGACTGCATCTCTGCAGAGGGGTAAGACTCCCACCCAACGATTGTTCTGTATATGGCATCAAACTATATGATGGTAAGGTTCCAGTAATGCTGGAGCTTTGGGGAATGCGGAGTACTCCTTTATTGCCATCACTCTCAGGCCCACTCTGGCCCAGAGTAATAGCATCTGATAGGGTCCAATCTATGGGTCAAATAGAACAAAACTGCCTACTTATGCTAAACTGAATTACTTGAAATAGAACTGTTTTGATATAGAAACTGCGAACTTATACTAAATTGAATTGTTTGAATTAGAACTGCTTGACTATACTGAATAGTTTGAAATAGAATTTTTTACTATTACACGGTGTACCTTTGCGGAACTGAATAGTTTGAAATAGAACTGTTCATTTGTATAAAAATGGATTTGGCATTATATAACTTGCAAAGTTTGATATGCTTTAAACCCAAACGAATAAACACAAAAAAAATACTTGAAACTATTTAACGTGTGCAAAAGAGAGCTCAGGCTTGTTTAAGAATGTTATCTACAAAATGTGGTTACAAATCTTATATATATTTGATATATGTGTATAAACAGGATTTGGCATTAAATAGTCATAAATGGTTTATACGCCACAAAACTCAACGAAACCAACGACACCAAATCAAGTATTCCTATCTAATAGGAATAATTTGCACACAGCTGTATGGTTTTAAATAACTAATAATGATAAAAATAATCTTGTGTAAACGATTGAAGAGTTCTATCTGACTCATAGATGGGATCGTAACGTGTACAACCATTTCGAGTAAGAGTGAATATGAGAATCATGACGGTGTTGTCCACATTCCCCAAAGCTCCACAAATGAAGACTCACGATCAAATACAGTTTAGTGTCATAACCAAGACACGCCAGCATTCGACTTTCTATATATATATATATATATATATATATATATATATATATATATATATGAAAATTTCATTAAATAAAAAATCGGGCAGAAAGTACTAGGGATACATAAAACTATGGACAATACCTAAATCAATTCCCCCCGAATACGATAAAAGTAATACGGGAATTCGAACGGATCCAAAAGAAAATATGTAGGCATGAAATGTCTATTATGTTTAATGAAATTTGCATTAACGAAGAAATGCTGCCTATATATATATATATATATATATATATTTATATATATATTAGTTTTTATATATATTTAATAGTATGGAAGCTTATCTGTGAACACTCGTTTCATGCCGTCCTTGCAGGGCAATCATCAAGCTGAAAAAGGGAAGATTTTGGAGAGAGTCAAAAGAATTTTACGTTAGAATTTCGTATGAGTCCTTTTTTTACGTGTGTGTTAAGTTAAGCATTATTATTATATTTAACCCAAGGATTATTATTATATTTAACCTAAGGATTATTATTATATTTAACCTAAGGCTTATCATTATTGTTACTTGAAGCTAAAGATTATTATTATACTCATTTGAGAGTTTTTAACACCAACATTAGCTGATGGCTTTTTATTGGAGTTTGAGTGACAGCAAGTCTCCGGGACTTTTCTCAGTATTTTGGCCGATCTGAGTAATGCTGTAGTTTGGATGGTCTCCGCTTGTCCTCTTATATCCAAGTATTCTAGTCCCTTTACCAATCTTTTGGGATTATTCCTAGCGTACCAATTACAGTTGGTATCACTGTCACTTTCATGTTCCATAGTTTTTTGTTTTTTTTGGGGGGGGTTCTTTAGCAAGGTCAAGGTATTTATATCTCTATTCACTTTCTTTTAATTTTACTCTGTGGTCTACCGAAACAGCAAAGTCCACTATTCGGCAGGTGTTCTTTTTTGGTGTTATTGTTGTTGTTGACTATCACAAGGTCTGGTCGTCTGGCCGAGATTAGGAGATCTGTTTAAAAAATCCTGGAGAAGTTTGTGTGTCTCATTCTCAAGGACGGATTCTGGGTTGTGTTTATGCTATTATTATTATTATTATTATTATTATTAGTTTCTTAAAACCATATAAAGTATGTAAAGTTGGCGACCATAGTCGAAGGCGACCAAAAGGCTCTCTTTTCGATAGCTACTACACCGAGGTGTAGGGGAGGGCGCTACTCCTTTCCCTAGATTGCTCCATTCTACTCTTGATACATACCTTATATTGCTGAGTGTTAAGCAAGGGGGTATCAAGTACCATTTTTAAAGTCTTTGGTATGACGCAACCTGGGATTGAACCCAGGTCTCTCGGACAATTAGCGAACACTCTACCCACTAGTCAATTGAAACTAAGGTAAGTTGGCGACCGTAGTCGAGAGCGACCCGAAGGCTTCCCTTTCAATAGCTACTACATCGAGGTGTGGAGGATTGCTCCATTTTACTCGTGATCCTTACCTTATAATGCTGAGTGCTAAAGAAAGCGCCATCTAGTGCCACTTTTTTGAGTTTTTGGTATGACTCGACCTGGGATTGAACACCGGTCTCCCGGACCATTATGCCAATGGCCCGGTTAAAACCATATAACTGAGTGTAAACAAATGACTATTATTGAATCGAAGTAATTACTTGAAAACCATGTAATTATTCGATAGAAATGCTCGAAATCATAAAACTGCGGTTAAAAATATTTGATTTAGATAAAAAAAAAAATACTTGATTTATATGAGAGCAAAAAACTCTTTAAAAAAACAACTATACCAAAAATGTAAATATGACAGTACACTGTACGTGATTCCCTAACGTCTCGGCATAGAACCAGGATGGATCTTTGGAACTTTCTGTAAGAATGTGATCCTCGGAAGGGTAGACTCATAGAATGCTCAAACTTCAATATCGAAAGAGAGATAAGAACGCATATCCAGACTGTGACGAAGTGGCCATTTCCGATTTTCAATCTGAAATTGACGTCACAATTTCTTATCAACAAGAAACCTACCCGATATACACCCCGAAGTGTTGGGCGTGTCTACAAAGCAAACTTACACACTAGATTGACAGCACCACGCAGCAGAGAACCAAGAAAAAAATGTTTGCCTCCTCCCTACCTTTAACCGCCCACAGGCTTTTTCTTAGCTGGTGCAAGTGCTGCAGCTATGATTGGTGCAGTCAGCAGTAGCTGCACATTTGAGGCGGGGGAGAAGAAGAAAGAGCGTAGTGGAAGGAAATTAGAAGAGGAGGAAGGAGGAGATGGGGTGTGAAACCAGATGCACTTAGAAAGAAAGAAAGAAAGAAAGAAAGAAAGAAAGAAAGAAAAGGAGTCGAAATGAATAAATAAATAGTGAAACAAATAGAGGAAGACAGAGGAACAGACTGAGCCAGGCAAATAGATTCATTGATACGAATGGACTGAAATGGCCTAAAATAGTCATATATATATATATATATATATATATATATATATATATATACGTATATATATATATATATATATATATATGTGTGTGTGTGTGTGTGTGTGTGTGTGTGTGAAAGCGAGAGAGAGAGACGGTGATAGTTACAGAGACAGAGATAGAGAAATAAACTGACAGAGAAATACACCAACTAAAATAGAAAGATGAATTCGAACAAAACGAGCAATATATATATATATATATATATATATATATATATATATATATATATATATATATATATATATATGAAGAGAGGAAAACAGTTGAACAGACTGCTGAGGCAGGCAACTAGACTAATTGATACGAATAGACTGAGATAATTTAAACTAGTTTTATATATATATATATATATATATATATATATATATATATATATATATATATATATAGATAGATAGATAGATAGATAGATAAGAGAGAGAGAGAGAGAGAGAGAGAGAGAAATACACAGAGAGAAATACACCTACTGAAATAGAAAGATGAATACGAACAAAACGAGCTATATACAAACACACACACACACACACACACACACACACACACACATATATATATATATATATATATATATATATATATATATATATATATATATATATCAGAAAGGGAGGTGTTATAGACCGTATTCATCACTATTCAATGCGCACTAGTTTTTCCAAGATTATCGCTTAAAAATACGCATTTATACGACGAAGTTGATTGTTAAGTTAAAGAGAAATGGTCAGATTGACATAGATATAAAGATAAATACGAACCGACCGACATATATATATATATATATATATATATATATATATATATATATATATATATATATATATATATATATGCGCTGAGAAATAGAGAGAGACACAGACAGACAGAGAGGGAGACAGAGAGATTGACCATCTGATGCGTAGTTTGTTCCAAATCGTACGCATTTATACGACGAAGTAAATTTTTCTTTTTTCTTTTTGGTTTTTTTTTTTTAGGGGGGGTCATAATCCAACATGTAAAGGTTGCCTATAACGACACACCCTTATTAGACTTATTTCTAGCAGGAACTCCCCTACCCCCAGTTTAGTTTTCTTTTAAAGACGGCAATAACATCTCAGTATTATGTAAACATTAACCAAAACATATGCGCGAGTAACTTACAAAATTTTGAATAATTGATTATACAGGGTGCGACAGAAATACCTCCTACATTTGAAACTGTCACTTGCGAGATCCAAGTAACCTCAGGCAAGTGGTAATGGTAGCTCCATCTATTTAATGGCTTCCCATTTTTGTTTTTGTTTTGTTTTTTTTTTGTAATAAGAAAGATTATAATCATGGCTTCGATCAATGCAGACAGTGCGTTTGCTGTATAAACATTTTTTTTTTAAGTTTGGTGAATCTATAAGAGTTATATGGAGAGGTGTTCGTGGTTTTGGTTGGGTTGGGTTTTATGGCATATCAACCATTGTAGGTTATTTAATGCCAAATCTTCTTTATACATATATATTAAATATATAGATATATGATTTGGTTTGGTTTGGTTTTATGGCATATCAACCACTGTAGGTTATTTAATGCCAAATTTTCTTTAAACATGTATATTAAATATATATGATTTAGCTTGGTAGGGTTTTATGGCGTATAAACCATTCAGGGCTATTCAATGCCAAATCCTCTTTATACATGTATATTATATATATAGGATTCGGTTTGGTTGAGTTTTAAAGCATATCAACCATTTTGGGTTATTTAATGCCAAATCCTCTTTTACATGTATATTAAACACATAGGTTTCGGTTTGGTTGGGTTTTAAAGCATATCAACCATTCTGGGTTATTCAATGCCAAATCCTCTTTATACATATATATCAAATATAGGATTCGGTGTGGTTGGGTTTTATAGCATATCAACCATTGTTGGTTATTTAATGCCAAAATCCTCTTTATACATATATATATATATATTAAATATATATGATTTGTAAACATATTTTGTAGATAGCATTTTTAAACGAGTCTGACCTCGTTTTTGTACACAGTTGAATGGTTTCAATTATTGTTATCTAACACTAATAATTCTATTTAATATCAATCATTTATTTGCACACAGTAAAGTGGATACTGATATTGCTTTTTAACACTAATTTTTCAATTCAAATTTACTCATTCGTTTGCCCACAGTTAAATGGTTCCAAGTATTGCTATGTATCACTAACAATCCAATTAAACATCAATCATTTGTTTACACACAGTTAAATGATCAAACAGTTTTATTTCTAACATTTCAATTTAGGATAAATCATTTGTTTGCACTCAGTTTAAATTTCAAACAGTTCTATTTGACCCATAGATAGGACCATATCAGGCACTGCTACTCCGGTCAGAGTGTACCTGGGAGTTATGACAATAAGGGGTTACTCCAAATTTCCCAGAGCATCAGTATTACCTTAGTCTTACCTTCAGATTGTTTAGTGTCATCTCCTGGACATTCGTTTTTTTATTTTTGCTTTTTTTTTATGGATTCGGTGTGTTCTGTACCCCCTCTTTCCCTCACCGACTAGGCTGGTGCTCATGGTGTAATGGTTACAGCCGTAGGAAATACTCTCGTTGACCCAAGTTCAAAACCTAGACGAGGCTGTTTGCATTTTACAGATTGTTAATACTTTTGGGAAAGGTATGAATCCTGCTATTCTCCTTCCAGTTACGAGTAAAATAACATGGCAGACTGGTATCTTTAGCTTTGGTATGGTAACTTGTTTAGGATAAGAAAAATTCTGAACTCAAACCTGATAAACTACGCTTAAAAAATTACATCCTGCTCATGCTGAGGAATTGATAAATACATACATAAAGAGAAATGATGCTGTTTCGGATAGAAAGTTCATCACATAGGAGTTTTGATTTTCTATTCGGAATGTTCCGCTGTTAAACAAAAAATGTTCTGCATCTTATCTGTTATTTGTTTATTTACTGCTAAATTTAAAGAAAAAAGCAAGTGAATGTTCTCTTTGTGTGTTAATTCCATAGTTTGTTCCATGTGAAGTATGAGGGTGTATTAAACAGCATAGTGGTGTAATGGTTATCGTCGTAGGAAATGGACAAGGCGACTCGAGTTCAAATCCTGGACGAGACTGATTGCATTTCACATAGCACTAATACCCCTGGGAAAGGTATGAATCCAATTATTCTTCCTCCAGCTATAGGTAAATAGTAGAACAGACTGGGTTCTTCAGCCTTGATGAGGCAACTAGTCAAGGAGAAGGAAAACTCTGAATTCAAACCTGTTAAACTCCGCTTAAAAATTGACCTTGTGTCATATCCTGCCCGAGCGGAGGGGTTGGTAAATAAGATTAAACAGCTCAGTGGCTGAAAAATTCATATGATGATGTCATATCTGCAGTTGATGACTTTTTGACGAATACGGATTAAGCTTAGGCAGGTGCTCCTGGTCTTTTTTGATAAGAAACCATCTTCATTTATTAGGTGACGTTCTTAGTACGTAATCTAGGCAGATTATTAATTGTTACGGTGCAAATATATTTCCTTGCAAGACTCCAGCGACAATGTCAAAGAATTCGGAGAGAGAATAATTAATGATTAACTTGTTTTTGTTTGGTTTGATTTTATGGCATATCAACCATTGTAGGTTATTTAATGCCAAATCCATTTTTATACATATAAACGGATCTATTTCAAACAATTCAGTTTAGCATTAGTACACAGTTTAGTTCTATTTGACACATAGATAGGACCCTATCAGGTGCTACCACTCTGGGCCGCAGTGTTCTTGGGAGTGATGGGTACCCTGTATAAAAGGGTACTCCGCCTCCAGGACTCTTCTTGGAGTGTATCCTACAGCGCCAGCTGACTGGGCCATCCACTATATGGCGGATTTATTTATCTATTTATTTTTTTTTTTTACTATCATTAGGTCTCGTCTTCGAGTCAAGATGAGGTGACCTGTTTGTACCTCAAAATCTCAGAGAATTTTGTGCGTCTCATTCTCCTGGGTAGATTCCGAGTTGTGCATATACTACTTGTTCGTACAGTGAAATTAAAATTTCTTGCACGATTCCGAGTGGATCACCTTGCCCACTCAGTCATGTCTAGTTTTATACTCTTTTCGTGCTAATTTGCCGCATTCGCTTTTCATGTGATAAATCGTTTCGTCTCTATCACCACGTGACCTAAACCAGCTAATTCTATCGTGTCTTTTCTATTTTTGCGATTACATTGTTCGCCTTTATGGTGTTATTTTGCGCAGCGATTAGAAGAAATTCTGTTTCTCTCTAAAAGTTTCCTTTTCTAAGCCGAGTCCACATTTTCTCGAGTGATAGTTGGTCAGTTTGTCGCTTGAATTATTATTATTATTTATTGTAATTATTATTTACTCATTAAAGTTTTTCACGTCAGCGTTTGCTGATGGTCTTTCACTGGAGTTTGAGTGACAGCAAGTCTCCCCAAGTCTCCAGGACTCTTCTCAGTTTTCTGGCCTTTCTCAATAATGCCGTGGTTTGGCTGGTCTCCGTTCGTCCGCCAACTTCCAAGTCATCCAGTCCCTTTAAAAATACTTAAGTTACTGTACCAAAAGCACCAATCACAATTGGTATAATTGTCACTTTCATGTTCCATAGTTTTTTTCAATTCCCTTGCAAGGTTGAGGTACTTATCCTTCTTTTCACGTTCTTTCAGTTTTATTCTGTGGTCAGCCAGGACAGCAAAGTCGACAATTTTGCAAATTCTCTTTTTTATTGTTGTTGTTGTTGTTGATTATTATTAGGCCCTACCAATGTTAGTGAAGAAACTGAACTAGTCACCTTCTACGATGAGCTATCCTCATTAGTGCGTAGCATCCCGAAACACAACATGTTAGTCATTGGCGGAGACATGAATGCCCAAATCGGGAAAAACAGAAACAACAAATACAGCCTCCACAACACGTCAAATAGGAATGGGCAACATCTAACAGATCTCATGATAGAAAATAAATTAGCATGCCTCAATACAAACTACCAAAAAAGGGAGGGAAAACTATGGACATACACGTACGCGAACAATACTAAAGCTCAGATAGACTACGTCCTTATAAACAATAAATGGAAAAATAGTGCAATGAATTGCGAGGCATACTCCTCTTTTGAGGGTGTGTCCACCGATCACCGAATAGTCACGGCGAAAATACGGTTAAGCTTACGAAAAAACGCCAAACGAACAGCGACCACCAAACACTATGACTGGGCCCTATTGAACAACAGAGATATAAGAGATAAATACGTATTAGAATTAAGAATCAGATTCGAAACACTACAAGAAAAGACGGGAAAAAGTACACCAAACGACGAATATGAAAATTTCGTCAATGCACACCTCGAGGCAGCAGCGAAATGCATTCCAACAAAACTCAAAACTAAATATAGAGTCCCATGGGAAACTTTAGCGGTGAGAGAAAAACGTGCACTAGTAAAAACAGCCTCCCAAAACTATCGAAAAAACCCAACAAACACAAATGCCTTAAAACTAAAAACGGCACAATATCAATTAGCAGGCATATATATAAAGGAACAGACAGAATGCATTCAAAATCAGATAGATAAGATTAGAGACTCGGTGGAAGATAGACAATCTAGGATAGCCTGGCAAACAATAAACGAAGTGAGTAGAAGAAAGAACACAGCCAAAGCAAAACTGAAAGCAGCAAACCAACAAGAAAGAATAAAACTGTGGAAACAGCACTTCGAAAACTTACTAGGAAACCCACCGAAAATAACACATGAACCAATCACCAGAATAATTAGCAAACAATTAGACATTAAACTAGGACCGTTCACACGAGAAGAACTCGACTCGGTTCTCAGAAAAATTAAAAATAGGAAAGCTGCAGGGCTGGACAAAATTCCCCCGGAAGTATGGAAGACCAGACAATTCGACGACATACTGCTCCAACACTGCAACGCAGTATACAATCAAAATCCGATAGATAGATGGATGAAGGGATGCATACTCCCCTTCCCTAAAAAGGGAGACCTCGGATTAGCCAAAAACTATCGAGGCATAACACTTACATCCATAGCAGCCAAAATCTACAATGCCCTACTACGAAACCGCATAGAACCCAAAATCGACAACATACTTTGAAAAAACCAAAATGGCTTCTGAAGAAATAGATCCACGACCTCACAAATATTAACCATCCGTAGAATCCTTGAAGGTGTACGGGCAAAAAACCTACAAGCGACATTAATATTTGTTGACTTTACCAAGGCTTTCGATTCCATTCCCAGAGGAAAGATGGAACAAATCCTACTAGCGTACGGCATACCTAAAGAAACCGTAGCGGCAATAACGATTCTCTATAGAAACACTAAAGTAAAAGTACGATCACCAGATGGAGACACAGAATACTTCGACATTGTAGCAGGAGTACTACAAGGGGACACGCTGGCCCCGTACCTCTTTATCATTTGTCTAGACTACGTACTTAGAACATTGATTGACAAAATCAGAGAGAATGGCTTCGAACTGACAAAGAAAAGAAGCAGAAGGTACCCCGCAACAACAATTACCGACGCCGATTACGCCGATGACATAGCGATACTGGCAAATACACCTGACCAAGCCGAAACACTACTGCATAGTTTGGAACGAGCAGCAGCAAGCATAGGCCTCTATGTTAATGCACACAAAATGGAATATATGTGCTATAATCAAACGGGGGACATCTCCACTCTAGAAGGAACCCCTCTTAAACTAGTAGACAAATTCCCTTACCTAGGAAGCAGCGTCGAATCAACCGAAAAGGACATCGAAACGAGGTTAACGAAAGCATGGACAGCTATCAATAGGCTATCGATTATATGGAAATCAGACCTAACCGATAAAATGAAACGCAGTTTCTTCCAGGCAGCGGTCACATCGATACTGCTATATGGCTGCACTACATGGACGCTAACAAAACGGCTGGAGAAGAAGCTAGACGGCAATTACACAAGAATGCTACGTGCAATCTTAAACAAGTCCTGGCGGCAACACCCCGCAAAACACCAACTGTACGGCCACCTGCCCACTATCACGAAAACTATTCAAGTAAGACGAACCAGACATGCAGGACACTGCTGGAGAAGCAGGGACGAACTCATAAGAGATGTACTCTTATGGACCCCCACACATGGCCGTGCAAAAGCAGGACGACCAGCACGAACATACATTCAGCAGCTATGTGAGGATGCGGGATGTTGTCCTGAAGACCTGCCTAGGGCGATGAACGATAGGGAGGAGTGGCGAGAGAGGGTCAGGGATATCCGTGCTACCAGCGCGATATGATGATGATGATTATTAGGTCTGATCTTCTGGTCGAGATTAGGTGATCCGTGTGTATATCAAAGTCCCAAAGGAGTTTATGTGTCATTTTCGAGGACAGGTGCTGGGTTGTGCTTATACCATTTGTTCGTATTGTCAAGTTTGAATTTCTTGCTCATCTCCCAGTGAATCTCCTTGCCCACCCAGTCGTGTTTAGTCTTATACTCCTTCTGTGCTAATTTGCTGCATTCGCTTATGTGATTTATTTCTGTCTACATTTGCTATTTTATTGTGTCTATCTATTCTCGCTTTGACATGATTGGTTTTTTACGGCGTTGTTTTGTGCTGCTATTAGGAGAGATTCTGTTTCTCTCTTAAAGTTTCCTTTTCTTAGCCAGGTCCAGGTTTTCTCGTGTAATATGTTGTTTATTAGTCATTTAAAACGCCCATAGAGTTGTTTTTCTTCTCATTTTTGCTTCCTAGTTATTGTCATTCTGTTGTCAGTATCGTTTCTGATGGTTGTAATCAGTCCTCCTTCGTGTTTTTCTATGTAGTTTTCGAATCGTTGTATCGATGCATCAACGCTGTCTTCAATACTGGCGAGTCCTCTTCCTCCCTCTTTTCTTGATTCATATAGTCTGTCAACATCGTCTCTTGGATGTGATGCCTTATGCATGGTGATTAGTTTTCTTGTTCTTTGATCCATTTGTTTAAGTTCGTCTCTGGTCCACTTGAGAAAGGGTCCGGAATATCTAACGAATGGTACAGCCCATGTATTTATTCCTTTGATAAGGTTTCGGCTAGAGAGTTTTGTCTTGAGTAGTTTTCTAGTTCTCCTGAGATATTCTTTTTGAATTTTGTCGTTCATTTCCACTTGTTTGATGGTGTCAGCCTCCAAGAATCTTGTCTTGATTTGGTAGTTCCATTCCGTCAGTTAGATGTCGTTTGCCACTTTTCATTACAAGCATGGCACATTTTTCTATGCCAAATTCCATTCCTATGTCCTGACTGTATATTCTAACTGCGTGTATTAGAGTTTCCAGTTCTTTTTCATTTTTTGCAAATAGTTTGATGTCATCCATGTACATTAGGTGATTGAGCTTTTCTTGCTATCTACTAAGTTTGTATCCAACGGTGTATTTTTTGAGTATGTGGTTAAGTAGCATCATGGCAATTATGAATAGTAACGGTGATAGTGCATCTCCTTGTAAAATACCTCTTTGGATCTTTGCTTCAGCTAAGCTTCTTCCTCCTGCTGTCAATTCCACTGTCTAGGTTTTCATGGTTTTCTCGATAAAGTTTATGACCTCATCAGATATTTTGTACATTTTGAGTTTTATTATCCAGCTTTGTGGAACCATGTCATATGCCTTTTTGTAGTCAATCCAAGCTATAGCTAGATTTTTTCCGTCAGGTCTTGCTCTCATTTAGGATGTGTTGATCTATGTAAAGTAACTCTGCTGTGTCTCTGTAGGCTTTTCGGCATCCTTTCTGATCTTCAGGGAACAATCCGCGGCTTGTTAGCGAGTAGTAAATCTCTTCCCTTATTATTATTATTTTTTACTATTTATAATTATTTTTTATTTATCTATCAATTATTATTATTATTAATATCATTTATAATCATTATTATTAATCAATATCATTATCATCAACAATTATTGTTATCATTATTTATTATCATCTTTATTATTATAATTATTATTCATTATTAATATCATTATTTATAATAATTATTATTATTATTACTATTTTACTTTTATTATTATTATTAATTTTATTATATTTATTTATTATCATTATTTATTATTATTGTTACTATTTTTATTATTATTATTATTATTTACTATTTATAATTATTTTTTATTTATCTATCAATTATTATTATTACTAATATTATTTATAATCATTATTATCTATCAATATTATTATTATCTATAATTATTGTAATTATCATTTATTATTATCTTTATTATAATAATTATCATTCATAATTATTATCATTATTTATTATTATTATCATTATTATCAGTATTCATAATTATTATTATTATTACTATTATTATTATTATTATTTATAATTATTATAACTCTTTATTATTATTATTTATAACTTAACATAATAATAATAATAATAGATAATTATCTATTATTATTATTATTATGTTAAGTTATCGGGCCATTAGTCTAATGAGTAGAGTGTTCGCCAGTGGTCCTGGAGATCAGGGTTCAATCCCAGGTCGAGTCATACTAAAGACTCAAAAAATGGTGCTTGATGACGCCTTGCTCAGCACTATAAGGTGAGGAGCAAGGGTAAAATGGAGCAATCCCGGGAATGGGGTGGAGCTCTTCCCTTCACCTCGGTGTAGTAGCTATTGAAAACGGAGCGAGCCTTTGGGTCACCCTCGACTACGGTGCAATATCAGATTATTACTCGAGACTTGAAGAAAGCGAAAGTCGTGTATATATGCATTGCATTTGCACAAATTCTGATGTTAAGTGATACTTAACACGTCCATTGTTCATATTTTCTTAGCATTGTTAATACTCTCTTGAGTAGATGAGCTGTTTAACAAAGTGTATTTTCATCTCTTGTAAGTAGGAGTTACTTGGAATCTTATTAATATGTTTGTTTCAATCTTTCTGTCAAGAGCTCCAATTATTAGAGGTACAGCAATAGTTTTAAGGTGACACATTTCGATAAAGTCAGTTTCAAGATCTACATATTCATTTATTTTGACTTTTTTTTTTTTACAGATTTCTACTTGATTTTTGTCTGATGCCACTGCTATATCTATAAAATGGCTCCTTTTTTCTTTCTTATTTTACTTTAGTCTTTAATCACGAAATCTGGTCAATTAACTTTCATATATCTATTGATAAGAATAGTAAAGTTCCAAAGAATTGTGTCTTCGTGGGCTTTTATGACCGGTTCAAACTGATATTCCTACCCTTTTTCAGCATGTGGCCACAATCTTGATCTTTGTATTAATTCAATGTTAGAATTATACAACCAAATATCATTGTTTAATAACGGGAACTATACAAGAATCTTCATATGATCAAATTTAAGCTACTTTCACAGTTCCCAGTGGATCACCTTGCCCACCCAATCGTGTCTCGTCTTATACTCTTTTTGTGCTAACTTACTGCATTCGCTTATTATGTGATTGATCGTTTCATCTCTATCACCACAAAATCTACATCTACTATTTTGTTGTGTCTTATCTATTTTTGCTTGGACATAATTAGTCCTTATGGCGTTTTTCTGTGCTGCTATCAGAAAAGATTTATTATTATTATTATTATTATTATTATTATTGTTGAGTGGTCTTTTACTGGAGCCTTTGAGCATTCTGGTCGATCTTAACAGTGCTGTTGCCTGGATGGCCTCGAATTTCCCCTGATTACCAGTCCTCCAGTCTTCTTTCTTAGACTTTTGGGACCGCTTCAAGCGCACCAACGACAATGGATCCCTCTCATGTTCCACAGATTTTTGCTCTTTTTTTTTGTTCCCAGGCAATGTCTGAGTACATTTCTTTTGTAACCTAAAAAAAGGTTACTGAATGAGGAATAACCAAAACGGTGGTTTGAAATGAAATGGAAATCTTTATCATATAAACATATAACATTACTCACCAGCGGCGTAAAGAAGGTAAACCACTGCTTGTGGTATACTACTTAATCAACATATTAACCCCCCACACACACACAATAGTGTCCAACGTATTTATATGGAATGGGTTGGTTGGTTGGTTTTTTTTGTTATACGGCGTATAAACCCTTTTCGGGTCATTTAACGCCGAATTAAATTTTAAACAATTCAATTTAGTACAAGTATAGTTTTTGTTTGCAAACAGTTAAATGTCAAAAAAATTCTATTTCAAACTATTCAGTTTCGTATAAGTACACAGTTTCAATGTGAAAAACAGTTCTATTTTAAATAATTCAGTTTAGCATAAACACAGCATAAGTACACAGTTTAGTTCTATTTCAAACAGTTCCGTTTAGCGTAAGTACGCAGTTTAGTTCTATGTGACCCATAGATAGGACCCTATCAGGTGCTGCCACTTCGAACCAGGATAGACCTGGAAGTGATGACAATGAAGGGGTACTCTGCATTCCCCAAAGCTCCAGCATTACAGAGTGTTTAGTGTCATACCAGGATACTCGTTAGGAGGTGGTCTTGCCCCTCTGCCCAGAAGCTCTCGGTGTATTCTATAGCCCCAGCCAACAATTCAGTTTAACGTAAGTCATCATCATCATCATCATCATCATGTCTTGCCGTAGGCATGGATATCCCTGACCCTCTCTCGCCACTTCTCCTTATCGTTCATCGTCTCTGGCGGGTCTTCAGGGCTACATTCCATATCCTCACATAGCTGCTGAGTGTATGTTCGTGCTGGTCGTCCTGCTTTTGCTCGTCAATATGTGGGGGTCCATTGGAGTACATCACTTATGAGCTCGTCCTTGCTTCTCCAGCAGTGACCTGCATGTCTGGTTCGTCTAACTTGTATAGTTTTCGTGATGGGAGGCAGATGGCCGTATAGTTGGTGTCTTGTGGGGTGTTGCCGCCAGGACTTGTTCAATATTGCTCGCAACATTCTTGTGTAATTGCCGTCTAGCTTCTTCTCCAGCCGTTTAGTTAGCGTCCAAGTAGTGCATCCATACAGCAGTATCGATACGACCGCTTGTTTACTCATAGTTACATGTAAAACAGTTCTCTTTCAAACAATTCAGTTTAGCTTGTTTAAATGCTAAAAACAGTTCTATTTGACCCATTGATAGGACCTTATCAGGTGCTACTACTCCGAGCCAAAGTGGACCCGGGAGTGATGGCAATAAAGGGGTACGCATTCCTCGAATATCCAACATCATTTTGTTTAGTGTCACACAATCAGGACACACTTTGGGGACCTCTTACCCCTTTGCAGAAATGCAGTCAGTGTATTCTGTAGCCCCGGCCGACTGGGCCCAGATAGATAAGAATAAAACGGTTGAGATAGATAGATAGATAGATAGATCGAACCAATATATGTATGAAACAATATTTCCAGCTGAACTGTCTGCTAAGAACTGTATGATACTCAGTTAGCCCATGCTGTCATAAAATCAACTACTGAACCAACCAAAGAGGAAACTAAAATGAAACTCGCTCTTATAAATGCATTCTTGAGAGTTTCGAAGTTTATTCGAAATTACCCCCCCGCCCCCCCAATCTCTTGCGTATTGACTAGAAAATAAGAGACGCCGTTCAAGACAATCTGTGTATATTTGAATGATGCATTGCACTCACAATGGCCACTAACAAACATATTTTCCTGATTTGCAAAGCGATTCTATAATAATTCTACACTTGCTGCTTTATCACGTACTAAGATGAAAAGAATATAAATAGGAACAGACAGTAAAATAGATAGATAGATAGATAGATAGATAGGAACTAGTTTTAATAGATGAACAGTTTTAGATAGATTCTAATATCTATCTATATCGATAGATAGATAGATAGATAGATCCTGTAATTAGGTGAGCGAGTGGGTGTGAGAATGTATTCCTACATACGTATAAAAAATCTTATTTTCGTTTTCATTACCGTCACTAAGAGGCGTGTAATTTTTTTTTTACTCCTGCTTTCGTAAACTCATTAAAAATAAATGAAATTGAATATATGCCTTTTAGTAACCAGGAAAAGGTTTAGTTTTATCCCCTCGACGAAGGCAGAGGAGAGAAGGCCACATAAGAAAAAAAATCATAACGGTAAACACCAGTTACACTTCATACACACATATACCGACATTTCCACGTACTTACTGATTTGGATAACAATCATATTGCGGCAATCGGTTGTTCGTCACGTCTTTTAATCTGGTCCGAATGTAAGTGAATGTTATTGGGCTCCTTGTGACTCCTTGACGAGTTCATGTTAAAATAAGAGATTAGAATTTATTCGAGGGTCGCAAGAAAAGTTCTTAGTCTGACTAAGATATTCTCATGGAATGTGACTAAACGAGATGTATTTTTCAACATTGTCCTTCTTGAGGTCCACATCTGTTTTCCGTCGGTATTGCAGTGCTGAGATCCTATGGTTAAAAAAAAAAGTCTTCAACAGCCGATGAGATTAATTTTCTTTTATTTATTGCGGACTTTTTGTCCTCATCTTGGTAGTTTTTGTGTTGTTTCTTCTTTCACTACGTTTCGGCCAAATTTCACCTCTGGCCTTCTTCAGGTGTGCTATGTCAATAATGAAAAAGGGAAAAAGAGAAACAACGGAGAAATATAACTTCTAAATCAGGAAAGAATCAGAACGATTGGTAAGAGAAAAAAATTACAATTAACTGGGAATATTAGAAGCAAACACTATCGAAAAAATACGAATTGAAAGAAAAAAGAAGACTTTTCCGAACGAAGCTCTGCGGTAGAAATCTCATCAAAGGGATAAGCACCTGAGTAGGTCTTCTTGTTAGATACTCTAGATCCTTCTTAAAATCGATAAAAGAGAAACCCAGACAATATATGTATGAAACACTTGCTGCTTTATTACGTACTAAGATGAAAAGAGTGTGGACAAGAATAGACTGAGTAAGATAGATAGATAGATAGATAGAATCAGAACGATTGGCGAGAGAAAAGAATTACAATTACCTGGGAATATAGGAAGCAAACACCATCAAACAAATAGGGATTGAAAGAAAAATAGAAAACTTCTCCGAACCAAGCTCTGGGACGTGGCTACGAAAAGGACACTTTAAGAGAGAAACTGAATCTCTTCGAAAAGCAGCTCTAAGAACATCATAAGGAGCAATTGTATCAAAGCGAAAATAGATAATACGCAACAGAAAAGCAAGTGAAGATTATTTGGTGATAGATTGGTTTGGTTTGGTTTCTTTGTATGTTATTCAATGCCAAAGCTATTATCCTAGAAGAACAGTAGTGGTACTATTTAACCCATTGCTGAAGCAGGGAAGATAAGGGAGTTCATACCATTCTCAAGGGTATTTGCCTGAAAGTGAACGTAATATCGCGAGTGGAGTACGAACTCGTTTATTACGATTCCGCTGTGCATCGCTTTAACCATTACACCACGAGGACACCCCCTAATCATACAATAAGCAAATGTAACATACAAGCCAAAAAAGAGTATAAGACTAGATACGACTTGTTGGGGAAGGTGATAAACAAGGGACGATGCAATAAATTGAAACCTGATCATACTACCAAGTGGTAGATGCTCAAAACAAAATCTGTTCTGAAGAACCAGACACAAAGTTCTCTGGGATTTTGAGATACAAACAGATAACCTTATCCCGGCCAGAAGACCAGACATAGTAATAAGTAACAACAGCAAAAAACTTGCCGTATTATAGAGTTTGCCGTCTTAGCGGACGACAGAGTGAAAATCAAAGAAAATGAAAAGAAAAAACGGTTCTTGGACCTTGCTAGAGAACTAAGAAGGCTGTGGAACATGAACATGACGGTGATACCAATTTTAATTGGCGCGCTTGGAACGGTTACTATAGGATTGGAAAGAGGACTGAAATAGTTGAAAATTGGAGGACGAATCGAAAGCTTCCAGACGACCGCATTGTTGAGGTCAAACAGACTTCAAAAAACTTGCTGTCACTTAGACTCCAGTGAAAGACCATAAGCTAACGTTGGAATGAAAAACACGCAAGGAGTAAATAATAATAATAATAATAACTGAAACTATATAGCAGAAATCCCATCAAAGGAATAAAAATCTGGGCTGTCCTCCTCGTAAGATACTCGGAACCATTCTTAAATTAGACAAGTGAAGAACTTTAACAACTGGACCAGAGATCAAGAAAACTAATGACGATGTATGAGGCCTTTCATCAAAGAGATGACATTAATCGATTGTATGTGTCAAGAAAAGTAGTAGGAAGAGGGCACCCCAGTATTCAAGAGAGCGTCGATACATTGAGGCAACAACTCGAAGACTATATTTTAAAAAAAGAGCAAATTACAGCGACCAGAAATAATACAAACAACATAAGGTTCAACTGAACAACAATAACTAGAAAACAAAAATGGAAAGAAAAGTAATTGTATGGATATTTCGAATGACAAACAAGCGAAATCTCACACGGGAAGACTTAGACATGGCTATGAATCGGAAATTTTTTTTTTTTAGTTCTCTGGCAAGGTCCGAGTATTTGTTTATCTTTTCGCTTTATTCTATTTTCTCTTTGTGAACAGCAAAATCCATAAGATGGCAAGTTCTTTTTTCTTGTTAATCAACACTAGGCTTGATCTTCTGTCTGAGATTGAATGATCGCTTGTCTCAGAGAATATTATGTCTCATTCTCTTGGGTGAAATCTGGATTACGCATATGCCATTTGGTAGTATGGTCAAATTTCAGTCTCTTGCACAATTCCCAGTGGATCATCTTTCCCACCCAGTCGTGTCTAGTCTTGTACTTCTTTAGTGATATTTCGTTGCATTCGCTAATTATGGGATAATATGATTTTCGCCCTTATATAATTCATCCTTATGTCACTACTTTGTTCTGCTTTTAAAACTGATTCAATTTATCTTGCCAACTCCAGGTCTTCACATGAACGATCTTCCTGGTTTGTTGCTTAAAGTATCCGTACAGTTGTTTTACTTCCTGTTTTTATCTTCTAGATTTTGTTGTTTTTCTGTTTGTTCTTTTGTTGCCATTACTGTTACTGGCTGTTGTAAATAGTCTTAGTGAACAAAACACCAATCAGAGATTGCGTAAAAAACAACTCGCTTGGATTAAAATAATAATGATAGCAAATCAAAACAGGCTTAGTGTTAATTAACAAGAAAAGTATTAGAAGGTGACGGTGATACTAATTATAGTTGGTTCACTCGGACAGGTTCTAAGGGCTTTGACCATGTGTTAAATGATATATGCACAAACCAGAAGCCATCCCAGAAAATAAGACCCATAAAATTTCCTGGGACGTTGAGATATACTCCGATCACTCAATTTTGGCCAGGAGATCAAACCTTGTGTTAATTACCAAGAAAAAAAAGAACTTAAATGTGACGGTGATACCAATAATAGTTGGAGTGCTTGGAACGGTACGTTGACCATGCTGCAAATCGTATATGCACAAACCAGAACCCGTCCAAGAAAATGAGACCCATAAAATCCTCTGAGACTTTGAGATACCCACCGATCACCCAATCTCGGCGAAAAGATCAAACCTAGTGTTAATTAACAAGAAGAAAAGTATTTGAAGATGACGGTGATACCAATAATAGTTGAAGTGCTCGGAACGGTCCCAAAGGCTTTGACCATGCTGCAAATCGTACATGCACAAACAAGAACTCATCCTAGAAAATGAGACCTATAAAATCCTTTGAGACTTCTTGATACACACCGATCACTC
>OY757918.1:80911375-81038875 GCA_963585895.1 Sepioteuthis lessoniana
TCAGTCATCTCATAAGATGTATAGCAAAAACATACTGAATTTTCAAGAGTAGACGACAATTTTAAATGCCGGTACAAAAAAGTCTGGAAACTTATTGAAAGCCACATGTACATATATATATATATATATATATATATATATATATTATCGACAATAGATAAATACACATGTCCATTTTTTAACGTAAAGAGCTATCTTTCTTCTAAACCAAGAATAATAGGTATTTATCATTTCTAGTTGAAAATTGTACTATCAAAGTATATATTATTAGGTATTAAATACTACCAAACTGTCGTCGTGAAGCCAAAAAGATTAATATGTAACAACTCTAAAAGAAATATTCTTATAATTACTTTATATACATTAATGAAATTTTATTGTTGACTATTAACTTTCAATGCAATGCAGATGTAGAGTCTAATCGTTTAGTAATCATTACCGTTAGTTGTTTACAACCATATAAGTAAAGTAATGTTGGCGATCGTTGTAGAGAGCGACCCGAAGGCTCTCTTTTCAATAGCTACAACAGGTGTAGGAGAGGGCGTCACTCTTTTGCCGGGATTGGTCCACTTAATATGACTCGACCTGGGATTGAATCCAGGTCTCCCGGGCCATTTGTGAACACTCTAGACGCTAGGACAATGGGCCGGTTGATACAATATAATTGTATGTAAAAAAAGACTAACATCGACATGAAATAATCCAACAACGGTTGACATGCTTGTAAAAACCAACCAACCAACCATTCATCTAGCTGGTGCAATACAGATGCTTAAGAGTCAACAAATCATTACTTTTAGAATTATTACTATAAAAGTATTAAAGAATAGAATACATTTTTTTAAATTAAAAATTAAGATAAAAAAAGTATTACTTTTATTTACTTGAAACCATATTGTGAAAGTGCACATTGTAGGAAATAGTGTTGTATATTGACCTACGACCCGGCCGGACTGTCAAAATAGGAAATGCACCTGTGTAAATAACAGGTGCATCCGGTCGAGGAATATCGGGATATTATGGCCTTGACCGTGGACAGGTTGAATGAGTGCGAAATTGTGACGCCCACAAGAAGAAGGTGGACGTTGAACTATTATATAACTCAGTGCACACGAAACTCAATCAGTTGGAGATAAGATGCGGTAGAGAAAACCAGCACCCATAGAGACTGGGCCCCCCGGTCCCCGGTTGAGCAGCCCAGGAGAACGGGAAAGAAACGCTAATGGCCATAAGAGTGGGGGTCAATATGTTGCAGTTCTGTTCGGCCTCCAACTCCCTCTCACACACAACCCTTTCAAATAAAGTGAGAAGTATATTTTTCTAAAGAACTGTGTCGCTCGTCTTTATTGTGTCGTCGTTATGATTTAGCATGCATATGTAGATGTATATGTATTATGTGTTTGTATAGTTGGTCATGGCTATACAATAATAGGATCGAGTTTCAATGCTGGAGGGTCCAGTCGAATGGGGCTGCAGAATACGGTGACTGCTTCTCTTCAGAAGAGTAAGACCCCTCCCCAACGGGTGTCCTGGATATGACACTAAACTATCTGATAGTGAGACTTCAGTAATGCAGGAGCTTTGGGGGATGCGGAGTGCCCCCTCATTGCCATCATTCCAATGTCCACTCAGGCCCAAAGTGGTAGCACTTGATAGGATCCTATCTATGGATCAAATAGAACTGTTAGACATTTAAGTTGTGTGCTTATACTAAACTGAATTGGTTGAAATAGAACTGTTTTTACCTTTAACTGTATGTAAAACATGACTAATTGTTATTGATACGTAGTAATATTTGAAAACTGCGTACAAACAAATGATTATTAGTAAATAGAATTTTCGTATTACACAGAAATAAATAAAACCATTTTAACTGTGAGAAAAAGAATGAGCTCAGGCTCATTTAAAAATGTCATCTACAAAACGTGTTTAGAAATCATATATCTAATGTATATCTATAAAAAAAAGATTTGGCATTAAATAACCTACAATAGTTGAAAAAAACAAACCAAAACAAATCTTGTATATTTAATATATATGTATAAAGAGGATTTGGCATTAAATAACCTACCATGGTTGATATGCCATAAAACTAAACCAAACCAAACTAAATCCTATATATTTAATATATATGTATAAAAAGGATTTAGAATTAAATAATCCACAATGGTTGATATGACATAACCCCAACCAAACCAATATCAAATCCTGAACGAAACTTTTAGCGTTTCACTTAGTGTTACATCATTTCAAAAAGGTATGGATCCATCAGTTATCCTCCGGCTAATAGTATAGACTGCGTTCTTAAGTTTTGGTTTGGAAACCAGCCCGAGAGAAGGAAAAATCAGAATCGAAACTAGCTGTATTTATCTTTAAAATTGACCTTGTATCACATCCTGCTTGTGTTGGAGGGGTTGGGTAAATACATACTTGAAACCATATAAATGCTTTCAAAAACAATAAAAGACTGATTTTGGCATAAAAAACACATACGGTAAAACCAACCAACCAACCAGCCAACCAACCAACCCCTTGAAGTGTATCTTTTCTTTTCTTTTTTTTTTTCTTTTTTAGTTTGTATTAAATTTTTGAAAAAGGGTGAAAGAAACCTGACAATTAAGGTGTCTGGTGTGTTGACCTCTGTAGATATGGTGAAGAGCATGTAAAATTTATGATTCAAGGTCATTCCCTTCTTAGTTTGACACAGAACTTTTCAACGCCCTTCTATCTGTCAATGGCCACTTTTCCTAAACATATTATTCGGGCTGCTTCAGTTTTTTCCGTTTCAAGGTTTAAACTCGTTCGCGAGATAAACTCTCACAATCAACTTTTGATGGGGGAAGTCGCTGTGGCTGACGTGCTGTACTGCGTAGTTAAAGAGTTCAAATACCAGTTGCGCTACTTCGTTCACTTTCGGACTAATAATCTTAGGAAAGGTATGGACCCTCTTATCCCCACTAGCTATAAGTTAAATAGTACCATTACTACCCTTCTACAAGGATGGATTTGGCATTGAATAACCCACCAAGATTGATATACCATTATTTTAGGTACACTCACCTGGAGTTTGAGTTTGAGTTTTGTTCACTGGCATATTAACCCCTATGGGTTATTTAATGCCAAAAAAAGTCTGATTGGTTTCGTCATCTATGTGAGTTGTAGGGGTTAGATTAGTTGGTTGTTGGGGTTTTATGGCATGTCAACCTTTGTAAGTTATTTAACGCCAAATCCATTTTTATGAAAATAGTTCTATTTCAAACAATTCAGTTAAGCATAAATGCGCAGTTTAAATGCAAAAATCACTATAGTGTAGGAAGCACGGCTTAGTTCTATTTAAGCCATAGATAGGACCCTTATCAGGTGCTACCACTCCGGGCTAGAGTGGACCTGGGAGCAATGGCAATAAAGGGGTACTCCTCATTCCCCAAAAGCTCCAGCCTTAGTGGAACCTCTCCATCAGATTGTTTAGTGTCATATCCAGGACACTCATTGGGGGTGGGGGGTCTTACCCCTCTGCAGAGGTGCAGTCGGTGTATTCTACAGCCGCAGCTTACTGGGCAATACGGGTTAGAGTAAGGGTGTTTATGATAATATTTGATTATATTGAGTGAGATTTTTGAGAAAAGGTTGATTTGCTCAGATTTTGGTTAAAAGGTTGGGGGGGTTCGAAAACTCAAGATGTCCACTGATTTTGGTGTTTTTTGAAACGGTCCTTTAGGTTGCTTGTCTGGTAATATTTTAGGCGAAAAGAAAGGATAGCTGGTTGGAAATGATGGATATAAGTTCCATGTTGCTGAAAATGTCTACAAACTGTCGCAATTGAAAGGGTTTATTTATTTTCTATTGAGAAGGTTTATTTCCTTAAACTGTTCAAACCTGGAGGCTAACGAAACACATGGAGAAAAAGCGAAGAGGGAACAGCTCAAGAATATGTGCTGTTTTGAACAACTCCTGGAAGCAGTATCTCACAAAGCAGCAGCTGCATGGCCACTTGCCACTACCACCTTCATCTAACAAATAATTCAAGTAAGACTAAACAAATTCTGCGTGGTACTGCTGTGGAAGTAAGAATACATAAGCGACGTTCTCCCGTGGAATCCTACTTATAAACACTTCAGTGTTGGTTGATCAGCAAGGATTTACATACATCAGCTCTCTGCAGACTTTGGTTGCCGTCTAGAAGACATACCAAGATTATGCTGTTCATGCCTTTGGTAGTCGCGGGACAGCTATCGATAGGCTATCAGTCATATGGAAGTCAGACCTGACCGATGAAAAGAAACTCCAAGAGGTGGTCGTGTCGATACTGCTGTATGGATGCACTACATGGACGCTGACTAAACATATGGAGAAAAAGCTTGACGGCAACTACACAAGAATGCTGCAAGCAATATTGAACAAGTCCTGAAGGCAGCACCCCACAAAGCAGCAGCTGTACGGCCACTTACCACTCATCACGAAAACTATCCAAGTTAGACGAATTGGACATGCGGGATACTGCTGGAGAAGTAGGGACGAACTCATAAATGACATACTCCTGTGGACCCCTTCACACGGGCTAAAAAAGGCAGGACAACCAGCTAGAACCTATATACAACAGCTCTGTGCCTATATTGGATGTAGCCTTGAGGTCCTGCCGGAAGCGATGTACAATAGCGAAGGGTGGCGGGAGAGGGTCAGGGATAATCGTGCTGATGGCACGACATGATGATGATGATGATGAGAAGAAGATGATGATGATATATAGAGAGAAACAGACAGAGTTTAATTCGAAATGTTCATTTCAAGACTGATGAAGCTATAAGGCTTACGAATGTATTTAAAGTGAGCGGCAGCGTTCGTGAAATTTTTTTTTTTTTTTACATTTCAGTCGAATATGAGAATCTTGATAATTGTTTTGAATTATTTTGAAAATTAGTGACAGATTTTTTTTAATGTAAAAAATATCGTGGTAAATAGAAAAATTAGTCTATATAAAAGTTAATAAGAATTTTTTTCTTCACTTTTTTTATTAGGTGTTTGTTTAGGATAAAAAATATACTGTTTCTTGGGTGGTTGGATTTGTTTTTGAGTTATTTAGAGGTTTAGAATTTCTAAACCTAACAACCATCAATCTTCCCGGGTCTTGAGCATTGTTATTATATTATTAGGTTTTTTAATCTTTTTTTTATTATTTTAATTCTCTCTGTTATAGGGAACTCAGACGTCTCTATTAAAGTCCTGGTTTGTCAGGCGGAAATGTTGTTCAACTTGGAATAAGGTATTTGAGTTTATATCTATTAATCTATATATATATATATATGTGTGTGTGTGTGTGTGTGTGTATATATATATATATATATATACATGTGTGTGTGAATGTGTGTGTGTATATATATATATATACATGTGTGTGTATATATATATATATATACATGTGTGTGTGAGTGTGTGTGTGTGTATATATATATATATATATACATGTGTGCGTGAGTGTGTGTGTGTGTGTATATATGTATATATATATATATATATATACATGTGTGTGTGTGTATATATATATATATATATATACATGTGTGTGAGTGTATGAGTGTGTGTGTATATATATATATATATATACATGTGTGTGTGAGTGTGTGTGTGTGTGTGTGTGTATATATATATATATATACATGTGTGTGTGTGTGTGTGTGTATATATATATATACATGTGTGTGTGAGTGTGTGTGTGTGTATATATATATATATATATACATGTGTGTGTGAGTGTTTGCGCGTACGCACATACATACGGAGCATATCAATTTTAAAAGCGCTTTAAAGAATCTTTTTCGCAAAAAAAAAACTTTCCAAGAGAATAATTAAAAATTAAAAGTAAGTAATTACGAAGACATATCTCAGTTTGTTTTTATCACTTCACTGTTCCATTGGCCTAGTGGTTGCAGTGTCCGCCAAAGGCCCGGGAGCCTGGGGTTCAATCCCAGGTCGAGTCATAACAAAGACTCAAAAAATGGTACTGATGTCTCCTTGATTAACACTTAGTATTATAAGGTATGGATCAAGGGTAAATTAGAGCAATCCAGGGAAAGGAGTAGCACCCATCCCTACACCTCGGTGTAGTAGCTATTGAAAAGGGAGCTTTCGGGTCACCCTCGGCTAAGGCCGCCAACTTTACTACTTACTTGTATATATATATATATATATATATATATATATATTCCCTCGCACGTACAGGATGCGACACAAGACCAATTTTAAGCGGAGTTTAACAGGTTTAAATTCAATGTTTTCTTTTTTCTCCATACCAAGGTTAAAGAGTGGAGGTGCCCGTGGTGTAATAGTTATCCTCGCAGGAAATGGACACGGCGACACGATTTCAAATCCTGGATGAGACTGATTGCATTTCACATAGCACTAATACCCTTGGGAAAGGTCTGAATCCAATTATTCTCCCTATGGGTAAATAGTAGGGCAAACTGGGTTCTTCAGCCTTGGTGAGGCAACTGGTCAAGGAGGAGGAAAACTGAATTCAAACCTGTTAAAATCCGCTTAAAAAATTGACCTTGTGTCATATCCTGCCCGAGCGGAGAGGTTGGTAAATATGATACCAAGGTTAAATAGCCCATTCTGCTCTACTATTTAACCACAGCTGGAGGGAGAATACTTGGATTCATGCTTTTCCCATTGGTATTAGCCCAATGGGAAATGCAAACAGTTTCTTCCAGGATTCGAACTCCTCTCGCTATGTTAATTTCCAACGACGGTAATCATTACACCATAAATTCTTCAATATATATATATATATATATATATCTGTGTGTGTGTGTGTTTATATATATATATATATATATATATATATATATATATATATATATGCCCCAAATCGCTTGGAAGTTTTATCTTCCCATCTTTGTGGTGGTCTTCCATGTGGTCTTTTCCAGTCTCGTGGATATCACTTGACAACTGCACGGGTCCACGTTGTTTATGAACTATAAGATGTGTTCCTCCCAATGAAACGTCTGCTTTCCGCGATCACTTCATCTTTAAATTTCTTCTGCTTACTCGGCGATATTCCCAGCATGGATCTCTCCAAAGCCCACCGTAACATAACTAGTTCCACGTTTTGCTTGCGTATAACATCGCAAATCTGGTTCTTGTCCAGCCTTTGCCTTGAGTATATCTTTTATAGTGTTAAACGCCTTCCACTCTGATCCTATTTTCAACGAGATTTCCACGGCCATGCCTCGGCACATATTCACGTTCCTTCCTAAAGAAACGTACTCTTGCACTTCCTCGATTTCATTGCTTCCCACTGCTGCTATAGAAGTGGTTTGGTTTGGTTTGATTTTTTTTTTTTTTTCGTTTAATGGAATATCAATGTTCGTGTTTATTTAAAATGAAAGCCATCCTTTAGAAGATCAGTAAGTTGTAAAGTTGGCGACCGTAGTCCAGGGTAACCCGAAGGCTCCCTTTTCGATAGCTACTACACCGAGGTGCAGGGGAGGTCGCTACTCCTTTCCCTGGATTGCTCCACTTTACCCTTGATACGTACCTTATAATGCTGAGTGTTAAGCAAGATAGCATCAAGTACCATTTTTTTGAGTCTTTGGTAAGACTCGACCTAGGATTGAACTCAGATCTCCCGGGCCATTGACGAACACTCTAACCACTATGCCAATGTCCGGTATCAGTAGTGATACTATTTAACCCATAGCTAGAAGGATAAGAAAGTTCAAACCTTTCCAAAGGGTATTATTCAGTTTGTGAACGTGATAGCACGACTGGAGTGTGAGCTAGCTAATAACAATATTGCAGTACCATATACAATTCACTGTATCATAAAAAATGATATCAGTTAATGGTATATAAAGAGAATTATAGAAGTTAATGGTATATAAAGAGAAATATAGAAGTTAATGGTATATAAAGAGAATTATACAAGTTAATGGTATATAAAAAACAGTGAATATTATTGTTGGGGATAGATTTTGATTGGTTTGTTTGTTCGGTTGTTTGTTTGTTTTACGGCGTATCAACCCTTTTCAGGTCATTTAACGTCGAATTTAATTTCAAGCAGTTCAGTTTAGTATAAGTATAGTTTTCGTTTACAAACGGTTAAATGTCAAAATAGTTCTATTTCAAACAATTCAATTTAGAATGAGTATACAATTAAGTTCTATTTAAAAACAGTTTTATTTCAAACAGTTCAGTTTAGCATAAATACGCAGTTTCAATGTCAAAAACAGTTCTATTTCAAACAATTCAGTTTGGCATAATTACGCTGTTTAGTTCGATTTGACCCATAGATAGGACCCTAGAATGTGCCACCACTCCGGTTCAGAATGGACCTGGGAGCGAAGGCAATGAAGGGGGACTCTGCATTCCCCAAAGCTCCAGTATTACTTGAACTTCCCCATCGGATCGTTTAGTGTCATATCAGGACACTCGTTGGGGTGGGGATCTTACTCCTCTGCAGTCAGTGTATTTTACAGCCGCAGCCGACTGGGCAAAATAGATTTTGATTTTTAAATAGTTTGCGTGTTTGTTTATAAGCAAAATAAATGCGAAAAACTCGGCGAATATCCTTTTATAAAACAAGTCGTATTTTCCAACATTAATTTGTCCGGCAAGATTAATATTTATACAAAATATATTCCGTTAGATAACAGATTAGTAGAATGTATTATTTGGCAAGAACTGTATGTTAATTTGAATAAATTAGAATTTTAATCGATGCGAGTGACAGATGATGATTCTAAAGCCTGTTTGAAACAGTGGCTCTGATTGGACGGAAAGCATGTGATCAGATGACACCAAGAAGATAGATTTAATGGTTAGTTAGTTGGTGAGAATGGTTCGATTAGAGCGGTGGAAAGTTCCACCTCTGCTTGCTAGTTCTCCGTAGGAGGCCACAGGTGATAAGAACAGTCGGCGATAAAATAAACTGTTCACATGAAAATTGTGTCCAGGCTTCGAACTCGTTTCGCCGATTTCAGATCCTACGGCATTGATGTACGAATAGAGAAAGATATATATATATATATATATATATATATATATATAGAGAGAGAGAGAGAGAGAGAGAGAGAGAGATAAAGAAAGAAAGAAAGAGAGTGTGTGTGGGATTAAAGTTAAAAGTTCATGCATATACAAAGATATACAAGTAAAACGGTTACATATTTACGCATGTGTAAGGCTAGTTTCAGCTTATATATATATATATATATATATATATATATATATATATATATATTGATAGACGTCGGGAGGTCTGCTAACAATCCAAAAGGTGACAAAAACACACCTGCAATTGCAAAGTTCACAAGAAGTGAAAATTGAAAAAGCAACGAAAAAGGGGGAAAGGGACAATTGCATGTATATAAGCATGCAAATGTTTGTTATCTGATCAGATAGGGGATCCAACCACCACCACCACCACCACGCACACATACACTCATACACTCTCGTCCCTTAAAAAGTAGCAGCAACTGACTGCTTCTGGAGGGATCATCAGTAGTTGCAATTTCAAACAGACGACGCCTTGCAATTGCCTCTGGCTCCAACGTATATTCATGTTGTATCTGTTTCTGACAAATAGGCAGGTAGCTCCGCCCAATAAAAAACCTTTTATGGCAGAAAGTCAGAGAAAGAAAAAATATGTCTGAAACACGCACGTAGACACACAAATACGTACACATATACATTGAGTATGTATGTATATATATATGTGTGTGTGTGTGTGTGTGTACATTGTTTCGTTTAGTTTTTTGGCTTAACCATTATAGTTTATTTAATGACAAATCCATTTTTATACATATAAATACTTCTATTTTAAACATTCCAGTTTAGCATAAGTATAGTTTAAATGTCAAAAACAGTTCTATTTCAAACTATTCAGTTTCGTCAACAAATTAAATGGTTTAAAGTATTGCCATCTATCACGAACAATTCATGTAAACATCAGTCATTTATTTACAGTTAAATAAAAAAATGGTCAAGTTTACCTTAGATACGCAGTTTAGATATCAAAACAATTCTATTTCAAACAATTCAGTTTAGCATAAGCACACAGTTTATTCAATTTGACCCATAGATAGGACCCTGTCAGGTGCTAACACTCCGGGCCAGAATGGACCAGGGAGCGATGGCAATTAAGGAATACTTCTCATTCCCCAAAGCTCCAGCGTTACTGGAACCTCACCATCAGATTGTTAAGTGTCATATCAGGACAATCGTTAGGAAAAGAAATGCTGTTGGTGTATTCTACAGCCCAGCCGACTTGGCCATATATATATTGTGTATGCGTTTATATATATATACACATACACGACTTTAGTCGAGCATGACCCGAAGGCTTCCTTTTTCAATTGCTATTACTCCATTCCCTGGATTGCTCCACTTTACCCTTGATTGATACCTTATAATGCTGTATTAAGCAAGGAGGTATGAAGTACCATTTTTGAGTCTTTGGTATAACTCGACCTGGGATTGAACCCCAGTCTCCTGGACCAATGGCGAACTCTTTACAGTGGCCCGGTACACATATATATAAAGATATATATATATACATACATATGTATATATATAAACACACACATACACACACACACACACACACATATATATATATATATATACAATAAAACTACGTCATTGTAAGGTACTGGTGGTCTTGTAAGATACTGCTATCGCGCGATGGATTAGTGATAAGGATATTTTGGCGCCAAAACCATGGCTGATCCCGGAGTCATTCTCTGTTAAAGGCTTTGTTGACCCCACTGCAGTTTTACTTTTTTTTATTGGCATATGTGTATATCATGTTATATGCAATAAAACTCAAGACAAGAAGAAAAAGTAACAATGCATAGATAGACTACAAAAAGTAACAATGCATAGATAGACTACAAAAAGTAACAATGCATAGATAGACTACAAAAAGTAACAATGCATAGATAGACTACAAAACTCAAGACAAGAAGAAAAAGTAACAATGCATAGATAGACTACAAAAACGACGTGATCTCGGAAACATGGATAATAGAATATCTGGAAATGTTCCCGTTATCAGAACAAATCGAAAACTTCTTCACGTGAGCAATGAAAAACAGGAGAGTTATACTAACAAAAGAACAAAGCCTACCAGAGGCAAAATTTAAAGACCTCTTCCTGGAAGACACCATCGCCACTATTATTTATAATAGCAATGATGTCACTAAATCATATACTTAAAACACGCAAAGGAGACTACAAATTTACATAACCCCAGGAAAAGATTAACCACACGTTATATAAGAATGATGTTAAGATATTTTGTGAGACGGAATAAAAAAGAGACATCTTAATGCAAACTATTAGAATTTATAGCCAGGATATTACAGTGGAATTTGGAATAGAAAAATGTGCCATACTTATAATGTAAAAGGAAAAAAGATAAACAATGAAAGTGTTGCATAGCGGTAATACATATACAATTATACACATATACATGCGGAAATAAAATCAACAATAATGACGAACTGTACCATAGCCATGATATGGCTATGTGTGAAACGTACATCGAATGTCCATAAAGATAGAACATAGGAATCTCGAAATTCGAAAAACACATAACGACTTCTCAGTTCAGGTACGAAACTTTTTATTACCTTTGAGTTTAAAGGTTCTTCGACATAAGGAGAGAGATACACATTCTTTCTATTCTGGCTTTTTTATCTGCCCCCCCCCCCCTTCTCGTGCGGCAACCGCCGCAAAGGCCACTGGCCTGGCTTCAGCGAGCAAGCGAAAGCCAACCGTCTTCTCCCGAGGCAGGTCTCAACTCTACTGACTTTTTCAAAATCCCCAAAATCCTCCGCGCGCTTCCGGTGCGTGACGTCATTCACATCCACTGGTCAACCTTTCTATCCGATTTTTATTTTGACATCTATGAACGACACATCTTCCCCGCGTGCGCGTTAACACCTGCACTCAAGTTTGCATCTAACTAACCCATGTGCTGAGCCGAAAGGTTCTCAATCTAACTAAACCAAAAGGCATAAAACGAAATCCCTCGGTCATTATATTACAGAACGAACACACTTCTTTAGAAAAATATACCTCTCACACTTTATTCGAAAAGGTTACGAAAGGGTTATGTGTGAGAGATGAGTTGGAGACAGAACAGACTGCAACATATTGACCCCAAGTTCATCTGTCTTTAGCAGCACGTCTTTCTCGTTTTGCTGGGCTGCTCAATCGGGGGTCCTGAGGGCCCAGCCCTCTCTGGGAGCTGGTTCTCACTACAGCATCTTATCTCCAACTAACTCAACTCTCCGTGGCACCGGGTTATATAATTGTTTTACGTTCACCTGCTTCCTGTGAGCGTCGGATTTCCACCGTATTCAACCCGTCCACGGTCAAGGTTATATCTTGATATCTTCAACCGGATGCACATATTATTTACACAGGTGCATCTCTTATTTGACAGCTCGGCTGAGAGTCAATATGTTACAAAAGGAATGGTAAAAGTAAAGTTGGTGACCGTAGTCTACGGCGACCAGAAGGCTCCTTTTACAATAGCTACTACCCTGAGGTGTAGGGGAGGGCGCTACTCCTTTCCCTGGATTGCTCCACTTTACCCTTGATACGTACCTTATATCGCTGAGCGTTAAGCAAGGAGGTATCAAGTAGCATTTTTAAAGTCTTTGGTATGACGCAACCTGAGATTGAACCTAGGTCTCCCGGACCATTGGCGAACACTCTACCCACTAGGACGGGCACCCTCAAGCAAATAGAGATGAAAGCAAAAGTGATCTTTTTTTCGCTATGATACATACTAACATTCAAAAACTTAAGCACACATAGACACAAACAACCCCTCTTTTCGAATAAAAATTATACATATTAATTAGTCTTCTTTTGAAAACTTTCACTCTGTCTGACGAATGCGTAGAGCATGAAACCCAGGGTCACAGACAATACCATGTAATATATATATATATATATATATAATAATTAAATATATCTTAGATATATATATATTTAATTCATGAAACCCAGACAATATTCCATGAATTATATATATATATATATAGTCATCCACAGACAGATCTGTTTCGTTCTATCAGAATTCATCAGTGTGGCTAGACAGTATCTTCCCATAGCTGGGATCGAAAACCGGTTGACTCAAACGTCAACCCAAGCTTCTAACCATTAATATATTATATATATATATATATATATATATATATATATATATTATTATATAATAGCTCTATTCTATACACTGAGCACTCTTCATATTATATTGCTCTTGGTTCGACACTTACCCACAAAGTGATTTAGTGACAACCAACACTCTTATAATATATATATACATATATATATATATATATATATATATATATATATAGCCATCCGCAGACTGTTTCGTTGTGTGGCTGAAGTGTGGCTAGACACCCAGGATGCATGACGCTTCAAGCTGGGATCGAAACCTGCCTAACTTTACGCTAGACATGGTATCTAACCACTTTGCCATTTCGGATATACGTCAGCTCAGGAATTATAACGCATTTATATCAGTTTTCGTTTGTTTAGATATTGCGCTATCGGATACCGGAGTGCTCAATTCGTTAGAAGAGCTTTTTATTACACGAGTGGCAGCCATTAATTCCTTCACCAGAGTGCTCAACCCCGGGAGGGGAGCGTATAGAGTGTCATGCACAGACATACAGTTTCGTTGTATCACAACTTTTCAGTGTTGTTAGACATGGTATTTAACCGCTCAGCCATTTCGGTGACATACGTCAACTCCGGAATTATATATATGTAAATGCCCTATCATTGATATTGGCACTATTTAATAATACTGCAACATTTGGTCCTCCATTAACTCATTAAGTGAGCTCATAAGAACCATAAACCTCTACAATACAATGTATATATATATATATATATGTGTGTGTGTGTGTGTGTGTGTGTGTGTGTGTGTTTATCAAGCCCTGCGCATGAGCCGGATGCGACACAGGGTCAATTTTTTGGCAGAGTTTAACAAGTTTGAATTCAGACTTTTCCTTCTCCTAGACTAGTTGCCTCACCTAGATCGGTTACCACGCCAAGGTTAAAGAGATCAGTCTCCCCAACTATTAACCCATAACTGGAGTGAGTATTGTTGGATTCATGCCTTTCCCAAGAGTATTAGCGAGAAATGCAAACAGCCTCGTCCAGGATTTGAACTCAGGTCACCGTGTCCATTTCCATAACACCCCGAGGCATTTCCACAAGTGAAAAACAAGAACACTTCTCAAAATCAAACTATGGAGCAGTAATCTAATCAAAGGAATAAATACTTAAGCAGTCCCAGTTTATATTGCAGTAATCTAATTTAATCTAATGTAATGTTTATATTACAGTAATCTGTGCCCGTGGTGTAATGGTTATTGTCGTAGGAAATGGATACGGCGACATGAGTTCAAATCCTGGACGAGACTGATTGCCTTTCACATAGCACAAATACCCTTGGGAAAGGTATGAATTCAATTATTCTCCCTCCAGCTATGGGTAAACAGTAGGGCAGACTAGGTTCTTCTGCAACTGGTCTGGGAGAAGGAAAACTCTGAATTCAAACCTGTAAAACTCCGCTTAAAAACTGACCTTGTGTCATATCCTGCCCGAGCGGAGGGGTTGATAAATATGGTAAAGGAATTAACAGGTAGAACATAGAACAAGGACATTGATGACAATACTCAAGACCTTATACATGAGAGACGTAATAGACTGACTCTACATTCAAGAAAAGAAGGAAGAGTTACAACAATTCAAATTCTCGAATATAAAAAGAAAAACATAGAGACCTTTTTACAACAACCAAACGTGATATGATTGTTGCTTTATAACTTGTATTTAAGTTGAAATAACATAAAGACAAACAAAAGTGCAACAATCGCTAAATCTAGAAAACAAAAATACGAAGAAAAAAATATAAGGATACTTCAAGCGACAAACTATGAAAACTGTGCACTCGATGACCTTTGATATAGCTAAGAGAAACCTAATGAGGAAAACTAAATTTGTGACTATTTTGTGCTACTATTAAAAAAGAATCAGTTACTCTCTTGAGGTTTGAGGGTGTCCTCGTGGTGTAATGGTTAAAGGCGATGGCCTGCGGAATCGTAGTAAGCGAGTTCGAACTCCAGTCGCGCTATTATGTTCACTTTCAGGCAAATACCCTTGGGAAAGGTATGAACCCCCTTATCCTCCCAGCTATGGGTTAAATAGTACCACTACTGTTCTTCTAGGAGAATGGTTTCCGCATTAAATAACCTAAAAATAGTTGATATGCCATTAAACAAAGAAACCAAACCATCTCTTGAGGTTTCTCTATTTTAGCCATGTCCAGGACCATCACGAAAACTATACAAGTCAGACGAACCAGACACGCAGGACACTGCTGGAGAAGCAAGGACGAGCTCATAAGTGATGTACTCTTATGGACCCCCACATATGGCCGTGCAAAAGCAGGACGACCAGCATGAACTTACATACAGCAACTATGTGAGGACACAGGATGTAACCCTGAAGACCTGCCGGAGGCGATGAATGATAGGGAGAAGTGGCGAGAGAGGGTCAGGGATATCCGTGCTGGCGGCACGACATGATTATGATGATGATGACAGTCGTTTTACTTGCTATTTTTGTTCCCTAGATTCTATTGGGTTTTTTTCTATTTGTTCTTATGTTGCCATTGCTGTTAATGGCTGCTGTTATTAGTCTTTCCTTGAGTCTATATCATCTTTCGGGTGTAAAGTTAGTTGAGATGGAACTGCTTTGATATTTAAACTACGTACTTATGCTAAACTGAGTAGCATGAAATAGAATTGTTTCGACATTTAAACTGCATACTCATGCTAAAATGAATTGTTTGAAATGGAACTGTTTTTGTATACTAAACTGAATTGTTCAAAATAGAACTTTTTTTTTGACATTGAAACTGTACTTATGCTAAACTGCATTGTTTAAAATAGAACTGTTTTTACATTTAACTGTGTGTAAACGAAAAACTGTACTTATGCTAAACAGAATTTTTCGAAATAGACCTGTTTATATGTATGAAAATGGATTTGGCATTAAATAACCAACAATAGTTTATATGCTATAAAACCAAACCAAACCAAACACAAATAGTCTATATCATCTTTCGGGTGTAAAGTCTTGTACATAGTCATCCTAGTCTTTTGCACCATTTGTCTGAGTTCTTCACTCGTCCATTTTTAGAATCGTCCAAACTGTCTTACTATGGGGTCTGCTCAGGTGTTTATTCACATGTGATATTTCTGTTGTAGAGCTTAGGTTCGAGAAGTTTTCTTTGTCTTTTATTTTATGGCTTCCGCTTCCGTCCATGTAATTTTTTTTACTCCAATTATAATTATTTTAATCATGAAGAGTTTTTCACATCAGCGTTTGAGTGACAGCTAGTCTCCTCAAGTCTCCAGAACTCTTCTCAGTATTCTGACCGATCTTAATAATGCTGTAGTTTGGATGGTCTCCACCCGTCTTCTTATTTTCAAGTTCTCCAGTCCTTCTATCAAACCTTTGGTGACTGTACCAAGAACACCAATTACAACTGGTATAATCGCTACTTTCATGTTCTCAGTTTTTCAGTTCTCCAGCCAGGTCCAGGTACTCATCCTAATTTTCGCTTCCTTTCAATTTTACTCTATAGGACAGCAAAGTCTACAATTCTGCAAGTTCCCTTTTTTTATTGATTATTATAAGATTATTATAAGGAGTTGTTTTGTGTTGCTATTAGAAGAGATTCAGTTTCTCTCTAAAAATCTCCCTTTCTTAGCCACGTCCAAGTTTTCTCGTGTGATATGTTGCTTGTAAGTTGTTTAAAACGTCCATTGAGTTGTTTTTATTCCCATTTTTGTTTTCTGGTTATTTCCATTCTATTGATCCTCGTATTGTCAGTATTGTTTCTGGTGGCTGTCAACAGTCTTCCTCGTTATTATTATTATCATTATTAGAGTTTTTCACATCAGCGTTGGCTGATGGTCTTTCACTGAAGTTTAAGTGACAGCAAGTTTCCTCAAGTCTCCAGGAATCTTCTCGGTATTCTGGTCGTTCTCAACAATGCTGTAGTCTGGATGGTCTCCACCCATCCTCCAACCTCCAAGTCCTCTAGTCCCTTTAATAGTTCTATAGTTACTGTACTGAAAGCACCAATCACGATTGGTATAATTGTCACCTCTATGTTCCATAGTTTTTTTAATTCCCTAGCAAGGTCGAGGTACTTATTCTTCTTTTCACTTTCTTTCAGTTTTATTCTGTGATCAGCGGTACAGCAAAGTCGACAATTTTGCAAGTTCTCTTTTTTCTTTTCTTTTCTTTTTTTTTTTTTTTTTTTTTTTTTGTTGATTACTATAAGGTCTGGTCTTCTAGCCGAGATTAGGTGATCCGTTCGTATTTCAAAGTCCCATATTACTATTATTAATATTGTTGTTGTTGTTGTTGTTGTCGTTGTTCTTGGTGGTGGTGGTGGTGGTGGTGGTGGTGCAGTTATTTTCATATTGAATCAATTTGCTTTTTCATTTCTTTAAATAATAACGAAGGCTCTAATATTTTCCCCGGCTCTTTAAACTTCAAGATATTCAGACATATCATTTATACTCATGTACGATTTTATCGACACACTACCACCCATCATACCAGTGACCAATTTATGACCCTTACGTTATATATATATATATACTAACAGACACACAAGCGTGAAAGGCGAAAATCGCATTAGTGATCTTAATGGAGAATGGTTGCCTTTGTATGGACCATGTAGATGTGTTTGGGGAGGGTTGAAATCATTCGGTGGGGGTTAGAAATCATTGGGGGGTTGGCGCGAATTTTCTAACACTGGAGACTGTGCCGCTGATAATGAACATTTCAATAAAACTCTTTTTCTTTTACACAGCGGACATGCCTAGCTTTCCTTTCAAACAATGTTTGTTTAATTTAACAAGAACACATCTCGTGTTTCCTGACCAGTATGACAGATTTACGAAAGTGATTGCTTCGAATTGAAATTCTTCAGTTGAAATTGTCTAGAATTCAGAATTGTTTGTTTTGAAATCTCCAGTAATGGTGTCTGGTCAGGGAGTGAGGTAGGTATTTAGATTTCGGTGGCATCTTGGATAAAATAAGAAAAAGGAAACAATTGTGCCGATCGGAAATGCGACGAAAAGGCAGGCAGTAATTTGATGAGGATGGGATTGTCATTACAAAGTAATGCCAATGACATGTCAAACACTATTATATTAAAAATTGATAGATAGATAGATAGATAGATAGGAAAGTAAAGGAAAGGACAAATGAGGTGGGTAATAAGTAGCACTGAGAAAGAAAGAAAGAAAGAAAGAAAGAAAGAAAGAAAGAAAGAAAGAAAAGGATAGATAGATAGATAGATAGGAAAGGAAAGGAAAGGAAAGAAAAGGACAAATGAGGTGGGTAATAAGAAGCACTGAGAAAGAAAGAAAGAAAGAAAGAAAGAAAGAAAGAAAGAAAGAAAAGGATAGATAGATAGAAAGATAGATAGGAAAGGAAAGGAAAGGACAAATGAGGTGGGTAATAAGAAGCACTGAGAAAGAAAGAAAGAAAGAAAGAAAGAAAGAAAGAAAGAAAAGGATAGATAGATAGATAGATAGATAGATAGATAGATAGGAAAGGAAAGGACAAATGAGGTGGGTAATAAGAAGCACTGAGAAAGAAAGAAAGAAAGAAAGAAAGAAAGAAAGAAAGAAAGAAAAGGATAGATAGATAGATAGATAGATAGATAGATAGATAGATAGATAATAAGCAGCTCTGAAAAAGAAAGAAAAAAAGAAAGAAAGCAGAAAGAAAAGTGGAATCTAAGATAGATAGATAGATAGATAGATAGATAGATAGATAGGAAATGAGATGGGAAATAAGCATCACTGAAAAAGAAAGAAAAAAGAAAGAAAGCAGAGAGAAAGAAAAGTGGAATCAAAGAAAGAAAGAAAGAAAGAAAATCTAGATCGATTTTTGGTTGTCAGTGTACAAATACCACATCGTATACAGATTTTTGCCAGCCCGATAGCATTAAAGATTTTGATTGATTTTTAACAGCAAGTCAATACATCTAAGGTTATTTTGCGCCAAAAGGTTAGGGAAGCACGTTCATTGTGAGTTCTTTTTTACATTTTTCAGTATTTGTATCTTAAGTCTTCTAGTTGTTCTTTGGGGGAGGTTGTTTTTTGTTTATTTTGGGGTTGTTTTTTGTTTTGTTTTTATTTGCAAATATATATCCAGTATTGCTATCTAGTACAAATGATTTGTATACTGATCCATCATTTCAAGATTTCCGTTCAAATACTAATATTTATATGATTTCAAGGAATTATTTCTGTTTTATGATAATCATTTGTTTTCCCTCCGTGGTATGGTTTTAAGTACTTTTAATAATCCTTAGTCAACAATTATAAGTTAGCGACCATAGTCGAGGGTGACCCGAAGGCTCCCTTTTCGATAGCTACTACACCAAGGTGTAGGGGAGGGCGCTACTCCATTCCCAGGATTGCTCCACTTTACCCTTGAACCGTACCTTATAATGCTGAGTGTTAAGCAAGGTGGCATCAAGTTCCATTTTTAAAGTCTTTGGTATGACTCGACCTGGGATTGAACCCAGGTCTCCCGGGCCATTGGCGAACACTTTAACCGCTGGGCCAATGTCCCGAAATTATAGCTTCAAGTTAGTTTAGGTTATTTGGTTTAGTAACGTCTCAACCCTTGATGTCTATCTAATGGCATATCCGGTTTATATATATATATATATATATATATATATATATATATATATATATATATATATATATATATATATATATATATATATGGTTTGTAAGGGTATAGTTTGTAGGTAACTTTATTTTTAATCGAGTTAATTTGTTTGTGCACAGGTAAAGGGTTTCAAGTATTGCTATCAAACACTAATAATTCTATTTGACATTAATGTAGTTTAGTGTGATATCCAGGATACTCGTTTGTGTGTGGCGGGTATCTTACCTCCCTGTAGAAATGTAGTCGGTATATGCTACAGCCCCAGCCGACTGGGCTGAAATAATTAACAGTTATATGGAATCATGTATTGCTATCGAACACGAATAATTTTCAAAATAATCTATTGGATTCAGTGATGGAATACTAACAGGTAGTACCACTAGTCATGGGAGTAATGGTACTGAAGGAGTACTTCGCACTCCACAGGTTTCCAGAACTGGAACTTAACCCTCAGATGCAGTTTAGTCTCATACCCAGGGCATCCGTTCGGCGGGAGGGGTCTTACCTCTCAACTGGGGATACAGTCCCTAAATATTCACAGAATAAAACAATTCCCACTTCAGTTTACAAATTAATGATGATACGATTAGGTCTACGTTTATGCTCACCCCGATCGTAGAAATTTCTCAAGAGAGGTAACTATTAATTTCTAATCACAGAGTACTTCTGCTTTGTTCACTTGACATAAATGATGATATGAATTCTAATAATCGAACTTAATAGCCCCCAAAGGTGGCCTTAAAGCGCGTATCAATAAAAATAAAAGAAAGAAAATATGTAATAAGAAAGACAGTAAAGAAAAAAAAGATGGGGGAAAAGGTATAAATTTAAGAAAAAATAAAAGAGAGAACTATGAGGACTTTCACGAAAGTGATCGTCTTTATAAGGAAATATAAAATCGAGGGCTGAATTTACCAAGATTCATTTTAAGAACGAATCTTGGTATGTAATGTTTTCTTAGCCAAAAGGAATCCATGACTATTATGATTATTAATATTTTCTCCTTTGAAAGCTTTTCACACAAGCGTTAGCTGATGCCTTTTCACTGGAGTTTGAACGACAAGAAGTCTCCAGGACTCTTCTCAGTATTCTGAACGATCTTAATTATGCTTTTTTCTGGATGGTGTCTACTTGTCCTCTTATTTCCAAGTCTTCTAGTCTTTTACCAACGTCATTCCCCACCTCCTGGCGACTGTATCTTCTGCACAGGAGTAAACCCAACTACTGAAAAATAAAGAGTGTCCAAGGCATGAGATTGCATCCGGTACTCTGTTGAAAGTAGAGTTTTTCCTTCTTTGCTATTACTCCCTTGTTCATCCCACTCACACTGCTAGTACCTATTAGGGTCTCATCTATGGCTCAGAAACCTATGTTTGAAAATTATTAATATTAGTATTAGATAAGAACACTTGAAACCATATATAGTGATATCTCGAGATACGAAATTAATTCACCTGTATCTTGGAATTTTCGTACCATGAATATTTTTTCGTTAAATGGGACGGAAATTTCTTCGAAACCCGTTTCGTATTCTGAATTTTCGTCTGATGGGGTTTCCGTAAGTTGAGGTTCTACTGTATATATTTACCAACCTCTTCACTCGGGAAGGAGTTGACCCAAGGTCAATTTTGAAGTGGAGTTTAAAAGGTTTGAATTCAAAGTTTTCCTTTTCAAAGACTGATTACCTAAATAAGGTTAAATAACTTTGTCTGTCCTACTATTTACCCTTAGCTGGGAAAAGAATTATTAGATTCACACCTTCCCCAAGGGTATTCGTGAAATGTGAATGCAATCAAACTTGTACCGGATTTGAACTCGTGTCGCTGTGTCCATTTCCTACGACGGTAACCATTACACCAATGCCACCTCTAAACCAATTAAAACCATATAATTTTTTGCAAATTATTTGTATTAAATTTCAGTATTAAATAACCCATAATGGGTTGAAAAGCCGTTAAATAACCAAGACAAACCAAACAAGACCTGTTTCTAAGATTGTCTGATAAAAAAGGTGCTTTCCAAATATTTTTCCAAATATTCTTTTTTTTTTTTTCTATTTTAGTGCATCATTTTTTTTTTTTACTATATTAGTACTTAAAAATTTTCTCAGGTTATTTTAATAGTGGACTCTTGTTGCAGCAATAGAAAAATTTAATAGAGTTTAAAACTTGAATAAAAATACGGATGGTTTTTTTATACTCATAACTAATTACTTTGTATACTTTGAGAATAACTAAAAAAAAAATTCAACAGCCCTGTTGTAGGAGTTTAGAAGACAAATGTATCCCCTGGAAAGGAAAAAGACCCCTCAATAAAAAAAAAAAAAAGAAAAAGAAAAAAAGGCGTATCCTGTGTGTGACATTAAACTGCATCTGGTAGAGAAGTTACTGTTTAGTAAAAAAAAAAAAATGACACGTGAAAAGTTGATCACCTCAGACCTAAAGGCATGAAACGTATGTATATTATATATTGACCCACGACCGAGCCGTCAATCAAGAGATTCACCTGTGTAAATAAGCGGAAGAACAGCAGAAGCAGGTGGGCGATAAACAATAATATAATCAGGTGCACAGACGGTTCAAGTCAGTTGTAGACAAGATACCGAAGTGAGAGCCAGCGGCAGACAGAGGGCTTTGGGCCCTCAGTGACCCACGGTTGAAAAACCCCAGCCAAGATGAGGAAGAAGTGCTGCTATGTCGAGAGAAGAACTTGGATCAATATAGCAGTCTGTCCCCGTCTCCAACTCATCTCTCACACACAACAAACATCACCCTTTCGAGAATAAAGTGTGAGAGATATATATTTTTATAAAGAAGTGTATTCGTTCATTGAAGTTCGTCATTATATTCGATTATGTTTCCACCTATATTTGTATCACGGCTATACAACATGCATTTACCAACCACTCAGCACGAACAGGGTGTGATACAAGGTCAATTTTTAAGCGGAATTTGAACTCATGTCGCCGTGTCCATCTCCTACAAAGATAACCATTACATCACGATATACATCTTTAAGGCATGAAACGTGTAAGCAGTTTCACAAAAGTAGTTCAACATACTTGTTACCAAGTTGGGCACCTCTGTTGGTGTAATGGTTTTGTTAACCATTACACAATCAAACCTACACGAGTGAGTTCGAGTCTCACTGAGTGCCCCATTCGTTCGGCCTTGTGCCACATCGAAGCAAAGAGCATTGTAAATTACTACTTACCTTGTTTTTTCAACACTTCGAAAAAAGTCAATAAAAAAGTCTTCTTTTCTTGGTTGGGCCGAGGGCTTTTTTTTATTTGTATCATTTGTACGAAATTAATCTGTTTGCATTTCTGTTCTCACTGATCAATAAAGAGAAGTTTTGTTTTTTTGTTTTTTATGGGGGATCGTTTGTTTTATTGTTTGTTCATTTGCTCTCTCTCTCTCTCTCTCTCTCTCTCTCTCTCTCTCTCTCTCTCTCTCTGCGCATTTTCACTGCCTATTGACCAAGAAGTGATCCTAGAAAAAAAGAAGAAATTGACCTCTCACTTGCATCTTTGCGCAGCTGATCTCCTATGGCAACAACAGGGTTCCACGCAGTGACCTACTTTGGAGTATAAATCGGTCGATCAGCCTGTGCACTTAGATAACAAAGGAAATGGCGAATGAAAATCTTTAAAAGTGAAGTGTAATGTAAAAATAAATAAAAAAGATAAAATAGATTTAAAAAATACAGCAAAGAAAGAAAGAAAGAAAGAAAGAAAGGTAGTCTTTAAATTGTGCCAATATCTCAAAGATCTAAAAAAAAACAAAAAAAAACAAAAAAAAAACATGCCATTTAACAATACATCTAGTTCGTGAGAAGCATTTTAATAGAAACATATTTTCCTTTTATTTATTCACCTGGGAAATCTGACTCTGATCTTGACGTGCACAGAGCCCTCCTACTATATATATATATATATATATATATATATATATATATATATATATGTGTGTGTGTGTGTGTGCGCGCGCGCGCTCGCGCGTGTGTGTGTATTTATTCAACCTCTCTGTGCCAGGTAAGATATGATACAAGGTCAATTTTTAAACAGAGTATATCAGGTTTGAATTAAAAACTTTCCCTCCCATAGACTATTTGCCAAGCCAAGACTAAGCCCAATCGACGGCGAGTTATGAAATACATCGACTGTACCTCTACAGATCCCCCCAATGAGTGTCCTGATTATGACATTAAACATTTGAAGGTGAGTCTCCAGTAATGCTGGAGTTTTGGGGAACGTGGCGTACCCCTTTATTTCCATTGCTCCCAGGTCCACTCTGACCCGGAGTAGTAGCACCTAATATGGTCCTAAATATGGGTCAAGTTAAACTATTTTAAATTTAAACTGTGTGCAAGCAAAAGACTTACGCAAAACTAAGTAGTTAGAAATAGAACTATTTGATCATTTAACTGTGCGTAAACAAATGACCGATGTTTAATTGAATTGTTAGTGATACATAGCAATACTAGGAACCATTTAACTGTGTATAAACGAATGAGTAATATTGAATAGAATAATTTGTGTTAAGTAGGAATACTTCGAACCATTTCTAATGAATAAATACTGTTCAATAGTTCAATTAGTTAGGTTTGGTTTGGTTTGGTTTGGTTTTATAGCATATAAACTATTGCTTGTTATTTAATTCCAAATCCATTTTCATACATATAAACAGGTCTATTTCAAGAAAATCAGTTTAGCTTAAGTACAGTTTTTCGTTTACACACTGTTAAATGTAAAAACAGTTTTATTTCAGACAATGCAGTTTAGCATAAGTACAGTTTCAATGTCAAAAAAAGTTCTATTTTGAACAATTCAGTTTAGTATACAAAAACAGTTCCATTTCAAACAATTCCTTTTAGCATAAGTATGTAGTTTAAATGTCAAAACAGTTCTATTTCATGCTACTCAGTTTAGCATAAGTACGTAGTTTAAATATCAAAGCAGTTCCATCTCAACTAACTCAGTTTAGTTCTATTTAACCCATAGATAGGACCCAATCAGCTGCTACTACTACGGGCCAGAGTGAACCTGGGACCGATAGCAATGAAGGAGTACTTCGCATTCCCCAAAGCTCCAGCGTTACTGGAATTTCACCATCAGGTTGTTTAATGTCATATCCAGGACACACGTTGGTGGTGTCTTATCCCTCTGCTGCAGTCGGTGTATTCTACAGCCCCAGCCGGCTGGGCAATAGAATAATGAGTCTTATATATCAATATTCATAAACCCTTTAAGTAAGTAAAGTTGGCGATCTTAGTCGACGGTGACCCGAAGTCTTCCTTTCCAAGAACTTCAACACCGAAGTATAGGGAAGGGTGCCACTCCATTCTTTGGATTGCTCCACTTTACCCTTGAACCTTACCTTACAATGCTGAGTGTTATGCAAGGCAGCATTAAGTACCATTTTTGAGTCTTTGGTATGATTCGACCAGAGATTGAACCCCGGTCTCCCGGACCATGGACGAACACTCTACTCATTCGGCCAATGGCCCACATTTTAGTATGTGCAAACAAAGGATTAATATTGAAAAGAATTATAACTGTTAAATAAATGTTAGATAGCGATAATTGAAACCATTTAACTGCTTAAAAACAATTGCAATGCTACTGTGCCAACAAATTAGTTCTTACTCATTTTCAAAATGAAATTACCCACAAACTGTGTACAAATAAATGACTAATGTTAAATCGTGACAGTTGCGGCAACACCCAACAAGACACCAACTATACGGCCACCTGCCTCCCATCACGAAAACTATCCAAGTTAGACGAACCAGACACGCAGGACACTGCTGGAGAAGCAGGGACGAGCTCATAAGTGATGTACCCCCATGGACCCCCACATATGGCCGAGCAAAAGCAGGACGACCAGCACGAACATACATTCAGCAGGGGATATGTAACCCTGGTATGTAACCCTGAAGACCTGCCAGAGGCGATGAACGATAGGGAGAAGTGGCGAGAGAGGGTCAGGGATATCCGTGCTACCAGCACGACATGATGATGATGATGATGATATAGTAATATAAGATTTCATTTACTTGTATGCTGGCAAATCATTGGTAGTAAATAGAAATACTTAAAACCATTTAACTGTGTGCAAAAAATGAACTCAGATTCGTTTAAAAATCTTATCAACAAAATGTGTTTACAAATATATATTTAGTATATATGTATGAAGAGGATTTAGCATTAAATAACCGACAATGGTTGATATGCCATAAAACGAAATCAAACCAAACCAAATCATATACATTTAATATATATGTATAAAGAGGATTGGCATTAAATAACCAATAATTGTTGATATGCCATAAAACCCAAACCAAACCAAATCTTAAATATTTAATGTATATGTACGAAGAGGATTTGACATTAAATAACTTACAATGGTTGATATGCTATAAAACCCAACCAAACCAAATCTTATATATTTAATATCAATATATAAAGATGCTTTGGTTTGCTTTGTTGGGTTTTATGGCATATCAACCATTGTAGGTTATTTAACGCCGAATCCATTTTTATGTAAATAATCTGTTCTATTTAAAACAATTCAGTTTAGTATAAGTACATAGTTCAATGGTCAAAAACATTTCTATTTCAAACTATTCAAGCAGTTATATGTAACAATTCAGTTAAATGTAAATACAGTTTTAATGTCAAAAAACAGTTCTATTTCAAATAATTCAGTTAAGCATAAGCACGCAGTTTTAATGTAAGTTCTGTTTAATTGTCAAAAACATTTCTATTTCAAGCTACTCAGTTTATTCAAACAATTCAGTTTAGCATGTATGCTGTTAGTTCTATTTAACCCATAGACAGAGCCCTATCAGGTGCTACCACTCTGGGCCAGAGTGGACCTGGGAGCGATGGCAATGAAGGGGTACTCCACATTCCCCAAAGCTCCAGCATTGCTGGAACATCACCATCAGATTGTTTAGTGTCATAAACAGGACACTCGTTAGGGGGTACCCCTCTGCAGAGAAGCAGTCGATGTATTCTACAGCCCCAGCCGACTGAGCAATATATATAAAGAGAATTTGGCATTAAGTAACTTACAATGGTTGATATGCTATAAAACTAAATCAGACTATTAAAATGTATGCAAACAAATGACTGATGTTAAATTATTACTGTTACATAGCAATACTTGAAACCATTCAACTTTTGGCCAACAAATGATTAATTGTAAATAGAATTATTCGTACTGGATAGAAATAATTGAAACCATTTAAATTTGTAAAGAAAGGCGAGATAAGGGCCGCTTTAAAATGTTATTTACAAAATCAGTTGACAAACTATATATATTCAATATATACGAATGGATTTGGTATTCGTATGGAATTGGCATAAAATAATCTTCAGTGGTCGATTAGCCATAAAACCCAACCAAACCAAATCATAATATATTTCATAAATATGTATAAAAAGGATTTGGCATTAAATACCATACAATGGTTGATATGACATAAACCATAACGAAACCAATAAAGAGAATTTGGCATTAAATAACCTACAATTGTTGATATGCCATAAAACCTTAAAACTGCGTACTTAACCTAAACTGAAATGTTTGAAATAGAACTGTTTTAAGATTTAACTTTGTGTAAACAAAAACTATACTTATACTAAACTAAATTGTTTGAAACTTATCAAAATGACTTAATTCGGCGTTAAATGACCCGAAAAAGGTTGATACGCCGTAAAACTAAACAACCAACGAACCAATCAAATCGCCTGTGTAGATTTCCTGGTAAAAGTCCGTAGGTTACTGATTGTCTTTCAGGCAATCGGTGAAACAATCAAAACTTTTTACAAAAAATTTACCTCTTCACCATTAGCCGACTGTTTACTGTGTCATACCCACCATATATTCCCTTTTGCACATGCGCATCATGAGTGTCTGCTGTTTCGTTTTCCTGTTTTGATTCATTATCATGACGCAGAACTTTTCATTTTATGCATCGTAAATCCTTCAAAATAGAGACAAGTTCAAGTGCACCTGTACATGTAATGAAGTAGAGTATGTTTATGCAGAACTGCTAAATCTGATCCTGAATGCAGCAAGAAATAGAAGACTCAGATGATGAAATATTCATTAGAATATTTTTAGTTGGTTTTGATTTCAACTACCAGTTTGCTAATACATTTTTTCGTATCTCTATTGTTTTTTAGATGTTTTTTTATGAGATTATTTTTCCTATATTTTAATTTTTATAAAGTGTCCAACTCCTGCTTTTTCTATTTTAGCATATTATGACAAAAATTGTTGAAATTTTTATAGAATACTTAGGCATTCTATTAAAATCTTTAAAAAGTTTATTACGTCAAAACGAAAAAAAAATTGTCAAGAATGGTAGACATTGCGGAGAATATTTAAGCATTTCATTAACATTCTAGATTAGTGGTTTTCAAAGTGGACGGTACCGCCCCCACCCGGGGCGATATGAACTTTCAGAGGGGCGCTGGCGAGTAAACAGTCGGATGGGGGCGTTAAAATTGTGAAAGGACGTTGGAGCAATTACAGTAAAATGTGACGTTGGTGTTGGTAGAAAGGCCGGAAAAACGGGGCTATTTAATTAATTTTTCCCCTGATCACCGCTTTCCCCTTTGTTTATTTCCCGTTTCTCGCTGCGACGTTAAACTTTAACTTTAAGCTGGGTAGTTGTTAATGATTACTCGATCAGTTTTACAATTTATTTCATGTTCAATTCAAGGTGTTTGTGATAGAAAAATAAAAGTTAACCATTTTTGTTTGTTAAAATTGTTTTTTATACTTTTCAAACTGTTTATGATTGAAGAATCAACCAATTCTTATGACATTTAACATTACCGTCGTTCTGGCGTTCGTTGGAAGAGAGGGGCGCTGGAATTTTGGTCCGGCGGTGAAGTGGGTGGTGACAAAAAAAGTTTGAAAACCACTGTTCTCGATAAAGAATATCAAGTCAAGCTGAAATAAGTTTTTTTTTTAATTTTTCCTAAAATGGTCGACAATCTATAGAATATTTAAGCATTTTATTAACATTCTAGATAAAGTATATAAAGTGAAGATGAAATAAGCTTATTTCACACTTTGCCTACGAGACGTTGAGTCAATACATGCTTAAAACCATACAGCAGTGTGCAAACAAATGATTCTTATTTACAAATAATAAATAAATTGACAAATGAAAAGGTTTGGTCTTTTTTCAAATGGTACATTGAAAATATAAATTATACAAAACAGCAATTGTACAACCATTTACCTCACATCTTGCAATGTTGAATATTGATTGGAAAGATCCCTTGGACATGCTGCATAAGCTGCGTGGGTGGCATAACAAGGTGTACACCTGTTTCCCAAAGTAAACCGGACGCTGCTGTCTCTGCGGAAGTCCCACGTAAGTTGCGTGCAAGACATGAAAGATAAAAGGCATGTCCTCGCGCAACGCGTAGGCAAGTGGTGTGAACACGTCGATTGCGTGGGCGTCCGGGTAATTATATAAACCAGGGAAGATTTCGACCTGAGAGAACGAAGAAGACCGGCAGAAGATCTAGTAGACGTTACAAGACGGCCCAGGGTTAAGACGTAGAGAAAAGTCAGTTGTACCAGACTGGCGAAAGCAGAGAAGCGAGGAGAATCTAAGATGATTCGGTGCCTTGAGATGACCCTGACAAGACTCGAGAAAGCAGAGAAGCGAGGAGAATCTAAGATGATTCGGTGCCTTGAGATGACCCTGACAAGACTCGAGAAAGCAGAGAAGCGAGGAGAATCTAAGATGATTCGGTGCCTTGAGATGACCCTGACAAGACTCGAGAAAGCAGAGAAGCGAGGAGAATCTAAGATGATTCGGTGCCTTGAGATGACCCTGACAAGACTCGAGAAAGCAGAGAAGCGAGGAGAATCTAAGATGATTCGATGCCTTGAGATGACCCTGACAAGACTCGAGAAAGCAGAGAAGCGAGGAGAATCTAAGATGATTCGATGCCTTGAGATGACCCTGACAAGACTCGAGAAAGCAGAGAAGCGAGGAGAATCTAAGATGATTCGATGCCTTGAGATGACCCTGACAAGACTCGAGAAAGCAGAGAAGCGAGGAGAATCTAAGATGATTCGATGCCTTGAGATGACCCTGACAAGACTCGAGAAAGCAGAGAAGCGAGGAGAATCTAAGATGATTCGGTGCCTTGAGATGACCCTGACAAGACTCGAGAAAGCAGAGAAGCGAGGAGAATCTAAGATGATTCGGTGCCTTGAGATGACCCTGACAAGACTCGAGAAAGCAGAGAAGCGAGGAGAATCTAAGATGATTCGGTGCCTTGAGATGACGCTGACAAGACCTGAGAAAGCAGAGAAGCAAGTAGACACGAAAACAATCCTGTGCTTTGAGATGGTCCTGACGACACACGCAAAAGTCGAGAAGCGAGTTGAAAGTAAGATGATTCGGTAACTTGAAGTGGCCCTATACCAGACTCCCAAAAGGAAAACGAAGAAAAAGGGGTTCAGTGAGGATTCGTATCTCGCCCTATGTGTATATCTCAGGTGTCTTCGACTCTCTCGCTCACTCTACCATTTCGTACATTTCGGATGATAAAAAGAAAAGAAAAAAGGCAGAATATATTTTATACATCATCGTTGTTTTCTGTTCTTCGCTATATACAACGGCAAGCCATCTAAGAAAGGCATACGTGCGAAATAAGGGTGATTTCATAAGCGACGTTCTCCTGCAGACACATAGGTTTTGGCTTACCCGTAAAAAACTTACATTAATCAGCTCTGTATGGACTCTGTGTGCCGTTTTTGTTTGTTGTTTTGTTGGGTTTTTTTTGTTTAATGGCATATCAACTCTTTTTAGGTTATTTAATGCCAAAGCCATTCTCCTAGAAGAACAGTTGTGGTGCTATTTAACCCATAGCTGGGAGCATAAGGGGGTTCATACCTTTCCCTAGGGTATTTGCCCGAAAGTGAACGTAATAGCGCGACTGGAGTACGAACACGCGTACTACGATTCCGCAGTCCATCGCTTTAACCATTACACCACGAGGACACCCCCTCTGTGTGCCGTCTATAGGACTTACCATGGGTGATGGCAAAGAGAGACGAATAGTAAGAGAGAATCAAAGGAATGTGTGCTGTTGGCATGCCCTGATGGTTTACAAATGAATCACATTTCCGTATAACATAACTCATAAGGGTTTGATTTGCCATTAAATAAACAAAACCAAAAGAATGAGATGTTTAAGGCACAAGAGAAGATATCCTTAAGCATATATCTTACTGGAAATATTCGAGTCCAATTGTTCTGGCTCAAGAGTTTCATAGCTCAGTAGTATGACTGATGTTTAGAAAACGACGATGTTCTTCAATGAATGACTTAATATTCAACCGTTCATTTGATATACTTTGATGATACATTTAAAGCTGGCAATCACGTTTCGTTTTTTATATCGCGGAAAAATGGAATGATTGATTTGATAGTAAGAAATTCTATTTCAAGAAAGGCAAATGTTGTTTTTAAAATATATAAAACCCTAATAAGATCTCTTATAGAATATCGTACTCAGTTATAGGCTCCAGTGTCGAGACCTGGAAATTGGAGAGTAATATTGAGATCGGAGAGCATACAAAAGGGAGAGACAATAATAACAAAAAGGGTAAAAGATTACAGTTACAGTTATTAAGAGAAATTAAGATTAGATACTTTACAAGAAAGAAGAATGAGATGTGATCTGATAGAAATTTTCAGAATATTTGATGAAATTTATAACTATGGTAGACATTTTTTCAAGATTTCGCCTCGAACTGGAAAATTACTGTCAAGACAGATTTCAAAAACCAAGTCTTCTAATCAATTGTTTGTTTTTTGGGTTTTTTTTTTGTTTTGTTTTTTTCTTTCTTTTTTTTTTTTCTGATAAAAGAGTAATATATTCCTGGAACAAATTACTTAATCAGATCAAAAACAGCAACTGTATAAAACAAAATAAATATTGAACCGGATGATTTCAGGAAAAATATACGAAAAAGAATTAAAGAGGGCATTTTTTTATAACTATCGGATGAATTACTAATGTAATACCTGAAATTGCCAGTCTCCACTATCTCAACTTCTTATATCAGCTCATGGCCATTCGATCGTCTTGTGGTTCCTCTCATCTCCGGCCAGGGGCATATCATATGTTTTACAAATATGCAGCAGATATAACATATATAACCGAGAGTGGACGAAAGAAGAACAAACAAGCACGGACTTGGGTAAGCCCTGAGCGTTAGAAGGGAGAAGCTTTGACACTTTTCTAGCATTCTGTGCATCTGTGGCTATCGTGAGCGTGTACCCGAACGAAATTCTCGCACAGTTACCAAGAACGCAGACTCATTTTTTCGCGCTGGCTGACCTGGCTTCTGGGTCCACAAGTCTCAACTCCTCGCTTCAGCAGCCGCTTCTCTCTAACCGTCGCCTTTTCCCTGACTGTCGCTAACTCCTATCTGTTGACTGCTCAGAGACCTTGCCATTCCTCGTCTTCTTCCGGTCTCGTAGAAAATCTCGTTCGCAAGCCCTTTGTGTGGGTATCGCGCCAAAACAGACAAAGGAATCCTCTGACTGGCGCTCACCCACGCCCACACCCACAGAACGAATGTCCACCATCGTGCCACACTAAACAGAAATTGATCTGCATATAGATATTGTATATGTTCTGTGAAGAAATTCTTTTTCTTTAATTTAAGGTTGATATGAGAAGGTTATAAAAAGCGGAGAGGGCCAAATAGCAATAACAAAAAATAATGATAATAATTTGCCGTCCCAGCAGTGGAGAGACAAGTACTAAGACCTTGCCCGAGAACTAAGAAATTTGTGGAACATGAGGGTAACGGTGATATCAATTGTTATTGACGTGCTTGGAACGGTCCCTAAATGCTTGGAAAGGAGGCTGGAAGTGTTAGAAATCGGAGGACGAATCGAAACCATTCAAACTACTGAAGTGTTAAGATCGGCTAGAATACTGAGAAGAGTCCTGGAGACTTCAGTGAAAATCCATCAGCTAACCCTGGTGTGAAAAACTCGCAAAGAGTATAATAATAATGATAATAATAATAATAGATCACCTAATCTCGGCCTAAAGACTAGACCTCGTGATAGTTAAAAAAAAAAGAACCTGCGGAATAGCGGAGTTAGCCGTACCAGCGGACCACATAGTAAAAATAAAAGAAAGTGAAAAGAGACATAAGTACCTAGACCTAGCCAGAGAACCAAAAAAATAATGGGACATGAAGGTGGCGATGATATCAATTGTACTTAGTGCGATTGGAACAATTCCCAAAGGACTGGTAAAGGGACTAGAAGATTTGAAGTCAGATGACAAGTAGAGACCGTCACAATTACAGCATGGTTAAAATCAGCCAGAATACTGAGAAGACTACCGGAAATTTGAGGAGGCGAGGCTTGCTGTCACTCAAACTCCAGTGAAAGACCATTCACGGCAGTGTGAAAAATTCTCAAAGGAATAAAATAATAAAAGAAAGCAAAGTGGCGAGCAATTACCGACCAATTACTTGCTTTCCGCTTATGTGGGAACTACAGAGCGGGATCATTATATTATGAAGGATGTTTAAATTGTTTTTGCAACAACATTAGAAAAAGTACAGAAATGGATCTTAAATGATAGATGATTGACTAAATATAAATGAACAAGTCTCAAGAAAAGTAATTGAAAAAAGAAAGAACTGAAAAACTGTTTGGATTGATAATCGGAAAGTAAATGGCAGTGTCCTATATTCTTTACCTTCAGGAGCCCTTCAAAATATTTAGAGTAGCAGATAATATTACTGATGCATTACATAAATATGTAACTCTTTGGTGAAGTAAAATGATATCAGGTGAGACTAGGTCAAGTCAATATCGACAGGGAAGTTTCTAGATAAACAGACAGACAGGTTTGATTTGTAGTTGGACTAGATGCATATTTTTACAGGCGTAATCAATCACCGTTCAAGTTAAAGTAAAGAAAAAGTTTTGAAATCTGATTTCCATGGAAGTTTCACTTCCCGCTCGGAAGATTAACGCTACATGAACTTTCTATACTCCACTTATTCCCAGTGGCGATAACATCCAGCAATATATATAGTCATCCACAGACAGATCTGTTTCGTTCTATCAGAACTCATCGGTGTGGCTAGACAGTAGCTTCCTGTAGCTGGGATCGAAACCCAGTTGACTCAAACGCCAAGCCAAAGTTTCTAACCATTCAGCCACGAGGAGACATTAGCTTCGAAGTAAATTGTTTTACACGGTTATGAATTACAATTACTATTGTTAACATACATCCGTTCAACGGTTGCCGAGACCTTGCAATGAACGCTAATGGCAACACGATTACTTCTTCGCCAGAGAACTCAACCCCACGGGGGTAGGGGAGTATATATATATATATATATATACTTTCTTTAAAGAAAAAAAACAAAAGACCGGTTATTTTGGGATTATAAATTTATTTCCATCCTGTTTTGTATTTCTGATGTAAACCAAAAACACGAAGAAAAATATAAACAGGACTTCTTCAGATCTTATGGATAAAATAAATCAGAATAGACACGGGGGCGGAGGAAGAGGGGTGAAGGGTTATATATATATAGTCAAAAATGTTGGGTAACGATTAAAGATGAGAATTAATTTTATTTTTTGTTTATCTATTGCGGACTTTTTGTCCTCATCTAAGTAGATTTTGTGTGTTGTTTCTTCTTCACTACGTTTCGGCCAAATTTCACCTCTGGCCTTTTTCAGGTGATTTAACCGCGACCTCGGATAGGAATGATGAGTCTTGTAACCGTGTCCCCAGTAATTACTGCCTTCCATAGTTGTTGTCTATCGCACCACGTAAATAAATAAAAAATTAATTCTCAGATTAAGAAGCCTCATCTCAAAATGATTCCAATTAAAGACAATGATTAAAGATAATTACTTAAACCTAAGATCCTTTAAATCTTACCCATTAATAGGTGTCCAGTACGAGTACCACTTTAACGTTTCATGTCGGTCATTTTTGTACCTGATGATCGACATGTATCGTGAAACTGGTGGTTATACTAGAGCCTTGTAATGGGTGTGTTTTTAAGCGGCTTTAAGATTTTAATAATTGTTTTTAATCGTTGTCCAATATTTTAACACTTAAGCGGCTCCATACTGGATATTGAACACTATCACTACTATATATATTTACATATATATATTTTTGATAGAAATATCCAACTTTACGCATATTTCTATCATATTGTCAGATAAACTACAATCTATCATTTCAACGAATATATATATACATATATATATATATTGGAAAATCTATTGATTTCCAAACAAAAACAAGTGTTCATTTTTGTGCAAAAAAGTGGCTCCAAGAAGCTTTAAAGTTTGAATCTGTATGTTTGCACTTCTTGACCAATCATTGCCGTCATTTGAAAAGCAACACTTCTTTAAGATTTGCTGACGACAATATTTGATTCGCCTTGCAAAATTTGAAGGATAAAAACCCAAAATAACTTTCGAAATTTTTTTCCCTTCAGATTTATTATATCCTTTATCTTAGATTTATCACAGATAAATGAATCCATTATCTATCTAATTTGCAGACAATATAAATCTTATAAAGAGATAGACGTAATAGAAAATTCTTTATTGATGTTAATGTCGTTATTTTCTTTTTTATCAAGGGAATTTCGGTTACTTTCCAACATTCAATTCCTTCGGAATGTGTTTAATTTAATCATCACTTAAAACAATTTCTACAACAAAAAATATATATTTTGGGTCTACCTTTCGATACGCTGCTTGTACTAAAATAACATTCCTTACTGTTGATTTATATGATTATTCAAATATAATAACATATAAATATTCTCAGCCTTTACATAATGACATACACACAAAGATCTTTTACACATACAAAATATATTGTCAAGTATTGAAACAATACAAACAGCTATTGACTTTCACGGGGAACACCAAAAGGTTGATAGAAAAACATATATATTCAAGTAACATAAACAAGATGAAAGTGAACCGGGTTAAACAGTAGTTAAGAGAAAGCTGAGAGTCCATTTGTCATATAACCGTATTAAGAATACACAGGCGACTTCGTTGTTCAGGTTTATTAACTTCGGGACTTTCTTCGACACGAGGAGAGAAACACAATTCTTAAAATTCTTTCGTAATCATACTATGCTAACTACATCTTTCAATGGTCGAAATCCAACTCTATGCCACAATGGCAGGAACTCAAATATCGTCTTCCATGGTCCAACCTCAAAATCCTAACTGCCTGGTCGGACCCTAACTTCTCAACACCATGGTCTTAAGCCAACTTCTCAAAATCATGGTCGGACCCCAACTTCTCAACACCGCGGTCGAAACTCAACCCAACTGTCTGCCTACATGGCCCAAAGTCAACTTTCCAACTGACTCTTTTTCAAAATCTTCAAATTCTCAGGTTTCTTTGTTTAATGGCATATCAACTCTTTTTAGGTTATTTAATGCCAAAGCCATTCTCCTAGAAGAACAGTAGTGGTGCTATTTAACCCATAGCTGGGAGGATGAGGGGGCTCATACCTTTCCCAAGGGTATTTGCCCGAAAGTGAACGTAATAGCGCGACTGGAGTACGAACTCGCGTACTACGATTCCGCAGTCCAACTCTTTAACCATTACACCACGAGGACACCCCCTTCAAATTCTCAGGATCATCACTTTCGGACATGACATCATTCACACTCCCGCCCCATTTCCTATCTGGGGTATATCATGACAATTGTGATTGCCATATCCTTTGCGCGCGAGCGCAAAACTGTACCCAACAACTGTGCACCTGAACTAAGAGCCGAATAGTTCAAAGCCCAACCAAACTGAATGATAAAATATAATTAATGAACAATGATTAATATAAAAAAAATCATTCCTTAATTATATAACACAGTGGGGTAGCGACTATCCGTCCACTACGCTAGTGACTTTGTCACGTGGGTTTGGTCAGTTATCTGTCAAGCGCCCCACCGAACGAGCGAGTTTGGCACAAGGCCGTCTTTAAGGTTGGTCCAGTCACAGGGCCGTAACCAACATGCGTCCGGCAAACGTGGGTTAGGTTATTTATCTGCCACGCGCCCCACCGAACGAGCGAGTTTGGCACAAGGCTGTTTTTAAGGTGGGCCCGGTCACAGGGCTGTAGCCCACACGCGTCCGGCATTGCTAAAAATACCTTCGGCTCCGTCGGTATTCTCCTTAATAGGGGCTCCTCAGACGCCAGGCAATAAAGCGAATCCCCCGTAAGGGGGTTAAAGCCTGGGGCAGGAGGAAATCTCCAGTGCTGAGGCAACACCTAACCGAGCCGCGCAGATCAAAACACGACCGACCGAAGTGCGCCTCAAACAACTGGAGAGGCAAACCAAACAAGGGGGTTTGACCAGTTCCCTGACGCTCCGTTGACGTGTATTTATGGAGGAAGACGAGTCCATTATGTAGAGAGTACAACAATTTCTTTGTTTAATGGCATATCAACCTCCGTGGGATATTCAATGCCAAACCCACCTTTGTAGAAGAATAGCAGTGGTGCTATTTAAGCCATAGCTTGGGGGATAAGAAGGTGTATATCTTTCCCGATAGTATTAATCCAAAGCGAACGTAACAGCGCTATCTGAATTCGAAACCGGTTACTTCGTCGTAGTTTAGCACCTAAAGATTACGCCACAGTGACTCTCCCCTTTTTGTTATTAAACAAATAAATCATTGGTTAATAGTAAGGCAACCACATAAAGGAGGGCATTATTTGTAGTTTAAGAATCCTACAATAAATAGTTAACAAAAATAGTTTTGATCCTTCCCATGGTGGTTTTTATGAGTAGATTTTACCGAAAATAAGATTAGCTGACAACAAGGCGCGCTTAGCGTAACGGTAATCGACAAAGAAAATAGTATCGTTGACTCGAGATCAAATCCCCTGCAAGTTTGTTTGCGTTTCACTTTGCGCAAAAAAACATTGGGAAAAACATGAATTCCCCCCACCAAGCTATGATTAAATTGTAGGTCAAAGTGGGGTTTTATTTTTTAGCTTTGATTAGGTAACCAGTCTTGGAGATGGCTCATACACATACAAGGGATAATATCTTCATCAAAATAAAATAAGAACTAGAAACAACCATGCATAGTCTAGTTTCGGCAACCGGTGAGGATGGAACTCACTTCTTTGTTGCAATGGATATACGAAAGTAACCTTTACACTACGTCGGCGCGCCGCCGATAGCCTAAAAGATGATGGAAGGAAATATGAAACAAAAGAAGGACAGCTGCAATATGAACATACCATTGCCACCCAGATGCAGCAGCTGCTCTTGACTTGTGGGGGGCGGGTTATGCACGCTATTATTATTATTATTATCATTATTGTTGTTGTTATCATTATTATTATTATTAGTGCTGCTGCTTCTGCGGTTCTTGTTTTTCTTTTGTATGTTTTTTTTTAATCTTACACCGCCAATGATCAAAAGTTTTTCTAGATCGGCACACTCTCCATTATTATGGCCTTTTGCTTTGTACATCTTGTTTCAATGAATTTTCAACACTCTTGCAGTTTTTTGTTAGTACACTGGGTTTGTTTGGTTGGGGGGGTTGCTTTTTTTTGGGGGGGTGAAATTTTTGTTTTTTTTTGTTTTTGTTTTGTGCTTTTTGTTTTCGCATTTTTGTTTTTTGTCTTTTTGTTCTTTTTTTGGTGTTATTGGTGGTGTTTTTTTTAATGTCAAAAGCAATATTGCATATACCGAAAATAAATAAATAAATAAATAAAACAGTCTAAATAAACACCTGGAGAACTCTCTCTCTCTCTCCCTCGCTCTCTCTCTCTCTCTCTCTCTCACTCTATCAAATGCCGAGGCGTATGGCTTGGCCGGAGGTACAGGTGATCATCTAACTGTTTAAACTTTACACCCGAAAAGGCGTTCCACTCGCAGGGTCTGTCAACTATAAACCGACCGAGAGATGGTATACTTACATAATATGTAGTATGAGAATAATAGAGAGAAAACTCAGATCTTAAATCAAGTACGACCTTCCACGTGGGTGATACAATATATATATATATATATATGTGTGTGTGTGTGTGTGTGTGTGTGTGTGTGTGTGTGTGTGTGTGTGTGTGTGTGTTTACACTTTGCTGTATAATAAGAGAGTAATCAGTATTAGTTGTAATTCAGTAAAATATTCCTAAATGCGATGGTCCGGAATTTATATATATATATATATATATATATATATATATATATATATATATATATATATATATAATTGATAAATACGACTTAGGAGAAATTAAAAACCCTACTAATCCTTTGAGATTGTATTTTGGTTAGGTTTCTTTGTTTAAGGGCATCTCAACCTTCGTGGGTTATTAAATGCCAATGCTGTCCTTGTAAAAAGAACTGTAATGCTGCTATATAATCAATAGAAGTGGAGGAATAAAGGAGTTCATGCCTTTCCCTGAGAGAATTAGTCTGAAATTTAACGTAATAGAGCGTCTGTAGTTAGAAGCTGTATACATTTGAAGCCGCAGTCCTGCCCCTAAGCTATTGAGCTACGTGGACTCCACCCGAGATTGACTTTAAATGCGAAGTTAACTCATGTACAATAATAATATATAGCATCACCTTTATATAAGTTGCCATTTTTAATAAAACGGTAATTTCCTTCTGAATCAAATATATCAAGATTTTATTATTTATACAATTAAAACGAATATTAGTAGGTGTTATTTGTGGCCAAACTTGACAGTACTGAAACTCAATTATCCCAGAATAGAAATCTGTAACAATCAAAACATAAATATTTCCCAACGAAAGAAATTATTTCTTATCCGTATTTGCAGCGACTACTTTTATTTTATCTATTTATTATTATTAGGGGTTTTTATGGGGGGGGGAGTGTAAGCTATTTTGTTACCTTGTAACCCTAATGGCATTGATATCACTAAACTTGTGCAAACATTTACGGTATGTTTCCCTACTAAACTAAAAATATTGATAAGGAATTCCTGGGGAATTTCCGGCTACCACATACGCGTAAATGCAAAGCTCTTCTCATGAAATGAGCACTCCGGTAGCTGATAGCGTATATGAAAAATATATACGTAAAAAATCCTTCGCTTCATAAAGTCAGGAGGAGTTGTTTGCATGTGTAAAGAGTGTTTTTAAAGAGTTTTTTTTAAGAGTTTCAAAGGGTTTTTTAATATTCTGTTTTTCTTGATAATATTCTATTTCCGTTGATAACGTTCTGCTTTTAAATTTGTTCGATGTCATCGGCGTCTCAGTTTTATGTAACTTTGCGTTAACGTAATTCTGCAATGTTATAAAAATAAAAAAAAAATCTTTAAAAAAAAACACTCTTTACACATGCAAAAAAAAAACCCTGATGATGGCATATGAAAGGTCCGAAAGCGCTCGGGACAATTTTGATAAATTTATCCACCTATTCCTACCTGAAACCAAGACACTTATTAGAAAACTTGAAAGGATCTTAATAAAATTATATAGACAAAATGTGCCTTTATTGTTTACTCAAACGTGCATATATATATATATATATATATATATATATATATATATATATATATATATATATATATATATATATATATATATATATATAACGGAACGTGGATTATTCACAATGTTTCTAATATCAGGTGACGTATTTTAAAGAAACGAACGCTGATTCATTGATCAAACGGCCAATTTTTCTAGTCATTAACAGCCAACTTTTCTTGTTGTACAACTTTTCCAAATTTTTATATATTTTTACACTTTTTATACATCCATCTACACTTAACATCACTAATATAACCCCTCATAGCCCTGATGATGGTTTAGCAGAACCGAAACGCTATAGTGTCGACTGACTTTGTTTCTCTATAAATCCCTACTTTCTATTTGGATTACTTGTTGTCAATTTTTCTTCACAAATTGTCAGATTACTATCCATTATTTTCTTCCATATATATATATATATATATATATATATATAATTTTGTTAAGTATATATAATGCCATTGTATACATATCATTTCTTTAATTATTTAGTATCGTACTTTCTGCTTTGACATTTTTACCGCTATTCAAAAACACTGCAATGGATTTTTTAAACAGAACACATTATCAATATGCATTGTTGTGTATTATATACAGTAACAGCTATAGTTTTACGATTCAACTAATGTTTTTAACTCCAGATGTCGCAATAAACAAAAAGACGCCATAATTTAACATTAAAACAAACGAATACATTTAAAAAATGGTGATCGGTGAGGGGATGCGTGCAACACCTGGAGACAATTCAATGATCCCCATCTAAATATTAAAAAGAAAGAAAGAAAGAAAACTACCTTTGCATACATACATCCCTACGTATTCATACCCGGTGATAGACCCTCACTAGATGATAAATCCCGTTTATACACCGTGTAGTAGGGGTCCGGGATGACTCACCTCATGAAAGGTTCTAATGTGTAATAACATGACTAGCAGGTGTACCCAGTTTTACCCGGGGAAAAAAAGATGATACGAAATGTGTTGACAAAACAATTCTAATTCAATATAGCTTATATATAGGTACACATTACATTACATTGTTTATATATATATATATATATATATATATATATATATATATGAGGATGATTAAATAAGTTTCCAGACTTTTTTCGTATGGGCACTTTTATTGATAGTACACACATGAACTCTAGTCCCCTTCAAAGTAATCTCCTCCGGTTGCAATGCACTTGTTGTACCATTCCACCAACTTCTGGAAGGCCCCATCGAAGTCCTCTTGCGTGAGCGTGTCAATGACCTTCGTCACAGCCTCTTTCATCTCCTCAATTGTCTCATAACGACAGCCTCTGAGCCTAGGGAATAAGCAAAAGTCACAGGGAGCAAGGTATGGACTATAGGGAGGCTGAGGAACTGTCTTGATGCCCATCTTGCTCAAATAGTCTGTGACAAGGATAGAGTTCTGGACTGGTGTATTGTCCTGCTGGAAATGCCACTGACTCAATTTGAAGTGTGCTGGCCTTTTCCCAAGGGATCTCTTCCTGAACTCCCTTGAAGCATAGTAATCTTAACCCTAACCCTTTGGCCAATCAACTCTAGTGTATTGACTTCCTTACTCCTCCAACACCTCTCATCAGCCCTCACAGCCCTGGCTTCCTTGAATCTCATATGCCACTCAAAAACTGATGCTCGATTCATGCAAGATGCTCGAAAAGCAGTCTGAAGTATTCCATACGTTTCTGTGGCATTTTAAAACACAATTTTATTGCATATCGTCCTTCTAATGTGTCCTCACGTCCAGATTGCATTTATGAAAATCACCAGCTGTGACAATCAGGCTTTAGTAGTGTGTTCCAATTCCTGCTGTAGCTGTTCATTTGAACCTGAAATCATAAAAATTGGTCAGTCATCTCATAAGATGTATAACAATAACATACTGAATTTTCAAGAGTCTACGACAATTTTAAATGCCGGTACAAAAAGGTCTGGAAACTTATTGAAAGCACCACGTATATATATATAAGTGGAGACATCGGCATACTAAATGGCGGTTCTCCAAAGGTAGCGGATAAGTTCACCTACCTTGGAAGTAACGTTTCATCATACGTGACTAGCGAAGGCATGGACAGCTATTGATAGGTTATCAGTCAGACCTATCCGATAAAATAAAACGCAATTTTTTCCAAGCTGCGATCCTGTCCATACTACTATATGGATACACCACATGGATACTGACTAAGCGTATAGAGAAAGTTTGACAGCCATTGCACAAGAATGCTTCGAGCTATATTGAACAAATCCTGAAGCAATATCCTGCAAAATAGGAGGTGTACGGCCACCTACCTCCCATCTCTAAAACCATCCAAATAATACGAACAAGATATGCGGGACGCCGCTGGAGAAGTAAGCACGAACTCATAAGTGACGTTCTCCCATGGACCTCTTCAAATGGACGTGCAGGTGTTGGACGACCAGCTAGAACTTATCTACAACAGCTCTGTACGGATGCAGGATGTAGTCTAGAGGACCTGCCGAAAGCGTTGGACGATTGAGGCGAATGGCGAGAGATAGAGAAATTCGTGCAAGCGGCACGACATGATGATAATGATGATGATATATATGAGTATTGCCCGTGGTGTAATGGTTATCGTCACAGGATATGAACACGGCGATACGAGTTCAATTCCTGGACAAGACTGATTGCATTTCACATAGCACTAATACCCTTGGGAAAGGTATGAATCCAATTATTCTCCCTCCAGCTATGGGTAAATAGTAGGGCAGACTAGGTTCTTCAGCCTTGGTGAGGCAACTAGTCTAGGAGAAGGAAAACTCTGAATTCAAACCTGTTAAACTCCGCTTAAAAATTGACCTTGTGTCATATCCTGCCCGAGCGGAGGGGTTGGTAAATAGGATATATGAGTATTACTTGTCTAGGGGAAAGAAAAACTGAATTCAACCGGTCTATCGATTAGGTTTAGAATATACTGTGTCCTCTGCTTAAGACCCACTTCACAAAAAGGAAAGTAGCCTGGGTATCTAATGGTGAGGCTCCAGTCCTGGAGATCTCGAGAATTGGTTGTACCCTTTCATTACCATTACTTCCAGGTCTTCTCTAACATAGAGTGATAGCACCTGTTAGGATCCCATCTATGGATCGAATAGATCGGTATAAAATATATTCATATTCGATTGGACTATGTGCCAAAAAGATATCAGGAAACACTTACACAAAAATGTAAATATGAACATACAATGAATGTGCTTCCCTAACCTCTGGGCATAAAATAACCATTGACGGGTTGACATGCCGTTAAAATCAATCACTCAATCAATCTAGATTCAAAACCTGTGAAGTGTTCTTCGGAAGGATCAGTGGTATATTGACTGGACCATTGGTCTAATGAGTAGAGTGTTCGCCAATGGTCCGGAAGATCGGGGTTCAATCCCAGGTCGTGTCATACAAAAGACTCAAAAAATGGTACTTGATGCCGCCTTGCTTAACACTCAGCATTATAAGGTAAGGATCAAGGGTAAAGTGGAGCAATGCAGGGAATGGGGTAGCGCCCTCCCCTACACCTAGCTATTGAAAAGGGAACCTTTGGGTCACCCTCGACTACTGTCGCCAACTTTACTTATTCTTGTGTTATCATCTTATCCAACAAGTGAGGTTGGTTCTTCTCAAACTTTCACCACTATAAACAAATTACCTTTGTAGTTGATCTATCTATTCACATTTTAACTAAACTGTTTAACCCTCATGGGTCGAAATCCACAGGAGAACCCATCATATATATATATATGTATATATATATAAGTATTATTTGGTCCAGTTAAACCGGAGTTGGGAGTAATTCCATCAGGACAAGAAAACTATTCAAGAGTGAACATTTAAATTTTCCTGGTAAAGAGCTCAATGTCACAGACGTTACAGAGCGTGACCGGTTTGTTGTTTTTTTCTTAATGAATATATATATATATATATATATATATATATATATATATATATATATATATGTATATACGATACTAAACTATATTCAGGTGTCCATCCTATCCAATGATGACATCCTGCTGATCTTTTCCTTCAATTTTTTCAATATTTTCACAGGAATTGCCAATCGTCTTAAGAGACATTCATGGCCCTTTTGTTTTGTTTTTTTTATGATGTCTTTATACCTGAGTTTTAATCAATCTGTTTTACGTGACCCTTCTATAAGTTGAGACTACAGTATCTATTTGGGCTCTCTGCTGTCCTCAATTCTTTTCAAATACGGTTTGTGGTTTGTGGTTTCTTTTTTTAATGGCATATCAACTCTTTTTAGGTTATTTAATGCCAAAGCCCTTCTCCTAGAAGAACAGTTGTGGTACTATTTAACCCATAGCTGGGAGGGTAAGGGGGCTCATACCTTTCCCAAGGGTATTTGCCCGAAAGTGAACGTAATAGCGCGACTGGAGTACGAACTCGCTTACTACGATTCTGCAGTCCATCGCTTTAACCATTACACCACGAGGGACACCCCTCTGTTCAAATACCCAGCCCATCTTAGGTTGCATTGATCGTGTGTATCGTAGATATCAGTGAGTTTAGATTTCTCCAGGGTGGATTTATTCGGAATATGCTACCACCACTTGACGCAAGTGAAGAATCATACGGACGTGAAGTCTTGGAGGATCCACTTTGTATGTATATATATATATATATATAAGTTGGTCGAACGTAGTCGTGGGTGACCCGAAGGCTCCCTTTTCAATAGCTATTACACCTAGGTATAAGGGAGGATGCTAATCCTTTCCCTGGATTGCTTCGCTTATTCTTGATCCATACCTTATCATTCTGAGTGTAAAGCAAAGGGGCATCAAGTACCATTTTGAGTATTTGGACCATTGGTGAACACTGAAACCATTATAGCAATGAGCCTGTATATACAAAGTAAAGTAAATTGGCGATTGTAGTCGAGGACGACCCGAAGGCTCCCTTTTCGATAGCTACTAAACCCAGGAGTGGGGAGGGCACTAGTCTTTTCTCTGAATTGTTCCACTTTTGATCCATACCTTATAATGCTGAGTTTTAAACAAGGAGACATCAAGTGCTGTTTTCTAGTTTTTGACATCACTCAACCTGGGACTGAACCCCGATCTCCCAGGCTATTGGCAAACATTCTACCAACTTGGCTAAACGCCCATAATTAAATACAACCTTAACAATTTTTTCTTCGAAAGCAAAGACACCACGATTTTTCTATTTCTTGTGGTGCTTTATATTATAAAAGGAATATTATTAGGTATTATTTATTTCCTAACGGTAAAAAAGTAAAGTTGGCGACCTTTGTCGAGGGTGACCCGAAGGTTCCCTTTTCAGTAGCTACTACACCGAGGTGTAGGAGAGGGTGCTACTCTATTCCATAGATTGCTTCACTTTACCCTTGATCCTTACCTTATAATGCTGAGTGTTAAGCAAGGCGGAATCAAGTACCATTTTTGAGTCTTTAGTATGATTCGACCTGGAACTGAACCCCTGTCTCCCGGACCATTGGCAAACACTCTACTCATTAGGCCAATGGCCTAACTGTTCAATATTAAAACTGTGACCCAAAATTGAATTGCATCACATATGTATGTAAAAATAAAATTGCTTAAATACAAACAAGGAGTGTGATTATTTTTAGACAGCTACATATTCATATTTTTGGCTTTCAGAGTTTTAGTGCCGTTTGGTAAGAAATAATACCTAATAATATCCATTTTAACTTGATGATATGTAATTATAGTGTTTTGGAATATCTATAATGAGAGAATTATTAATGTTGGTTGTAATTCAGGAAAATTTAATTCCTATAATCCAAATGTTCAATTTTAGGGTTTTCATCCTTTTTAAACATTTTTACTCAAAACCAGAAAATAAAATGTTAATACCGTAAATATATTTTTCAATTGGGACGAAAATTGGTTGGTTGGTTGGTTTGATCTACCCTTGTAGATTATTTAATGCTAAATGCTATTTGTACATATATAATTTGTAAACAACTATTTAAACGAGCCAGAGCGCATTTGTGTGCTCACTCTTAAATAGATTCAAATTTTGCAATGTAACACTAATTTATTTTAACATTTGTTATTTGTTTTCACACGGTTAAATGGTTATACATGTATGACTTGTTATTAAATAGTTTGTTCGGGTTGGTTTGGCTTGGTTTTATAACATATCAAACATTGTAGGTTATTTAATGCCCAATCTGGTTTATACATAGATATTAAATACCTATGATAACAATTCAATTAAACATCAGTCATTTCTTTACACACGTTTAAATGATAAAACAATTCTATTTCTAACAATTCCGTTTTGTATAAGTCATTTTTTGCACATAGTTTAAAGGTCAAACAGTTCTATTTGACCCATTGATAGGACCCTATCAAGTGCTATCACTCAGGGAAAGTGTGGACCTGGAAGTGATGACAATAAAGGGGCACTCTACATTCTCTAAAGCTCCATCATTCCTGGGCCTCACCATCAGATTGTTTAATGCCATATCCAGAGCACTCATTGGGAAAAAGGTCTTACCCCTCAGCAGAGATGCAATCGGTGTATTTTGGGCAAGAATTCTACACCTACAGTTTGTAAGCAATCAATTGTGTTAGTATAGCATTTATTCAAAGGCTAACAACAACAAATAAATCAATTAATACTTCGTTTAATTCGAACAATTTATTATTCAAAATGTGAAACAATTAATAACAATATACAGTCCTCCCTGTGTGTAAAGTTGAATTTAAGGGACTTACCGGCGCACCGAAGAAGATATCTGGTATCTTAGGGTTGCCTTTCTGAGAGCTTTTAACGTCGCCGCCTCACGGGATGTCTGGTGGAATCTGTCTGATTGGATTTGGGATTTTTGCGCCAAGACTTCCGGACTCATCACGTAATTAGTATATCCAATCACAGCGAACCTCTCTCTCACTCACTCTATACACAGGAATTACCATTTTACTAACTCAACATTACTTTTAAATGAGTTATAGCGAATTTGTTTGCACACAGTTAACTGGTTTCAAGTACTGCTATCAAACAGTAATAATTTTATTTAGTATTAATCATTTGTTTGTATTCAGTGGCGCACACAGTTAAATGGTTTCAAGTATTGCTATCTAACACAAATAATTCTATTTAGTATTAATCATTTGTTTGTACCCAGTGGCGCACACAGCTAATTGGTTTCAAGTATAGCTTTGTAATACCAACAATTCAATTTTTGTAAAGACTTAAATTATTTTAAGTATTCCTATCTAATATGAACAAATCTATTAATCAATTGTCTGCGAACACTTTAAAGGTTTCAAGTATTGCTATCTAACATCAATAGTTTTATTTGCTTACCGTTAAATGGTATCAAACATCGTTATGTAACCCTAACAATTCCATTTAACATCCATCATTTGTTTGCGCGTAATTAAATGGCTTCAAGTTTTTCTATCAAACACATATAGTTTTATTTGCGCACAGTAAAATGTTTTCAAGTATTGCTAATTAACACTATTACATTTCTTTTCACACAGTCGAATGGTTTCAAGTATTGCTATTCAGCACAAACAATTCTATTTAATATTAATCATTTGTTTGCACAGTTAAATGATTTAAAGTTTTGCTAACACTGATACTTTTATCAACAAAATGTTTTACGTATATGTATTTAATATATAAGTATAAAGAGGATTTGGCATTAAATAACCTACAATGGTTGATATGCCATAAAACCCAACCAAACCAAATCCTATATATTTGATATATATGTATAAAGAGGATTTGGCATTAATTAACCTACAATGGTTGATATGCCACAAAATCCAACCAAACAAAATCCTATATATATGATATATATGTATAAAGAGGATTTTGAATTAATTAACCTACAATGGTTGATATGCCAAAAAATCCAACCCAACCAAATCCTATATATCTAATATATATGTATAAAGAGGATTTGGCATTAAATAACCTATAATGATTGATATGCCATAAAACCAAACCAAACAGATGTGGTAAAATCTTGGTATCTTTAGTTTAAAAGAAAATTTACTTTTCATAAAAATAACAAAAAAAGACAACAATTTCGACAGTACTTACTTATGGGCGAGAAAGTGAGTCAAAAGTTTTGGATATTTTGGTACGTCCAATTTTTTGTTGCGTATATCACGTGACCGAAGTACTTCAATCAGTAGCAGTTGATTTGTTGGTTGTTTTGTTTTACGGCGTACAACCCTTTTCGGGTCATTTAACGCCAAATTAAGTCACTTTGGTATAAGTTTCAATTATTTCAATTTACTATGAGTATAGTCTTGTTTACACACAGTTAAATGTCAAAACAGTTCTATTTCAAGCAGTTCATTTAGCATAAGAACAGGGTTTTTTTTGTTTACGCAGTCAAATGTAAAAAAAAAAAGTTAATTGTAAACAATTCAGTTTAGCCTAATTACAGTTTGGTTCTATTTAACCCATAGATAGGACCCTATCAGGTGCTACCCTTCCGGAGCAGTGTGGACCTGGGATCGATGGAAGAGAAGGGGTACTCCACATTCCCCAAAGTTCCAGATTTACCGAAGCCTCACAATCAGATAATTTAGTGTCATATGCAGGACATTCGTTGGAGGAGTCTTACCCCTCTGCAGAGATGCAGTCGGTGTATTCTACAGCCCCAGCCGACTGGGCCATCAACCTGTAGTAGGTACCTGCTGTGGTTGGTAGTATTGTAGTACTTTGTTCACTGAGACCTCGTGCATTACGTCCTTCCGTGTATAATTTGAAAGCCATTCACGCTAACGTACAATGTAGTCTATTTCGAGAAGTTATATTGTACAAGTTTGAACTGGGCCATAACGTCATGTAAACAACCAAAAAGATTTATTATGTGAAAGATGAAGGCGCGGTTGATGACAATACAGTAACAAGATGGTTGAAAAAATTTCACTCTGGTAGCCAGAACCTCGGCGATCAGACGGGTAGGCATAAAACCGTGGATTCCTAGGCCGTGCTCCAAGCCATAAAGGCAAATCCTGCGAGTATCACTCGGAGAGTATCAGTCGAGCTCAGAATCTCACAATCCAGTGTGGTTCATTTCTTTCACGACCACAGCAGAAGCATCAAAAGCAGTCGAATAGTACTTCATGTTACTAAAATATTGCAAAACTTTTGCCTCACTCTTGTGGGGAAATGGATCAAAATAGTTAAAAGCATTTTTTTTTCTTTTTTTGCTTTTAAAGGTCTGGTTTGGTTTGGTTTTATGGCATACCAACTATTGTAGGTTATTTAATGCCAAATCCGGTTTATACATATTTATCAGATATATGATTTGTAAACATGAGTCAACAAAGTTTAACTGTTTTAAGTATTGCTATGTATCACGAAGAATTCAATTAAATATCAGTTGTTTCTTTACACATAGTTAAGTGATCAAACAGTTCTATTTCAAACAATTCAATTTAGCATGAGTAGATGTTAAATGGTTCCAAGTATTCCTATGTATCACCAATGATTCAATTAAGCATCATTCATTTGTTTACACACAATTAAATGATTAAACAGGTCTACTTCTAACAATTCGATTCAGCATAAGTCATTTCTTTGCAGAGTTTAAATGTCAAACAGTTCTATTTGACCCATAATTAGGACGCTATCAGGTGCTATACTCTGGGCCAGAGTGGAGCCTGGAGCAATGGCAATGAAGGATACTCGGCATTCCCCAAAGCTCCAGCATTACTGGAACCTCACCATCAGATTGTTCAGGGCCATTAACAGGACACTCGTTTGGGGGTCTTAACCCCTGTTGAGATGCAGTCAGTGTATTCTACATCCCCAGCCGACCGGGCTTGTGACAGGTTTAGAGTGATATTCATCCCCTTTTTCAGACAATTCTCCTTGACCCATAGATAGGCAATGAACGGGTACTCCAGCATTACTGGAGCCTCACCATTAGATTGTTTAATGTCATATCCAGGACACTCGTTGGAGGAGTCTGACCCCTCCACGGAGATGCAGTCAGTGTATTCTGCAGATCCAGCCGACTGGGCGACAATTAAAGGATACTCTTCTCTAATAAAAATCCAAAATGAATCTATGGATATCTCTTACAAATAACTCGTACAGTGGAACAGTGTGCATTGTCCTGCTGAAAAATACCACGGTCAATATTGAAGATTGTGGCCTTAAGCGTGTGTGGCTTGTCTTCAAAATATGATTCGTCACTTTCAAGATCTCGGTAAAAGTATCTGAAGCTGCCGAACTGTGTCACTTGTTACCAAAATATTGCAAAACTTTTGGCACTTACAAATATTTTAGCGAAATTCTATGGATTTAGAAATAAAAAAAGACTTATAAGTGTGAAGGAAAATTGTGATTATCTTCCAAGAGCCGCTTCGTTCTCCCATCTTTGAAAATATATCTAATCTTTGTGCGCTCTGATTCGGAAACATTCGTACATAGTTAGTGATGTAAAAAACAAGCAACTGAACCTATCCAACCTACAATTTGTCAAATAAAATAAATATTCTTGTGCTTCATATGAAAATCTCAATCTCACCTATTTTGGAGATGAATTTAGAGTGACGACCATAGCCGTACGAAATGGTAACGGTGAGCCGAACTCAAATCCATCACGGGGGTGTTGGGATCTCACTTCACGCCAATACTCTTGGAGAAAAGCGTTCTTCCTCTCTCCCAGGTAGGGGTTAAAAGTAATGTTCACCTTGTTAAGGCCACCAGAAGAAGAAAAACCCAGCTATACCCCGCTTACAAATTAGCCGTGTATCGAATCCTCTCCCCTGCAACGAGTTTCCAGGATATGACACTAAACAATCTGATGTTGAGGTTCCAGTAATGCTGGAACTTTGGGGAATATGGAGCACTCCTTCATTTCCATCGCTCCCAGGTCCTATCTGGCCCGGACTGGTAGCACCTGATAAGAACCTATCTATAGGTCAAATAAAACTAAACTGCGTACTTGGGCTAAACTGAATTACTTGAAATAGAACTGTTTTGACATCTAAACTGCGTACTTATTATAAACTGAATTGTTTGGAATAAAACTGTTTGACTAAACTGAATAGCTTTAAATAGAAATGTTTTTTGCCAATTAAACTGTGTACTTGGGCTGAACTGAATTGTTTGAAATAGAACTGTTTATTTGTATAAAAATGGATTTGGCGTTAAATAACCTACAGAGGTTGATATACTATAAAAACCCAACCAACTAACCAACCAACCAACGTGAGTTCTAGTGACCACCGATGACTTCCGGGGTCAAGCTTGTATAGTGCTTGTCAAGCCGAATATTAAGCCAATATTCATACAAAAAGCAGGTCTCAAGAAATTTCCCGTCCGTCACAGATGTCAAGTCGCTTGGCTCGTTCGCGCTCGCCGCTGCCTATGCAACGACCACAAGTCACGGCACGGAAAAAGAAGAGGGTAAGAAAACCCAACGCCGCCCCTTTTACCAATCCGACCGCTGCCAGTGACAAAGATGACGGCTATAGTAAGCTCAAGCGGAACGAAAAGAGATGTGTCTTTCAGAATACTATGGAAACATTGGTAGCAGTTTTAGTTAAGTGGCTTTCAGACGTTATCGCACGGGGGGGGGCAGTTTGGCACTGCCGCTCGTTCGTGCGAGCACGCAAACCGTTGCTCCGATCCCGCGGTTCCTCTTGTACTGGATGGGATAGCCGTAATTTGGGCTGATGTGAGACACGTACCGACCATTCATTTTTTTTATTTATTGCGGACTTTTTGTCCTTATCTTAATAGTTTTTGTGTTGTTTCTTCTTTCACTACGTTTCGGCCAAATTTCACCTCTGGCCTTCTTCGGGTGATTAACTACGACCTCGGATAGGAATGCTGAGTCTTGTAACCGTATCCCCAGTAATTACTGCCTTCCATAGTTGTTGTCTATCGCACCACGTTTTTGACCAAGTAAACCTCTGGCCGGCTTGGGTAGGATTTGAAACCGCCATCTTCTGACAATGCTCACCTGGAACCGTAGAGACTCAACGCCTCAAGTCCGCAATAAATTAAAAAAATTAATTCTCAGATTAAGAAGCCTCATCTCAAAATGATTCCAATTAAACACATTTACGTACCGACCTGTAGGATAAGAAATTACCAGTTTCATTATGCTCCAATATCTTATGCACTAAGTTATTTGATTTCATGTATTCCTATCAAATACAGGGTGTCTCAAAATAGACGCAATCCATTAATATGATAATTCACATTGCATCCGAGACATCTTTCATCTGAGTCATATCACTTCAGAAAGGTCGAACCAAATGACAAGGGCAGAAATTGATTGACTTTATCCTACAGTGAGCATGAAAGACCAAATTCTTGGGAACGTCTTCCGGGGGACTTTTTGGGACTCCTTCCGACAGAATCTCTCACCGCGTCCACATTGTCATGACATCTTGCTGGCAACTTTCTGTCAGATCTGGGATTTTCTCCCTTTTTATTGAAGTTGTTTAATGACCCAGTGGTTTGAAATTTTGGTACTCAACGATAAATTTGGCTTTTCTGGGGATAATTGTTTAGTTAAATTTCCTATGAAAGTTTGCTTGTACAGTTTTGAAAGATTTTGTCTCCAAATAAGCGACATAAAATATTTTTTCTCTCTTGTCTAAGGCATAGTGATCGAGGATTTGTTGTTGTTATAAAAAGAACACAACAACATTATTAGTAGAGCTATTAGCAGTCATATGGGTACCATTTATATTGTTTATTCTTGTTTCGTGGCATATCAATCTTCGTGGGTTATTTAATGACAAAGCTGTCCTTCTAAAAGAACAGTAGTGGTACTATTTAACCCATAGATGGGAGGATAAGGGGGTTCTTATCTTTCCCCAACGGTATTTGTCCGAAAGTAAACGTAATAGTGCGACTGGAGATCGAACTAGCTTATTACGACTCCGCAGTCTAGCGCTTTAAACGTTCCACCACGAGGACATCAACCAATATATGCTGCGACACCCTCTATATTTATACATATACTGAGTGAGCAGAAAAAATAGAGCAGTCACATGGGTCCCATGAATATTTAGACACCCTATATATTGATACATATACTGAATGAGCAGAAATAATAGGGCAGCCCCCTGGGTCCCATATATATTGAGACACCTTGTAGTAATAATCAATATCCAGTTATTCGGTTTGAAATAGGGAGTGTCCTCGTGGTGTAATGGTTAAAGCGATGGACTGCAGAATCGTAGTAAGCGAGTTCGTACTCCAGTCGCGCTATTACGTTCACTTTCGGACAAATACCCTTGGAAAAAGTATGAAACCCCTTCTCCTCCCAGCTATGGGTTAAATAGTACCACTACTGTTCTTCTAGGAGCATGGCTTTGGCATTAAATAACCTACAAAGGTTGATATGCCATTAAACAAAGAAACCAACCAACGGTTTGAAATAGTTATTTCTATTTGATAATAATCATTGCTGGTTGATTAGTTGATATTACGGTGTATCAACCCTTTTCGGGTCATTTAACGCCAAATTAAGTCATTTTGGTAAAAGTTTAAAATATTTCAGTAGAGAATAAGAACGCCATTTTTTGTTTACTCACAGTTAAATGGAAAAACAGTTAATTTCAAACAATTCATTTTAGCGTAAGTATGCAGTTTAGTTTTATTTGACCCATAGGTAGGATCTTATGAGGTGCTACTACTCCGGGTCAGAGTGGACCTGGGAGCGTTGGCAATAAAGGAGTACTCTGTATTCCCCAAAGCGCCAACATCGCTGAAGCTGCAACCTCAGATTGTTTGATGTCATATCCAGGACACCCGTTGGGGATGGAGGTCTTACCCCTCTGCAAAGGTGCAGGCTATGAATTCTACATCCCCAGCCGACTGGGCAAGTGTTAAATGGTTCCAATATTGATAGTTCTAACAATAATTTTACCATACTAACAAATGATGTATACACAAAACAGAATCTATCCAAGAGAATGAAATATGTAATTCGGGCCAGAAGATTAAACTTAGTGATATTTAACCAAAAAAAAAAAGGGAGAAATTGCTGTATAGTGAGTTTTGCCGTCCCAGCTGACTACAGAGGGAAAATCAATGAAAGTGAAAAGAAAGACAAGTTCTAAGACCTTGCCAGAGAACTATGAAAGTTGTGGAACAGGAGGGTGACGGTATATCTGTTGTAGTTAGTGTGCTTGGAACGGTCCCCAAAAGCCTGGAAAAAAGACTGAAGGAACTGGAAATCTGAGTAAGAATCGAGACCATCCTGACCAGAGCATTGTTAAGACCGGCCAGAATACTGAGTAGCGTCCTGAAGACCTTAGGAGACTTGCACTCACTCAGACTCCAGAGACAGACTAAACACTAACGCTGGTTTGAAAAACACGCGAGGAGTGAATTAATAATAATAATGAGACGCATAAAATTCCTTGGGATTTTGAGATACAAACGGATCATCTAATCTCGGCCAGACGACCAGACCTAGTGATTGTCAATAAAAAAATTTTTTAAAAAGAACCTGCCGAATAGTGGACTTTGCTGTTCCGGCTGACCACAGTGTAAAACTGAAAGAAAGTGAAAAGAAAGATAAGTACCTAGACCTTGCTCAAGAACTGTAGAAACTATGGAATATGAAAGTGACGGTGATACCAATCGTAATTGGCGCGCTCGATACAGTCACCGAAGGATTGGCACAGGGACTGGAGGACGAGTGAAGACCATCCAAACTACAGCAGTGCTGAGATCAGCCGGAATAGTAAGAAGAGTCCTGGAGACTTGAAGCGACTTGCTATCATTCAAACTCCAATGGAAAACCAACAGCTAACGCTGGTGAGAAAAACTCTCGAAAGAGTAATAATAAAAGTAATAATAATAGTCCTTAATAAACAATTATACTTTCAAGTAACTATTATGTGGTATAATGTATTACTATCGAATACAGATAATTAGAAAACATCTCTATTTGATCCATTGATGGGATCCTAACAGGTTCTACCAATCCAGGTCAGAGTGGACCTGGGAGTAATGGCAATGAAAGAGTATTCCACACTACCCTAAACTCCAGATCTGGAACCTCACCACCAGATGCCGTTAAGCGTTGTTTCCAGAACACCCTCTTTCTTTTTTCTTTTTTTGTTTTATTTTTATCATTTTTTTAATTTTCTATTTGTTTTAGTTTTTTTCCTTTTTTCTCTTTATTCTTTCTTTTGTTCTGTTCATTCTTTTTTGATTCATGGAATTTTTTTTCTTTTTACTTTTTGATCTTTCTTGTTCTTCCCTTCTTTCTCTCCCCTGACCCTCTTGGCTTTTTTTTGGGGGGGTGCTTTTTTTCCTCTCCTGCATTTCTCATTTTTCCCTTTCTATTTCTCAACGTTTCTTTTCTTCATCTTCTCTTTCTTTTTATCGTTTTTATCCATAATACCTTATCGTCTCCCCTACCAACATGAACACCTTTTTCTTTTCTGTCTGTCTGTCAATCTCTCTCTCTCTCTATATATATATATATATATATAATTCCCACTCCTCATCTTTTCCAATTGTCTGACCCCCTCTTGATAGATAGATAGATAGATAGATAGATAGATATCTTTCTCAATTTTTATCTTTTATTGCTATTCTTTTTCTCTTCCTTTTCTTCTCTTTATCCCATTGTTTTTCCTCTTCTTGCTCTTCTTCTTAACTATTTCTCTAACCACTCCCTCTTTCACACTGTCCCTTTAGCCTATAGCTCTTTTCACGATCTCCAAAATTACTTCAGCTTCGTAAATAATCAGTCCTCACCTCTAAAAATCGCAGTTACCCTAATCTTCCCCGGTAATAACAAACCCGATAATTCTAACACGTTATTTCACTTCGGGGCTTCCATACTGCGACTGCAGTGCACACAGTAAATGGATTTCGCCACAGCGAGAAAGGTACCAGGTGTAGGGGTGGGATCAAGGATTGAGTAACGCAAGAGAAAGGTTTATATTTCTGACACGGTTTTTATTTGGCTCTGTGTCAAATTCATTAACTCTTTTTGCACCCCTACCACCACTTCACTTTACCCTCAGTTCTATCCATCATCGTTCCTCCAGCTTAAAACTCCCGTTAAATTGTTTCATCTCTCTCTCTCTCTCTCTCTCTCTCTCATATTCCCACCAGTAACGCATCCCTCGCCTATCGAAATATAAGCCAAATCTTATCTAATTAGCTACATGTGTGATATTAATTAGGATAACGCTTACAGATCCTTGTGCAGTCCACCCTGTGTACAACGCCTCTTCTCACGAACCTGCCGATTCCTGTACGCGCCACCCAATTGGTGAAGATGAAAAAAAGGGGTGGATAGAGTATCCAGAACTGAGTAATACCCCCAAACCTGTTATATGCACTTTGCTAATAGATTTTACGAAAATGTAAATATACAAATTACAGATTGTGTATTGAAAACTAAGTGTCATAAATGCTTTCAATATCTATAAAAAAAAAAATGGCGTATGCGAAAGTTCCGATGCCCCCACTCAGTCTTTTCTGAAAGCTAAGGACTGATTATAGATTGCAAGTGTAGGGAAAAGGGCACGGTGAGCCAAGTTCAAACCTTGGAAGGGGCTGTTTGGATTTCACTTCGCCTTAGGAAAGATGTGACTGATTGATTGATTTTGACGGCTTCAACCAGTCTAGGGTTATTTTATGCCTATAGGTTAGGGAATCCCGTTCATTGATTGTTCTTATTTACATTTTTTGTGTAGCTGTTTTATTTATCTTTTTTTTTTAATTAATTTTAGCGCAAGTTGATATCGGATGCGAATAATTTTTATAAACAGATCCATACATAAAACAATACAAGGAAGCAACAAAATATTGCAAAACTTTTGACTCAAGCTAGTATTTATGTCAACCTTGATTTCTTTTCTAACATCAAATATGAAAACAAAAACAATTTCTATGTATTGAAGGTGGTTGGTTGGTTGGTTGGTTGGTGTTTTATCGCATATCAACCCTTGTGGGTTATCTAATACCAAACTGGGACTTCCGTGTTAGTAACAAAAGAATAAGAGAAAAAAAGGGGGAAACGGAATAACTGAATGAAATCCCCCCAAGCGCTAGAAAACACGTGTATATCTGTATAAAAGAAGAAATATTTAGGAGCCTAGGCGACACGGATTGTGTTAAACATACTACCAAAATACAAGGCCAATCCACTCTATCTTTGCCAGCGTTTAATCAACGGTCAGATATAAATTGTCTTTTACTATATTGTCATTTTAAAATGCATGAATGATTTTATTTTTTTATTTGTAAAATCACAGCTGTATGTTACCAGTGCTTTAAATGCAAAAAAAAAAACAAACAAATACTGTAATTCCAAGTAACACTTGAACCTGGTCAAGAGAAGCTAATACTATTGGACTTTATTAGAAATTGAAATCCTAAGTAACCGCAAAATAGAATGCCTATAAGGATGCAAAAACCATAAATAAGGACTCCGATTGAATTTAAAAAAAGAAAGTAATTGTTAACTTTAACTATGTTAAAACTTAATACAAGCAGAAGGGGGAAAAAAGAAAAATATTTTTTCGAAAGCCACAGGAAGCAGCATGGTGGACGTAAAGGCGAGCGGACAAATCCTCTGACGGTTCAACGCCATGCCTAACCAGACCCTGAGCGTATGAATCAATATTTACCAACCCCTCCGCTCGGGCAGGATATGACAAAAGGCCAATTTGTAAGCGGAGTTTAACAGGTTTGAATTCAGAGTTTTCCTTCTCCTAGACTAGTTTCCTTCTCCTAGACTAGTCTGAAGAACCCAGTCTGTCTTACTATTTACCCATAGCTGGAGGGAGAATAATTGGATTCATACCTTTCCCAAGGGTATTAGTGCTATGTGAAATGCAATCAGCCCCGTCCAGGTTTTGAACTCGTGTCGCCGTCTCCATTTCCTACGACAATAACCATTACACCAAGGGCACCTCCGTATAAATCCTACGGTTCAACGGCCAGGATCAAGTAATTCGATCGGGGAACTACTGCTGCTCATCTATTCGAGTCGCTTCTATAGATGAGAATAAAAACAGCCCTCGAAAAATTACCATGGCCCAGACTCAAATCACCGATACCAACCGCATTGCTCTTCGCGCGGGTAAAAAAAGGGGTGCGTCCTACTGATTTTGCAGCCCTGGCCTCAGTGTTCGAAAAATCAGCTACAGAGCTCAAACTAAAACAAAATTACTAAAATGCAAACGCACAATACAAATAGCGACATTCAACGTTAGAACTTTAAATAGAATAAGACAACTACCGGAGCTGACAGCGTCGGCGATAGATCATAATATAGACGTAATATGCATACAAGAACACAGGCAAACCCCTAGCGAATATATTAAATATCACGATACTGGCAATGGATGGACGCTAGCCTCTGCATCTGTATGGAAAAACACTGTTAATGCCACGATAGGTGTAGATATGCTTATTAAACCACATGCCCCAAAATCACTAAATGGCATCATGAAAATACAACCGAGGATGATGGTAGCTACTTTTAATGGCAACCCCAGCGCAACAATTATTTCCTGCTATCGCCCAATGTTAGTGAAGAAACTGACCTCAGCGCCTTCTTTTAGTGAGCTATCCTCACTTATTCGTAGCATCCTGAAACACAACGTTCTTGTCATTGGTGGAAACATGAATGCCCAAATTGGTAAAAACGTAAACCACAAATTCAGCTTACACAACTCGTCAAACAGAAATGGGTAACATCTAACATATTTTACGCAAGAAAATTGATTAACATGCCTCAATACAAAATTTCAGAGAAGGGAGGGAAAATTATGGACCTACACTTACGCAAATGATACCAAAGCACAGATAGACAACGTCTTTATAAATAAGAAATAGTATAATAGCGCATTGAATTGCGAGGCATATTCCCCCTTCGACGGTGTGTCCTCCGATCACCAAATTGTCACGGCAAAGATACGACTGAGCCTACGATGGAATGCGGCCCGAACAACAACCACCGTACACTATGACTGGTCCCTGCTGAATAAGAGGGATATAAGAGATAAATATACGTTAACACCAAGAAACAAATTCGATGCACTACAGGAGGAGTCAGAAACACATACTCCGAATGACGAATATAAGAATTTAGAAGCAGCAGTAGAATGCATACCAACTAAACAAAAAGCTAAACCTAGAGTCCCATTAGCGGTTAGAAAAAAAATCATGCAGACGTGAAAACTGCTTCCAAATGCAGTTGGAGGAACCCAACCAATATCAATGCCCTGAAACTTAAAAAGGCTCAAATTGAATTAGCTAACACATACCTACAAGAACAAACAGAATACATAAAAATTCAGATCAATAATATTAGAGACTCGGTTGAAGATAGACCATCTAGAAAAGCATGGCAAACGGTAAACGAAGTGAACAGAAGAGCACTGCGAAAGCTAAACTGAAAGCTACTAGCCAACAACGAATACAACTATAGAAACAACATTTCAAGAATTTACTCGGAAACTCTCTGAAAGTTACACATGAGCCAATCACGAGAATTATTTGTAAACAATTAGACATCAAACTAGGACAGTTTATGCAAGAACTCGACTCAGTACTAAGAAAAATTAAAAATAGAAAAGCAGCAGGGCTTGATGAAATACCCTCAAGAGTATGGAAGACCAGACAATTCGACGACATACTGCTCCGACACTGTAATGCCATATATAATCAAAACACAATTGACAGATGGACAAAGGGATGTATCCTCTCCTTCCCTAAGAAGGGCGACCTCGGATTAGCGAAGAACTACCGAGGTATAACCCTTACATCCATAGCGGCCAAGATCTACAATGCTCTACAACGCAACTGCATAGAACCCAAAATTGAGAAGATACTTAGGATGAACCAAAATGGCTTTCGAAGAAATCGATCCACATCACAAATTTTGACTATCCGTCGAATCCCCGTCTAATTCTAGAAGGTGTACTTGAAAAAAGCCTAGAGGTAACAATATTAATTGTCGACTTCTCGATGGGATTTGACTTCATACACAGAGGGAAGATGGAGCAAATACTGCTCGCCAACGGCCTACCCAAAGAAACCGTATATAAAAACACGAAAGTAAAAGTCTGCTCCCCGGATGGAGACACAGGCTACTTCGATATTGTAGCAGGTGTGCTGCAAGGAGACACATTAGTCCCATGCCTGTTTATCATCAGCCTAGACTACTTGCTTAGAATGTGAATTGATAAAATGAAAAGCAACGGCTTCAAGTTGGCAAAAGAAAGAAGATACCTCGCACAAACAACTACGGATATGGACTACGCCGGTGACATAGCGATGAAGGTATATTCCATATTCCCCTAATCTCCAAGGCTGGATCCTTGCTATCAGATGGTTATATGTCATATCCAAGATATTCGTTAGGGAGAGGTCTTACTCCTCTGCCGAGATGCAGTCTGTCTATTCTACAGCCCCGGCCGGCTGGGGTGATAATTGTCAAATATATCAATGTAATATAAATAATTTCAACACAGCTGTATGGTTTCAAATAAATAATGATAATAATCTTTAGTAAATGATTTAACAGTTCTGTTAGATGGGACCCTAACAAGTACAACTAATCTGAGTCAGAGTGGACCTGGGAGTAATGGCAATGAAGGAGTACTCCACATTACCCAAAGCTCTTGGACTGGGTCCTCACTATCAGATACTGTTTAGGACACTTAGGACACTTGCTAGGGTTTGGGTCCTACCCTTTTAGCCGACATGCAGTTGGGGTATTCTACAGCCTCAACAATCTGGGTGGAGTACGTATTGAAGAGTTATGAGAGTATATCCCAAGCATATCGTTAGAGAAAACATTGCTCAGAAATATTAAGCTCAAGATACGTATTAATAACTGATCGTAATTTATTAAAGAAAGAAAATGTCGTGCAGTTGAAATTATTCTGTTTGAGCCAGAACGTATCATTACCCTTTGATAAATAAGTAAGTGAAGATAAAGTTCGCGACCGTAGCCGAGAACGACCTGAAGGCACTTTTTTCATTTGCTACAACACTGAGGGAGGGTGTTACTCATTTCCCTGGATTGCTCCACTTTACCCTTGATCCGTACTTTATAATGCTAAGTGTTTAGCAAGGAGGTATCCATAACATTCTATGACTAGATCTGGGATTGAATCCCGGTCTCTGAATTAATATACTATTGGAAAATATATTTAATCCAACTTAAAATATTTATGTTAATTATTAACCAACGTAATACTTACTTTTTTGTGTGAAGTTTTAAGAGAAAAGTGAACACATTGCTAAGTCAAATTTATATTGCACATATTAAAGCACTTATACACATATATAGACCCAAATAAAAGCACAACCAAATTAATACTTAGCTTAGGTTCTTTGTTTGCTTTTCTTTCAAAGAATAGTTGTTTTCGAAGTTACTTTTCAGGTGTGTAACATTGATTATTTGAAGCGACGTCATTTCATGTCGAAAAGTTTTTGTTGACTGTGACGTTGTTTGTCATACGTGTCTTTTTAAACAACGTCTGCTTATTTATAGTTATAAAATTAATATTTACACAAAGACAGCTTTTTATTCTCAACCAATAAAAACGTCCTTTTTATTATTCTTAAAAATTAATACTTGTGAGAAGTTATATTTATTTTATTCATTTATTTATTACTATTTATCTATTTAAATTTTATAATTTTGTTTTATATTGTAAAATTATATTGAAGGAATATTTATTTCTAACAATATATAGTGCACAGAAATATTTTTGTCGCGACTAAAATATATCATGGGAAAGAAAATTGTGGTAATTAGTCTTACACTGAGATGGGATTCATTTTTATTCATTCATATCATTCAGAAGGTTTATACATAAAATAAAAACTTCTCCAATAGGTCGTCTAAGCAAGTAGTTTTCAAACTTTTAAATCTCGTGGACCTCCTTATAAATAAAAATGAAGTCTCGTCGACGCTCATACAAATGACAATGAAATCTCATGATCCCCCATATAGATAAAAATGAAATCTCGTGGACCTCCTTATAAATAAAAATGAAATCTCGTGGACCTCCAAAAAAATAAAAATGAAATCTCGTGGACCTCGTATCGATAAAAATGAAATATCTTCGATTCTCGACAAAAATAAAAATAAAATTTATCCTAAATATTTAATGAATATTCCATCCAATGTTTGCCTTCAGAAACGACATTTAGTGAGAGGGATTGTATTTCTTGTCACAAATTGCCAATTCTTGTCGATATTTTAGACAATTCACTTTACTCAACAAGTCTAAGTTTGGTTTCTTTGTTTAATGGCATATCAATCTTCGTGGGTTATTTAATGCCAAACCTACCCTTGAAGAAGAACAGTAGTGCTACTATTCAACCCATTGTAGAACAGCAGGAATTGTATTCAATTCGTAGCTGGAGGAATACTGCTCATCTCTTTCCCATGGGTATAAGTCCGAAAATAAACGTAATGGCGCAAATGGAGTTCGAACTCGTTTACTACGCTGTCGTAGTCTAGATCGTTAATTACTACGCCATATTGACTCCCACAAAAAGCGCCGAGATCTTTATATGGTTATCATATTAGTGATTTACGAAAATGCTGTTTCACATAACCATATCGTTGCAAAAGGTTGCAGCATTTTGACCGCCTTTGAGACAACAATGGATACCCAGAAGCCAAGCTAATTTATTTTATTTATTTAAAAATTATTTCAGTCTAGTTCTGTCAATTGGAATCTGTTTCTATCTTCCCTAGTCTATTGATCTATTTATCTAGCTCGCTATCTAGCTCTCAATCTGTGTGAGTATATATATATATATGTCTACCCGAGTCTGTTCATATGTTTCTTTCTATCGAATTCTGTTTCTATCTATCGCACTTGACTCATATCTATTAATTTCAGTCTCTTCATATCTATCTATCTATATATATATATATATGTATCTTAGTTTCGATATCTACATGATTTATTTACATTTATCTACTCCAGTTCAGATCCTAACTATTTCTATTTATAAATCTCTCTCTCTCTCTCTCTATATATATATATATATATATATCGTTGTTAAAGCAACATTGTTCACAATGTTGAAGTTCTGGTGAAGGTTTATTAAAACCGAAATGTTTTAACCTTGATTTACATAATAATAAATTGATCACATTTTGAATACTTTATTTTTCCATTTTCTTTATATATATATATATATATATATATATATATCGATGAAAATTCAGTTTAAACAACAACTGTTTGTACTGAATTTTCATCGGTGTGTACAAGAAACTAGAAATACAAATTTGCGGTTCTGTCGCTAATCGGATAATATCAATTTTCATGACACTCTTACAGGGTCTGTTGACTACTGCAATTTACCACAGTTTGAAAACCACAAGTATAAATGTTTACAGCGATTTAAGTTTGGTTTGGTTTAGTTTTATGGCATATCAACCTTTATAGGTTATTAAATAACAAATCCTCTTTATACATATATATATATATATATAGGATTTGTAAACACATAACGTTTTTAAAGGAGCCTAAGCTCATTCTTTTGCACACAGTTAAATGGTTCCAAGTTTTGCTATGTATTACTAACAATTCAATGAAACATCAATCGTTTACATACAGTTAAATTGTAATATAATGGCTGAAGGATTTCGTTTTATATATCTTGCCTTTGGGTTTAGTTAGGCTGAGAACCTTTCGGCTCAGCACATGGGTTAGTTAGGTGCAAACTTGAGCGCAGGTGTTAACGCACATGCGTGGAGGATGTGTCGTTCACTGATGTCAAAATAAAAATCCCAGATAGAAAATTGTGACTTGGGGATGTGAATGACGTCATGCACCGAAATCGCGCGCGGAGGATTTTGGGTATTTTGAAGAAAATCAGTTAGTTGAGGCTTGCGATCCGAAGAAGAAGGGTGACTTTCGCTAGGTTGCAGTGGCCTTGTGGCGGGTGCCACACGTGTTGGCGGAGGGGGGTGGCAGATGGAAAAGCCAGCACAGAAAGATTGTGCCGCTCTCTTTATGTCGAAATACCTTTAAACTCAAAGGTAATAAAAAGTTTCGTACCTGAACTAAGTAGTCGTAAGTGTTTTTCGTGTTTCGTGATTCCTATGTTCTATGTATGTATGTTATGAACATTCTATGTACGTTTCACATATCCGCATCTGGCTATGTTACAAAATGATCAAACCGTTCTATTTCAAACAATTCAATTTTGCATAAGTCATTTCCTTGCACTCAGTTTAAATGCCAAAGTTTTATTTTACTCAGAGGTAGGACCCTATCTGGTGCTATTACCCCGGGCCAAAGTGGACTTGGGAGTGATGGCAATGAAGGTATGCTCTGCATTACCCAAAGCTCTAGCATTACTGGAGCCTCATCGTCAGATTGTTTAGTGTCATACCAGGACATTCGTTGAGGGTTTCTTACTCGTCTACTAAGATGCAGTTGGTGTATTCTATAGCCCTCACCGACTGGGCTATACAGAGATTTAGCAGGCATTGTTATCCATGAGATATGTCAAAAGAATTCTTTCTTTTTCACAATCCTTCAGTGTATATCTCGACTCGGGATCTTCAGCCTTTATGATACTAGCTGATCTAATCAACGACAATAAATTAGAATTATCACCGTGATATTACTGATTGCAACGTCTAAATGCCGTGATCTTTTTATTTATTCATTTACTTTTTTATTTCTTACTTGGTGACCCAATTCCAATTCTTTATTAAGAAATCATTTCTAAAAGAGGCTTAACTTTTTAAAGGATTTTGCTGACCTTACTAAAGATTTTTTTTCCCACACTTTGCCGCAATTTCTGGCGTCGGTGGTGAATAATGAGCCTTCTGTTCCCACCGCAACTGGTGGACAGACCTGAAATTTTATTTATCTGTCTGTCTATTTACTCCAGTCTGTTAATATCTATATCTCTGCTGTCTGTCTGCTCTCTGTCAACCTTTGTCTGTTCATATATATCTGGCTATTTTGTTAGCTATCACTCTGTCTGTTCGTATCTATAAATCTCTCTCTCTCTCTTTCTCTCTCTCTCTCGTCTCTCTCTCTCTCTCTCTATCTATCTATCTGTCTGTCTGCTGTTTAGCTACCATATGTTCATTTATATCAAAATCTATCAATTTATTAACCTCTCTCACTCTCTCTCTCTCTCTCTCTCTATATATATATATATCTATATATACATATATATATATATTTGTGTGTGTGTGCATGTGTGTGTGTGTGTGTGTGCGTGTGTGTGTGCGTGTGAGTGTGCATGCATGTGTGTGTGTGTATATATATATATATAAGTTGATTTCTTTCAATCAATTTTAGTCTAGTTCGGTCAATCGGAATCTGTTTCTATCCACATGTAGTCTGTTGATCTATCTATCTAGCTCGCAATATAGCTTTCAATCTAAATATATATATATGTGTGTGTGTGTGTGTGTGTGTGTGTGTGTGTGTGTGTGTGTGTGTGTGTGTGTGTGTACTCTCTGTCTACCTGAGTCTGTTCATGTTTCTTTCTATCTAATTCTATTTCTAACAATCTATGACAGTTGACTCATATCTATTAATTTCAGTCTCTTCATATCTCTCTCTATATATATCTATCTCAGTTTCGATATCTACAAGATTTACTTATATTCATCTACTCCCGTTCAGATCCTAACTTATCTATCTCTCTCTCTCTCTCTCTCTCTCTCTCTCTCTCTCTCTCTCTCTCTTTATATATATATATATATATATATATATATATATATCGTTGATAAATCAACATTTTTCACCATGTTGAAGTTCTGATGAAGATTTATTAAAACCGAAATGTTTTAATGTTGATTTACATAATAATAAATTCGTTACATTTTAAATACTTTGTATTTCTATTTACTTTATATATATATATATATATATACATATATATATATATATATATATATATATATATATATATATATATATATATATATGTACTCCCATGGACCCCCGCATATGGCCAAGCAAAAGCAGGACGAACAGCTCGAACATACATACAGCAACTATATGAAGATACGGGATGTATCTCTGAAGACCTGCCAGAGGCGATGAATGATAGGGAGAAGTGGTGAGAGAGGGTCAGGGATATCCGTGCTAGCGGCACGACATGATGATGATGATGATGTATATAATAAATTGTTACACACGAAATTGATAAGCTTCAACTATAAATCCTTGAAGCTCTACATATAAAAACAAAAAAAAACTATAATCAAAAGAATTAATTTTGAAAGTTGCGACAATGTGTTGGAAATGCATTTAGACTTTTTTTAAATATTCCATATTTTTTGATAATATTCTATTTCTGTTCATTGCTTTCTGTTTTTTTTTAATTCACCAGCAACTCAGTTTTATCCAACTCTGCGTTTGTGCAGTTTTGTTATGTTATAAAAATAAAAATAAAAATTCCAAAACTCTTTAAAAACACTCTTTACACATGCAAGCAACCCCTGATGATGGCCTATGAAAGGTCCACTTGCGCTCTGGACAATTTTGGTAAATTCATCCACCAATTCCAAACCGAAACCAAGACCCTTTAATCAAACATACTTAAATGAAAGACTGCTGCCTAACTACCCCCACCCATATATATATATACATATTAGAAGTAAGAAGACTGTTTGCCAAATGCGGTTAACATATTTCGCTTATGGTCTATTTGAATTCAATCGAATATTTTACTCCCTAAATAAAATTAATTTTTATTTTGCTAAAAGATATCTCAAGAAAAAAGAAAGATAATTTTTATACATGTACGTTTAATTGATTTTTTAATGACTATATCAGTAAGTTTTATTGATTTTTGCTCTTTAGGACTTTCAATGTCCTATATTATTGACTAATTAAACAAGGCAAGAGTGTCTTCTTCCTTTTTAATCAGTCATATTTTATTCTGAAGCTTTGTTAGTATATATATGTATATATATATACTATGAAACCAAGACCCATTTGTACGCAGTATTGGCAGTGGATCGTGAAAATAGGAAACATTTAATAACAATATATGGTTTTCCTTTCTGGTCTATACTGCCTATATAAAGGCTCTACTCAGGCAGTTACCCGTCTTATTATTTATATTACTACTTTAAAACCAATATATCAAAGTTAGACGAACCAGACATGCAGGACACTGTTGGAGATGTAGGGATGAGCTCATAAGTGATGTACTTCTATGGACCCCTTCACATGGCCAAGGAAAACAGGGCGACCAGCTCGAACCTACATATAACAGCTATGTTAGGATACAAGGTGTAGCCCTGAGGACCTACCAGAAGCGATGAACGATAGGGAGGGGTGGCGAGAGAGGGTCAGGGATATCCGTGCCGACGGACGGCACGACAAGATGATATATATATATATATATATATATATATATATATATATATATATATATATATATATATAATATGCAGGATAAGCAGGGTCACAGTCTGGTATAGACCATATACATTGGCAGTATATTCCAGAAAGTAAAACCATATATTGCAATTAAATGTTTCCTATTTTCACGATCATGAGCCGTTACGACATACAAGTGGGTCTCTGTGTTATGGTTCAGATTCCTCAAAGCCAAAGTGTTGGATTACCAAATGGTAATGTGATTTTGATTTCTGTCTCACACACACACACACACACACACACACACACACACTTTCTCTCTCTCTATCTCTCACACACACACACATAGATAGATAGATAGATAGATAGATAGATAGATAGATCACAGTACATCTTTTTGATAGGCAATGGGGTTGTCGTCAGTAATGTAATGTTCCTGTGATCCTTGAAAATTTCGGATTTTTTCTATATGATATTCTTTTCTCCAAGTCATCCAACAGAGCTGATCGCATCCTAAATCTCCTTTTTGCGACTGATATTAGAAATATTAGCCCCCATTTTCATATTTGCAGTTCAATAACCCCGCTTGGTGGAACTGTGATTCTATGTGTTCCGATTCCAACACAATCGATCCATGATATTCGAGTATATATATATATATATATATATATATGTGGATTTACCATAGATTTACTTACAACACCTTGCTTTTTTAGATGAATTACTAATAAATAATAACAAATTCGCATTCAATTTTCATCGTAAATTCACTGATAAATATTATCTTATCCATTTTAACTCACATCATAACACCAAAATAAAAAGTGAAAAATTTTAGGTTTTACCTTAGAGTTCCTTGGATTTACTCCCCTAATTTTTTAAATGATAAACTTGATACTATAGAAAATAAAATTTTAAATAATAAACTTGATATTATACAAAATAAATTTTTAAATGATAAACTTGATATTATAGAAAATAAAATTTTAAATGATAAACTCGATCTTATAAAAAATAAATCTTTAAATGATAAACTTGATATTATTGAAAATAAAATTTTAAATGATAAACTCGATATTATAGAAAGTAGATTTTTAAATGATAAACTTGATATTATAGAAAATAGATTTTTAAATGATAAACTTGATATTATAGAAAATAGATTTTTAAATGATAAACTTGATATTATAGAAAATAGATTTTTAAATGATAAACTTGATATTATAGAAAATAGATTTTTAAATGATAAACTTGATATTATAGAAAGTAGATTTTTAAATGATAAACTTGATATTATAGAAAATAGATTCTTAAATGATAAACTTGATATTATAGAAAGTTCCTTTGCACAAGTTCTAAATCCTTTATTAAATGAGCGAAAAATGTTTTCTAAAAATTCCAGATATATTATTTTGCCCGGTAATTAAGTCACAAACATCATCGAATTTTTTTTAACAACCTTTGAACCAAAACAAGAAAAAACTCTTCGAAACAAGAATATTATCAATAGTAATAACAGCAATCAAACCAAATCTGTTGCGACCATGTACTCTATCCAATACTTAGAGTGTAATTAGAATATGTTGGTTTAATCTCTTGATCAATTCAAAAAACGAATTTACGAACACAAGAGAAACATTAAAAAAAAGGTAATCAAAAGACTGCGTTAGTCAGACAGAATTTAGATGCTAAGCACAACTTTAATTTTAAAGATTCCAAAATGTTAGCTAATATACATAACAAAAAATACAGAAAGATTTTTGAAGCGAGCAATATTTCTAATAACAATACTCTTAAAGAAAAACTCGGGGGGGTCGACTTATCTTCTTATATAGTTAAATTCCGGCCACAAAGTTATGTACCATAGCCAGATATCCAGATATGTGAAATGGACATAGCATACCGATGTGAAATATACATATATATAACATATACATAGAAATCTCGAAACACGAAAAACACTTACAACTTCTTAGTTCAGGTACGAAACTTTTCATTGCCTTTGAGAGATACACATTCTTTCTATTCTGGCTTTTCCATCCGGGAGCAAGCGAAAGTCAACCGCCTTCTCCCGAGGCAGAACTCAACTCAACTAACTGACTTTTTCAAAACTCCCCAAATCATCCGTGCGCTTCCGGTGCGTGACGTCATTCCCACTCCCTAGCCCAGTTTCCCATCTCGGGTTTCTATTGTGACATCTCTGAGTGACACGTCCGCTCCGCTCCGCGCGCGAACACCTGCGTTAATGTTGTACCTAAGTAACCCATGCATTGAACCGAAAGGTTCTCAGCCTAATTAAACCCAGAGGCATAAAACGAAATCCCTCGGCCATTATATTACAGTTACAAGATACATCATTTTAATGTATCTGTTTCCATCAATTCATTTTTATTTGTACCTACTCTTCTAGTCATAAATTACAGCAACCTGATTACGAAGAAAATATAAAGAGATGAAAGTTTAAGAAAATAAGGAAATAGAGAAAAGGAAGAAGAGAAAAAGATATATATATATATATATATATATATATATATATATATATATATATCACTTGATAAATGGTACTTGATTCCTCCTTGCTTAACACTCAGCATTATAAGGTAGGGATCAAGATTAAAGTGGAGCAATCTAGGGAAAGTAATCGGGCCCTCCCCTATACTTCGGTGTAGTAGCTAATAAAAAGAGAGCCTTCGGTTAGCCCTCGACTATAGTCGCTAACTATACAACTTTTATATATTAGCTAATACGTTAGGCTTTCAAATAAATTTCGACCCCTAATTACCTCATATGCTTTTTAAACACAATGCTACTAACGGTAATAGAATGTTAAGACTTTTCTCGTTTTTTCTTTCATTTTAAAATTAAACAAAATTCAGAAGATACAACATAACATATTAACATTGCCCTGATGATGGTTTAATATAAAAACCGAAACATTCAACGTAGGCAAATAATTCAATTAGGAATAAAAATTATCTTCTGAATACCTTATTTTTTCACATTTGTATACTTACCAACAGTCTGATTCCATTTTCCCTTATATATATCGATAGTGTGTTTACAATCGTTGAAACAAAGTAACAGCCCCTTGTTGACTTTATTCTCTTTCTCTTTTCTGATTATTGCGGGAAAATTGTTAATATTTTATTTTCACATATTTAACCAAATATGATAAAATCATGCCTTGGACGATGGAGCAAAAGAACTTTTGTGTGAAAACATAATACATAACGAAGTCTCTTTCAATACTGTTCAATCACGATAGAGAATGGAAGTTCAATTTCAACACATTTCCAAACAGGAGGTAGATTTTCAAGTTGGTCAAGAGCTTTGAGGCTTGCGAAGATCGTAGGGCAACGGTTTCCTCACAATCTGGGCCACCGATTACACTGAAGAAATGTGCACACTTTATCAACAACTTTGCACGCCGAATTCGACAGTGCCTTGACCAGAACGTCGGACATCTAGAAGATGTATTCTAGGGTTCCTCTTGACATTGTTGGTTCATGTTTGCGTCTTAATGATTGCAGATCCTAAAATGTTATCCGTTTGAGATTCAAGTTATGTAATTTTCATCACCATATTTACCCAACCCCTCCGCTCGGGCAGGATATGACACAAGGTCAATTTTTAAGTGGAGTTTAACAGGTTTGAATTCAGAGTTTTCCTTCTCCTAGACTAGTTGCCTTAGCAAGGCTGAAGAACCCAGTCTGTCCTACTATTTACTCATAGCTGGAGGGGGAATAATTATATTCATACCTTTCCCAAGGGTATTAGTGCTATGTGAAATGCAATCAGTCTCGTCGAGGGTTTGAACTCGTGTCGCCGTGTTCATTTCCTACGACGATAACCATTACATCACGGGCACCTCTAATGTAATTTTCATCACTTTATCATTTGTGAACCTTGACTTGTACTCAATCATTTAGTTTTTAAAATTGCGAAACACCTCATATATATATATATATATATATATATATATTAATATTAAATAATTGCTTGAAGACTTTCAAAGGGTATGAATACGCTATAAGATATATAACTGAACAGTGTAAGCTCAAAATTTTATTAGATCATCAAAGTTTTCATTGTTTTATATATATATATATATATATATATATATATGATGTATTGGTAGCATAGCATATCTATTACTCGAATATTCGAATGGATATGCAGTGCCATCAATACATTTTACATCACTTTTCTTGTGGCATAACGACATTAAAAAAGAATTTTTTTAATCTTTTAAAACTTTCTACGACAATTATCGGAGAGGAAAAGCTTCTCCGCCTGATGATTGTCTTATAAAGACCGTATGAAACGAGTGGTCACACGTAAGCATCCATGCAATCAACTTTATACAAAAAACTAACACACACACACACACACACATATATATATATATATATATATATATATATATATATATATATATATATATATATATACTGCAATTCGAAAGAAACTCAAACCTTGTCATTATGACTTTATTTCGCCGGAGAATATCATTATACTCCCCGTCTCAGATGACCGTATATATATATATATATATATATATATATATGCAATGCTAGTTATCTATTTTTGTCGTTTATTTTATGCCCGTGGTGTAATGGTTATCGACGTAGGAAATGGACACGGCAACACAAGTTCAACTCCTGGTCAAAACTGATTGCTTTTCACATAGCACTAATACCCTTGGGAAAGGTATGAATTCAATTATTTTCCCTCCAGATAGGGGTAAATAGTAGAGTAGACTGGTTTCTTCAGCCTTGGTGAGGCAACTAGTCTAGGAGAAGGAAAACTCTGAATTCAAACCTGTTAAACTCCGCTTAAAAATTTACCTTGTGTCGTATCCTGCTCGAGCGGAGGGGTTGACAAATATGTTTATAGTATATCAACTCTTTTAAAAAGTATTTTTAAAGCTTTCTAAAAAAAAAATTTCTTCACAAAAAATATTTTCCTTACTATGGCCTAAGATCTAAACACGTTGAGAACAATCATGCAATGAATAACACAAAAGAAACATATATGTATATATGTGGGGTGGGGATGATATTCTAACGGATTATTATAATATTAGCATCCATAACCAAAAATCCAATCAAACTGCATCAAAAAGTTAATTCAATTTTCATTAACTTTTGACCTTTTGATATTGAATAATTATGATCAGTCTACAGGAAAAACATTCTCGCTTAAATTTCTTTTCCCTTCTAATGAAAATTAAAATAGAATTTTTTTTTTCAAATAGAATTTGAAAACCTGTGGTATCTGCATTTATAGATCTACAGAAATTCAACTAATTCTTAAAATTTGATTAAACATTCTCTACTTATTGTATCACTAATTGAATTTATTTATTAAGGGAAATATTTTTCATTGGTGGAAATAGCACACCATTTATGAAATAGAATAAAATAATCCTTTGTTATGAATAAGTTTATAAGATTGTTCCTTTGAGAATTATGTGATTATATAATTATCACTAAATCCTTGAAGGTGTACGGGCAAAAAGTCTACAAGCGACATTAATATTTGTCGACTTTACCAAGGCCTTCAATTCCATTCACAGAGGAAAGATGGAACAAATCCTACTAGCATACGGCATAACTAAAGAAACCGTAGCAGCCATAACGATTCTCTATAGAAACACCAAAGTAAAAGTACGATCACCAGATGGAGACACAGAATACTTCGACATTGTAGCAGGAGTACTACAAGGGGACACGCTAGCCCGATACCTCTTTATCATTTGTCTAGACTACGTACTTAGAACATCGATTGACAAAATCAGAGAGAACGGCTTCGAGCTGACAAAGAAAAGAAGCAGAAGGTACCCCACAAAAACAATTACCTCCGCCGACTACGCCGATGACATAGCGATACTGGCAAATACACCCAACCAAGCCGAAACACTACCGCATAGTTTGGAACGAGCAGCCGCATAGGTCTCTGTGTCAATGCACACAAAACGGAATATATATGCTATAATCAAACGGGTGACATCTCCACTCTAGACGGAACCTCTCTGAAACTAGTAGACAAATTCACTTACCTAGGAAGCAGCGTCGAATCAACCGAAAAGGACATCGACACGAGGTTAACGAAAGCATGGACAACTATCAATAGGCTATCGATTATCTGGAAATCAGACCAAACCGATTGCCCAGTCGGCTGGGGCTGTAGAATACACCGACTGCTTCTCTGCAGAGGGGTAAGACCCCCCCCCAACGAGTGTCCTGGATATGACACTAAACAATCTGATGGTGAGGTTCCAGCAATGCTGGAGCTTTGGGGAATACGGAGTACCCCTTCATTGCCATCGCTCCCGGGTCCACTCTGGCCCGGAGTGGTAGCACCTGATAAGGGTTCTATCTATGGGTTAAATAGAACTACGTGCTTCTTTCACTATACTGATTTTTGCATTTAAACTGCGTATTTATGCTAAGCTGAATTGTTTAAAATAGAACTGTTTTGACATTGGAACTGCGTACTAGTGCTGAACTGAATTGCTCGAAATAGAACTGTTTTTAACGTCTAAACTGTGTACTTATACTGAACTGAATTATCTGAAATAAAACTGTTTGACATTTAACTCTGTGTATTGCCCGGAGTGGTAGCACCTGATAGGGCCCTATCTATGGGTTAAATAGAACTAACAGCATACTTATGCTAAACTGAATTGAGTAAACTGAATAGCTTGAAATAGAAACGTTTTTGACACTTAAACCGTACTTACACTTAAACTGCGTGCTTATGCTTAACTGAATTATTTCAAATAGAACTGTTTTTCGACATTAAAACTGTATTTACACTCAACTGAATTATTACATATAACTGCTTGAATAGTTTGAAATGGAAATGTTTTTAACAATTAAACTGTCTACTTATGCTAAACTGAACTGTTTTCAATAGAACAGATTATTTACATAAAAATGGATTTGGCATTAAATCACCTATAAAGGTTGATATGCCATAAAACCAAACAAACCAAACCAAACTAAACTAGACCTAACCGATAAAATGAAACGCAGTTTCTTCCAGGCAGCGGTCGCATCGATACTGCTATATGGATGCACTACATGGACTCTAACAAAACGGCTGGAGAAGAAGCTAGAGGGCAATTACACAAGAATGCTGCGAGCAATCTTGAACAAGTCCTGGCGGCAAACACCCCACAAGACACCAACTGTACGGCCACCTGCCTCCTATCACGAAAACTATTCAAGTTAGACGAACCAGACACGCAGGACACTGCTGGAGATGCAAGGACGAACTCATAAGTGATGTACTCTTATGGACCCCTACACATGGCCGTGCAAAAGCAGGACGACCAGCACGAACATACATTCAGCAACTATGTGAGGATACGGGATGTTGTCCAGAAGACCTGCCTGAGGCGATGAACGATAGGGAAAAGCGGTGGGAGAGGGTCAGGGATATCCGTGCTACCAGCACGACATGATGATGATGATGATATATATAAAATCATAATTATATGATAATAATTATATGTAATGATGATTATATAATTATCACTTTATATATATATATATATATATATATATATATATATATATATACACGCTCCCCCATGGAGGTTGAGCACTCTGGCGAAGGAATTGTCGGCCGCTGCTCGCATAATGCAAAGCTCTTCGAAAGAATTGAGCACTCTGGTAGCAGATAGGGTATAAAAATGTAAACAACGGATGCTGCTGCTGTTGCTACATAAATACCTTTTAAAAAAATCCGCTTGTTGGCCGAGTGGTCTGAGACTTAGTCTAACATAAAGTTGGATGAGTTTCGATCCCAGCTTCGAGCATCCTGCGTGTCTAGCCATACTGAAGAGTTCTGATTGAACGAAACAGTCTGTCTTTGGATGACAATATATATATATATATATATATATATATATATATATATAAAATCATAAGTATATGATTATAATTATATATAATGATGATTATATATTTATGTATATGTGTGTGTGTATATATATGTAAAGTGATATAGTTATGTATATATATATATAGTGATATATATATATGTGTGTGTGTGTGTGTGTGTGTGTGTGTGTGCGTGTGTGTGTGTGTGTGTAAAGTGATATATATATATAGAGAGAAAGAGACGGACTGTGTTTAAACATAAGAAGGATATTGAAAAATAATTTACATATAGGCACAAATCGACCTAAACTATAAAAAAATCGGGAACTCAGAGAACACAAAGTAACAGCGGTTATGCAATACTTACTGTAACAGCTATAAAAGTCTGGATAGTAAGCCTATGCAAAGTAAAGGGTTTGGTTTCTTTGTTTTATGGCATATCAACCTTTGTAGGTTATTTAATGCCAAGGCCATTTTCATAAAAAGACAGTAGCGGTACTATTTAACCTATAGCTGGGAGGATAAGAGGGTTATACCTTTACCAAGTGAACAGCACGACTGGAGTTCGAACTCGTTTACTACGATGTCATTGTGCAGATCGTTAATTACTAGGCCAAGTTGATTCCCACACAAAATGTTGAGATCTTTATATGGTCATTATATTAGGTAGTTATGAAAATGCTGTTTCACATAACTATATTGTTGCAAAAGGTAGCAGCATTTTGACCACCTTTGAGACAACGATGGATATTCAGGAGCCAAGCTAAAATTTATTTTATTTATTCAAAATTATTTCAGTCTAGTTCTGTCAATCGGAATCTGTTTCAATCTACCCTAGTCTATTGATCTATCTATCTAGCTTGCTATCTAGCTTTCAGTTTGAGTATATATATATACATATATATACGTCTCCTCTCTGGTGCAATAAATTACCCAGGCGTATAATAAGTTTCGCCGATGGGTGTCAGTGAGACTTCTTGCAAAATACGTGGTGCTTTCAATAAGTTTCCAGACTTTTTTGTACACGCATTTAAAATTGTCGTAGACTCTTGAAAATTCACTATGTTATTGCTATACATCTTATGAGATGACTGACCAAGTTTTATGATTTCAGGTTTAAATGAACAGCTGCAGCAGGAATTGGAATACACCCTCCTAAATCCTAATTATCATAGATGGTGTATTTCAAAAATGCAATCTGGGCGTAACTCACTTTAGAAGAACGATATGCAATAAAATTCTGTTTTAAACTTGGAAAAAATGATACCACAGAAACGTATGGAATGCTTCAGACTGCTTTTGGAGCATCATGCATGAATCGAGCATCAGTTTTTGAGTGGCATAAGAGATTCAAGGAAGGCAGGGAGTCTGTGAGGGATGATAAGAGGTGTGGGAGGAGTAAGGAAGTCAATAGACCAGAGTTGATTGGCCAAACGGTTAGGGTTAGTGTTACTATGAAAAAGGCTGTGACGAAGGTCATTGACACGCTCATACAAGAGGACTTCCGTGGGGCCTTCCAGAAGTTGTTGTAACGGTACAACAAGTGCATTGCAGCTGGAGGAGATTACTTCGAATGGGACTAGACTTTCATGTGTGTACTATCTATAAAAGTGCCCATACGAAAAAAGTCTGGAAACTTATTTAATGATCCTCGTATATATAAAAAAAAAAGGGGATAAGGACATGAACGTCGCCATGTTTAACCCCATTCTTGATGGAGATAGATTCTGAAATTGAGATGTTGAATTTAACACGAGCTTTCATGTCGCGATGGAATTGCAGGAACTTGTTGACGTAATGAGGTAAATAGCCAAGTTTGCTTAGGATGATCCACAGAGCGGTCGTATAGACTGTATCAAGAGCTTTTGTTAAATTAACAAAGATCTGGTAAAGAGCTACACTATGTTTCCATGTATTTCTGCCCCTCTAGTTTCCCATAGCTGGTGACTGAAAGATATAGATTTTTGCTTTTCTCAACTGCATTAGTACGAACTGAAACACAAACAGCCTTGTCCTGAACACTGCTTGCCGATTCCTCTCTCCTTGATCATAACCATTAGGCCAGGTGATCAACGTATACCATTTTCCTATGCATGTATGCATGTATGCATTTATTTCGTATGTATGTATGTATGCATGTATGTATTCATGTATGTACCTATGTATGTATGCTTATGTATGTAAGTACGTATATATATATATATATATATATATATATATATATATATATATATATATATGCCTCTATCAATCTATGAATGTATGTATGTATGTATGTATGTCTCGGAGGAATCTTTCTAGAATTTTTTTATTTCAATTTGAAAAATGAAATAGAAATAAAAAAAAAACATTCACTTTGACGACATTATTCTTTAAATCACAAAATATAACACACGGTTTTGCTTATTAATTTCGAATGTTTACTTTTTGAATCATATTGTAGACTTTTGAAGTGTAATTTTTTTTTTTTTTTTAGATAAAAAATATTTATCCTAAAACTTAAGATTTTTTATATTCAAAAATCTAATAAAATTGTAAAAATTAAAAAGAAATGTTTCAAAATACTTTAATCATTGACAAACTTTGATTGATTTTGTTTTTTGTTTTTTATTATCGATAAATAAAACAAAATATTGATAATTATTATTCGTTATAATTTCAAATAAACTTCTGATTAATTTACATATTGTGTTATGCAATAATCAGATCATTTACTCCTTAGACATTCGTAATTTGTCATTACGACTGTTAGGACGTTTCTTAATTGATTCAAGCCGTTTTAGATAATTATCTTCAAGTAACAAATATCGGTGATTTTATATTGCTTTTTAATATGGAAAGCAATTAAAAAAGCATAAAACTAAATAATTTAAGGAGAGAACAAAATAGATATTAAGCAAATGTGAGTTTAATTGAGAAAGGGAGAAACAAAATATAACTTTTGGAGTTGATTCGCTGAGTTCCAGATCAGCAGAAAAACCAAAAGACGATCTACTTACAATTTGAGTTTACAGAGAGAGAGAGAGAGAGAGAGAGAGAGAGAAAGATAGAGAGAGAGAGAGAGAAGTATGTGTGTGTGTGATTAATATCGTAGAACCAATAAAAGAATGATATTATTCGAAGGAAAAAATTACGATTATCCAAATCACAACAATAAGACATCAAGAAATTGTGAGTTGGGTGATTTCATTCGGTTTTTTTTTGGGGGGGGGGTTCGTGGCTGAGTGGTAGAATCTTGGATTGGCGTTTGAGTCAACCGGGTTTCGATCCAAGCTTCGGGAATCTAGCCTGTCTAGCCACATTGAAGAGTTCTGATAGAACAAAACAGGTTTGTCTGTGGATGACAATATATTATAGTATTAGATTAATTTGGAGGGCTGTTGCAATGTGAAATAATAATTATTTGAGTCTAATTACTTTCAAAGTAAAAACTTCATCGTCTGAGACTTTTTTTTATAAATGAACCCGATGTTGGGGGTGAAATTTTTTTTAGCGTTGTAAACATGGTGCCATGTGGAGTATTTAAACGCCATACGGAATAGACGTGACTTCAGTTGTCCAAGTCAATTTCATTTTATTTTACTTTTATTTTATTTTATTTTCAAAACTTTAATATGTATTTAAAATGTGCATGTTGAATAATGATATATTTAGTATTTAATTCTAACCTTATATATATATATATATATATATATATATATATATATATATATATATATATATATATATATATATATATATTTCCCAAAGCCAAGTCAGCCGATTGTGGGAACGCTTCTACTTTAAGATTTTCTTTCTTCAATATCCATGTAATTCAAAATCCATTAGAGAGCTCAATGTAAAAATAAAAATAAATTAAAATGCAGAGTAAATATTTCCATATAAAAGAAAAACCTTTAAAAATCATTCATATTTTTTGTAATAATATTTATTTCAGCAGACCCTATATTTTTTAAATGTGAGATCTGCATCAGTGTGAGTCAATGGCTTTCTTAGAAATCTATCCACGACATCACAAATTTTGACTATCTGTCGAACCCTAGAAGGTGTACGTGCAAAAAAAAACCTTACAGCAACAATATTATTTGTCGACATCTCCAAGGCCTTTGACTCCATACACAGAGGGAAGATGGAGCAAATACTTCCCGCCTACGGCCTACGCAAAGAAACCGTCGCAGCCATACTAATTCTATATAAAAACATTAAAGTAAAAGTCCGCTCCCCGGATGGAGACACAGACTACTTCGACATTATAGCAGGTGTGCTCTAGGAGACACATTAGCTGTTTATTATCTGCCTAGACTACGTGCTTTGAACGTCTATAGATATAATGAAAGATAACGGTTTCAAGCTAGCAAAGGAAAGAGCAGAAAATATTCCGCACAAACAATTACGGACGCGGACTACGCCGATGACAAAGCACTTCTAGTAAATACACCCGCCCAAACCGAAACCCTGCTGCATGGTCAGGAACGAGCAGTTGCAGGCATTGGCCTCCATGTCAATGCACACAAGACGGAATATATGTGCTTTAATCAAAAAGGTGACATCTCCACACTTAATGGTAACTCTCTGAAACTGGTCGACAAGTTCAACTACCAAAGAAATGGTGTCTCATCAACCGAGAAAGATGTCAACACACGATTAGCAAAGGTATGGTCTAGGAGAGGGCGCTACTCCATTCCTAGGATTGCTCTCCTTTACCCTCAACTTATGGTGCTGAGTGCTAAGCAAGGCGGCATCATGTACCATTTTTGAGTCTTTGGTATGACTCGATCTGGGATTGAACCCCGGTCTTCAGGACCATTGGCGAGCACTCTACTCATTAGGCCAATGGCCATGTCAAAAATTAAGTGAAATCAGGTTCTAAATCTGGTCTTTTTGTAGAATTATAAAAAATCCTTTTACCGTGCTAACTCGAGGCATTACTCGACTTAGAGTGAATATTTGATTTCTTTTCTGTTTTTAAAAAATATATTTAATAGGAATCCAAATATACATGTGATTTTGTCACGGTTAATAAACAAGGTAGAATACTCTATTTAACCTCTCTCTCTCTCTCTCTCTCTCTCTCACACACACACACTCTCTCTCTCTCTCTCTCTCTCTCACACACACACACACACACACACACACACTCTCTCTCTCTCTCTCTCTCTCTCTCACACACACACACACACACACACACACTCTCTCTCTCTCTTGTTCTTTTCTTCTCTTTTCAATGATGTCGTAGACTTTTTGACGCATAAAATATTTTTCAAAAAAAGATATTCACGTAAAAACTGTTTTTAAGAATTAAAAATTTAACAAATTTAACAAAACTTTAAAAATTAGAAAGAAATGTTTCAAAATACTTTTATCATTCCTCATCTTTGATCGATGGTGTATTTTTTTTATAATCGATAAATAAAACAATACATCAGTCTCTCTCTCTCTCTCTCTCTCTCTCTCTCTCTCTCTCTCTCTCTCTCTCTCTCTCGTCTGCGGTGTAAAGTAAAGTTGGCGACCATAGTCGAGGGCGACCAGAAGGCTCCCTTTACAATAGCTACTACACCAAGGTGTTGGGGAGGGCGCTACTCCTTTCCCTGGATTGCTCTACTTTACCCTCGATACGCACCTTATATTGCCTAGCAAGGAGGTATCATGTACCATTTTAAATGTCTTTGGTATGACGCGACCTGGGATTGAACCTGCGGTGTCGTAGTCCAGCAAGCTAACCACCACGCCAGGCAGCCTCGAACAAGTAATCGCCGACTCAGTCAGCATTTTGGTATTTGTCGTGCGTCCAACCAACAGGACGAGTAAGGCACAAGCCTTTTTTTAAGATGGGTCCGGACGCAGGGTTGTAGCCCAGACACGCCCCGTGGTTCGAAAAATGCTCGAGGCCCGTCGGTATTCCTCTACAAAGAGGCGTCTCAGGCACCTGGCGATAAACCTAGCCCCTCAAAGGAGGGTTAGAGCCTCGGAGGACGGCCCACAAAGGCTCGAGGAGGGTCAGCCGCGTGATGTAAATGCTGGGCTTCCTCGGCCACCTCGACCGAATAACCACCGACTTAGTCAGCATTTATGAGGAATGGGACGTACCGATTAATGTTCATAGGTACGGTATATAACATTACCCACTCCTTCAGCTACTAGCAGGATGCGAGACGATCAATTTGTAAGCGGAGTAGAGCTGTTTTGAACTCAGAATTCACCTTCTCCCAGACCTGTTGCCGTATTAGGACTTAGGAGCGCTATCTACACTACGATTTACTGATTGTTGGAGGAGAAAAAATGGGTTCATGCCTTTACTCAGCTCGAAGAAGACCGTAAACATGCACATCCAGCATTTGGACTTGGTTCACCGAATTTTTTTTTCCTACAACAATAACCGTTACACTAAAAATATATGAATGAATATCCCTAACCCCTCCGCCACGAGTAGGAAGTGACACAAGGTTAATTTTTAAGTGGAGTACAGTTGTTTTGAATCCTGTGTTTTCGTTCTCTTCGACCGGTTGCATACCGAGGCCAAAGAATCTAGTCTACTTTATTATTTACATATAGTTGATAGAGAGAAGAGATGGATTCATGCCTTTCCTTAGTGTGAAGAGAACGCACAAACAGCCACGTCCAGGATTTTAACACGGTTCACGTCCTTTTCTAACGACGATAACTTTTACATTACGTGTGTCTCTAGTGTGTATGCTAATATCGGATATTGCTTATACTCAGGTATGCTTTTCGGAATCACTTCAAAACTGAGATCAGATGGACAAAATTTTAAACGTGGAAGAAGCGAAGTAAGTTCAAAAGATGAAAACAAGAAGAGAAAAGGAAATATATATATATATATATATATATAAGCATGTTTGATTAAATAATAAAGGCACATTTTGTCTATATAATTTTATTAAGATCCTTTCAACTTACCTGATAAGTGTCTTGGTTTCAGGTTGGAATTGGTGGATGTTTTTACCAAAAAAAAACCAAAAAAAACTAAAATCAATAGAATTAATTTTGAAAATAGCGACAATTTTGGTAAATTCATCCACCAATTCCAACTTGAAACCAAGACACTTATCAGGAAACCTAAAAGGATCTTAATGAAATTATATAGACAAAATGTCTTTTTTGTTTAATCCAACATTCTTAAATGAAAGACTGCTGCCTAACCACACACACACACACACACACACACACACACACACACACACACACATATATATATATATATATATATATATATATATATATGCAGAGAGGGAGGGGGAAAAGGAAAAGAAGTAGTAAGAGGACCAAGAAGAATGGAGGAGATAGTGAGAAGGACGAGGAGAAAGAGGAGGAGGGGAGGAGGAAGTGCAAGCGTCGAGAAAAATTTAAAGGGGAGGAGGAAGAGGAGATGAAATGGCGGAGGGGGAGGAGGAAAAGAAAAAAGAGAACTGAAAGGAAAAGAAAAACAGAAAGAATAACCTTAAGGTCGTCTTGATGGAACTGCAAATACATAGAATAACGAATAGGTTGATCTTTCTTTCACATCTTGTTCCGGTCTGATTAGCAGCTGTCTCCCCCCCCCCATACACACACTCAGAGTCTGTCCTCCACTCCATCAGAAACCCTGCCTCGTTACGCTTGTTGCTTATTACTGCTATCGCTGCAGTTGATATTGCTTATTTATTTGTTTTTCTTTGCTACTTTCATTAGGATAGAATTGTTATATATATATATATATATATATATATATATGTGTGTGTGTGTGTGTGTGTGTGTGTGTGTGTGTGTGTGTGTGTGTGTGTGTGGTTGGTTGGTTGGGTTTTGGTTGGTCTTATAGCATATCAACCTTTGTAGGTTATTTAATACCAAATCTATTTTTATACAAATAATTAGTTCTATTTCAAACTATTCAGTTTAGCGTAAGTACTCAGTATAATTGTCAAAAATGTTTCTATTTCAAGCTATTCAGTTTATTCAAATAGTTCTAATTTTAACAATTTAGTTTAGTATAAATATGGATTTTTTTACACACAGTTAAATGGCAAAACAGTTCTTTTTTAAACAATTCAGTTTAGTGTAAGTACAGTTTCAATGTCAAAAACAGTTCCATTTCAAACAATTCAGTTTAGCCGTTTAGTTCTATTTGACATAGATAGGGGCCAATCAAGTGCTACCACTCCGGGTCTGAGTGGACCTGGGAGCGATGGCAATGAAGCTCCAGCATTACTGGAACCTCACCATCAGATTGTTTAGTGTTATATCTAAGACACTCGTTGGAGGGGAAGGGGGCCTTAACCCTCTGCAGAAAAGCGGTCGGTATATTCTACAGCCCCCACAATATATATATGGGTTATTAATGAAAAAGTATGTAGATTAATTATGAAGAAATAAATTATTTTATACAAATACTCATTTTTCAACAATATCTCCTTCTTTCTCTCTTTACTTAATTTCTTTCTTAATCATATAGATCTAATATAATACAATGAAAATTTCAGATCATTTGTAAGGCTACAGTTATCTTGATCCACTGTCTTAATAATTTATATATATATATATATATATATATATATATATATATATATATATATATATATATATATATATATATACAGGGTCAGGCAAAATGATCTGACACATTTATAGGTTTAATAAAATACAAATAAAGTAAAGAAATAAAAAAGTGTTTTTTATTTTCGAAAAGTACATATAATGCCATTCTGTTTCATTAGGTTTTGAAAATTAAATCACTCAAATGGGATCCGTTATTGTCAACACACTATCGAAGGCGTTCATGAAAGTTGTCTATAACTCGGCGGGTCATTTCATGTGGAATGGCTGTAATTTCTTGACGAATTGCATCTTTAAGATGTTCAATAGATTGAGGGCGATTACTGTATACCTTTGACTTGAGGTATCCCCAGAGAAAAAGATCGCACGAATTTAAATCAGGTGTGTCAGATCATTTTGCCTGACCCTATATATATATATATATATATATATATATATATATATATATATTAGTTCTGAAGTGAACGTAATAGCGCGACTAGAGTTCGAACCCGTTTACTACAATGTTGCAGTCAAACACCTTAACGATTCATTCTGTTTGTGTTCATTTACAGACAAAAGGGAAATTGTAAAATATTATTGTTTTGGTTTGGTTTGGTTTGGTTTGGTTTTATGGCACATCAAACATTGTAGGTCGTTTAATGCCAAATCCATTTTTATACATATAAACAGTTCTATTTCAAACAATTCAACTTAGCATAAGTACGCAGTTTAATTGTGAAAACAGTTCTATTTCAAACAATTCAGTTTAGCATAAACACACTGTTTTCTTCTTCCTTCTTTATCTTTCTTTTCTCTCTCTTTTTCTTTTTCTTTTTCTTCCTTCTTTTGTTTCAAAATTGTTTCTCGATGTACAAATGGAAAATATAAATTCTATATAATATTCTCCAAAAATCACGTGACAATTTTAAAAACAAACGCTGGTTTACTGATTAAACGGCCAACTTTTCCTGATATATATAGATTCTCCCTAGATTTTTTTGTCTGATTTTTTAAACATTCATCGTTGATTTAACATCACTAATATCATCCTTCAAGACCTGATAATGGTTCATTAGTATTGAAATACTATTGTGTCGACTTTGTTTTTCAATAAATCTCTCCTTCTACTTGGATTACCTTGTTACTAATTCTCTCTCTCTCTCTCTCTCTCTCTCTCTCTCTCTCTCTCTCTCTCTCTCTCTCTTCATATATATACATATATATTATATTATAACAGTGTTGGTTGTCAATAAATCACTTTGTGTGTTGTGGCGAACCAAGTACAATATAATATGGAGAGTGCTCAATATCTCGAATAGAGCTATTATATAATAATAATAATAATAATAATTATAATAATAATAATAATAATAATAATAATAATAATAATAATAAATATATATATTAGATATATATATCTAATTCATGGAATTTAGACTACGACCCCTGGATTTCATGGAGTTTTTTACAAAACAACAATCATCAGGCAGTTAAGAAAATAATTTTTTTTCATTTTCTAAACTGCCTGATGATTGTTTTTTTGGGGGGGAAAAAACTCCATGAAACCCAGGGGTCGCAGGTTTGTGTATATATATATATATATATATATACATTAAGGCACGGTATATATATATATATATATATATATAAAGAGAGAGAGAGAGAGGGGGAGGTATATATATATATATATATATATATATATATATGTGTGTGTGTGTGTGTGTGTGTGTGTGTGTGTGTGTGTGTGTGTGTGTTAGTACTTCTGCTCACGTTATATTGCGTAAATCATAGCGTTTCTTAAGAGGAAGTGGTTGTAAGCCTGCTTTTGCAAAAAGAAAAAAAAACATGATTTCCTGTTACGATGGGAGTCGTCGCTCTAATTAGATCTAATTAGATCACCTTTTCCTTCATATCATCACAAAATTATTTAACATGTGTGCTGCTTTTTAAACTGTAAGGTTCCAAATCTTTTACTACCTGGTAACGCATTTTTTTATGACGATTTCTTCCAACAGATGATCGATTTGCAATTAGAGTTTCAAGGAAATAAAATTAAATCGTCGGAGGTGCTCATGGTGTAATGGTTATCGTCGTAGGAAATGGACACGGCGACACGAGTTCAAATCCTGGACGAGGCTGATTGCATTTCACATAGCACTAATACCCTTGGGAAAGGTATGAATCCAATTATTCTCCCTCCAGCTATGGATAAATATTAGGACAGACTGGGTTCTTCAGGCTTGGTGAGGCAACTAGTCTAGGAGAAGGAAAACTCTGAATTCAAACCTGTTAAACTCCGCTTGAAGATTGACCTTGTGTCATATCCTGCCCGAGTGGAGGGGTTGGTAAATATGGTTATAAAAACTGTCAGACGATTCACTACCACCCACACACACACAACAAATCCGACTCCCTTTCTTCAACCCATAAAAGATGCCATGAGAATCGATTTCTACACAACTTGTTTTTTAATTGAACAATCTATCTTTAATGATAGATATATATCTAAAAGTATTTTTGTCACTATATTTCAGCACTTTTAGTCATTCTATTCCCATTGTCATACAAATAACTGCTCGTGGTGCAATGGTTGTTTTTGCCGGAAATGGATAAGACGACCCGAGTTCAAATCCTGGACGAGGCTGTTAGCATTTCACATAGCGCTAATAGCCCTTACGAAAGGTATGCATCCAATTATTCTCCCACCAGCTATGGGCAAATACTAGGGCAGACTGGGCTTTTTAACCTTGGTATGGAAACCCGTCTAGGAGAAGGATATCTCTGAATTCAAACCTGTAAAACTTCGCTTAGAAAATGACCTTGTATTATGTCTGGGTGATGCGGAAGTGTCAGATAAAAATGCACACAAAGGAGAAAAGCCATAATAAATATCTTTTCGCTATTGAAGAGGTATTTTAAATTATTATTAATAAATAAGAAATCCACTGAACCTAAGCAGACATCCATCAAAACCTGTTTAGAATTATATCCTGATTTTTGACTTTGTCATGTGAAGTTAAACAATATTATAAATCCTTTTTTTAATATATATACTATTACACACACACACACAAACACACACACACACACATATATATATACTCCCCTACCCCCATAGGGTTGAGTTCTCTAGCGAATGAAGTAATCGTGTTACCATTAGCGTTTATTGCAAGTCTCTTCATATATGAATTGAGGTCTCGGTAGCCGTTAAACGGATGTATGTAAACAATAGTAACTGCGATTCATAACCGTTTAAAATTTACTTCGCTGCTACTGGCTCCTCGTGGCTGAGGGTTAGAAGCTTGGATTGGCGTTTGAGTCAACCGGGTTTCGATCCCAGCTACGGCAAGCTAATATGTCTAGCCACACTGATGAGTTCTGATAAAACGAAACAGATCTGTCTATGGATGACTACATATATATATATATATATATATATGCGTGTGTCTGTCTGTCTGATTGAACAAGACAGACGGTTCATTTCTACCAATTCTATTTTGTAATCCGTTCATGTCTTCGTATGAATTGTCTCACATCTGGATGGAAGGAATTCAAAAATGTGCCATATCTTTCGACCCCGGCTGGAGCCATCTTCAAGGGAACGAACATTTGAAACGATAAATACAATGACTAATCGTATGCATCTTTTTTAAAAGAGTTCTTGAAGCTGTCTGAATACATATTAATAAAACCATCTTTGAACAAGATCAATTTTGAATGCGTTCTGAAATGCCTTTAACATATTTCTCGCCAATTCTTCCTCTTACATCTAGTAAAGTTATTCTCTTTTGTAAATTTAGCTCCCACTTGTTCTTCATCCTACTCCTTAAATAAATGCATACGACTTGTCATTGTGCTTGTCATTTCAAATGTTCGTTCTAAGATGGTTCCAGCGGGGCCGGAAGTACTTGGGAAAAATATGGCGCCTTTTTGAAATCAATATGTTTAAATGTCAGACGACTCACAGGAAGGCTTGAATGGATCACTAATAGAAAAAGCAGAAGCGAAATGTCTGTCTTATTCAATTAGACATGTTTAAAAGAGAAAATGCTGCACACACACACACACACACACACACACATATATATATATATATATATATATATATATATATATGTGCAGCATTTTCTCTTTCACAAAATGCATAAATTGAACTCAGGTTACTGATTTCCTTTCCTACAACGATAGCCGTTATGCTAAATGCACCTTGATATATATATATATATAGAGAGAGAGAGAGAGGCTTAGCATTGCGTAGTATTATTGACTGCTTCATTACTTCTGATCTAGTGTATATATATTTTCACATAGAGCTAACATATGTATTAGATTTAATTAGATTTTCCTGAATTGACGACGCAATTCAAATCTTAGCATCCTAGAAGAGAGAGGCTACTACACCTGTCTCATGGTCTGAGAAGGATTTTTTACACTCCTTTCATTCTTACATTCTTAAGAAAAGAAGAAAAATTGAATGAAAATAAATTGATAAGACATTCCTTTGAAACATGGGAAAGTACAGATAGTTTTTACTAATTCATTAATTTCACCGAATCGAAGCAGATGTCTTTCTGAACTTTTTCTTGTTATACAAATTTTTCCAAGGTTTTTGTATTTTGTAATTTTAAACATTCATCGTCGATTTAACATCACTAATATTGTCCCTCGCAGTCCTGATGATGGTTCATTAGAATCGAAACGCTATAATGTCGACTTTGCTTCTCAATTAATCTCTCTTTCTACTTACCTTGTTATCATTATATATATATAATATATATATATATATATATATATATATATATATATATATACAATGTTCAACGAGTAAATTGTTGCCATTTTAAATTATTAGACCCCGTTGGGCACAATCACTTAGGTTCTGTGAGGAAAGCAGTACAATGACGTCATTCACTCTTTCAGAAATTTGGAAATGGTATACGGTACTTTTTGGCATTCACAACGGAAGTTCGAGCTCGAAGATTTTATTGTGTTTGGGTGTCAATCTAAAGACAGATCCATAATTGTATTGATGAAAACAGTCCACATCATGGTGTTTGGATGGTCATTAGAGATGGTGGCTTCATTCATGTTCAGACTCAACACGGAGGCCAACATCAAGTGCCTGGATGAGGTAATGCTACCCTGGATCAAGAGGGTGGCTACTGGAAGGACTCTGCCTCATGCCACACAGGCAAGAGAACCTACTGACCCAGTCACTTGCTCTGTTCCTTTCCAGTCCCTAGGTCAGTTGAGGATTCCGACGATGGCTCTTCTGGTTGTTTGTCCACGTCACAAGGTCCGTTGCATTTCCCGACCGTTGTTGTTGTTGTTCGTTTCCCGTCATTTGGTCCGTTGCACAGCCCGACGGTTGTTATTGTTCGTTTCCCATCACTAGGTCCGTTGCGCTTTCCGACGGTTGTTATTATTGTTCGTTTCCCATCGCTAGATCCGGTGCGCTTTCCAACGGTCGTTGTTCTTGTTGTTCGTTTCCCATCACTTCGTCCGGTGCGCTTCTCGTTGGTTGCTGTTGATCATTTCTTGTTTTAACACAAAAATATTATTGTCATTCTGAATTGGTACCAAAAATGCGTCACCAAATAGTCTCATTCTGACTGAGAAAGCAGTGTCTCCGAGGAAGGATTGGAATTGTTCCAAACTCTGTTAAGATCGGTTAAAATAATGAAAAGAATTCTGGTGAACTGAAGGATTTGGCATTAAATAACCAACAATAGTTGATATGCCATAAAATTCAACCCAACCAAATCATATATATTTGATATATATGTATAAAGAGGATTTGGCATTAAATAACCAACAATAGTTGATATGCCATAAAACTCAACCCAACCAAATCATATATATTTGATATATATGTATAAACAGGATTTGGAATTAAATAACTTCCAATGATTGATATGCCATAAAACCCAACCAAACCAAACTATAGCATAATGTTAAAATTTTACATTTTTAGATACAGGGTGTTTTAGAAAAATTAATATGATTTCGTATGATAACAACTTGATCAATTACCATTCAAATGATCTCATATTTTAAGAGCACCTGCGGAAACAACTGAAAATTCTATGATTAATGCTTAAACATTTCCCCGTGAACAGCTTTTATCCACCAGAAAGAGAAGAAAAACATAAAACAACTTGTACATCTCAAATGATATCAAATCAGACTTCAGTGATGGCCACCAATTACATCTGGTGGAAAAACTAACGTAGACTTAATAACAATAATAATAATAATAATAATAATTACTATCATTATGTCACGCTGACAGCACTGTGTTCCCTGACTCTCTCTTCATCCATCCCTGTCATCCATCGCTCCTAGCAGGTCTTCTATACTGCATCCTGTGTCCGTACATAGTAAGTATGTCTTTGCTGGTCGGCCAACACGGGCAAATTCCTGTTCCGGAGTCTATAAGAGAACATCGCTCATGAGTTCGTCCAGCAGCACTCCGGATGTCTTACATGGAGGTGGTGATAGAGTTGAAACATTTAATCGCATAATAAGTGAACGCAGCAAACTAGAACAAAAAATACAAGAGTAGGCACGATTGGGTGGGAAAAGTGATTCCCTGGGAATTGTGCAAAAGATTGGAATTGAACCTTGCTGCTAGAAGGTCAGACTTTGCTCTCATTAACAAGAAAAAAACAACTTGTCATCAAGAAGATTTTGCCGTACCTACGGGCCATTGAGAAAAATAAAAGAAAGCGAAAAGTAAATAGATATCTGGATCTTGCCTGAGAACTGAAAAATGTGTGGAACATGAAAGTGACGGTTATACCAATTGTGTTAGGAACCCTTGGAACGGTCAATGAATAAACAGAGGGGTAAGACCCCACAACGAGTGTCCTGATATGACTCTAAACAATCTGATGGTGGGGTTTCAGTGGTGTTGCAACCAACCAACTCCATGAATAAAACATGTCCCCATTTACGAGATGTTGCTTACACGACACTGTCAGTTACCTTTTTTTAGACAGGCTTGGTGATGAGAAGTTGCTCCTTTTTCATAACGTTAAACGCCGTCATCCGTGGATCAGTCGAGGAAACAGGCCATCTCAGTAACCGAGAGGTGGATTTCATCCAAAGAAGACCATGTTGAGAATATGGTGGGATATTCTTGGAATTCTCCATGATGAACCTTTAAGCAATAATCAAACAATCACCTCTAATCTCAACTAGAATCAACTTAATCGTTCGAAAACAACTTTGGCCCAAATATATCGAATCCTTAATCAACAGAAAGGGAGTCTTCTTCCATCACGATAATGCCTGTCCTCACACAGCTCATTTGACTAAGGAACTCGGTTAGGAAAAATTATTTTATCCTCCATATTATCCTGACTTTGCTCCTTCTGATTATCACTTGTTTAGGGGATTACAGAATCATTTGAAATGTCTTAGTTTGAGGTCAAGAGAAATTGAATAAGAGGTGATATCATATTTTGCATCAAAACATAAAGAATTTTACAAGTGTGATATCTATAAGCTTGTTGACAGATGGAATGAGATTCTAGGAAACAATGGAAGTTATGTTAAAAACTGAATATTTCTTTACATTACATTCGTTCCAACTTAATACAAAAGCACTTTTGGAAAATAAATGTGTTATTTATCCACACTTAAATCGTTAGAACATCCCCCTTTTTTAAAAGTGATTCCACAAATATTAGGCAGCCCAGTCGGCTGGGGCTGTAGAATACACCAACTGTTTCCTTACAGAGGGGTAAGACCCCTTTCTAATGATTTGGTTTGGTTTGGTTTCTTGGTTTGATGGCATATCAACTCTTTTTAGGTTACTTAATGCCAAAGTCATTTTCCTAGAAGAACAGTAGTGGTACTATTTAACCCAGAGCTGGGAGGATAAGGGGGTTCATACCTTTCCCAAGGGTATTTGCCCGAAAGTGAACGTAATAGCGCGACTGGAGTACGAACTCGCGTACTACGATTCCGCAGTCCATCGCTTTAACCAATGATACCACGAGGACACCCCCCCTTTCTAATGAGTGTCCTGGATATGAAAGTAAACAATCGGATAGCGAGGATCCAGCCTTGGAAATATGAAGAATGTGGTGTATTCCTTCATTGCCATTGCTCCCAGATCCACTCTGACCCGGAGTGGTAGCACCTGATAGGGTCTCATCTATGGCTCAAATAGAAAAACTATGTGTCCAAACAAATGACTGATGTTAAATTGTGACTTAAATAGTAATAATTGAAACCATTTAACTGTGTGCACAAAAAAGAGCTCTGGTTCGTTTAAGAATGTTAACAAAATTTGTTTATCAATCATATGTATTTTATATATATGTATACAGAGGATTTTGCATTAAATAACCTACAATGGTTGATATGCCATAAAACCCAACTAAACCAAACCATATGTATCTAATATATATGCATAAAGAGGATTTGGCATTAAATAACCAACAATAGTTGGTATGCCATAAAACTCAACCCAACCAAATCATATATATTTGATATATATGTATAAAGAGGATTTGGCATTAAATAACCAACAATAGTTGATATGCCATAAAACTCAACCCAACCAAATCATATATATTTGATATATATGTATAAAGAGGATTTGGCATTAAATAACCAACAATAGTTGATATGCCATAAAACTCAACCCAACCAAATCATATATATTTGATACATATGTATAAAGAGGATTTGGCATTAAATAACCAACAATAGTTGATATGCCATAAAACTCAACCCAACCAAATCATATATATTTGATATATATGTATAAAGAGGATTTGGCATTAAATAACCAACAATAGTTGATATGCCATAAAACTCAACCCAACCAAATCATATATATTTGATATATATGTATAAACAGGATTTGGAATTAAATAACTTCCAATGATTGATATGCCATAAAACCCAACCAAACTATAGCGTAATGTTAAAATTTTACATTTTTAGATACAGGGTGTTTTAGAAAAAATTAATATGATTTCGTATGATAACAACTTGATCAATTACCATTCAAATGATCTCATATTTTAAGAGCACCTGCGGAAACAACTGAAAATTCTATGATTAATGCTTAAACATTTCCCCGTGAACAGCTTTTATCCACCAGAAAGAGAAGAAAAACATAAAACAACTTGTACATCTCAAATGATATCAAATTTATTTCAAACACCCTGTGCATAAAAAGATACCCACCAAGAGGGAATCCCTTAATCTGGTGATTGCATAGGCGAGAAACTGACTATCATCAAGCACCGTTACCTTATTCCTTCTCTCTCACTCTCTTTCTCTCTCCCTTCCTCTCTCTCTTTTTGTGTATATATGTATGTGTACATGTGTGTGTGTATGTAAGAAAGAGAGAGAGAAAGAGAGAGAGAGGAAGACAACTTTGAAAAAAGATTTCCATGTTTCGTGACTGGTTTAGGTTCAACAAAATCCAAATTAATTTATTACCAAGTGGGTGATAATTATATCGACACGTCTTTGATTTCAAAATTATTGGTATAGACATCCAGCGAAATATGCTTATCCGATTTTCAAAACTGATTTTTCTTTCTGATTCTTAAGGATTTTATTAAAAACTATATTCTCTCTCTCTCTCTCTCTCTCTCTCTCTCTCTCTCACACACACACACACACACACACACACGCGCGTGCGCGCACACACACACACATATATATATATATATATATATATATACACACACACACGTTCACAATCTATTCAGTAAGTAAGTAGATTCATTGCATTTTTGTTTGTTTGTTTGTTTGTTTGTTTGTTTTTACGTGTACCTTGGTTCTTGAAGTACACTAGAACTTAGTCGGAGTACATTGTTTTCTTTTCATGTGTCAAGTCAAAGTTTTTAAAAAATGTACTTCTGTCGAGGTTCGTGCACTTTAGCCCGTGCGAGCAATAAAAGGGTAAGTCGTGCCCCACCCTAGCACAGTTAGCAAGCGTAGTTGCGATGATGCTATAAAAATGGTCCTGTTTTCATTCTCCAGAAGAACTGTATGTTTGACCCCTAAAATGCACCTGACTGCCCGTCCCCATAACGAGGCTGCTGGCACGGGAAAGTACACGTAACAGCCTTCACAAGCATTTTTCTTTTTTTAATGGCGACAGGAGGTCCTGGCTCTGCGAAAACGGATGAGAGATTCTAGGGCCAAAATCGGGGGTTTTGAGGACTTATATGAAATGGGGGCGAGGGGTGAAGTGGAAAGACCGGGGTGGTTAAAGGCAAACAAAATGAAGAGCAAAAGTCAAGTTTTAGTTCTGGAACATATCTTCCTGCAGAAGGTATCTGTTGCATTAGCCAAATTCTGACTGATCTGCTTGGGGGGTTGGAAGGAGCGTGGAGACCTTAGGGGCTTTGGCAGCCATCTTTGTCCATCCGCTGAGCTGCGAAAAATGAACAGGATGTGTTATTTCAGCTGCATCCTACTGAATACCTCGATTCCAATGGACGACGATAGAACAGCAGACTGGTACACGAGAGATTAAAAACTGCCAAGTTGATGAAGTTCCTTGAAGCATTGTTGACACAAGAAAAAAATCTGACGCCACTGAAAAAAAACAAAAAAAAACCGTACCAACTTTACCTTTAAAATGTATGTAAAACTTTGCTAATGTCTGTTTGTTGGTTGTATGGGGTGTCAACCCTTATTGGGGTATTTTACGTGCTAGTCGGTTGAACAATTACAGTTTTCAGGTATGTAAGTGAGAAAAATGTGTCTCCACAATCATTTTAAACACAAAAACAGGTTTTTGCTTAAAATTCATACTTTGTATTAATATCAATATTTTAAGAGTCAATATATTAACGAAGTGAACGACCATTTTAAATAGGTAAATACTTCATACTTAGTGACAATATCATTGTTTTAAGAGCCAATATATTAACGAAGTAAACGATTATTTTAAATTGGTAAACACTTCATACTTAATTACGATATCATTGTTTTAAGAGCCAATATATTAAAGAAGTGAACGATCATTTTAAATTGGTAAACACTTCATACTTAATTACGATATCATTGTTTTAAGAGCCAATATATTAAAGAAGTGAACGACCATTTTAAATTGGTAAACACTTCATACTTAATTACGATATCATTGTTTTAAGAGCCAATATATTAACGAAGTAAACGACCATTTTAAATTGGTAAACACTTCATACTTAATTAGGATATCATTGTTTTAAGAGCCAATATATTAAAGTGAACGACCATTTTAAATAGGTAAACACTTCATACTTAGTGACAATATCATTGTTTTAAGAGCCAATATATTAACGAAGTAAACGATCATTTTAAATTGGTAAACACTTCATACTTAATTACGATATCATTGTTTTAAGAGCCAATATATTAAAAAAGTGAACGACCATTTTAAATTGGTAAACACTTCATACTTAATTACGATATCATTGTTTTAAGAGCCAATATATTAACGAAGTAAACGACCATTTTAAATTGGTTAACACTTCATACCTAATTACGATATTATTGTTTTAAGAGCCAATATATTAAAGAAGTGAACGACCATTTTAAATAGGTAAACACTTCATACTTAGTGACAATATCATTGTTTTAAGAGCCAATATATTAACGAAGTAAACGATCATTTTAAATTGGTAAACACTTCATACTTAATTACGATATCATTGTTTTAAGAGCCAATATATTAAAGAAGTGAACGACCATTTTAAATTGGTAAACACTTTATACTTAATTACGATATCATTGTTTTAAGAGCCAATATATTAAAGAAGTGAACGACCATTTTAAATTGGTAAACACTTCATACTTAATTACGATATCATTGTTTTAAGAGCCAATATATTAAAGAAGTGAACGACCATTTTAAATTGGTAAACACTTCATACTTAATTACGATATCATTGTTTTAAGAGCCAGTATATTAACGAAGTAAACGACCATTTTAAATTGGTAAACACTTCATACTTAATTACGATATTATTGTTTTAAGAGCCAATATATTAAAGAAGTGAACGACCATTTTAAATAGGTAAACACTTCATACTTAGTTACAATATCATTGTTTTAAGAGCCAATATATTAACGAAGTGAACGACCATTTTAAATTGGTAAACACTTCATACTTAATTACGATATCATTGTTTTAAGAGCCAATATATTAAAGAAGTGAACGACCATTTTAAATAGGTAAACACTTCATACTTAGTTACAATATCTTTGTTTTAAGAGCCAATATATTAACGAAGTTAGCGACCATTTTAAATTGGTAAACACTTCATACTTAATTACGATATTATTGTTTTAAGAGCCAATATATTAACGAAGTGAACGACCATTTTAAATTGGTAAACACTTCATACTTAATTACGATATCATTGTTTTAAGAGCCAATATATTAACGAAGTGAACGACCATTTTAAATTGGTAAACACTTCATACTTAATTAGGATATCATTGTTTTAAGAGCCAATATATTAAAGAAGTGAACGACCATTTTAAATTGGTAAACACTTCATACTTAATTACGATATCATTGTTTTAAAAGCCAATATATTAACGAAGTAAACGACCATTTTAAATTGGTAAACACTTCATACTTAATTACGATATCATTGTTTTAAGAGCCAATATATTAAAGAAGTGAACGACCATTTTAAATTGGTAAACACTTCATACTTAATTAGGATATCATTGTTTTAAGAGCCAATATATTAAAGAAGTGAACGACCATTTTAAATTGGTAAACACTTCATACTTAATTACGATATCATTGTTTTAAGAGCCAATATATTAACGAAGTAAACGACCATTTTAAATTGGTAAACACTTCATACTTAATTACGATATCATTGTTTTAAGAGCCAATATATTAACGAAGTAAACGACCATTTTAAATTGGTAAACACTTCATTCTTAATTACGATATTATTGTTTTAAGAGCCAATATATTAACGAAGTGAACGACCATTTTAAATTGGTAAACACTTCATACTTAATTACGATATCATTGTTTTAAGAGCCAATATATTAAAGAAGTGAACGACCATTTTAAATAGGTAAACCCTTCATACTTAGTTACAATATCATTGTTTTAAGAGCCAATATATTAACAAACTGAACGACCATTTAAAACAGGTAAACGATCCATGCTTGGGTCAATTTTACGTTGTAGTTGGTTAAACAATTATAGTCTCCATTTATATTGGCTGCAAAAATTTATCTCCACAATCATTTTAAACACTAAAAGGTTTTTACTTATAATTCATACTTTGTAATTATATCAATATTTTAAGATACAATGTATTTATCATTTTTGATATGCCATTAAACAATCCCCCATTAAGGTTGATATACGATGAAGCAAAGAAACCATTAGGGTTGATACGCGATTAAACTATTAAGGTTGATATACCATTAAACCATTAAGGTTGATATTTCATTAAACAAAGAAACCATCAAAGTTGATACGCTATCAAACAAAGAAACCAAAACAAATACTCTTTCAATCATCTTAAAAAGTTTTGCATTTATTTTGTGGTTCTGAATGTTAAATTTTTCAATTTTCTTTTTCCTTTCCTGAAACCTTGAAAAGAATTGATCAAGAAGATTGAGAAAGCGATCTCACATTGCTATTTGGGAGAGATGATAAACAAGTATCCTCCAGACTCAAAACGGTTCAAGCAATCTTAGTCTACCCTGCCACAAAAAAAAAACAAAACAAAAAACAAAAAAAAAAACAAGCAAAGACAAAAACAAAACAAAAAAACAAAAACAAAAACAAAAGACAAGTAAAGCAAAATAAAAAACGAAAGTAAAACAAAGGTACATACCTCGGCAAAAGTACATAAAAAACAACAACTTTCAGGTAAACGTTTCATACTGTGTTTAAATATCAATGTTTTAAGATCCAATCAATTAACTAAGAGCACAACCATTTTAAACAGGTAAACACTTCATACTTAATTGCAACATGATTTTTTTAAGAGCCAATCTATTGATAAAGTTCAGAGTGATTTTAAACATTATCTTAAACAGATGTATTTCTCCTATAGATGGAACCCTTTAACGGGTACTACGACTTTTGAGAAAAAGATTGTAGTGTACCTGGGAGTAATAGCAACGAAGCGGCAACTCTACACTCATTAGAACTTCAGAACTTGAGCCTCACCAACTGATTCAATTTTGTGACATTTGCTATATTAGGGTGTTCAGAAATTATTTGTTTTACCTGAGAGGATATAAAAACAAAAGTTAAATTCCTTTAGATGATTTAGCAACATTTAGCCAAAAATTAATCAGCTTCACTTTTAACGACTGAAGCCTTAGAAACTCAAGAAAAGATAAGTTCATTAAAATGGAAGGTTCTTCCACGTCGTCCATATTCACTTACGAATTCTTACTTGCTCCGATCAAGACAACATTTCTTTAGTGGCAGGACATTCAGAAACAAAGAAAAATTTTAAACGATCTTTCAAAGTTTTCGGGGAAACACCAGATTTCTTTAAGTGTAGAATATAAAGTTTGCCATCTCGTTGAAAATAGAGTTGATTGCATAAAAATGTAATCAACTTTATTTTCAACGAGATGGCAAATTTTAGATTCTACATTTAAAGAAATCTGGTGATTCTACATTTAAAGAAATCTGGTGTTTTTCCCCGAAAAACTTTGAATAATATTAAAATAAATTTACCTCGTGACTCTAATACTAAAATGAAATTTGATCTTAATTAATTTTTCGACTTTTTTTTCCCTTGTTTCGTTAATTTAAACTTTTTATAAAGATTGAAATAAAATTCGGGTCTTCTTGCTAAATACCTTTTTTTTTTCAACTTTTAAAACAAAACTATTTGTGTAAAATTTCTATTTGTTTAAATACTTATTAGCGGCACTTTTTATAAAAAGAAATGAATGCATTACTAAAAACAGATCTACATTATGGAACATGTTGGGTATCACCTACCTTTTCAGCATAATGAGCTGTTCCATCTGCCATATAAGGCAGTAGCGGAGATCAGTCAGACCAGAAGAGCCGTTCCTATTGTTGAAGTATATTATTACTCTATCACTAATCCTATGTTCTTATTACTAACAGTCTCTCTCTTGTAAATACTCTTTCCTGTAAATATAACTATTTTCCTCACATATCGTGGTTTGTCTTATTACTACTACTTGAGTTCACTAACCAGAACACAACACAACAGAAATGTGATAATGTAGAAACGTTTTCAGTAATCTGTATAATCCGAAAATGTTTTATTCCTAAGTTGATTCATTGCGTTTCCTTTTTTTTTTCTTCTTTCGTGTACTTTGTTCACTGGAGTACACTAGAGTACCTTGTTCTCTAGAGTTTTATTGGAGTGCATTGTTTTCTTTTCATAAGTCAAGTAAAAGTTGTTGTTTTTTATGTACTTTTGCCGAGGTATGTACCTTTGTTTTACTTTCGTTTTTTATTTTGCTTTACTTGTCGTTTGTTTTTGTTTTTGTTTTTTTTGTTTTGTTTTGTTTTGTTTTTTTTTTTGTTTTTTCAGGAAAGGAAAAAGAAAATTGAAAAAATTTAACATTCAGAACCACAAAATAAATGCAAAACTTTTTAAGATGATTGAAAGAGTATTTGTTTTGGTTTCTTTGTTTGATAGCGTATCAACTTTGATGGTTTCTTTGTTTAATGAAATATCAACCTTAATGGTTTAATGGTATATCAACCTTAATAGTTTAATCGCGTATCAACCCTAATGGTTTCTTTGCTTCATCGTATATCAACCTTAATGAGGGTTGTTTAATGGCATATCAACCTTAACGGTTTAATGACATATCAACCATTATGATTACTTTGTTTTATCACATATAAATCTTAATGGGTTAATGGCATATTAACCCTTATGATTCTTTTGTTTAATGGTATATGAACTATGATGGTTTAAGGCATATTAACCCAAATGGATTTTTATGGCATATCTACCTTAATAGTTTATGGTGTATCAACTTTTATGGTTTCATTGTTTAATTACATATCAACCATGATGGTTTGATGGCATATCAACCTTAATGGTTTATTGGCCAATCAACCTCAATGGTTTAATGGCATATCAACCTCAATGGTTTAATGGCATAGCAACCGTAACAGGTTAATTGCATATCAGTCTTAATAGTTTCTTTGTTTAATGGCCAATCAACGTTAATGGTTTCTTTTTTAATGGCATATCAACATGAATGGTTTCTTTTTTAATGGCATATCAACATTAATGGTTTCTTTTTTTAATGGCATATCAACATTAATGGTTTCTTTTTTTAATGGCATATCTACATTAATAGTTTCTTTCTTTAATGGTATATCAAACGTATGGTATATCAAACGCAAGATAAAGGCATAACTTTTCATGCTGCTGGCAATAAAATTAGTTTTGGTTCGGGTTTTTTTGTTTAAAGGCATATCCAGCTTCGTGGGTCATTTAAAGCCCAATCCACCCTTATTAAAGAACAGTAGTCGTATAATTTAACCCATAGCTTGGGTGTTATGATAGTCCATACCTTTCTTAAGGGTATGATTTTGAAAGTGAACGTTATTACGCGACTGGATTTCGAACTTGCTTGCTGCGATGTCCCAGTCCAACACATTAACTACAACGCCAGGAGAATTCTCTCTCAATAACATTTCTTCTTTTTTGCTAGGGCGGACTTCCTGTTTTAACTCTCAAAAAATGTAAAAGCAAGTTCGATTGCTTCACAACTCAGAAAATTCCATAAATTTACCACGATTCTTATAGCAAGTTCAATAACTTTGCAACCAAGAAAATTTTTAAAATTTACCACGATTTTAATTGCAAGTTTAATAGCTTTACAACCCAGAAAATTTTAAAAATTTACCACGATTTTAATTGCAAGTTTAATAGCTTTACAACCCAGAAAATTTTAAAAATTTACCATGATTCTTACAGCAGAAATAAAAAAAAATGTAATCTACTTGCCGTAATTAGTCGCGTATAATAGGTATTCTTTTACAATACGCATCTCTATACTGGGAAAAATATGTTGTATATTGACCTTTTGGAATTTATAACAGGTATATTTATATCAAATTTAAGATTTGTTCAACGTTATATCCGATTTGTATCGACTAAAAAAGAATTTGTATAGTTTATTCAATGTTTTGAAACATGAAATTTACATATTATTTAGAGCAAAGGTAAAGACATGTTGACAAGAAAATGTATCAAACTTTTAGCGAAAATAAGTTCACAATAGAAGAAAGGATTTGGTTGCTGGTTTGGGTTTTATGGCATATCAACCTTTGTAGGTCATTCAACGCCAAATTCTGTCTCTATATACATACATATTCAACCAAAGATTTCAAAACGAATATTAAGGTCGGTAGAATTTTCTAATAGCAGGATTTCATTTGTTTGCACAAGATTAACCAGTTTTAAGTTGTCATATTTTTTGGTACAACTCTGTCTCTCTCAAGAAGGACAGAATGTCATCTATTTTGACGTTCTCGAACAGATCGGTTAAGTTATTTACTTTGAAAAATCGCTTTCTGATAACAACGAAAGTTCTGCGTTCTATAAGAATGTGTTTAACTGTGCAAGTTGTCTGGCAGGTTGAACACTGTGGTTGTGGTTCCTGTTTCAAAAAGAAAGAGTGTATGACCAATTCGCAATCGGGATATAAGAACTTGTTCTCTTCTTGATTTTCTCGATGCTGGTCTCCACTCTCCTAAGGTGGGCTGAAAATTTATTGTGGATGTTATTGCTCCATTGTTGTTGCCATTTTATGTGAAGAAATTTATTAATTATTGGTTTCAGGTCAGTATATGGAATCCAGGATTTATCGGGTGTCAGATCTAAGGCCAATTTGGCTACCGAGTCTGCTCTTTCATTCACTCTCATTCCAATGTGGCTTGAGGTCCAGCATATAATCATTTCTTTTCTATTTGACATTGAGTCTAATCTACTCAACAGTTTGATGATAAGAGGGTTCTGAAATTTTTTTATTTCTCTATGATAGCAAGACAGAGAGTGAATCTGAAAATATTATAAATTTCTTATGCTTACTCTTTGAAATGATGTTGAGAGCTAGGTCTATTGCATGGTCTTCTGCTGTGAAGATAGAGCTTTCCCTTGGAAGAGCTTTCTTAAGAACTGTTTTGTTCAAAACAGCCGCACACGCTGCCCTACCATTGTCTTTGGATCCATCCGTAAAGACATTTCCACTGATAATTTTCCTGTATAAAGAAAAAGGATTTGTTATACATTAGTTAGTCTGGACTATAGATATATTTGATTTTGGTCATGACCCTCCAAATAGGCCGAGTCATGCCGTCGAAAAAAATGTATTATTTAATTCTCGAGTTTAACACGCACCCAAGGCTCAAAAATCTGGAAAAAGTGCGTGTTATACTCGAGTAACTGCGGTACTATATAGTACACATTGTCTAAAAGAATATATTGGAATATATCAAGAGTCATTTTATTGTAGATTAAACAATTACAGACACAAAAAGAAAGTGTATATAACCGGGACATTGGCCCAGCGGTTAGAGTGTTCGCCAATGGCCCAGGAGACCTGGGTTCAATCCCAGGTCGAGTCATAACAAAGACTTTAAAAATGGAACTTGATACCACCTTGCTTAACACTCAGCATTATAAGGTACGGTTCAAGGGTAAAGTGGAGCAATCCTGGGAATGGAGTAGCGCCCTCCCCTACACTTTGGTGTAGTAGCTATAGAAAAGGGAGCCTTCGGGTCACCCTCGACTACGGTCGCTAACTTTACTTTACTTATATATTATATTATACTACTCACCATGGAACACTATTTCCGCTTAAAAGAACATGACTTTAATAGAGATGCCTCATTCACCATCATAAAAAGATTTTTAAAAACATACGACAATATCATGTCAATAAACAATTGTACACAAAGATGAAACATCAGCAATTACTGATCTCAAGTGGCTTTTACATCCAACTAAACCATTCTCAAAACACCGCTTTGAAATAAGTAAAAGTAAAGTTGGCGACCATCGTCGAGGGTAACTAGAAGCCTCCTTTTCCAATAGCTACTACACCAATGTGTAGGGGAGGGCGCTACTCCTTTTCCAGGATTGCTCCACTTTACCCTTGATACGTACATTATACTGCTGAGTATTAGGCAATGAGGCATCAAGTACTATTTTTAAAGTCTTTGGTATGATGCGACCTGGAATTGAACCTAGGTCTCCCGGACCCTTGGCGAACACTATACCCACTAGGCCAATAGAGTGTTTGCCAAGGGTCCGGGAGACCGGGGTTCAATCCCAGGTCGAATCATACCAAAGACTCAAAAAAGGGTACTTGATGCCTCCTTGCTTAACACTCAGCATTATAAGGTGAGGATCAAGAGTAAAGTAGAGCAGTCCTGGAAATGGAGTAGCGCCCTCCCTACCCCTCGGTGTAGTAGCTATTGAAAAGGGTGCCTTCGGTTCACCCTCGACTGCGGTCACCAACTTGTTTTGAAATAGATGAGACAAAAAATATCTAAATAAACAAATGTCTGATTCATTGATTAATTGATTTTAATGGCGCGAAAACTCGTCTTAGGTTATTCGATGCCTAGAGGTTTGAGAATGACACTCATTGCATGTTCAGATTTACATTGACTAGTTGTTGTTTTTGATCAACACTCCGCCATGTCGAAATGGCACAAGGTCGGTTTAATGTATATCACGTATTCCTGTATAATACGCATTCCTGACAAGCGTCCAGAAGGAAAACTCAAAATTAAAACCTGTTAAACTCCTTAAGGGTTTTCGGACTGTTGTCTTCACCTCTATTGTTATTTCCACAACGTTTCGGTCGACATGTCCTCCGGTCTTCTTAACACTTGTACCCGTTATGGCTAACGGAATCAGAACAGGCGACCTCCATGGATTCAATAAAAGACGTAGTTTGAAGTTCCATGTAGGTTCCCGGGTTCGACAAACACCTGAAGAAGGCCGGAGAACATATTGGCCGAAACCTTGTGGAAATAACAATAAAGATCAAGACTATAGTCCCTTAATGATAAAGATCATCAGAAATTCACTGTTAACAACTGTTAAACTCTGATAAAAAATTGACCTTGTGTCACATCCTGCTCCTGCAGAGGGTTTAGTAAATACACCCCTTTATTTAGTGGAGGCGTCTTACTCCTTTGCACGGAGTACAGTTATAATATGGCCCAATCAGCTGAAGCTGCAGAATACACTGACGGCACTTCTGCAGAGGGGTAAGACTCCCCCAACGAGTGTCCTAGATATGACACTAAACAATTTGATGGTGAGGCTCCAACAATGCTGGAGCTTTGGAAAATGTGGAGTACCTCTTCGTTGCCATCATTCTAATGTCCACTATGGCCCGGAGTGCGAGAACCTGATAGGATCCTATCTATGGGTCAAATAAAACTAAACCGTGTAATTACAGTATACTGAATTATTTGAAATTAACTTTTTTTACATTTAACTGCGTGTAAACAAAAACTGTAATTATGCTAAACTGAATTGTTTGAAATAGAACTGTTTTGACATTTAAATTAAAAAAAATGTACTCATGCATAACTGAATTGTTTGAAACTTTTATCAAAATGACTTAATTCGGCGTTAAATTACTCGAAAAGAGTTGATAAACCGTAAAAAAAAAACAACAACCAACAATCATTAAAGCTGAAAACGAACCGCAAATGCGCGACCGGGCCAAAAATACGTTGACCCCGTCGACATTCTCCTAAAAAAGAGGCGCCAAGTAATAAACCAAACTTTTCCGAAGCAGTTGAAAGCCTGGGTGACGGCCCACGGAGGTCGAGGAAGTTGTCGGTCTCGACCACCCGACACGAGTTCTCGTGCCTTGCATAAGAGGTGGCTTAGACCGACGTGACGAAAACCACGTGAACCGGTTTTTGTTTGTTGTTTGTTTATTGTTTGGGGTTGTTGTTGTTTTGCTTGTTAGCTTTTTATGTGCGCGCGTGTGTGTGCATGTACACTCGTGTGTATATATATACATATATATATATATATATGTGTGTGTGTGTGTGTGTCAGTCATTTTTGCATTCGGTCCAATTGAATAAGAATAAGGTTTAAACAGATTCATTTTGGAGGTAGGGTCGTTGTGACGTAATGGTTAAAGCACTGGTCTGCGGGATCGTAGTATGCGAGTTCGAACTCCAGTTGCGCTATTACGTTCATTTTCGGACTAATACCCTTGGGAAAGGTATGAACCCCTTTATCCTCCTCCCAGCTATTGGTTAAATATTACAACCACTGTTCGTCACGAAAGATGGATTTAGCATTGAATAAACCAAGAAGGTTGATATCCCATTAAACAACAAATTTACCTAACTCATAGATAGGAAACTAACTGATACTACTATTCCTGGACCTGGAGGTAAATTATAGCGTAGACTAGGTTATTTAGCTTTGTTTAGGCAACTAGACTGGGAAAAGGAAAACTCTGACTTCAAACCTGTGAAATTCCGAAAAAATAAACTTGTGTAACATCCTACCCGTGAGGAGAGATTAGTAAATACATACCCTGGACACCCCTTTATTTGTTGGGTGGATGTTTTACTCCTCTACAGGAGCTGCAGTCAGTGTATTCTGAGCCTCGCGGCAGGGTGAACAGAAGTCTTACTAAAATATTTGATTAAAACAGTTACGGCTGACTTAAAACAAACCCATAACTGCTCCTCAAAAACTGCCTTCTACGTGTGACCGTTGGCGTCATACCGTCACGGTATGCAAAGATCATAAAACGGCCAGCTCAAAATCACACTTGGATACTAAAAAATAATCTTCATGAAGAAAAGTATTATGCTATTGCGGGGGTTGGGGGAGGATAAGAAGTGGAGGCTTTAAAAGAATAAGACTTTTTCTCTTGATAGTGACCTAAGGTTTCAACTAGACAAGAACACTTAAAAACGTGGGTGTGTTCAATTTCCGGTGCAGGTGCTCCTCCGTTGGCTACTGCATCAAGTAAATTCGACAGCGAACCTCACAGCTGGAAACGAATCTTCGGTTCATTGAGACGTTCTATTCTTTTCTTTTGTTTTCTTTGTTTGTATCTGGCACAACTAAGATCGATGGCATATATAACATACTTAATAGTACGTATAGGGGAGCGTATTGAAAATCTATCCCTATAAAGGCCGTCTTCACTAAATTTGTCGATCCACGATGAAACTGTCATACTGTTTAAACAAAATGCATACTGCGAACACACGCACACACACACATAAAAGGATTGCTGTAGGTAAAGCAAAAGGCTTTGTGTGTTCGCTGAGAATGACACTACTACTACTACAATAAATGATAGTAATAGTAGTAGTAGTAGTTGTGGTTGTTGTTGTAATGGTGGTGATATTACCGGTGAACCTACGGTAGTAGTCGTTATTATAAAAAGATCTAAAAAAAAACTCATTGGGAAATAGTATGTTTTTCAAACGTAGCAGACCTACAGAAAGTTGGTAATGTCACATAAACGATTCTTAACCAAATGTCAATTCGAAATCATATATATATATATATATATATATATATATATATATATATATATTAATCTTTACATCTAATCTATAATTCTGTTGGTGTGAAAAAAAACAGTTTGTACAATTTGCAAATTTTACAAATTGACATCTGGGGGAAAAAATGTTGTTTAAAAAGAAAAGACGAAAAATACACGTGTTTACTTGAAAATAATCAAGCAGCGCGTATGTCAAGTCAAACGAAAAAAACACTGACAAAATTACCTAAGCTAAAACGTAATAAAGTGCTCAATACATGAGATAGACCAAATATCATGGAAATAATATTATGAGGGGTCTTTTTAACCGAAAAATGTATTTTATCCTAACCCACTTCGCCGGGCATTCCTGAAGAGCCGCTAATTGAAACCTAGGTTGACTCGCACTTGGCCATATAAGAATTATTCCCATTATATATATATATATATATATATATATATATATATATATATATATATATATATATATATATATATATATATATATATATATATAAGAGGGCAAAACTAGAAAAGAAAAATTAGGAACAGAAAACTTAAAAACATCTGTGTGTTCAATTCTCTCGTCAGGTGCTCGTTGATATATATATATATATATATATATATATATATATATATATATATATATACTCAGTGCTGCACATACCTATCAGCTACATATTATATAGCTTAGGAACGCACATCTGGGGGTCTTCATTTTTAAATAAATTTCATTTTATAATAAGATTTTACTTTCATTATCATAAAACATTAATACCCCAGATTAAGAATAATAATGTTTTTACCCAAATTACGTGTATGTTTTGTTAGATGGAAGGTTAGTGGCCATACAGCTGCTGTTTATGTACTGTTGCTTCAAGGATTTATTCTGTACTGCGCGTAGCATTGTAGTTGATTGGTAGGTTGTCTTGTTTTACAGCTTATCAACCCTTTTCTGTTAATTTAACACCGAATTAAATTTCAAATAATTCAGTTTAGTATAAGTATAGTTTTTTGTTTACACACAGTTAAATGTCAAAACAGTTCTATTTCAAACAATTCAGTTTAGCGTAAGTACACAGTTTAGTTCTATTTGACCCTTAGATAGGACCCTATCAGGTGCTACCTCTCCGCGTCAGAGTGGACCTGGGAGCGATGGCAATGAAGGGGTATCCCACATTCCACAAAGCTCCAGCATTACTGGAACCTCACTATCAGATTGTTTAGTGTCACATTATTAGTCATTTGAAAAAGACCACAACGTCTGAAACATGTGTAGAGAAGTAAAAGAAAAAAACAGAGACCAAGTTCACTTGTGGGCCTATTTATTTTATAATATTTAACTTTTTTCTCTCACAGGACCAACCAAAAAAACGTAAAAATTTGTAGTTTTTTTAGATTAATATATATATATATATATATATATATATATATATATATATATATATATTGAGTGACCTTGGGATGTGTAATGGTTAGCAAGCTCAACTAGCAAACCTTCACGACTGAGTTCGAGTCTCGCTGAGTGTCCCTTTCATACGGCTTTGGGCCATATCTAAGCAAAAAGCTTAGTAAATTACTCATAGACCAATTTTAAGTTCGTGAGCTCGATCCCTGCTGAAGGATTCACAGTTTAAAGCTGATTTTTTTTTTACAATATACAACCCCCCACCCCACCCGCATATATATGAGTGCGTGCAATAACCACGAATCTTGCAACTATTCGCATTTATTAATGGCTGTCGTGCACCGACCGTGCGGAGTGTTCAAATGATTCCATCTTTCACGCCTTGCGTGAACATAGCTCTATGGCTCCTCAATTTCCCTCTCTCTCTCTCTCTCTATATATATATATATATATATATATCATACACTCATGCATACACAGACATGCGCGCACACACACACACACATACATGCATACACACCTCCTCATTCCCCCTGTCTCCATCACTCTCTCAAAAACTTAACCAACTTCATCCTACGCCCTCTCTTCCAAAATGCCGACATTTTTCTCCCTCCACCTCAATTCAGTGCATCCTGCCCGTGTCACCTCAAGAGATTACCTCTGTCGCTTTGACAGGATATTAATACAACTTGGCGGGATTCCAGGTGTCAGAAGTTGAGAAGGAGGGTGGGGTTGGTAACGGTGGGTTTGAACATATAAGTGCAGGACACTTGCTTCCATAGCGTTCTCCTGCAATATCCTTTTCTATTTTTTGAGCGTGCATTTCCTCGAAGACTATGTGCATTTTATTTTAACCATATCTATCTATCTATCTATCTATCTATCTATCTATCTCGATCTGTTCCCATCTATCAATCTCTCTATCTAATTCAGTTTGCTCATATCTATCACGATCTGTTCCTATCTGTCTCAGCCAGTTCCTATCAATCTATCGATCGATCGATCTCGTTTTGTTCATATATATATATATATATATATATATATATATATATATATATATATACATATCTGTTCCAGTCAGACTCAGCCCAGTCGACTGGGGCTGTAGAATACATCGACTGCATATCAGCAAAGAGGTAAGACTGCCCCAACGAGTATCTTGGATATGACACTAAACAATCTGATGGTGAGGTTCCAGTAATGCTGAAGCTTTGGGGAATGTGGAGTACTCCTTCATTGCCATTGCTCCCACTCAGACTCGGGGTAGTAGCACCTGAAAGGGTCCTATCTATGGGTCAAATAGAACTGTTTTGACATTTAAACTATGTGAAAACAAATGACTTATACGAAATTGAATAGTTAGAAATAGAACTCTTTGATTATTAATTGTGTTTAAACAAATGACTGCCTTATTGCATTAGTTGATTAGTTGTTTGGGTTTTATGGCATATCAACCTTTCTCGGTTATTTAATGCCAAATTCATTTTTATACAAATAATGAGTTCTATTTCAAACAATTCATTTTAGCATGAATACACAGTTTAATTGTCAAAAACATTTCTATTTCAAGCTATTCCGTTTTTCAAACAGTTCTAATTCAAACAATTCAGTTTAGCAACGGGGCCCGGGAGTGATGGCCATAAAGGGGTACTCTGCATTCCCAAAAACTCCTGCATTACTGAAGCTTCACCGTCAGATTGTTTAGTGTCATATCCAGGACACTTGTGGGGGGGTCTTAGCCCTCAGCAGAGGTGCAGTCGGAGTATTCTACTGCCCCAGCCGACTGGGCTTGTAATTGAATTGTTAGTGATACATAGCAATACTTGCAACCCTATAACTGTGTGTAAACGAATGAGTAATGTGAAATAGACTTATTAGTGTTGATTAGCAATACTTGTAACCACTTCTCAGTCTGAAAACTAATGATTAATGTTGAATAGAATTAATAGTGTTAGATAGCAACAACTGAAACTATTCAACTGTGTGCAAACAAATGATAAATTGTAGACAGAATTATTTGCGTTTGATTGAAATACTTGAAACCATATGACTGAGTGCCAAAAAATGAGTTCATGCTCATTTAAACATGCTATCAACAAAATGTTAAAAATTGTTCCTACAACGAAACAGTCTGTCTGTGGATGTCAATATGTACGTCCCCCCACGGGGGTTGAGCATTCTGGCGAAGGAATTTACAGCTGCCACTCACATAATGCAAAGCTCTTGGAATTAACTGAGCAAAAATGTAAACAAACGAAAACTACTACATAATGCCTTATAATTCCTAAACTTAAAAGTATGTCACCTGATGGTTAAGCAGTCAGATACTAAGTCTAACATAAAGTTGGACGGGTTTCAATCCCAGCTTCAAGCATCCTACGTGTCTAGCCACACTGAATGGTTGTGATACAACGAAACAGTCTGTCTGTGGATGACAATATATATATATATATCTATATATATATATCTATATATATATATATATAAAGAGGATTTGGCATTAAATAGCCAACAACAGTTGATATGGCATAAAACCAAACTATCTGACTTTATCTATCTACGAGGATCATTAAATAAGTTCCCAGACTTTTTTCGTATGGGCATTTTTATTGATAGTACACACATGAAACTCAAGTCCCCTTCGAAGTAATCTCCTCCAGCTGCAATGCACTTGTTGTGCTGTTCCAACAACTTCTGGAAGGCCTCATGGAAGTCCTCTTGTGACACAGCCTCTTTCATCTCCTCAATTGTCTAATAACGACAGCCTCTGTGCTCAGGGAATGACCAAAAGTCACAGGGAACAAGGTCTCGACTATAGGGAGGCTGAGGAACTATCTTGATGCCCATCATGGTCAAATAGTCTGTGACAAGGATGGAATTGTGGACTGGTGCATTGTCCTGGTGGAAATGCCACTGACCCGATTTGAAGAGTGCTAGCCTCTTCACGAGGAATCTCTTCCTGAACTCCCTTAAAACCTCAACATAGTATTCCGTGTTGACTGTCTATCCAGTGCTGCCAAAAAAAGTGATCATCAAAAGTTTATGGGTGGATTTGCTCTGTCTGGCCTTCTTGGGTCTGGGAGAGCCCGCATGCTTCCACTGGGGACTTTATCTCCCTGTCTCTGGGTCAAAGCAGTAGATCCAGCTTTCATCGGAAGCATTTTTTCTAAAACAATTTTATTGCATATCGTTCTTCTAAAGACCAGATTGCCTTTTTAAAATTCACCAGCTGTGACAATCAGGCTTTAGTAGGGTGTATTCCAATTCCTACTGTAGCTGTTGATTTGAATCTGAAATCATAAAAATGGGTAAGTCATCTCATAAGATATATAGCAATAACATAGTGAATTGTCAAGAGTCTACGACAATTTTAAATGCCTGTACAAAAAAGTCTGGAAACTTATTGAAGGCACCACGTATCTATTAATCAGTCTATCTCGGGGAAATTCCCGCGGTATAGCCGTTAACATACTGGACTACAACATCGAAGTAAGCGAGGTCGAACTCCAGTTGTATTCTGAAGTTCCTTTTCAGAAGCCATGAGAAAGTGTTGCATACTCATATGCAGATGCATGCAGAATCATAACAACGACACAATAAAGACGAGCGACACAGTTCTTTAGAAAAATATACCTCTCACTTTATTGAAACTGTTATGTGTGGGAGGGAGTTGGAGACTGAACAAATACTGCAACATATTGAACTTCCCAGCTCCTCCGGACATAACAGTGTGTCTTTCTCGTTTTCTTGGGTAGCTCAACCTGGGGCCTGGGGCTCAGTTCTCTGCTGAGAGCTTGTTCTCACGGCTCGATCTCGAACACTGCTTCAAGCTCTGAACTGCAACTGCTCAATCGGGGGTGATGAGGGCCCTCTCTGCTGGGTGCTGTTCTCCCTACAGCATCCTGTCTCCAACTGACTCGAACTTCCTGTGCACCGAGTTATATTATTGTTTTACGCCCACTCAATCTCTTCCCATAACTGGCCAACGGAATATGCAACTTCTGCCGTCTTTGGAATGTCATGTTTGGCCGGGTCGGAGGTCAACATACAACAAAAGATATAAACCCTATAATCGCCCATACACAAGAAGCTATGGGTTAAATAGTGCTGCCACTATCCTTCCACAAGGATGACTTTGATATACCATTAAACAAAGAAACCAAACCTATCTATTTATCTCTGTTCATATCAGGCTATTTTTTTTTCTTTTTGCTTTCTTTCTTATATGTTCTCTCTTTTCTTTTTCCTTTTTTTTTTCTTTCTCGGTTTCTTTCTTGTATCATTTACAGAGCTGAGGGCTTAATAAGGTACCTTGCCGCATGGTTGTGACAGCCAATGAGAATTGAATTTACAGCTGCCATGGTCAACGAGTGTTCCTTGTGTGTTTATATTTGACACAAGGTCAAAAGTTTTTGAGTGATACTTCCCTCACTTTCATTACCGTGAAAAGGAATGATTTTTCATCCATTTAAACGGATGATTTTTATCATTCAGTGTTTTCAGACTATTGTGTTCATCCTTATTGTTATATTCACAATGTTTCGGCCGATATGTCCCCCGGCCTTCTTCATGTGTTTCTTGGATGTTTGCTATGTTTTCTTATAATATACTAAAAGCTTTGGTGCCGATTCCTATCATATGAAATTCCAACTATCTAAAGTTGTCCAAGACCATGGTTCCAAATTCGAAATACTCTTATATATATATATATATATATATATACGTGGTACTTTCAATAAGCTTCCAGACATTTATGGTACAGGCATTTAAAATTGTTGTAAACTCTTGAAAATTCAGTATCTTATTGCTATACATCTTATGATACGACGGACTAATTTTTATCATTCCAGGTTCAAATGAACAACTACAGCAGCAATTGGAATACACCCGACTAAGCTTGATAGTCACTGCTGGTGAATTTCAAAAATGCAATCTGGACGTGAGGACACTTTAGAAGAACGATATGCAATAAAATTCTGTCTTAAACTTAGGAAAAATGCCAAAGAAACGTATGGAATGCTTGCATGAATCAGTTTTTGAGTAGCATAAGAGATTCAAGGAAGGCAGGGAGTCTGTGAGGGATGATGAGAGGTGTGGGAGGAGTAAGGAAGTCAATACCCCAGAGTTGATTGGCCAAAGGTTTAGGGTTACGGTTACTATGTTGAGGTTCTAAGGGAGTTCAGGAAAAGATTCTTAGGGAAGAGGCCAGCACTCTTCAAATCAGGTCAGAGGTATTTCCACCAGTTCAATGCACCAGTCAACAACTCCATCCTTGTCACAGACTATTTGACCAAGACGGGCATCAAGACAGTTCCTCAGCCTCCCTATTGTCCAGACTTTGCTCCCTGTGACAGAGGCTGTCGTTATGAGACAATTGAGGAGATGAAAGAGGCTGTGACGAAGGCCATTGACACGCTCACACAAGAGGACTTCGATGGGGCCTTCCAGAAGTTGTTGGAACAGTACAACAAGTGCATTGCAGCCGGAGGAGATTACTTCGAAGGGGACTAGAGCTTCATGTGTGTACTATCAATAAAAGTGCCCATACGAAAAACGTCTGGAAACTTATTTAATGATCCGCGTATATATATATTAGCATCATGATCAAGTCGTACTGTTAGCACGGATTTCCCTGACTCTCTCTCTCTCTCTCTCTCTCTCTCTCTCTCTCTCTCTCTCTCTGTGACTACTATCCATCGTTTCCGGCAGGTTTTTCAAACTAGATCCTGTCTGCACAGAGCTGTTGTGGGTAAGTTCTTGCTGGTCGGCCATCACTGGCACGTCTAAGTGTTGGAGTACATAGGAGAACGTCACTTATGAGTTCGTGCTTGCTTAATTCCCATGAAAATGATAGGATCAGAGTGTTATTTTGGGGTAGTTGTGGCAAAGATCAAAGTGTAGTATATGTTTCAGTTGAAATTCTACGGTTATTTCAAAAATTATAAATTATGCAAATTAAAGCAGTTATTATTTGGTTTAATGGCATATCAACTCTTGATGGTTATTTTATGCCAAATCCTATTCATACATAGAATTTGTAGTTTGTAGTTCATATGTTTTAAACGAGTCAGAGCTAATTCATTTGGACATAGTTCAATGGTTTTCAATACCGTAAATGATTAGATAATTCTATTTGACCCATAGATAAAATCTATGTTCAAATGATTCCATCTTTCACACCTTGAGTGAACATAGCTTTATGCCTCTCTCTCTCTCTCTCTCTCTCTCTCTCTCTCTCTCTCTCTCACACACACACACACACACACACACACACAAATAGAATTAATCACTTCTTAAAACTATATAAAGGTACTACCTTTGGGTTAAAAAAAGTGGACCTGGGAGTAATAGCAATGAAAGAATACTCCACATACCCCAAAGCTCCCGGACTGGAGCCTCATCATCAGATTGTTAAGTGTCATATTCCGAACACTCATGGGGGACGGGATCTTACCCGTCAGCCGAGATGTAGTCGGCGTATTCTACTGTCTGAGCCGACTGGAGTGATTTCGAAAAGTATAAAATCTAGTATTTCTTTTAAGTTAAAAGAAAAAAAAAGGATTTAGGATATATAGATGGTTAATTCAGTTTTGAATTTTATTGTATGTTATTTATTAAGAAAAAAAGAATTCCATTTAAAAGAAAGGAAAAAAGAAAAAGAAAAAAGAAAAAAAGAAAGTATGAATGGGAATATCAATAATTATGTTATCATAAAAAAATTTAAAAAACGAGAAAAAGGAAGAAATATAAATTAAAATAGAAAGAAAGAAAGAAAGAAAGAAAGAAAGAAAATGAAATAAGAAAGAAAGAAAGAAAGAAAAAAGAAAGAAAGAAAGAAAAAGAAAGAAAGAAAGAAAGAAAGAAAATGAAATAAGAAAGAAAGAAAGAAAGAAAAAAGAAAGAAAATGAAATAAGAAAGAAAGAAAAAAGAAAGAAAGAAAAAGAAAGAAAGAAAGAAAGAAAGAAAATGAAAGTGAGGGAGATACAAAAAAAGAAAGAGAGATAAGAAGTAAGATATGAATAATCATTTAATAATGAAAAAAAAACGAGAAAAAGAAAGCAATACTAATTAAGATCAAATTAAAGCAACGGTAAAAAGAAAGAAAGAAAGAAAGAAAGAAAATGAAATTAAAAAGAAAGAAAGAAAATGAATGTGTAAGGAAGATACAAAAAAGAAAGAAAGGAAGAAATATATGAATAATTATGTAATAATAAAGAAAAAAACGAGAAAAAGAAAGCAATACTAATTAAGATTAAATCAAAGCAACAACGAAAAGAAAGAAAGAAAGAAAGAAAGAAAGAAAGAAAGAAAGAAAGAAAGAAAGAAAATAAATAAATTGGAAAGAAAGAAAGAAAGAAAGAAAGAAAGAAAGAAAGAAAGAAAGAAAGAATATGAATTGAAAAGAAAGAAAGAAAGAAAGAAAGAAAGAAAGAAAGAAAGAAAGAAAGAAATTGGAAAGAAAGAAAGAAATTGGAAAGAAAGAAAGAAATTGGAAAGAAAGAAAGAAAGAAAGAAATTGGAAAGAAAGAAAATAAATTAAAAAGAAAGAAAGAAAGAAAGAAAGAAAGAAAGAAAGAAAGAAAATACAATCGATTTAATTCCCTGGTTGTAATTTTACCTAATAAAACTCCTAATTAACTCATCCCAGCGAAAATATCAATTGAAACATCGAGCCATAATAAAGTTATGTGCTCTTTGCATCGATGATGAAAATCTTGGAGGATTCTACGTTATGACTGGAGTCACTCACTCTATATCACAATCGTCGATCCCAAGGGAAATGACGACGTCATCACCTCACCGGTTACATCCGTTGATTGGTGCAGACGGCCCAAAGCGCTGACTCTTCACATGAACTGTCTTGAATTGACAATAGCCACAACATCTTTTCTAAATCTCTCCTCTAAATGAAATACGATGTTACGACGCATGTCCACTTATTCAAAACCGTTTAAACTTGATAGACGCCCTGTTGTCGGAGCGTAGAATACACTGGTTGCAACCCCCGGCTGAATAGTTTGACACTAAATGGCATTTGATGTTCTGAAGCTCTGGGGAATGTGAAGTACTCCTTAATTGCCATTACTCCCAGGTCCACTCTGATCCAGAGTGGTATTACCTGTAATGGTCCCATCTATGTGACAAACAGATTTGTTTGAGATAATGTTTCAAACGATTTTGAAACACATTACTAAATTGGCTCTTAAAACATTGATGTTTCATGAAATACTTTTTTAAGCATGAAACATTTTTTTAGTGCATATAATTGGAGATCATAATTGTAAGACTGACTTTGGCGTAAAATAACCCAACAACGCTTGACATGATACAATTTTGTTGTGAATATAATTGGCTTCTTTGTTTTATGGAATATCAACACTGATCGGTTATTTATTGCCAAATCCAGCCTTGTAGAAGGGCACTAGTGTACTATTTAACCAACAGCTGGGGAGATAAGGTGGGGTTCATATCTTTCCCAAGAGAACTCAATTGCGCAATGGGAATTCGAACTCACTTTCTACAATGTTGCTGTCCAGCACGTTAGCCACTACGCCACGGTTATCAGATATTTGAAACCATATAATCGTTTGCAAATGGTTGGTGTTTCATAGGAATAATTGAAACAATATAACTTTGTTCAAACAAGTGCTTATTAATAGGAATAGTTACTTTAAACCATATAAAAGTAAGTAGTAAAGTTGGCGACCATAGTCGAGGGTGACCCTAAGGCTCCCTTTTCGATAGCTACTACACCAAGGTGTAGGGGAGGGCGCTACTCCTTTTCCTATATTTCTTCACTTTACTCTTGATTCATACCTTATAATGCTGAGAGTTAAGCAAGGAGGCATCAAGTGCGATTTTTAAAGTCTTTGGTATGACTCAATCTGAGACTGAACCCAGGTCTCCCGGGCCATTAGCGAACACTCAAACTATTATGCCAATGTCCGGTATTTAACCATATAATTGTGTATAAATTATTAGTATTTGATAGAAATACTTGAAACCATAAAACTGTGTACAAGCAAATGATAATAGACAGATTTTAAAAAATGTAATTTAAAAAAATGCAATCGAGCATTGAAAATACGATTGCGATCAAACATTTGTAGTTGAATCAAATATCGGCATTAAATAACCCAGAATTTGATTTACCTTTAAATAAATAAATGAAATAAACAAACGAGAGAGAAGAAAGACAGAATGAGAGAAATAAATGATTGATTACTTTCAGCCATATCAAACCGTCCAGAGGTTAGAGAATCGCATTCGTTGTACGTTTATATTTATATTATTGAGCAGTTGTTTAAGAGTTTTGCACACAATTATATGATATCAAATATTCCTGTCCAATACAAATAATTTGCATACATGGTTTCAAGTATTCCAATCTTATACTAATAATTATATAGTTTAAAGTAATTACTTCTATTTGGTAATAGTCATTTAGTCGCACAGAGTTATATGGTTTGAAGTAACTGATAAAAATCCTTTATAAACAATCAAAACTTCAAGTTAATACAAATAACTATAGTTAAATGATATCAAGTATTCCAATCCAATACAAATAATTTTCAGACAAATCTATTCGGTTATTCGGAAAATAATGTTCAATTTTAAAATAAACTTTTATTCCTGAATGAATGAATTGAAACAGTGTTTTAATCAGTCAAGATATGATCCTTGAATATCTATTGGATTTCTGTCAACGATAAACAAGTTTATCTGTGGTTGTATGGTAAAACTCTTAAGGTTTTGATATTAAGCAGTGTCACCCTGGAATATGAGACAAAGAGTTGTCGCGAAGCAAAATTATGACCAAGCTTGAGTTAATGCAAAATATATAAATAAATAGATGTATCACTTCTTTTTTCATGTTCATGATTTGTTTGGGTTTGGTTTTATGGCATATCAACCATTGTAGGTTATTTAATGCCAAATCCTATTTATTCATATATATTAAATACATATGATTTTGTTGGGTTAGGTAATATGGCATCTCAACGGTTGTAGGTTATTTAATGCCAAATCCTCTTTATACATATATTAAGTATACATGATTTAGTTGGGTTGGGTTGAGTTTTATGGCACAACTCGACCATTGTTGGTTATTTAATGTCAAATCCTCTTTATACATATATAAGATTTAGTGAGGTTAGGTTTTATGGCATAACCCTTGTAGGTTATTTAATGCCAAATCCTCTTTACACATATATTAAATGTATAAGATTTAGTTTGATCGGGTTTTATGGCATAACCCTAGTAGGTTATTTAATGCCAAATCCTCTTTACACATATATATTAAATGTATAAGATTTAGTTTGGTCGGGTTTTAATGCATACCAACCTTTGTAGATTATTTAATGCCAAATCCTCTTCATAGAAATAAATTAAATATATATGATTTGTTAACACATTTTGTTGATAACATTTTAAAATGAGCCTGGGCTCATTTTTTCACACAGTTAAATGGTTTCAAGTATTGCTATTTAACACTAATAATTAAATTCAACATTACTCATTCATTTGCGCATAGTTAAATGGTTCCAAGTATGACTATGTATTAATAACAATTCAATTAAACATCAGTCATTTGTTTACATACAGTTAGATGATCAAACAGTTCTATTTCAAGCAATTCAGTTTAGCCTAAGTCCTTTATTTACTCTCAGTTTAAATGTCAAACAGTTACACTTGACTCATAGATAGGACCCTGTCAGGTACTACCACTCCGGGCCAGAGTAGGACTGAGTGCGATGGCAAACAAGGGGTACTCCTTTTCCTTAAAGCTTCAGGGTTACTGGAGCCTCACCATCAGATTGTATAGTGTCATAACTTGGACACTCGTCGAGTGACTTACCCCTCTGCAGAGATGCAGTTAGTGTATTCTACTGCTCCAGCCGACTGGGCTATTCATAATTGGGGCAAATAACCTTCAAAATCAAATTCAGAAAAAAGTGATAGAAAATTCACACAAAGAGAACAGTTTAATCATTAAAAATGTGAATATCTTATACAACTGCTGTTAAAATAATATGTTTGGACAGAATTCAAACAGATATACTAAAATCGGACAGTATTTTCCAAACAACAAAATATTTGACTCATAAATGTGACCCTAACAGGTTTTAGCACTCCAGGTCCGATTGATAATGAATATATATATATATATATATATATATATATATATATTGTAACGAAGTTGGTTGTTACTTATTCATTTTGTGAGTTTGTGGCGAACCAAGTGCGATATAATATACACAGTGCTCAATATCTGTGATTGAGCTATTTAATAATAATAATAATAATACGGCGGACCACAGAATAAATCTGAAGGAAAGTGAAAAGAAGGATAAGTACCTCGACTTTGCTAGAAAATTGAAAAAGCTGTGGAACATGAAAGTAACGATTGTGCCAATTGTGATTGGTGCGTTAGGCACAATAACTAAAGGATTATTAAAAGGCCTGAAGGACTTGGAAGTTGGACGGGTAGAGACTATCCAAACGACAGCATTGCTAAGAGCGGCCAGAATCCTGAGACGAGTCCTGGAGACTTGAGGAGACTTGCTGTCACTCAAACTCCAGTGAAAGATCATCAGCTGACACTGATGTGAAAAACTCTAAAGGAGTATAATAATAATAAGTAAATATATATATATATTAGATTTTATATATTTAATGTCCTGGAAGTTTGTCTGCAACCTTAGGTTTCATGAAGTTTTACAAACGATAATCGTCAAGCAGATAACGAAAGTTATCTGCTTAACTTCATGAAACCTAAGGTCGCAGACAAACTTCCATGGCATTAAATATATAAAATCTAATATATATATATATATATATATATATATATATATATATATTGTTCTATCGTGGTGAGGAGGAGATCCACAGTAAAATAGAGTTTATTATTTATTAACTGAAGTGGTACAGTCCATCAAATATAAATCTCGCGCTGTTGGTGTTACGTCCAAAGTTGGTCTTACTAATGACCGAGATATTTCAGTACTGACGTGCTTCAGAAACACAACGTCTTTTGTACCTCCGAGAAACCGGAAGTCACGTGGTACGAGCCACTATACAACACATATATGTGTGTATGTGTGTGTGTGTGTGTGTGTGTGCTCAACCCCTTTTGGAATAAAATCAAAGACAAACTTTTAGCGGACCACATTGGCTGGTTTGATTTTAGAGTTTTCCTTCAAGTCTGGTTGTCTAACAAAGCCTGGAGATCCCGCTCTGTCTTACTACTTACCCCACAGCTAGGGAAGAGAAAAGATGGATTCATGCCTTTCTGGTGGATATAAGAGTAAAGTGAAATGCAAACAGTATCATCTAAAATTTAAATTTGACTTTCAGAGTCTATTTCCTATGATGATGTCCAGAAGAGAAGCCTTACCATCAGACTTAGTGTCGTGTCAAATTAGGATTTCCATTTTTGCAGGGGCTTTACCACTCTGCTGGGGATATAGTCTGTGTATTCTTAACACGACCAACCAAGAATATCACAGCGAAAGAAGAGTGTAACGGCATTTTTGGAAGTACTTTTATCAAGTTTTGTTCTTAAACGTTGCTTGCCCAGTCGGCTGGGGCTGTAGAATACACCGACTGCAGATTAGACTGCTTACAGCGTTGAATGTTATTGAAGCTTGAGGTTTTAGATCAGAATGTTCTTTTCTTATACTAAGGGTCGGCAACTACTTTTTAATACTATTTGTTATTTATATAAAAGAGGGGTCGGCAACCTTTTGGAAAGAGAGAGCCAAACAGCTATGTTATGTCATGAAGGAATGCCATGTTATTAAATATGTAATAAATTTTCTGAAAGTTTAAAGCAAAAAAAGGAATTTAATATAATTTTACAGCTGGAATAACAAAAAAAACAACTACTATCACAATAAAAAAAAGGAAATTCCTTGCAACAAACGAAATACAGTTAGAAATGGTAAATGATTTAATGAGACACTTGTTTCTGCTTACTGTGCGATAACTTCTCCACATCAGGTGAAATATTTGTCTATGACAGGAACAAAACATCAATCCAGGTGGTCGTCATGCAACCTTGTTCTTAAACGACTTTTAGTATATTTCATTTTGGAAAAAAGTTGTTCACAAACATATGTACTTCCAAATATCATTAGTTTCACATTAGTCAAGATGATTTTATTTTTTCTGCTTGGCAATATATATTTCTTGTAAAAGTCAGCAGAGGATTTGAACTGGAATTTTCATTTCAAAAATTTGTCGCGCTGTAAGTCAATTGTAATGTAATGTAATGTCAATCTAGTTTAAGATGGCGGGCCGGACAAAAATCAATAGAGGGCCAAATGTAACACACGGGCCAGGGGTTGCCGATCCCTATCTTATACGAATGTTTTGACAAAGGCTATAGATCCACCGTTCTCTGTTTTATAGCAGTGTCATTCTCCTAGATTGATATTTATTAAAACTTTGATATCTTTCTCGTTTTGAGTGAGTTAGAAGGTTATTGGCTCTCCAGGATTCAATCGCCCTTTAACGGGACTATTTTTCATCTTGCCAGACCTCTTGCTATTCTTCTCATCATGTAAATCTGTTGGGGGAACCAATTTATGGTATATTCATTTATTCATTCATTTTAATGGTATGTCAACCTGTCTAGTCTTATTTTATGCCTTGAGGTAAGAGAATTGCGTTCATCATTCGTGTTTTGTGCAGTTTTTTTCCCAAGAGATTTTAATCCTCACAGTCATTTGCACAGGATTATGCGGTATCAAGTATTCATATCTAATAGAAATAATTTGCTCACAGTCATACGATTTCTAATAACTAATAATAATCATCCCTGGTAGATGATTGAACAACTTTACAGAACAGAGGAACCAATTTAGACGCCGATTAGTTGACCATACGGCAGGTTGTACTAGGTTACATGAAAACACTTGCTGTCAGCCCAGTCGGCTTGGACTGTAGAATACACTGACTGCATCTCTGTAGAGGAGTAAGACTTCCCCCACCCACCCAACGAGTATCGTGGATATAACATTAAACAATCTGATAGTGAGACTCCAGTAATGCAGGAGCTTTGGGGAATGCGGAGTACTGCATTCATTGCTGTCGTTCGTTGGTCCACTCTGACCTAGAGTGGCAGCACCTCATAGGGTTCTTTCTATGGGTCAAATAAAACTGTTTGACATTTATGATAACTACAAACAAATGACTTATGCTAAACTGAATTGCTTGAAATAGAACTGTTTGGTCATTTAACTGTGTGTAAATAAATGACTGCTTAATTGAATTTTTAGTGATACATAGCAATACTTGGAACCATTTAACTGCGTGCAAAACAAATGAGCTTAAGCTCGTTTACAAATGTTATCAAAAGAATTTGTTTACAAATTATATATATCTATAGGTTTTATTTCCATGTTGGATCTGAAGAAGTCCTGATAATTTTTTTTTTTTTTTTAGTTTTTGATTCATATCAATGCTCTTAACAGTATAGAAATAAATTTATAATCTTAATGTGACCAAATATTGTTTTTTTTCTTGAAAAAAAAAGAAATTATATATATATATTGGCCTAGTGAGTAGAGTGTTCGCCAGTGGTCTGGGAGACTATGGTTCAATCCCAGGTCACGTCATACCAAAGACTTTAAAAATTGTACTTGATACCTCCTTGCTTAACACTCAGCGATATAAGGTACGTATCAAGGGTAAAGTGGAGCAATCCAGGGAAAGGAGTAGTACCCTACCCTCTACCTCGGTGTAGTACCTATTAAAAAGGGAGCCTTCTGGTCGCCCTCGACTACGGTCACCAACTTTACTTTACTTACAGCAGTCTCTAAAAAATAGAAAATAAACACTTGCACTAAATTCTTTTGATTTTAAAAGATGCGGCTCTGGGATAATTCATAACCCAGTGATGCAGCCCTCCCACCAAAAAGTTTTCCGAGCCCTGATCTAGAGGATTTGTCATTAAATAACCTACAATGGTTGATATGCCATAAAACCCAACCAGCCAACCAAACAACTGTTACTGAATGAATTGACTATATATAAATGCATAGACGATTGCCACTTCTTGTCAAAATATGGATGTCTCTCCTATTTGAATTTCTGTATTGGGTTTGCAGATAACTCAACTGGTCGGTTTCTCTTCTACAGTTTCGACCAAAGTTGAACAATATGTTGTGCGTCGTTGGATTTTCCAAGTTCTGATGCTCTTTCATGTGTCTAGTCAGACCACAAGATGATTTGCACACATGTCTACATGTTGGACTGGTATTCTTTTCAAATCCAAATATATCCAGATATATCCAGATATATACATAAATAAAAACAGACAGGTTTCCTTTCATGCTAATGCGTTTGGAAAAAGCATGAAACCATTAGTTCTTCCTCCAGTTATGAGTAAATAGTAGGATAGACTGAGCTCTGTAATCCTGGTATGGCAACCATTCTAGGAGAAGGTAAACCAGCTGTACTCCGCTTAAGAATTGACCTTGTATCACATCCTGCTCATAGCAGAGAGGTTGTGTTAGCGTAACGATTATCATCGAAGGAAATTGAATCGGTGACTAGATTTCAAGTCCGGGACGAGGTTGTTAGCATTTCATTTCACGTTAAGGTACTTGGGAAAGACATGAATCCATTTGTTCTTTCAGTCGGACAGACTGGGGTTTTTTACCTCGGTAAGAAAACCAGTCTAGAAGAAAGTAATAACTCTGAATTTAAAATAGCTATACTTCTTTTAAAAATTGACCTTGTTTACTTTGGCGGAAGGCTTTGGTAAATATATACAAAAATTGTTCTAAACTATCTGGTGTCAATAGATAGATAGATAGATAGATTATGAACAAATTTAGATAGATAGATAGATAGATAGATAGATATGAACGCACAAGTTGTACAGATAGATACATATATAGATATATAAATACCTCAGAACCTTTGGCGCCGACCTGACTTCTCATCGCAAATTACAACATTTCAGTTAAATCATGTTCTGGGATTCTGCTTCGTCATGTCTCTTACGACATCGAACGACCATTGAGTCACCGGCCGTATTAATCTGATTACACGAATCTTTTCGCATTTTCAAGCGTTCTGTGAGCAACTACACGTATCCGTTTATCCCAGGGGACATTTGACGTCAGATCTGTACTTTAAGAGCTTCGATTAAACACAAACGATCTGGTTAATATGTTCACATGATTGGTGTAATTCTTATTACCTAATTATTATAATACCGTCGTTATCCTCCACTTTAGCCTCGTTATAGTTATAATGTCGTCTCCATTTTGAATAATTTGCCAATGACTTTGAAAACCAAAGAAATATGAACGAGTTTTCATTGGTCTTTACTTAAATTTATCTCCAGGGATTAAGCTTTTTTTTAAAACTTTCTGATCAGTTTTCCAGTAATTACTTCAGTCTTCTTTTAGATTTTTTTCTTTTGTGTTTATAAGCCATCGTACCATTGATTGGTTGGTTGGTTGGTTGGTTGGTTTTTACAGCGAGTCAATCATTTTTGTGTTATCTATTGCTAAAGTTAATCTTGTTTGATTTTTTTTTGACGGGGGTGGGTAATTTTTTATCTGTTTTTCAATAATTACTTTAGTCTTCTTTTTAATTTTGTTGGTACGTATGCAATCCCTCACACCACGTGTTGTTTGGTAGGTTCCTTAGGGGTGGGGTTACGACATGTCAACCATTATTGAGTGATTTAATGCCGAAGTCAGGTTCTTTTTTAATTTTTGGTTGTTTTTTTCAGCAATTACTTCCGTTTTTTCTTTTCTTTTTTTTTTTGTTCTGTAATGTTTATAACCCATCATACCATGCGTAAGTTGGTTGGTTGGGGAATTGGTTGGTTGGTTGGTTGGTTAGTTGGTTGGTTGTAACTTGGTTGGTTAGTACCTTGGTAAATTGGTTGGTCGATTGATTGGTTAAATGGTAAATTGGTTGGTTAGCTGGTTGGTCAATTGGTTAGTCAATTGATTGGTTTGTTGGTTGGTTTTTCGAAGAGTTATTTAATGCCGAAGTCAGTCTTTTTTTGTAAGCAATGCTCATCATTTGTAAACAATTATTGCTTAATACAAATAATTTACATATGGTTTCAAGTATTCCTATCGAATATCAATAATTTACAAGTAGTTGTTTGCTTCTACCGGGCCAGTGGCCAAAACCGGGCCATTGGCCTTATGAGTAGAGTGTTCGCCAATGGTCCGGGAGACCGGGGGTTCAATCCTAGGTAGTGTCATACCAAAGACTCAAAAATGGTACTTGATATTTCCTTGCTTAACACTCTGCATTATAGGGTAAGGATCAAGGGTAAAGTGGAGCAATCCAGGGAATGGAGTAGCGCCCTCCCCTACACCTCGGTGTGGTAGCTATTGAAAAAGAAGCATTTGGTTCACCCTCGACTAAGGTCGATAATTTTACTATACCTATATACTTCTATATAACTTCCTATTTCATAATCCTCTGTGTTCACGCCGTTATATGATTTCTAGAAAACCTTTCTAATACTAATATCAAACAGCTCTATTTGACCTATAGATCTGAAACATGTCTATTAGACCAACAGGTAGGTAGCTCGGTAAATGGGTTGGTTGGTAGTGTAACCGAACAAAAGGTTACTGAATGAGAAATAAGTAAAACGGGGGTTGGAAATGAAATGGAAATCCTTATAACATTAATAAAATACAATACTCGCCAGCTAGTGGTGACTACTTAGTCAGCATATTAAGGTATTTGCCGCGCGCTCTTCCAAACAAGCGAGTACGGCACAAGGCCTTTGTAGGTGTGTCTAAGCGCAAGGCCGTCGCCCTGACACGCCCGATAGCTCCAATAATACCTTAAGCCCCGTCGGCATTCCCTTAAAAAAAGGGGTGCCACAGGCACCAAGTGATTAACCTCCGAGGAGGGTTAGAGCCTGGGGGGACGGCCCCCGGAGACTCGAAGAACGTGAACGATGGGCTTCCCTGGCACCCACGTCAGGCAGCCTCAACCGAGTAAATTCAAACTTGTTAAACCCCATTTAAAAAAGTTACCTTGTGCCGCTCCTGTTCGTGCGACGGAATTGGTTTTGGTTTGGTTTGGTTTTATGGCATATGGCGACGGGATAGGTTTTGGTTTGGTTTGGTTTGGTTTGGTTTTATGGCACATCAACCATTGTTGGTTATTTAATGCCAAATCCACTTTTATACCTCTCATAATCATCATCACGTCGTGCTGGAAGCACGGATATCCCTGATCCTCTCTCGCCACTTTTCCCTATCGTTCATCGCCTCTGGCAGGTCTTCTGGACAACATCCTGTCTCCTCACATAGTTGCTGAATGTATGTTCGTGCTGGTCGTCCTGCTTTTGCACGGCCATGTGTGGGGGTCCATAAGAGTACATCACTTATGAGTTCGTCCCTGCATCTCCAGCAGTGTCCTGCATGTCTGGTTCGTCTAACTTGAATAGTTTTCGTGATAGGAGGCAGGTGGCCGTATAGTTGGTGTCTTGTGGGGTGTTGCCGCCAGGACTTGTTCAAGGTTGCTCGCAGCATTCTTGTGTAATTGCCGTCTAGCTTCTTCTCCAGCCGTTTTGTTAGAGTCCATGTAGTGCATCCATATAGCAGTATCGATGCGACCGCTGCCTGGAAGAAACTGCATTTCATTTTATCGGTTAGGTCTGATTTCCATATAATCGATAGCCTATTGATAGCTGTCCATGCCTTCGTTAAACAATTTAATTTAACGGAAGTACACAGTTTAAATGTCAAATACAGTTCTATTTCAAACAATTCAGTTTAGCACAAGTACACTGTTTAGTCCTATTTAGCCCTTACATAGGATCCAAAAAGGTGCTACCACTCCGGGCTTCAGTGGACTTAGGAGTGATGGTAATAAAGGGGTAATCTGCATTCCCTCAAAGCTACAGGATTACTGGAGCGTCACCATCAGATTGTTTAGTGTCATATCGAGGATACGCGTTGGGGGGGGGGTCTTACCCTCTGCAGAGATGCAGTCGGTGTATTCTGCAGCCCTAGCCGACTGGGCCTCGAAGGATTTGGTAAATACACACACACACACACACACACACATATATATATATATATATATACAGAGAAAAAAATGAACGAAGGCAGAATCTTATAAACATTGTTAAAATTGGCTCTTATAGATTTTTTTAGGTCGACAGTTTCGAGGCTTAGACCATCATCGAAAGATACGCAATTATAAGGAGAACTCCAGTAATTAATATACATGTAATATAATAAATAAATTTAAAGAATTGTTTGGAATAAACTTATATATTTGTACGATACTATATATCCCATACAAATTAGCCAATGACTCTAACTCAACACCTTCTTGACGGTCGACAAAAGAAAATCAAAAGAAATATGGCCGATGACT